>SJYO01018757.1:88781041-89417656 GCA_006410555.1 Capra ibex
GAGAGGGGGAAGGAGAGGAGAAGGGGGAGGGCAGTGGGGAGGGGTGAAGTGAGGGACGGGGGGACGGGGAGAGAGGAAAGTACGGGAGAAGTAGGAGGAAGTAGGGGAAGGGGGAGGGAGGGGGAGGGAGAGGGAGGGAGGGAAGTGACGGGAGGGGCGTCTCCGTAAAGACAGGACTACCCCGGTGTCGGACTCAGTCTCACCGACGCTGAGACACAGGTGGACTCCTCGAACCGACGTGTCGGACCGACGGGAGGGACCACAGTGTCGGGTGGACGACACACTGGAACACGTTCAGTACAGAGGAGAGACAAACGGTAGACGTTTGTACCTACTCCTGCCGTCGGGGGGCGACGAGAAGGGTCTGCACCTCTCCCTCCCACTCGAGTGTCTGACCTCCGAGTCTCTCCTCGGGCAAGAGTCCCGTCGAGTCCCGACCGGGTCCCGTGTCGTCTGAGGGCGGCCGGTCGCTTCTCTTCCCTCCAGACCCACGTCTACCAGGACCGTCTCGGTCGTCTGGACGGTCAGTGTCCTCCGTCCGGCGAGTCAGTCCTGAGCCTCGTCTACCCAGACTCCGTCGGCCCGGGGGGGATCACACACGCTCACACTGCCGTTTGACCACCGGAAGTCTTCTGTCTCCCCAGTGGACCGGGGAGAGCAGAGTACCTCCTTCCCGTCGCAGGGGAGGTCGTCTACACCCGTCAGGACACTACCCTGCAAGCTGTCCTGTCTGAACCCGGAGGGGGAGGGGGTACCAAAGGACGGTGAACGCACCCTTAACCCCGCCCCCGTCCTCCCTGCAGTGTTTACGTCTAAGAACCCAAGGTGGGTCTTGATGATCTAGTCTTATGTCCTCCTTCCAATTCGGGGTCTTGGACGTAAAAATTATTTGGCGTAGTAACTAAGGACACGTAAGTTCAAACTCTTGGTCGGTGAAGAGGTGGTTTCTCTTCTCACTGGTCGGCGAAGGAGGTGGTGACCGGGATTTACACTTAAGGTACAGGAGAACCTTGGCAAAACGGTTCAGGTCGGGGGACACAGATCAACAGGTCTGTTCGGGAAAGTAGGTGCAAAGGACCAATACACCTTTTATTGGTGAGTTTAGTCTACCTGACTTCACAACTAACTCGAAAATAATGGACGGAGTGAAGCACGACAAGTCTTTTCTTCACACGTTCGACTGTAGAGCCGGGGACTACTCTCACGCCCCAAGAACCCAACTATTTTGAGAGGTCAAGTGACCGATCTCTGCTGCTCCTCTGCGACGTCCTGATCCCGACTCTACGTCCGGACCGCTCCCAGGGGGGACCCCGAAGATCGCCACTCCCACGACTACGCCCGGCTCGGGTCGGGGAGGACAGGACGGTAGGGAACTAAGACTAGAGTACTGGTCAGCAGTGGACGACCTCTTCTGTTTCTTGTAGGGTCCTCTTCGGGTCTCCAGTCTCACCCTTCATCCCTAGATACGACTGGCCCTTTGAGGCACCACCCACACTCCACGACGGACCACACACCTGGTCTTGTGGTGGACAAAGTCATCACCTGTCGTGAGAAAGGGACTCAGGTTGAGAGACGACTCGGACCCTGAAGTCGAGGAGACAGGCGAGGACTTAGTGCACTGGGGACTTTAGCGTCACTAGACACACTAGGGTGTACCTTCACGTGAGTCCCCGACCCCCTGACGACAGAGACAATAAGTCCCCGGCTCCGAGACGAACGTACACCGGTCCTCGACCGTGAGTCCCGGTCGGACTGTCTCCTACACGTCGCTCCACCCAGCGCCGAAAAGTCCCGATCCGGACCTTCACCGGTCCCCAGTGGAACTCCGGTGTGGCAGGTGGTCCGTCGACCCTCACACCCGCGAGACCCGGGGTCCGACCACATCACTGGTAGGGACCGTAGGGGAGGAGGGTGCCGTCGCTCCCAGTGTCGGCCAATCCCGAGACACCAGAAGTCAAAGGACGAACAGTCCTGACGTTTCTCCCGGAACTTGAAGACACAGGTGTGGACGGGGTACAGAGAGGGACAGGAGGTGAAGTAAGGTTGAAGGAGAACCCGTTTTGGTAAACTTTGAACTGGACGATTGGGCCGTAAAAGTACCACGAGTTCCCTTGTAATGTCAGAGTTTGAAGAGGACGTTCCTGAGACCTACCTTTACGTGAGGACCAAGTACCGTGAGTCTAAGGGGACTCTTAGTCTAGGTTCCTTTCTCTCTTCCACCTCGGTCAAGGAGACGTCCTTTAGGGTAGGGGGTCACCCAAACCCCAGGTGGGACAGGGCGTGCTTACTCACTGCAGAGTGGAGACACCAACAGGAAGTCAGAGATACAGCACTGGCCGAAAAACACTGGGGTACTTGACGTCGGGCGGTCCGAGGAGACAGGTACCCTAAGAGGTCCGTTCTTATAACCTCACCCAACGGAACGGGAGGAGGTCCCCTAGAAGGACTGGGTCCCTAGCTTGGGTCCTGAAGACGTAACATCCGCCCGAGAAATGGCAGTCTCGGTGGTGTCCCTTCGGGATATCGACGTACGACGATTCAATGAAGTCAGCACAGGCTGAGACACACTGGGGTATCTCCCGTCGGGTGGTCCGAGGAGGCAGGGACCCTAAGAGGTCCGTTCTTGTGACCTCACCCAACGGTAAAGGAAGAGGTTACGTACTTTCACTTTTCACTTTCACTTCAGTGGGTTAGCATAGGCTGAGAATCGCTGGGGTACCTGGCGTCGGATGGCCCGAGGAGGCAGGTCCGTTCTCATGACCTCACCCCACGATAACGGAAGAGGGTATCGACGTACTCGTGGGAGATTAATTTTCCTTCAGTGACATATAAAAAAAAATAGTTTAAGACCACTCTAAACAAAGTAATTTTACTTTAAAATTCAAAAGTCTCCTCTCCTTATCTCCGTTTTCGGAAAACTTTCATCTAAACCCTCTACCTAATTATTACAATGCTTAAGTTGTATTTAATCGAACACGGACGAAAATTCAGGGTCTTGAGTCACCCCTTCTACCAAAATGTGATCACGGACTCGCACTAACGGTTGCCGATTACTACCGAAGATGGCCCTGACAAGATGCCCCCGGACCCCCTTAGTCTGTCGAGTCATAGAGGAAATGAAAGAACAAACAAGAAAAGGTAAACTTCCCCCTTTTAAAAAAATCCCCGGTGTTTCTACGGTTTTCCATCGAAAGTGCGTCGACAAAAGTTTTACACCAGAATTTGATTATTACAACTTTTAGTGGACCCTGAGAGAATTTCGACGTGCACGACCCTGAGGAGGACTACCGTCCGATTGTAGGGAGGGGGCCCCCCCGGAGGCAGTAAACAAGACTCCTCGGGTGGTCCAAAAGGAGTGGCGGGATCTCAAACACAACAACAACAAGTAAACGATTCAGGACAGACTGAGAAACTCTGGGCACCTGACATCGGGTGGTCCGAGGAGACACTACCCCAAAGGGTCCGTTCTTATGACCTCACCCAACGGTAAAGGAAGAGGTCCCCTGGAAGGGTTGGGTCCCCAGTTTGACCGTAGAGGACAGGACTGTCCACTCAAGAAATGGTGACTCGGTGGTCCCTTCGGGACAAAGAAAAGGATGACATAAATATTAGGAGTCTAGTCTTAAGACGTTCTTTTTTTGAAACTATTATCCTATTAGGGATTTATAACTGTACTTTCGTTGAAAGACAGTTGTATTGGTAAAGGTACATTGTCTCGAACACTGACACAGGAATTTGACTGGAGACTCTGGTCGGTCTTCGGTGAAGAAGTAAGTCTATGCTTGACCCAGGAATTCTACCGAGACTCGCTTAACTTTTGTGATCGCTCCTTTTCATTATGGAAACAGGATTTTCTTAGGGGAGTTTGGAATCCTCAAGCACCGATTCCGGGTCTTCAACGAGACTTCTCGACCTACTTTCGTCCTACCTTAAAAGGTTTCAGAGGTCCGCCCTCCTCTACAAACCCCCGGACCGTCACAACCCAATTCTCAACGGAGTCCAGGTTCACACACTGAAGTATATATTAATCTCGTTCTTGACATGAGTAATTTTAAAAATAGTAATTGTTAACAAGTTAAATCCGGAAAAAATTTTTTAACCACCTTTTTAGGGTTCATTGCCGTGACATTCAAATTAAGACCGAAAGAGTCCAAAAGAGTGTCAGTGCGAGTCTCCCAGGAGGAAGGAGTCCTACGTGGGACACAGGTCCTTTCTACCGTAGGAAGCCAGGAGTCACCATGACCAGATCGTTGGAGTGGGGCGGGTCTGCCTTCGCGACTGGGGCGACACGACCCACGGACACGGGCTACCCTGTCGTGCACCGACTGTGTCGGACCCCGTCCCCACATCTGCCGGGTCGTGGTGTGTCCTCCACCGGACGAACACAGGTCTCCGGTGTCCGGTCCGGACCTCAGGTACGTCGTACCGCCAGTGGTCACACTTACGAATTCGCCCCCCAGTCGGTGAGACTCTGCTCCCGTCTCACGGGGTGGGGCGGGAGGCGGGACTCCAAGGTACCTGCACTGGTCGTCGACCCGGAGGGTCAGTGAGGGGCGCCGGAAAGAAACTGAGGTCTTCGGTGTCGTACTCGTACCCGGTGTGCAGTGCCGGTCGACGACACAACCGTCTCGAACTGTGGGAAGGTGAAGCGGACGACACGAAGGCTCAGGGGGTCAGACGAGGAGGGACCCCCTCGAATCCTGTCACTGGACGACCCCACTTCTGGGCCTGGACGTCAATGGTATCGTTGTGGGCATAGAGACCAGGACTCCCCACCCGCAGACCCTGTATCCAACTCGAGATCCCGCCCCCGTCCCCACAGCCACCGTCCACCCACCGAGGTTGCGGTAGGAACGTCTAGCCTCGGGCGTCACAGTCTCAGTCTCGCACAGGTAGACCACCACCTCCTCTGGGTCCCCGTAGGGTCCTGCCCCACGTCCACCCAGTCACAAGTCTTCGAGGAGTCTTCGGTGAATGACTGCATCCACCTGTAATCCAGACGCATGGGACTCGTCGACCCTCCGTCCATGGACTCACCCGTCCTCTCCCGGCCTCCGGCGCCCCTCAAATCCATCCCAAACCTGATCCACGGTCACCTCTGTAGGTTTGTCTCTGCACCTCTACCGTTCTCCCGGTTGGACCTCGTCTCTCTCGTCTTTTACTGGATCCTCCCCTCTCCTCTTCTTTGGTCGACGTCGAGACGTCGGGACGGGGCTAGTCTACTGTTTTCTCTCCCCTCGGGTCTGGTCGGGGTTCGGACCCGAATTTGGGTTTTCGTCGTTCCGAAGGTGAGATGGGACCCCGAGGAAGCACCCGTCGCCCCTGACCGCGAGTTTCGGAGGGAAGACTGTGCCTTTCCCGTCCTCCCGCTCCCAAACGGTCCCAATCTACAGTCTCGGTCCCTGGACCACAGAGACTTCCCCCCCGACGGAGACGTCCCCGGGGTCCGTCAGAAGTCCTCTCCTAGGGCCGAGGCTAAAGGGGTCTGAGCAGGAGACCGGGGCGGCGAGGGGACCCGGACTGAAGTCCACTGACGTCAGTGGACCTCTCTGCCTCAACCGTCCAGTCTCCGGGACTAATCCTGACACCTTGGAGACATGACTGTCACGTAGGGCAGGTCAGGAGAGGCGAGTGTCTGTGCCCTCCCTCGGCTCGCGGGGCCCCCAGTGCACTGGGCGGTCTCGGTCTTCGGCGGGCCCCGCTTAGCGAATTGGGACGTCGGCGCGGTTCGTCGCGGAGAAGGGTTCGCGACCGGGTCTCTGCCGGCGCACGCGGCCCAGGGAGGACAAGGACGGGGAGGAGGTGTGCCCGAAAGCAACGGTCCCGGTAGACCTCCCACTAACCGTCGGGCTCCAGTGGGTCGGGAGAACCGTTGGGTCGATAGGGTCGCCTACCCTGTAACTAAGGAACCGTCGGCCACGAAGGAGTTCTTTATTGACAGAATTTTCAGACCACGGAATAACCGAAACGAGACTGGGTTCACAAGGGGCAGACGGTCAGCGGGGCGGGGCGGGGCTCGGTAAAGGAGACAAGACGGATTTGGGTGTAAGCAGGGAAAACAAGAGACGTTTGGGGACAGGAGGCTGACAGGGTCGCCTGGAAAAAGAACTAGCACTGAACTCGGGGACCTAAAGAGGAAGTTCTAGTCGAGGTCGGACGAACTGACTACTCGACTCCAGTAAGGATGGGAGTCAAATCAAGTTAAGTCAGCGAAATCAGCACAGGCTGAGAAACACTGGGGTACTCGACGTCGTGCGGTCCGGAGGGACAGCTTGTGTTTGAGGGCCTCGGGTGGGTTTGAGTACAGGTAACTCAGCCACTACGGTAGGAGACAGCAGGGGAAGAGGAGGACGGAAGTTAGAAAGGGTCGTAGTCCCAGAAAAGTTTACTCAGTCCAGCGGACATTTGACTCGTTGTCCCTGTCACTCAAACTCCTAGTTCCAGGGTCGTCTGCGTGATCTCCGGGAACCAGGACTCAGGACCCCTGGACGGAGAGGACCACTCTGCGGGGTCGGGTACGGACCCGACCGCCAAGTCTTGAACGTCCGTGGCAAAGCGAGGACAAAGGACACGTGTGGGTCCGGACCGGAGAGACTCGGGTATTCACGAATGACAGGTAGGGTCGGTTCCGTCCTCCTCGGGGAGACAGAACACGGTACAGAGGGGGGCCGAGGGAACGACGGACAGTTCCTCTTCTTCCAGTCGTCCCGGTTCCTATATGAGACAGGAAAGAGACGTTCCTGAACCGGATAGAGACAGAAGACACCGACATCTCCCGTGAGGTCCCGCGTAAGGACGTCGACGGTGTGACACCCTCTGAGTCCTCGTGGTGGGACTCCCCGTCCCCTGCCCGGACGCTTTTCCTCTGTGACCCGTGGGACCTGGAGGTAGAGGGTGCCTTTCCCACGTCCGCTCGGAGGTCGAGTCCGCAACACGTAAAGAGACACCAGGAGACCGAGGGTCACCCAGACACTTCCCAGACACAACAAATAGAGACGTGGGGACGGGGGAGGTGCGTCATGACTGTAGTCTTGTGGGTGTGACTCCGAGGTGACAGACTACTTTGCGCGCGGACCAGGAGCCCGAGACACCTGTGTCTCCTTGTGGAAGAAGGGTGGTGGTTCTCGGGTCCCTCGCGCCCGATGCACGCCTGTCGGTGCACGTACAGTGATCCGTTCACACAAGACGGCCGGGGCTCGGGAACAAAGGGGTGCGACGGAGTGAGAAAGGGAGGGAGACAGAGGTCTGACACGAGGTCCTGAACGACCGAAGCCTCCGAGACGACCCTCCTGCCCACAGTCCCCGCACACCGGCGCAATGGGTGCACCCCGAGGGTCGCGGACCGGTACGGGACCTTCCTTGTGCCGGTACGCGTACGTAGGTCCCGTCGGTCCCCGGAGCTTGTGGTTGACGGGACGAGGAAGAACCCGGGGAGCACACGGGTCCCGAGTGGACTTTACACCTGTCACCCTGGGTGACTCGGTCGTCCGGACCCGACCGACCTCACTACACAAACTCGTCGACGAGGGAAAGACCGGTGTCCTCGGCCCTTCCGTGTCACCAAAGGACCGTACCACGTGTGTCTGCTCGGACCACCCTCCTCAACTGGAACCGGAGGCAGAGGGACACAAACCCTTTGTCTCCCATCTCCCAAGAGATCCCTCCGGTACTCCCAGACCACTCCCCCAAGGGTGAGTCACCGTGTACGTACCCGATACCCAAGGCCCCTTTTCCCATCCAGAGACCCCGACCGTCCGGGCCCAAGTTTCGGGTGTGTTCGGTCCGTGGGTACGAGTCGACAAGACCTAACCAAAGAGAGTGAGAAGACATTTGGTTTCCTATTGTGAGGTGGCGGGTCAAAGACTGTTGTTTTGCTCTTGCAGCCGACAAATAACTTGCCCATAGTCCACACTCCTGGGAGGAAAGGAAAGGAGGAGTTTCGAGGAAACGATGCTGAGGCACACCCAAAACTAACTGATCACACTGCAAGGGGACTCTTCTACTCGACCCACCCTAGGCGAATGGGTGACAAGTGGGACTACCCACGTGGTGACCCCACAAATTTGGTGACACCGGGGACCCGGGGGTCAGCCGCGGGTTATTTACGAGTAGGTTCTCCCCTCTGGAAGGAAATTAGGGAGATCGTGTGGGTAGTCCATGCGTGTCAGGAACAGGGGTAAAATTTACACTTGCCTCACTCCTGGTCTCTCCGATTCACCGAACGGACCCCAGTGTGTCGATCCTCGGGTCGACTAGAGTCACGGACGCCGTGGTCTACACCGTCCCGACCCGTTTCTCCTTCGTCGACCCGGGACCGACCTATGTGGTAGGTACCGCGGGACCTAGGGAGTCCTGTCGGGTACCCTCTGTTTCGAAGTGCGGGAAAAGTGTCTACCTTTTGAGTCCAAGGTTCTTTCCTGGGGTTGAATCAGGACTGAGCTACCCCGGGGACTCCTCCCTCTTTTAAGTAGAAAGTAGAGCCTACCCTAGACGAGGGTTCTTCCCCGGCCGGGCCCGACTCGGCCCACCGACCCCTCCCCGGTCCGACTTAAGGAAGGAGGGAAGGGGCTTCGGCCCTCCCCGGGGAGGCTCCAAGAACCCTTTAGAACGGCGGACCGCCCGGAGGTCGGACACAGAGGCTGACAAGAAAACAAGGGCCCCGAGGGCGGTTTGTAGACTGAGACGAGTCCTAGCTAACGTGCATTTTACGTCTCTGCCCCTTGCCCCTAAAAAGGGGCACCAGCAGGTTCTGCGTCTAAAAATCCCGAAACTAAGAGAGGGTCTTAGTGCGACTTGTCGGCACGGAAAACGTTCTCCAGTGAAACAAAAGTTGACTGCAGCCCGGACTGAACGAAACCTTTGAAACGCAGTCCACCAGGACTTTCTCTCTCCTGGCACACCCACTGGTGACCCAGGGTGACTCCTGTCGGGTCCGAGTGTCCCAGACCGTTCTCGTCCGTTCTTCGGGGCTCTGGCCCCAGTGACCGTCCTAGTCTCACGGCCCCCGTCTCCTCCGCGGCGAGGTGGAGCAAACAACTAGCTGATGGGCCCCGGCCCGGTCGACGAAAACAAGATCCCCTAAAGCACCTAAGTAAGGGACCCGAAGTCTGTTAACAAAGAAAAATTCTTTCCCTTCAAACCTCCACCGACTCTCCTTTACGAGGGCCGTCCGACCCCCAACACCTGCACAGTCGTCCCCGGGTCTAGACATGACAGTCACCCTCCGACCCCCGAGAACCCCCCGACGACCCCGGGTACGACCCGGGACGTTCCGGAGGAGGTCCTTCTCGACACAGACCTCCCCCCCGAACCCGTGGATCTCGTCCTCGTAGACCCGCCCGCAACCCGACCTCCAACGATCCGCGACCTCATACAAAGGGTCCCTCTGTCCCGACCTTTGTGGTAGACGACTCCTACGAACTCAGGGTCTTGTCCGCCCCCTTCTTGCTCTCCAAGAGAGACAGGGTCAATTGGAACTAAGATAACGGACCCGGTCGTAAGGAAGGTGTTCACCTGGTCCTCCGCGACTTCGGGACCCTCTCGACTCACCAGGTTCACCCTACTCCGACAGAGGAACACCCCGGTCCACGGGTCCTGAGGGGTGAGACGTGGGGGTAGGACGGGGTCGGAGCACCCCTCCCCCGTAGTACCCGTCTCCTAATTTATGAGTATGAACCAGTTTTGTGACAGTCAATGTTCCTCGGAGGTGTAGATGAACCCTCCCACTCGACACTCACCCCTGAACTTACACGTCTTCCACCAGGCACCTCCACTCCTTTCTCATACCTAGGGTCCCGCCCTTGTCCGAATCACGAACTAGATAGTAGACGGGCTTCCCCTACGAGCCCGGCTCGGACAGATTTAGGAGAGGTGTGCGTACGACCTCCTCTACATGGGCCAGTCGAACGTCTTCGGCAGACAAAAGATAGCTGTCTCTCATTTCGGCTACTGACTCTAACCCCCATCTCTTAGCCCCCGGGACCTAAGACCTATGTTCCAGTGTGTGTCAGGATACCTGTTACCTTTGGCCGACTGAACACCCTTAAACCTTTCCCTCTTTCCAACGGACAAACCTACCCACACCTGGGTTGGCGGGAATCCGAGTGCCTGAGTTGGAGATCGGGGACTTCGTGACGAAAGAGGCATTTGGAAGAAGTCGAGATTCCTAGTATGTAGTGGTACCGTCTACCTTGGTGTGGTTACTAAGACGACTTTTCCGAAGTGACTCCCCGACAAATGTGTCCCTGGTCGTTATCTCCCCCGATAATGGTGGACCCGGATTCCCCTTCAGGACAAGGACCTCTGGACCCCGGTGACACCTGACCTGTGACCGACACGTCCCCACACTGATGGGGTCCTGACCCTGGAGTAGTCCACCCGGACCCTTTTTCCCGGGGGTGAAGCGAAAGGAAGAAGTGACCGGTTTGGTTGGTCTGGGGATGTCAGCCCCTCTGAGCCAGGTGTCCGGAGTCGGGCCCTCGTCTCGTCCCTCTCCTCCCCAGTCGTCCCTCGTTCTCGGGGGAAGAGTGTAGTCGGGTCAGGTGCATCGGTTGAGACCTTCGAGAAGGACTCTTCCCCACGAGTGTCTCCCGTGGGTGAAGGTCTAATAAGACAGGGGTCCTACTCGTGTAGAATACGAATCTTCTATTTGGTATTGTCTTGAGACGTTACGCGGGGTGCGCAGGAAGGAGACTTTACAGTCGAGAGACTGCCGCCCCTACCCTGTCGGGGTACGCGGGACGTGAAATATCTTGTCCCACCTGTGCAGCTCCGACTGTTCTACCGGATCGAGAGGTCGTTCTCTTTCACCCCGGCCGGACCGAGGTACTCTGGTGTCCGAGAGCTGTCCACTACTGTGTCATAGGGACCACCTTCTGGTCGGGGCGTCGGGTCGCGTTAGACCCCTTAGTCGTCACAGGAAGTCGATTGCCGGCTGGAGCAGGTGGGAGGACTCCGGTACCCCAGACTCACCGGGACCAATCCCCCACCGCGTACCTCAGGAATCGTCGAAGGACACCAGTGGAGAGTGACCGGTCCGGGGTTGACCACATCTACTGTCCTTGTCTCACTAGAGGTCGAGGGTTCCCGACCACTGGACCCCGGGCGAGAGGTCCTGCTGTTGTTCCTGGGGGCTCCTGTGTCGTAGCGTCACCTGCGACAGACTGGAGAACCCACCGACCTTCGCGGGCCCGTCCACCGCACACCTTAGGTCACACACGAAGGTCTCTGGTAAACCCACTTTACGTTCAAAGGGAGACGAGAACGAAGAGTAAGGGTCAAGACAGGGCTTACCTTTTTACAGACACCCAGGTTCAGGTTCCGCGTCGGGGCCTCGACCATAAAAGGAAGACCGTGTGTTGTCTGCACCTCTGTCGAGCCCGGAACCCTCCCCGGGGCCTCTCCGAGGGGGAGCTCCGTCACTCCGAAGCCCGGAGCTCGGGTCGGGACTCCAGTCCCGACGACCACGGCGGGTGATCGGCCCACGGTCAAGGGGACACAGGACTAGACGTCTACACCTGTCAGTAGCACAAGTGGACAACTGTGACTATACTCCCGACCCTCACCCACACCCAATCTCGCACCCGGCACGCGATGGGTCGGGACTTCCTCGTTCATTTTCAATAGGGGTCCGTCGAGGACCCGTCTCGGAGGAGGACCCCGAGACCCCGGAGGAGGACCCCGAGACTCCATAGGGTTCCGGTGGTTCCCTGAGGTCGTAGGGGGTCTACGCAGAAAGCAGTCCTTTGGAAGTTACCCAGACGGACGATCTTCACGTCTGACCCAGAGGGGTGCACACCGAGGTCGGAATGGACGAGATACGACGTCTAGGAGTCGGAGGGGTCCTTACAGTCTGGGGTGGGGTGTTAACGGAAAAGGGGACCTAAGTGTAGACACGAAATTGTGAGAGAAATCTTGTGTCTCCCCCGAAGGGTCCACCGCGATCGCCATTTCTTGGGTGGACGGTTACGTCTTCATTCCCCACACCCAAACTAGGGACCCAGTCCTTCTAGGGGACCTCCTCCTGTACCGTTGGGTGAGGTTATAAGAACGGACCCTTTAGGGTACCTGTCTCCTCGGACCGTCCGGGGTCAGGTACCCCAGCGTTTCTCAGTCTATGTTGACTTCGCTAAACCGCGCGTGTGCGTGCGTTCTGGTGCCTCCTTCCTAGGTGCGTTCTGGTGCCTCCTTCCTAGGTGACCGCCACAAGAGGGATCTCGGACCGCAATGCCTTTGCACGCGTCGACCTAAACGTCCCCCACAGGTGAGGCTCCGACAGTTGGAGAGCAAAGAGGGTTATACACCAATAATATTGCGCACAGGTTGCGGACTCTCTACCGTCCCGGCCCTGACACCGACGACAGAACCGGAGACAGAAAGGGCCTTTGTCTCCATGTCGGTATAAATAGACAAGATGCCCCGGGTCCTGGACTTAGTTTATTCAGGTGTCGCTACTCCTTAGCTAAGTGTTTATTCAGTCTGACTGTGCCCTGTTCTTTAACGAACACAATACATCTTTGACTAAGACAGGGACGACCTTCCTCTTTCAGAGGTACCGTGGAACGGGACAATTGAGCCTCGAATTGACGGCTCCCAATAAATGGGTCTACTGAAACTAGTAGAGTTATATTTGTAGTCATCGAGCTTCACCCCTGGGTCCTCGGGTACTACTGTAATACCCTTCTCTATCTTTACCACCCCTTTCGACACCGAGACTTCCGACCGAGACAAACGTCGGTCCGTCGAGGAACTCCCCGACCCCGTCCTAGTCGACCCTGGGGGCCCGTGTACCCGTAAAGAAAGTCTTGATCCCCCTCCGGAACGAGAAATAGACCCTCAGTCTAACTTCATTTTGGTCTCCTTCTTCCATCTGACGAGCCTCAGTGAGTCGTCTCCTTCGAGTCTGGCACCTCCCGACCGACACGTGCCTCGAGGGGTCCCACGGGCACACCGTCCATCTGTATGTGGGGGTCGTCGTGACTCCCATGTTTGGACGTCCCCTCCCTCCCGACTCGAGGCCTCCGCTATCGTTTCCACCTGTGCCTACCTTCCGGGCCCCTCCCCGACACAGGACCCCCCGCCGGTCGGACGGACGGATCCGTCGGCCGGGACGGTGGAGGATCAGTACACTGGAACCCGTCCAACCCCTGCTACCGAGGTGGAAGTTCTCAACTACCTTCTCAGTACACTCGACTCCGCACAATGCTCGAATCCTATCTAGGACCGGGGACGTTTCTCGGGTCCTTAAAGACTATTGTTGGTAGTAGTATTATTGGTAATGTACAATGACCACAACAAGTCTCAATTAGTTTCTTTCAGGGCGGAAGGTCACTGACTCCACTCGGGTCGGAGAGGTAAGTGAAACGATGGAGCCGACTAAAGGACGGAGTCTTGACCCAGAACAGAGTCCCGGACTCCTAGGGCTCTTGTAACAAGGGGTCGGGACCCACTCTCGTCTCGACCACTAGTTATACACTCCGGCAGAAACCGACGTCGTCTACCCCAGACACCACCTTTACGAGTACCTTGTGGGGGGTGGGGGGCGGGTGACACCAAACAGACCCAGGACCGTCCTCGACCCGTCCAAGACTCACCGACCCCTACCCTGTCCTCCATCTTTACGACCCCTGTCCCTGTGACCGACCTTACCCAGGACGAGACGGACCCCCATGAGGTCTACGAGGAAAACCTTTCGGGTTTCGTCCCACCCGAAGGTCTGATTTTCGCCCATACCCGCCAGTCCCACCGCCCACCGTTCCTCTACGGGGGGACCCGTGGTCCCGGACCCGTCGGGTTCACACGTCCGAGGCAGGAACTGGGGTCAGTCGTGACCCGTCCGTCCACGACTACCTGAGGGTCGTGCTCCCTGCACTCAAATGCCTCCGAAGGCCGTCGTCCTCCACAGAACCAGGACCTGCCCCGACCTGATCACTCGTCCCCGCCTACGAGGTTCCGGTACACGAGGAAGGGAGGGGTGGGGCGTCTTGTTCAAAGATTGGACCTGTGGGCCGTCTGTAGATCTCCACCGTGGGGAGTCGGGTAAGCGAAGTAGGCGAGTCGGCACTGCAGAGACGGCTAAGAGGGCTCGACACCCACAAGGGCGGTCCACTGTCTCCGCCGCCGAAACCTTTTCCGTCCCCGAAGAAACGGAGGGACTCTGTCTGGGGTAAGCGCGGTCGGTGGACGTGGAGGACGCAGGAGTAGGCCCACCCCAGTCTCCCGAGCCACGTCTGACCTCTTTAGACACTCTAGTCATCCCTACCTGTGGTACTGGGAGCGGTCCCCAGCCATCCCTACCTGTGCTACTGGGAGCGGTCCCCAGTCATTCCTACCTGTGTCACTGGGAACGGTCCCCAGTCATTCCTACCTGTGTCACTGGGAAAGGTCCCCATCCATCCCTACCTGTGCTACTGGGAACGGTCCCCAGTCATTCCTACCTGTGCTACTGGGAGCGGTCCCCAGTCATTCCTACCTGTGCTACTGGGAGCGGTCCCCAGTCATCCCTACCTGTGCTACTGGGAACGGTCCCCGCCCGTAGAGTGTACGTACTAAAGAGAGGAAAAAAATTCATATCGACTAAATGTCATAATAAAATCGAAGTCCACACATTATGTCCCCGAGTTGTAAAGTATCTAACATGAGGTAAATTTCAATAATATTCTGTTATAAAATAAAAAAGGGTGTGGATACCGTACGCCCTAGAAGCAAGGGACTGGTCCCTAGCTTGGGTGTTGGGGATGTCACTCTCACGTCTCAGGAGTGGTGACCCGACGGTCCCTTCGGGGGAGATAAATATAGAGAATTAGGGTATGGGGGTAGAACGGGGAGGGGGAAGGGAGAGGGAAAACCCTTGGTGTCCAAACAAGAGATAAAGACACTCAGACAAAGACAAAACAATATAAGGAAGTAAACAACAAAAAAAAAAATCTAAGGTGTATCTTCACTATAGCATGTCATAAACAAAAAGAGTCAGACTGAATGAAATGATTTATAATACGTGGGTCCAGGTAGGTACAACAACGTTTACTGTTTAAAAGTAAGGAAAAATACCGACTCATTATAATGTAGTACATATATACATGTGTAGAAGAAATAGGTAAGTGGACGACTTCCTGTGAATCCAGTAAAGGTATAAAACAATAATATTTATCATGACGATACTTGTAACTCCACGTACATAGAAAAATTTAATAACAAAAGTAAAATAAGACTGTATATGGGTCCTCACCCCCACGACCTAGTATGTCATCGAGATAAAAATCAAAAAACTCCTTAGAGATTTGAGAAGAGATATCACCGAGACGGTTATATGTAAGGGTGGTAGGTACATGTTCTCAAGGGTAAAGAAGCGTAGGAGGGGTTGTAAGCAATAAAAACAAGGAAACCACTACCGGTAAGACTGTCCACGTTCCACTATAGAGTCGCACCACTACTAAAGGTCAAGAGTGGTGCCGACGTATTCCATCCGTGGGCATACAGGGCAAAAGTTTGTCCCTCTGTTTCCGGGTCCTCGAGGTGAGATAAAGTCCGGCGACTTGATCCTCGTCTCCAGTTTGGCCGAGACTAAGGGTCCGACACAAGAAGGGGGTGGGGTCTGGTACCCACCTCGTTCCCCGATACAAAGCGAGACTTCCTCGTTGTCCACCCCTTCTCAGGTATCTACCGGCCGTACCCCGAAGACCCGACCCGACCCGACCCGACCCGACGCCGAGGGGTCGCGGGTCGTAGTCCGTGTCCTGGCTACAGAGGCAGCCTTCCACCCAGGGGTCCACCGACCGAGTGACCGGGTAGGTCGGGGTCGTGCCACGGAAGTCGGCCGGCTGAGCACGGGGAGTTGGACCTCACTACCGACGTTAAGTCGCGGACGTGAGCACCGTCGTTTTTGTGTCACTTTGTTCCCCTTTCTGACATTAATGGAGAATTGTGCAACGGTGCAAAGAGACGACAGTCTTTCCAAACAAAAGACTAAATAAAACTAGACGAACCTTTAATCAACGACGGCACGGAAACCACACATTAGCACCAGGACGGTCAATCGTCCACCGTCGTCGCCTGCGGGTCTTTTCTGTCAAAAGGAGAGGAAAAGGATAAACACGGTGGCGGACACACAGCCCTGTCACGACACACAGACAGACGCAAGTAGGGACCGAGGAGTGGTACTGGGACTCTCCCTTCACAGAACGTCCGATACTGGAGGGTCTTCTAAGTGCGGGTGTGCTAACGGGGACCTGGGCAGACGGGGTCGAAGGAGGTCCTGGGGTGGGAGAGGCGGTCGAGTGTCTGTCGAGGCGTGGCTAAGGTGTGGTTGGGTTTCGGGGGTGTCAGAGTCTGGGTGGGAACTGGACGACGGAGGCAGACGAACGTCTAGGACGTGGGTGAGTACCTCGAACATAGATCCTTGGGTCTTTTGGTCCAGGAAGACGAGAGTCTGGACGGTCGAGAGACAAGTGATAGGTACCCTTCCATCGGCGGAGTCAGGTCGACCCATCGCCGGAAAGAGGGTCCAGTCCGGTCCTCCTCTTCCCCTGGGTACCTTATATAACTCTTTTGTAAACTCCAGGGACATTGGTCCGACTATTCCCCAACTTCTGTAATGGGGGAGATGTGGGGTCGTATCATATGAGCAACCTCTTCAGGGAATACGACCCTTTCTAACTCTCGTCTTCCTGTTCCCTCGTTGTCTCCTACTCTACCAACCTGTCATAGTAGTTGAGTTGCCTGTACTCAAACTCGTTTGAGACCCTCTATCACTTCCTGTCCCTTCCGTGGTCGCGACGTAAGGTGACCCCCTCTCCCAGCGTCTCAGCCTGTACTGACTCGTTGTTGCCGATCACTGCAACTCGTGGAAAGTACACGAATGGACGTTCGGTACGTAGAAGAGACCACTTTACAGACAAGTATTGAAGATAGGTAAAACGTCAACTCAACAAAAGGATTATGACGTAAAACTCTCTAGAAACATACAAGGTCTCTTATCAAGAAAAAAAAAAGAAAAAAATTTTTTAATTAAATTAACCTCCGATTAATGAAATGTTATGACATCACTAAAAACGGTATGTAACTATACTTAGTCGGTACCCACATGTACACAAGGGGTAGGACTTGGGAGGAAGGTGGTGGGAGGGGTAGGGTAGGGAGTCCCAGTAGGGTCACGTGGTCGGGACTCGTGGGACAGGGTCTCTGATCAAGAATTAATCTATACACGACACGTTTATACAAGAGAGAGTAGACTGTTTTTATAAAACAGAGAGTATAAACAGTCTTTAGTCAGAGGTAGATACACACCTAAATAAAGACCGAGGAGACAAGAGAAGGTACCTGGGCAAACGGACAGAAATGTGGTTCTTGTGTGACAAAACTAATAATATCGAAATACTATTCAGAACTTTAGTTCACATAGTCAACGGGTTTCTCATCGAATAAAGAACAAAATAGTTTCAACAAACCTAATAAGATCCAGAAAACGTAAAGGTATACTTAAAATCTCAGTCAAACGGCTAAAGAAAAAAATCATTTTCGTAAAAAACGGAACACATAAAACTCCGAGACAATTTCCACACATTTGTCACACTAACAATGTACGGGACCCTCTTGACTGGGGAACAACAATACTTTTTATGGAAGAAAGAGGCACCACATCAAAAACGAGGCTCGAGACGTAAAGGACTATAATTATATCGACGAGATCAAAAAGAAAAAAAAAAAATTAAGTACAATCGTAACATATAGAAAAGGGTATGAAAATACAAATTGGGCAAACACAGAAACATAAACTTTACTTAAAGAACATATTTGTCTTTTATCAACCCAGAACGAGAAAATAGATCGGACTACCAGAGACTGAAGACTGACCCCACAAGTCTAGTAAAAATAAATTACACCAGAAACCGTACACTGCAATCCAAATTCAACTAGCAGAACGACAACAAAGGGTACACAAGAGACTTGGGAACAGATAGAATTGACGAAAGAAAACTTTTTCGTTACGGGTATATAAAATAAGATGAATTAGAGATAACAACTGAAGGATCCATTTTAAGTGACAGAACAGTAAAGACGTCAACGAAATCACGAATGACATATGCAAGAATTAAGTAGGATCGGATGGAAGTCCACAATAATATCCTGCACTGCACATCCCGTCCTTGGAATGTCACCGGAGGAATGTACAGCGGGAAACACCGGAAATACAAGGACGACAGTAACCAATATTTGTAACTGTGACAAGTATTACAAACAAGTACTATGTCACAATAATAGAAAAAATACGTCGGGAAACTCCCTTTCGACCCAGAGTTAGAGATCACGAGGATTAATACATACATCTCGGTGTAAAGAAAGGTAGAACGTAGGAAAAGGAAGACGAAATTCCTACAGGAAATGGTCAAGAACGTGACTGCGAGAGGACCTATACTTTAGAAAGCCAAAAGGATAGAGACTTCATTCAGAGCGAAAAAGTGGAATTAAAAACTCTCGATAAAACTGAATCATATCTTGAAATACCTGAAGGGACCACCGAGTCTACCATTTCGCAGACGGATGGTACGCCCTCTGGGACCAAGCTAGGGACCCGACCCTTCCAGGAGACCTCTTCCTTTACCGTTGGGTGAGGTGATGAGAACGGAAGAAAGTCCTTAAAATTTCGACAACAAGGTGACGGGAGAACGAATGTAACAAAGGTTGTTCTTTAGACGGTAGTTGGAACAGAAACAAAGAGGTCTATTTGATACAGAAAGACGAGACCGTTGAAACTCACAAAGGGGAAATAGTGACCGAAACTCGTTAAGCTAATACTACACAGAGCCACACATTTAAAAAAAAGTTTAAAGAATACGAACCATAAGTAACTCGAAGAACTTAGACACTCAAATACGAAAGTTTTAATTTAAGTCATTTCAAAACCGACAATTAAGATATTTAACGATATAGAGGGTGAAGGGATGAGGACACCCTTAAGATTAATATGTACATAATTTAATGAACTGTAAAAGTGTGTCGAGTGGTTACGAGAAAATAAAAAAAATTACACAGAAAGTAAAACCTACCAAAGATAATAATACAGAAGTTCAAATGATAAAAAAAAAAACGGTACTTATTAGATTACAATTAGGAGAGGTTACATAAAAAATAGAGTCCGTAACATCAAAAGTAGAGATCTTTCTGAAAAACCCAGAAACTTTACAAAAATTACAGAGACGAATTTAAAAACTGGTATACCTTATGTCAATACCGATGTCAAAATTATAGGAACAGACGATTAAGATTGTAGACACACCAAGACCCAGGTAAATCTACTAAAAAGAGGAGTGATGTCCAACATAAATGGACCAGAGAACACAACCTACGTTCTGTGATTTAAAGTGGAACCTATTAAAACTTAAGAAAACTTAAGTTAATTAAGTTTTATCAATATATTTATAAGAACTTCAAATAGGACCCTGAGTCAATTCGATGAACCTTCGTCAAACTAGGAAAAAACAGAACAAAATTTTAAAAAATCTGTCTTAGTCATGTCGTAAATCACACTCTACTTATGACGGGTGCTGAATCCGTCTTGGGGAACCCAGAAGACGGGACACTCAGCACGCTAAAATTTCAGACCAAACATCCGTAATAGGGGTCGAGACACACACATGACCCTCGACATAAGAAGAATTATTACGAGAACTCCCCAGAAACCGTCTTCCTGGGATCCTACTGGGAGACGGAGACAACAAGTCTAGAAACATAACGGGGTAGGGGAACTCCCACTCTCCCTGGACTCTGAACAAAGATTGATACTGTCCCATTACCCTCCGGAGAAGACACTCGTCCGACACACTGTACTTTCTACTACTCTACGGTTACCGCACTGGTCCAATGTCATACGTTCTGGGATGAAGTCAGTGAACCTCAACTTTCCGGGGGGTCCCCGGACCTCTTCGATCTCCGATACGGTCTCCTGGGGTCTACGGTCCACCGGAGATCTTGGGTCCCACGTACGTCGGTATCCACTACCTAGGACGGGAGGTAGTCGAGTCCGAACCTTGTCTACGAATACGTCCACTACAACGTCGGTCCAGCTGTGGAGCTCATGTCGGACACCCTTGCGTGTCTTCCGGTCCGGTGAGGCACGGACCCGAGGACTGGGTGTCCGTGACGTCCCATAATTCCCACTAGACAAATTGGTGACTCCAACACCACCAAACGAAGGATCATTATTGTTCACTCATGCTCAGAAGGGAGCCGGGGTCCACCGAGGGAGTGAGTGCGCGCAGGTAGTAGGTCTCGTTGGGAGAGGTCCCGCCGAGAAAGAGTAGACGAGGAGGCAGAAACTCTAGGTCGTCGAAACCAGAGGGACCTGCGAGTCTAGACAGAGAAGTCAGTAGGCGACCTGGCGTGGGTCCACCCGGGGACACATACAAGACCAGACTTTTGGTTGTTCCGTCGTCTGCCCGTCACCGTCCCAGGTGGACCAACCAAAGGGTAAAGAGTCCCGAGAGGGAAACGACCAACTACAGGTCCTAGAACTTTTGACAGTAAAGTTGGTAAAAACGATAAAACTAAAACCCACAAGTACCGTTCTCCCATCTAGACCAGGAATAATTGGGTAGAACCGGTCTTCAGGAGTCGAGATACTCAGAACGGTATAAAGACATCAACATTTTGGTGATAACGTTAGTTCTATCTTTTACAAAGAGAAAAGGGGGCTTCGTAGGAATATCGAAAGGTAGGGGCACGATTGTGTTCCGTTGGTGACTCGACCAAAGGTAAGGATATCAAAACGAAAAGGGTCCTGTAGTATATTTACCTAGTAAGTCATGTGTCGGAAACCCCAGACCGAAGAAAGTCACGTGTTCTACGAACGTGTTCTCCGAAAGTGTTCCCTGACCTGTGTTCGCAATGGCGGGTATGGACGGTGAGTAAGGAAGAATAACGACTCTTCGTAGGATAGTATATCTACTTAGTGTCAGGAAAGTCACTGAGACTTCAGTCAGATTACTCGGTGTCTGTGGTCCCCTCCTCCAGTTTCGGGTCCAGAGACGAGAGGAAGGAAGAGGGAAGTATGGAAGAACGGGTGGGTGGGAGAAGAGGTGGCGGGAGGACGGAAAGAAATCGTCTTGGATCCAACTGAACGGATTAGTACACTATTACTAACAATAAACTTTTGGTCGGGTCTCGGAAAGTCGGGTATGAGAAGTCCGACTCTACAGCGGGAGACAGGGACCTCGGTCTGAGGACCACCTTTACTATTTCCTCCTTTAGGTCCCATTATAAAGACTTCAAGCACCTGAACCGCACTATCGTGAGAAACCTCCGGCGGAACCCTAATAGGTCAAGGAGGACGAAGGAGGGGGAGGAGGACAGGACAGGGAAGTGTCCTTCCTGTCAGGACACTCGAGTCTTCGCGGCCGATCGGACTCACGTAGGGACCGAACACCCAGAATCACAAACCTAAAGAATAGGTGGTCCTCTCAGGCCCCTTGGAGTACTCCCCACTCTACCCTGACCTGTGAGGCTCCTATGGCTCTCAACTCATTTGTCGACTTCAGGACGCCGTCCCACCACTGAGGTCCTCCTCCAGTGTCCCGGTGAAGAAGGGATACCGACACGTCCGCAAGTCTTCCTACTCCTCGACCAGACGGTGAATGGGTGCACACCACAGCCTCGGTTGGCACGGGTGACTCACTCGACAGTCCTCTCCCCACGAGTGGGTAAAGGATGGTCTGCGTTCCCTCTTCGTCTCCCGGTCGTCCAGAGGAGGTCCCTCTGACTCGAGAGTCCGACGGGTTCAGGAACATCTGGAAGGAGTGCGAGTCTGAAATCTCGATCACAATTAATCCTTACAGAAGCCGAAGTTCACTGTCCTGTGTCCTTCGGACCTTGTCGGAGTCCCAACCAGGTCGTCAAAGGCCACGGTGATTCCTGGGCCTGTGAAATAGTGAAGGACGACGGAGTGAGGTCGGACGAGCATGAGTCGAGGAAAAGAGCAAGAACGGCTACCAATACGTCTGGGACGTAGTGGACGCAAGCTCCGTCCCCACCACTCCCTCCACACCATGGTCGTTGTAAGTACAGAAAGTTGTCCTCTGTCTCCAAAAGGGTCAGAGGAGGGGGGGTGTTATTGTGTAGAACTTAATTTATACGCACAGTCGACCCCTAGAACAATTTTGTCTAAACCTAGGAATCTAGACCCCACCTCGGACTCTACGATGTGAACCTGGTTCGAGGGTCCATCACAACCGCGAGGACCGGCGGCGTACCACCCCCGGTCCCTGGTCTGACAAAAAGGAAGTAAAAAAAAATGGTCCTAGTCCCTCCGAGTTCTCCACCGACACAAAAGTCGGAAGGGACCCTTTCCTCTGCCTTCTCTTCCGTCTACCTCTCTCAGACCCGCCGTCTGGTCGTCGGGCCCAAGATAACTTTTACGTCTACACCTCGAGACTCCTAAGTGCACCTGAACCCTGTTCCACCTCAAAAACGGAGGTACTCCCTCGGTACCTGGATAAAGCGACCCAGGACCCGTGGAGGTTCTTACGAGTCGGACACACGGTCCCGGAGACGTGGTTCGGACCCCGGGTCGTGTACCATCCGTGAGACTGCACAGACTATTCAACCTTACAGGGACTGCTCAGGAAAATAGTGTCCCGACGAAGAGCACCCACGTCACACGGGTCGACTCGTACCCTGAGAACAATTTTACGTTTAAGACTAGATCACGTAGTCCTACCCCTAGGTCCCACGACGAGAAAATTAAAAAAGTTTAGGACCAGGAAAAAATAAAAACGTTCAAATTTATATCAACTAAATGTTATAACATAGTCAAAGCCTACAGATCGAAGTCTAAGCAAAGGTAATATCTACTAATATTCTATACCTTATGTGAAGGGACACGACACGTCACCCCGGAACAGCAAATAGATAAAATATATATCATCACACACAGGTGGTTGGGGTCTGCCGAGGGGAAAGGGGAAACCCTTGATATTCAAACAAAAGATACAGACACTCAGACGAAGACAAAACATTTATTCAATTAAACATAAAAAAAAATCTAAGGGACATTTTCACTATATTATAAACAGTGAAACGGACTGAATGAAGTGGATGACACTGTTAGAGATCCAGGGACGACGACGTTTACCGTAATAGAGTAAGAAAATATCCCGACTCATTATGAGGTGACATGTATGCGTGGTGCAGAAGCAATAGGTAAGAAGACGACTACCTATAAAATCCAACGGAGGTACAGGACCGATACCATTTATCCCGACGTTACTTGGGATCCCACTTACACAGAAAAGTTTCATACTAAAAGAGGTCTGTATACAAACGGGTCCTTACTCTGACGTCCCAGTAGACCATCGAGATGCAAATCAAAGTATTCCTTGGAGGTATGACACCAGGTATCACCGACGTGGTTCCATATAAGGATGGTTGCCACATCCTCGTAAGGGAAAGGAGGTGGGTCCCATGACGACGAATTTGTTTGAAGGTCCCTTACGGTGAAACTTATCTTTCCCGGGTCTTGTAGGTTTCAGTCCCGGAAGAAGGACTGAGTGGTCCCACTCACCGACACACACTTCTACACCCGTCCGGAACCAACACCTCGGACCCCACATCTCTCCCCAACGCCACGGTCCCTGCCCCCCCACCGGAGGCACACAGAGGTTCCGTCCCCCGGACCTACGGACGGCTAGAGTAAAGACGGGGGGTCCGGGACACACGGCTTTTGTTTTCACTCGTAGTATGGGCCCACTCTCCTCTCTGGTCGGTTCGATTAGAAAGTTGTCGAGAATTGAACGAACCGAGGCAGGGTCGGACCGGAGGCCCCCCCACGCTCCTGGTACCCGCTGACGTGCCCCGGTCCCGAGTCTATGAACTTGGAGGGCCTGAGCCCTCCCTCGCCCCCTCCCTGTTCAGGTAGGCAAAAACCCCCACCCTCCCTTACGACTCGAGAGGTCTTGACCCGAGGTCCGAAAAAAAAAAAATTCATCGCCCTTGGTTCAATGACCTTAAAGAAGACTCAATCTTCGGTTTGTTTTTCAAAGAACGCCAAAGTCAATGTGTTCTCCGACGACGGTTCTGTTTTACTTATTCTCGACGACTCCCCTCTCCGACTCTTCTCCGACCCCGACCCCCGACGTGCTCCCCGGTCCCGGTACCTTGGTGGGAGGAACTGTTCGAGTGACGACCGAGGCATGGCAGTCGAGAATCCTCTCCTTGCTGGACCTGCCAGAAGGGGGTCCTAGGCTCATTCGTTCGTCCTCCCTAGGCCCGTTCACGACGCAGGTGACACCCTGCGCAGGTGTACACTCGCTAATGGCACTAATAGCGTAGACTAAATGGCATTGGGTCGGAGAGAGGCCCCCCGAACCGAAACAAGGCCAGGGTTGACTACCGTCGACCTGGTCTGCCAGTAGGACCGGGGTTCGATACTCCGAGAGCCAGTCAGAACGAGTCGTACTCCGACGTCGGTGGGGTGGGGGCGTTGGTCCCGTCCCTTCTAAGTGTAGGTAACCACTGGGTGTTTGAAGTAAAAAGAGCTACGGGGGTCGGGGGAGGGACGGTGGAAGGACCCTCAGTGTGCTGCCGGACCGGGGTTTCCAAGGGAACCGAGTTCCGCGGAGACCTGTTACTTTTTGGTCCGAACACTCAAGGAAGTAGTCGGACACGACCACCTGTCCCCACTGCAGGGACGAGACCTTCCGGGTGACCGACCACCCCCGTGTACCTCTTCTTTATCACCCGCTGAATCCACAAGTCCGAGAATGTTCAACGAGAGGACACCCCTCTCCGTGTACCTTAGCCCCGAGTAAGAGTGTCAGATCCACAAAAAGAATGACTCCCTAGAGTAGTGTCCTAGTACCTTAAGTAGTGAAAAGGTTGTCTAACACGGAGTCCACGACCGGACCCAATGCCCCTGAAGGACATAAACTTTAAGTCGGCAAGGAGAGGTTTAAGGTTTTGTTTCCAGAACACTTTTCGAAGGATTTTCGATCGTATTTAGGTATCTAACCACAAATTTAAAGACGGACCGCATACCCTGGTCACAGGTGGACCGGGGCAGTCTTATCTTCAGGGAAAGAAACGTTCAGGGAAATAAACCTGGTTTACATGGTCAAGGATCTCTATTGGGTCTCTAGGAAGGACCCGACATTCATCTAGGAGATACATAGAGAAGTATACAAATAAGTCGTTTATAAATAAATCGTACACGACACTCGGTCCGTGCCCCCTTGCATAGTCCCCTGTATGTAAAGAGTAATAGGACATAGGTGGGGCACACCCAAATACAAAATTATCCTCTATGTCGTTACTTCGTAGTCGGAGTATTTAGTTAGACAACTCCCCTACCCCCGTCGTGACACCAGGGGTGTGTATGAGGGAGGACGGAACAGTGACCTGGTCACAGGGGGTCCGTTACGACAGTTAGGGTCTCCTTACCCCACCTGTCCCTCCCAACGTATCCTTCCACTCACAACGCTAGTCGTGGGACTTCCCACCGAGGTCGGACACACCAGACCTGTGTCGGAACAGACACTATTAGGTGGAGATTAAGCCACTAAGACCCACTTCCTGAACACGTGGTGGCCCTGACTGGTACACTAAGCAATTAACAGTAGACACCGGTGTCTAGTCTTAACGGACACTAATTGACACCACAACCTCTTCTGAGAACTCTCAGGGAACCTGCCGTTCCTCTAGGTTGGTCAGGTAAGATTTCCTCTAGTCAGGACCCACAAGAAACCTTCCTTACTACGATTTCGACTTTGAGATTATGAAACCGGTGGAATACACTTTTCAACTGAGTAACCTTTTCTGAGACTACGACCCTCCCTAACCCCCGTCCTCCTCTTCCCCTACTGTCTCCTACTCTACCGACCTACCGTAGTGACTGAGTTACCTGTACTCAAACTCACTTGAGGACCTCAACCACTACCTGTCCCTCCGGACCATACGACGCTAAGTACCCCAGCGTTTCTCGACCTGTACCGACTCGCTGACTTGACTTGTTTTTGTCAGCATCAGTACATACTTACATTCTCAACCTGGTATTTCTTCCGACTCGTGGCTTCTTAACTACGAAAATTCGATACCACAACCTCTTCTGAGAACTCTCAGGGAACCTGACTCTCTTCTAGGTTGGTCAGTTAGGATTTCCTCTAGTCAGGAATTATAAGAAACCTTCTTGACTACGACTACGACTTCGAGGTTATGAAACCGGTGGACTACGTCTCAGCGGAGTAACCTTTTCTAGGACTACGACCCTTTCTAACTTCTGTCCTCCTCTTTCCCTACTGTCTCCCGTTTTACCAACCTACCGTAGTGACTGAGCTACCTGTACTCAAACTCGTCCGAGGTCCTCAACCACTACCTGTCCCTTCGGACCGTACGACGTCAGGTACCTCAGCGTTTCTCAGTCTGTGTTGACTCTCGGACTTGTTGTCGTCTTTGACCTGTGACGTGCAAGTAAATCGGAGAGCCAAGAGGTCGAAGTCACCCGTAGACCGAGTGCCCCTCCTATCCGTTCTTGTGTGTGGGACCCAGGGTGGGTGTCTTGAAGTCACCGAGACCTTGGCTCTACTCTAAAACTTAAAGATTGTTCGAGACCTACGACGACTACCCGACAAGAGCTGGTACCAGCTCCTAACGTGACACCAGAGTCGTTACTGTACCGGAGAGACGACCACACTGGCCCGACACCCAGAAATAGTCTGAGGGGTCACTGAGACTACACGTCGGTATCGATTTCAGACGAAGGTTGAGACCCTACTGACACAGTGAGGAGCCGGACACGGTCCGTGGTGCATCTCCACCTCCCAGGAAAACCCCCGAAGACTAAGGACTCGGTAGTCCCCCGTGTCGGGACGAACCGTATACCACCCGTAGGCACAGGAAACCTCTTCCCTCCACTTCGAGACAGGGGGTCGGGACGGGGTACTCATCCCCGTACGTCCTGTACCGGTTACCGCCACTGGAGACGGGACTCGGAGAGAGGGGAGGTTAACCGAAAGGGGACTCCAGAGTAGTAAAGGACGGTTTGGTCCCGGCAACTGGAATGAGACCTCAAGTCTTCGAAAGCACGTCTGGGGGCACCCGTCACATACCTGGTCAGTGAGTCAGTGGGACCACCAGACCTTTGTGTCAGCCGACGAGGTCCCGCCGACACACGAGGGCCCGACGCGGGTGGGGTACCAGGGGTGGGTCACCCAGACGTTACCGTCGGAGGAGAGGTCGGGAAGTCGGTGTTCGACACACACGAGGAACTGGTCAAAAGACGGGTCAAACCCACGGTCCGTCTCTCGGACCGGAGTACAGGGTACACGACACAGGAACCCCCAGGACTCGGAGGGACCGGACCGGAGGGCCCCGGGGAGTACCGGGGTCCGAGCACACAGGTGTGACACTCACCGGGACACCAGGCCGTCGGGACCAGTCGGCTAAGAGACCACGTCGGACCACACGATCCCCGGCGGCGGTCGTCGGTCACACGTGCACCCCGGACTCCCACTGTTCCACTTGTCACCCTGTCGTGCACACCCTCCACTTGAAATTAATCCCCAGACAGGGGACCGAGTCGGACGGACACTCCTGCATCTTACGGGGTGAGTCCGACGGGTCGCCCGTCTCTCCCGGGAAACACGTCTCGCCTGCCTCCCTTCCTGACCCCGGAGTGACTGTGGTCCCCGGAAACTAGTCAATCGCGGTGTACATCGGGTCTACCCTCTCTCCGTCAACTACTCGTCTCGACCCCCTCGGTTCCGGGGGAGAGTCCATGCACGACCCCCGCGTCCCCCACCTCTTGCCTCCACACCACGCCAAGTGTCGGACTCCGGACCTACACCGATAGTCCCACGACCCGGGTGTCCGTGGGGTAAACGACCTCGGGTCTCCCCACTCGGTCCCCTCCCCTTGGGACAGGGGTCTCTTGTCTCCTTCTTGAGAAAGGACATCTTTAGAGGTCTTTTCCCTACCCGTTCTCCACGTCTCAGGTATGTACAGACGGTGGGTTAAGACCACCCAAGTCCCCAGTCGACACGAACCTCGTTCAAGGAAGCCCACTGTTTGTAAACGACGGGCAGACTGTTCGCGACCGAGTCCCCGGCACCCCCCTTCCTATGCCGACCCGGGTGCTCCAGTGACACGGTAGCCTCCTGTGTCTACGTTCGTCCGGTAGTACCATGGGTACAGTCCCCGAACGTACGTCTCGTGGCCCCTATAGTCTGGACTTCACTGAAAAACCCCAGGAACCCCTAGTTTGGGTCTATAAGATAGTGTAATTAAAAAAACGAATGTTTTCTTGGCGGGAGACAAGGTAGTACAGGCGCGAGTGCGAGTGCAGTGACTCAATGAGAGGACTATTCTCCTCGAAACACAATGCTTCCTAGGTTTATAAACCTGAACCTCCCAGTGGACCGGTGTGGAGGATGAACTTTGGACTCCTACGATCTCGGTCTCTCTAATTCCTTTAACGGAGTTTCGCTGTGGGTCAGTCGATATTTCGAACCCCCGGTCGGAAAGGGCTGAGGGCCGAGTCGCGACGAGACTCAGGGACGGAGCACAGTGGAGACGTTTTCACTTCGGCCACGTCCGCTGCAGGGGCCCGCGGTGTCCGACCGGCGTGAGTGGGACTCTCGATTACAAAGTCAACCGTGTCGTCGAGGGCTCAGACGTCCCCCCATTCGCACTCGTCCACCTCCTCGTCGCCGTCTTCACCCGGAACACCGGCCGTGGACCAGGAGTCGTCCGTAGGACCGCCAGCCCCCACCCCGTGGTCCTCCTCCCTCAGGGGGGTGGGGGTGGTCGAGTCGTCCCGTCCCGTCCAGAGACCTCCCCCACCACGGTCAAAAGAGGACGGGGTTCTTCGGGGTGTCCCACGTCGGGCTGGAGTCACTTCGACACTTAGGGACTTTCTCACATTCTACTCTTCTTTCACGACAGTCTCCACTCCCCTAATGAGAGAAACCCCTTTCCTTAAGAGACACAGTTCCTCGAAGGAAGGGGTCGGAACTTCTGGGTGTTCCACTGGTCTGTCCTCCCACCCTGGACTGAGTGACAGGACAGGTACTGGTCATTGGTCTCCCTGAGTGGACTCGATACAATCCCCCTGTGCGAGTCCGGCGAGGCGGGCCGAGGGAGGACGACCTGGACCCGACAACTCGAGCCACAGAACCTCTTACTCATCTCCGAACCTAAATCCAAGACAACGGACCTAAATTTAGGAGTCAAGATGGTTGGAGGTTGACACGCCCGTCCAGTGAATTGGAGTGACTCAGGACCTAGGAAACATTGTACTCTACTATTGAGTATGTAGAATCCGGACACCGTTCCTGATTAGGATAGATTGGTGGATCGTCACCCAGACCGAGTACCCTTCGGGATTTTACCATCGGGAATAATTTTGTCTTGTCATTTTCGAGGAAAGAAACTTCGTCCCCCTTCTTTTTTTTCAATAAACCTTTGTCGTCACAAAATTACTCCCTCGGAGTTGCAAGTCTTTACGGTCTCCTTTGTGAGTTTTACCTTGGGTCCGCCCGCGGGCAGACTCCGGAATCGGACGGACGGGGTGTCGGGTCGGGGTTCGGGTCCTACCTCCCTGGGGACGTGGCGGATGGTCCCGAAGGATGTTTGACGTCTTTGGGAGGAAAGGGTCCCAGACCCAGGGCCCACTCGTCCTGGGGTTCCCTCCCTTTCCTTCCCTTCCATTGTTCACCAAAACGTTGACAAAACTAATGAAGTCGAACTCTACAAACGTTTATTCTACAATTTCCGACTTCCAAAACAGACCAGAATTCAAGTCGTATAAACATCAAAATAATTTTGAACAGTACCGTTGTTGGACACTACCCCCCCACCCCCCGTCCTAAGCCGTCACTGACTCGACATCCGGTGGTGGACCCCGTCGGAACCCCTCCCCGACTACACACACCGTGGAGCCTGATGACAGGTAGGGAAGACTCTTCACTCCCCTTCTCCAACGTTCCGTGACCTCGTACATAAGCGACAGACATAGTGGAGACAAAAGATCCGCTGTCCTTTTCGAAAAGGGCCCTTTGAGTCATTCGGTCCCCTTCTCTCTACGTACTTCCTTGGTTCGGAATAGAAAAACAGAATACAAAACAGAATAAAAAAAAATTTATAAAAAATACAAAAGAACAGAACACAAAACAAAATACAGAGCCAACCCTTCTCGAAAGTTGGTTTTTCCGTCCTGTACCGACAAAGTCGAACAGTGACGAGTCGGCCCAACTTCTGGACGGCCCAACTACTGGACGACTCTTGACCCAGTCACTCTGGGATCCTCCCGTAGCGGTCCCACCCTTATTCCCCTACTTCCAGGTGACTCGTAGGATTCACGGTCCGGACGACTACCGAGGACCTCTCCGGACCGAAGTAGGAGTCCTTCTACTACCAAACCCCCACTCTACCGTCCACATCCACTCACTCCCTGATCCTCGGTCCAGGTGGGAGGAGACCTTAGAGCCTCTACCCTCTGTGTCAGGGACTGTAGCCTCTGTACCAAGTCGGGGAGTGTTCAGGGGCGGGGTTCGTCGTCGGGGACCACGTTACGGTCCACCCTTAAGGGACACAGAGTCCCAGGGGAGGACGGACCGAGTGGTGACGCTAGGTAGCGTAGGGTGGTGTGACCTGGACTCGACTCACGGCCTCCCGGCGACACCGAGTCCCGGGACGTTCTTCGAAGGCATGGACGGAGGACAGAAAACAAAGGTCCGAATAGACAACCGTACTCTTCAGGAACCGTGGAAGGTGTCATCGAAAAAACGTGGAAAACCCCGACACGGTCCATGTTTATGGACAGACAGACACGATGAACCAAAAAGAACCCCCTCATGTCAAGTCCGACCTCCCCTCGTCTCCCCTGGACCTGTGACTTCCGAGTTCCCAATCCCAGCTCCCAGCGAAACCGGTGAGTAGCCGGGTAGACAGGGCTGTCACCTGTCAGTCTCCACTACACTGTCGAAGGACGGACCTTTCCAGAGAACGTTCCTCTATCATGATAAAAAAAAATTAACTACAGATCAACTAAATGTGGCAACACAATTAAAGAAGACATATCGTTTCACTGAGTCAATATATGTATATATATGTAGTAAAAAGTAAAAGAAATGTAATATCAAATAGTGTCCTATAACCTTATACCAAGAGACACGACATGTCATCCTGAAACAACAAATAGGTAGTACATACATTATTAAGCGCAGACGATTGGGGTTTGAGGTTTTTGAAGGGAGAGGGACGGAAGGAAGGGAACCATCGGTGTTCAGACAAGAGACAGGTACTCAGAGAAAGACAAAGTGTCTATTCAAGTAAACATAGAGTAAAACCTAAGGTGTACATTCACTACAGTATACCATAAACAGAAAGAGACTGAATGAAGTGAATCATGCTAGTAGAGATCGAAGTAGGTACAACGATGTTTACCGTAATAAAGTAAGTAAAAATACCGACTTTTATAATGCAACATATTTACGTAGTGTAGAAGAAATAGGTAAGGGGACAGTCACCTGTAATCCAATAAAATCGCAGAACCAACAACATTTATCTTTGTTATGATGAAAAGAGCATAGTGGACTTCTGGTTTTCACTCTCTTCACCCGAGGTCGAGACGTGTCCCTGTCTGTCTTATCGAAAGGACTGCGTTCATCTACGGGGAACCGAACGATCATCACCTGAAAGCTGTTCTCTGAGAGGAGACTGGTACTGCACATATACCCGCACACCAAGAAGGATTTCCGCCTTCCTATTTGACTTACAGATCCAGTGAATTCTTCGTAACCGTCTTAAGTAACCGTCCCGGGCTCGGTCCCTCGGTCCCTTTCAGGTTTCCGTTCTTTTCAGGTTCCTCTCCGGCACCCCTCGTCGGACCCTGCTCGTACTACCCGGTTCCGCCCCGTGTCCCGGTGACCGTCCCGAAGCATGATGGGTCAACAAGGTGAGAAAACGGAGTCTGTCGAGGGTCACCAGGTCCCTGTAGGTGGAAGAAGGAAGACTCGGACGGACCTCGACACCCGTGTCGGACCCCTCCACTAGCCCGGGTCCCGACCCGACTGAGTCCCGTCTTGCCGTCCTCCGCGGACGAGACGGGTGGTAACTCCCCTAGAACCATCTTGGGAGGCAGGGACTTCCGGTCGAGATGTGAGACGACAGGGCGGACACTCAGAATTTCGAAAGGTTAGAATGTTTTTACAAAAGAACAATAACAAGTCAGTGATTCAACACAGGTTGAGAAAGTTGGGGTACTTGACGACGTACGGTCCGAGGAGACGGGAGGTGATAAAGGGGCTCAAACGAGTTTAAGTACAGGTAACTCAGTCACTACGGAAGATTGCTAGAGTAGAGAGTAAAGGGTCTTAGTGCCAGAAAAGGTTACTCAACCGAGAAACGTAGTCCACCGGTTTCATAACCTCGAAGACGAAATCGTAGTCAGGAAGGTCACTTATAAGTCTCAACTAAAGGAAATCCTACCTGACCAACCTAGAGGAACGACAGGTTCTCTGAGAGTTCTCAGAAGAGGTCGTGGTGTCAAGTTTTCGGAATTAAGAAACCGTGAGCCGGAAGAAATACCAGGTTGAGAGTGTAGGCATGTACTGATGACCTTTTGGGTGTCGAAACTGACATTTGCCAAGCTAAAATATGGAGTCCAATCTTTACGGTGTCGGGACTAGGGAGGACATCTTAGTGCGTCTACTCGGAACAGCTCCAAGTCTTTACTGAATATCATTTCCTGGAGAGTTAGAATGCTACGAAGAAGGGTGTTCGAGGCTACTGGAAGATTCTATGGTCACAGAGACCGAGAAGAGGAAACCTTTTTGACCTTTCCTTCCAAGTCCCTCAGTCTATGACTTCCCCGGAATTTCTATGCGGACGGGAAAGTAAAAGGTGCACTCTGTGTGTCTCCGGGACCCACGACTCATCAAAGGTTCCTCAGGGGTGGCACCGCCACTGTCCCCTCCCTCGGGACCGGGTCGAGGACGGGATTACGAGGAGTCCACAATTTTGGTCGGTCTTTGTTTCTGCTCTTCCCTGACCCTCGAGAGACACACTAACCTCCGATAAAACTTCTAAACAAAGTCTAAAACAAAGACCCAGTCACTAAAATATATTTCTCATACTAGGTCGACTAAATAATCCCTTTCTTAACATTTGAAACCAAGCGAATGTTCTTCACAAACGCAAAGACTTTTCCCACGATGAAAACTCCGACCTACTAAAAGTACTTGTTATTTGCAAATATTTGATTTTAGACCGGTGGAGACGAGAAGTGCGTCGGGGTGCTTAAGGATGGGCTCCGGGGAACATCGACAAATTACGTGAGTGGTAGGAGCCGGGAGCCGACCGCCGGAGAGGGTACTGACCCTGCAATTCTACGTCTCCGGTCCGGACGTAGAGTCCCCCTCGTCTCCCTCCATACCCCGACCCGACCACGTACCAAGGGAGGGGTTGAGGACAACCACGGTCCGGCGGGCCACGTCCTACGTTTCGGAGGATACGTTGTATGCAGAAGAACTTCACCCCGCCCCCGACGTCTTCGGAACGAAGCTCGGAGGAGGTACAGGGGACGGGGGGTTTCCACTCGTCCTTCGGAGGGAAGGGACCTCCAGGAGGGAAGCATAGGTGGGAGGACCCTCGGACTCCTGAACCATGAGGTGACCCGCCAGTGACGGGAGGACACAGACGACCTCCCATCCCCACGTTTACTCGACACCGGGGGTAGATGTGTACGTGGGGAAGAAGTCCTCCCAGATTGTGTAGCTATCGGACAGGCGATCTTACACACGTCCGGATAAGAATCACGAGACTCGTACAACGGAGAATGTATTCTGAGCAGCCACAGATATTTGAGACGTCCCCGACAAGCGAGCACTCTTCCTGCCACAGACCAGACGCAACGAGGGGACGGGAGCGCAAGATTAAATCCTTCCGTGTCGGACCGAGGCCCGGCCGAGCGGCGGAAGTCGGGTTCGCGACCGGTCCGGGTGACGGGAGAGGAACCCCGGACCACCCACGTCTTGCATCCTGTCTCTCGCTCTGCACCCGGTCGGGGCACCCCTACACCGGTCTTGGGAGAGAGAAGAAAATAGGGGGTCTGTGTGCGGAGGAGAGGGGATTCTGCCCCGACCGCCACCCGTCGTCCTCGAAGTCCTCACTAGGGCCCGGCACCACCACAGTACCACCCGAGGCACCGAGCACCGGCACCGAGGAGTGGACGGTCCCAGGGTGTCTGACTTCTCAAACGACTCCGTCTGGGTCGTCGTATTTGTCGTCTCGCACAAGGGAGGATAACATCGGGTCGCCTCCAGTCGGGTCGGGATAACCTCCAGTCGTCAACCACCCCGACCAGGAGGACTCCGGAGAGAGGAACCGGCCATCTGTTGGTAGAGAAGGGACACCGGTTTGAAGGAGAGTAATCCTGTGGTCAGTCTAACCTGGTCCCAGGAGGGCTGGAGTAAGATCGGGTTAATGAGATACCTTTGACACAGACAGATGGACTGAGGTTCCAGGACCCCTAAGCCAGAAGTAGCACACTTCAACCCCGACTTAGTACCTACCCAAACAGACGTACCCGGACTGGTGCACACCGGCACGTCTTCCGTTCGGACACGGACACTCGTGCTGTGACCGGACACCGTTGGTAGGAACGCCATAGGGACGGGGCTGGGGACGTCCCAGGAGGTGAACATGTTCTCGGCTCTGAGTCCGGATCCACCCTCGAGCCGGGGGAACCGACGACCTACTCCCCGCACCCGTGACAAACGGTGGACACGACAGTCTCGTAACTCCCAAGTCTACTCCTGTCTGCCCCCGCGGACGTCCCGACGCTCGAGGGCTCCCCTTCTCTCAGTGGTCGTCAGTCTGGACACACACACGCACGTACACACACACGTGCACACACACGCACACGTACGTACGCACACACACGTACCTATAAACACAGACACACTCCCCCGGTTCCCCGCAGACCCCTCCGTACCTCGGGATCTTCCTCGGGTCTCGTACTGGGTCGAGTCTTCTGGGAACCCCTGACCCTTGACGGGGGAGACTAGGTCGACGTGACTCGTCACTACAACACCCTTCAAAGGTTGTACTCTTAGTGGGTGACACTGTGTGGGTAGGGGTTTGATACTGGCGGGGTGGAGACTCGTCCCGGTCTCACTGAGGAGTTTCGACTTTCTCATTCGCTCGTAGGTCTCCTCGTTCGGCACACAGGGCGGGGGTGGCGGCGGGGAGCGTGTCCTCTGTGTGTCTCCGCAGGGTCCCGGGGCTCGGGTCGTGGGGTGTGTCCTCTGCGTGTCTCCGCGGGGCCCTGGGACTCGGGTCGTGGGGTGTGTCCTCTGCGTGTCTCCGTGGGGCCCNGGAGACTAGGTCGACGTGACTCGTCACTACAACACCCTTCAAAGGTTGTACTCTTAGTGGGTGACACTGTGTGGGTAGGGGTTTGATACTGGCGGGGTGGAGACTCGTCCCGGTCTCACTGAGGAGTTTCGACTTTCTCATTCGCTCGTAGGTCTCCTCGTTCGGCACACAGGGCGGGGGTGACGGCGGGGAGTGTGTCCTCTGTGTGTCTCCGCAGGGTCCCGGGGCTCGGGTCGTGGGGTGTGTCCTCTGCGTGTCTCCACGGGGCCCCGGGGCTCAGGTCAGGACCCCGCTCGTGAGAGACGTCTGAACCCGAGGGTGAGGACCCTAGACCGGACCTGCGATCGAGTCGGCTTACCGTCGGAGGGCCCAGGATTGTGTGTCCGACGGCATCCACCACTGGTGGTGACACGAAATTGGACAAAGAACATGGGTCCAAGGCCAGAAACCATTTTTACTAAAGTAACGGTTTTGTTTTAGATTTTCGACGACTACACCAAACTGAGGGAAACAAACTATAACTCCGTTTCACTCCGAGGTCCTACGAGTCCCTGGTTACGTCCTACTGTGTCGGGTCTCGGGGCACCGGCGTCAGTCGAGGACCAAAGGTCCGAGTGTCGACGTGCCGATACGGAGGGCCCTCTCGGGTGACTTCTCCTCCACGTCCCGGACCTCGAGACGGACAACCAAAAGAACCTGACGTGTCGACAGGTCCCGTGTATCTCTCGGTAGGTCCCGTCGTGTTGGCGGGTCCCGAACACGTCTCGGTAGGTAGGTAGGACATCGTGTCCACATCCTGGCGTGCCCTGTCCGGGTTCATACAGTGGGTCCTTCTGCAGAGTGGATGTCTCGGGACCTGTCTCCGGGGAGACGCGGTGACTGGGACCACGTGGTTCCCCGGAAGGACACGGCGGAGCACTGTCCGTCCCCAATGTAGGCAGGCCGAACTCGGGTGGGGAGGAATGGGGGAGAGGTGGGCGGACGAGGTTTCTGGTTGTGTTTGCGGACGCCAAAACGTTTGAGACTTTTCGTGTCCGTCTTTGCCTTCGAGGGCCTTGGGTCTCCACGGCGGTCCCTTACCCCTAACAAAACCCCTTCCAGGAACCGAGACAGAGGTCCTTGCTACCAGGTCTTCCAGGTCCCACCTTCGGTCCCTAGTCGAGGACGGGGGTGGGGGCGGGGTGGGGTACACCAAAGGTACGCCGAGTAGGAGTCTGCGGTGAACCACTCTGCGACTGCGTGCACCATTACTTGGGTTTGACGAATTACTGTCCTTGGGAAGATTATGGGTGTGTGATCCGGCACCCACTCCTCGAGCCCACGTGGCGAGAGACTCGCCCAGTCGTCCTTTCCGGTCTCAACAAGACTTTCACGCCTTGCACATGGGGTCGCTACGGTAGGGCTACCAACAGGACTTTTAGTGAGCACCCCGTGTCGGCACGTCCACCGTACCGTCCGTGGTGCCGGGGGTCAGGTGTGTCTTCGTCAGGGAGGAAGACCGCTGAATGTCAGGCCCCTCCTTCCCTGTCCCGACACCTCGCCCTAACCACACCCGTGCCACACGTCATCCACCGACCCCGAGATCAAAGACCCGTGCGGGTCGCGAGGGGTATCGTTTATCCCACCGATCCCAGGAATTCTAGGTGTGCACGCAGAGCGACGAGGTAGAGACCTCTGTAAGTCGAGTGCCAAGTCCGCTGAGGCCGGTGGGACAGGTCTCATGCGTCCCCGGAGAGACGAGTGGACTGGTAAGTCCTGTAGGTACTCTCTTCGGCACGAAGGTGTAGGTACAGTGTGCGTCCTTTACCTCGAGTCTCACCGCCTCAGGATCAGGTGTAGACGACCCGGTGTCCCGGGTGAAGGGAGGGGAAGACAGGGGTGTCAACCCTTCTGCCCGGTGTGGGACAGGGTATGGGGGCCCACTTTCTCTGGTTCTGTTCTCCTCTTGAGGACTTCGTACAGAGGTTACTTGGGCGGAACCAAGACCTGCCCTCCCTCCGTCTCTGTCACTGTTTGTGTTCCCGACTGCACTTCGAAACTAAACAAATCTCTTTAGGACTTTCGCCACCGCCCCAACTGAGTAAACTGAAGGTTTCCTCGGTTACGTTTCATATAAAGGACTGGGCGACGGAAGCTGGACTTCTCCTTGGTCAGGACCCTCGTCTCACTCGACACGGACGTCACCCCTCCCCGGTCCTCCCCCCGGTCCCCCCGGATGTCCCGACCGGTCACTGTCCCGGAAGGAGGCACCCAGGACCGAGGGGTGCACGTCTCTAACATGTGGGTCGGGTGTTACAAGAGTTCAGGTCGCAGTCTTTTCGTTGAGGAAGGACGTAGTGGGAAGGAGGACGTCTGCCTCAAAGGACACTTGGGACCTTCCCCCGAGGGACCCCACTCCCCTATTCCTCGCCGTCTTCCTCCTGTGGGGGTCGAAACCGTCTGAGTCCCGAACGCAGACTTTGCCGTACTTTATTAGAGGTCTTTAGACTAGGGTCAGCAACCCCAGTATAAAAAGGGGTGCGAGAATAGGTTCCGAAGGAAGGCCGGTTACCGTCGGTTCCCACGCGGACGGGGGACGGAGGTGAGCCCTGGGTGCCCGTACCGGGAACGAACCTCGCACGGACCAAGAAGGGAGCACAGTCACTGAACCGGCCTCCGGTCACAGTGGAGCTTCTAGAGAGAGAGTTTCGTGTAGACTGAAAGGGTTTACCGGTTGAGGCAGAGAAGGTCGTTTACTCAAGGTCTACGACCTTCGTCGCCGGTCACCTTAAAATAACGGGGGTTTGACACCAAGACCCGGTGTATCAAGACTGAACTTCCATTAAACCTTACATTTGTAACGTTCCGTACATGACCTTAATTAATGTCGAGGGAACATAAGAGGTTCCGGACGTTCGGATGTTAATTGACAAATGTGTCTGTGTCTCGGTCGTCTAGTTGGTCGCATGCACCTGGACACTACTGACGAAAGGGGGAAATGGAACCCTTTTGTCACTTTAATCTGGGTCCGACTAGGTAAAGGGACCCCACCGGTAGTCAGGACTGTATTCTCCACCGGAAAAGTCGGTAACGGAGACGGGGTCGTTTGTCTCCCGTCGTCTGGACCCGTGGTTTGCACGTGTCCGGCCTCGAACAAACTGAGCCTGTTGTCCTTACACGGACCCCGTCGCCAGTACAGAAACGCCCGGACGTCTTTTGAGGCACACAAAGCAGGTTCCGACCATTTTACTCTTTGTCGAAACCCCTGAGTAAAAAATTAAAGTACTACTGTGACTTTGCATCCTACTTTCAAGATTTCTACTTCGACCATTGAAGTGTCGCACTTACATGAATCACGATGACTGGAAACGAGTTTTTACCAGTCAAAATACAAATACTCAACAACAATAACGTACCAGCGATTTTGTACAGACTAACCTCTGGGGTACCTGACATCGGGTGGTCCGAGAGGATAAGTACCCTAAAGAGTCCGTTCTTATGACCTCACCCAACGGTAAAGGAAGAGGCCCCTCACAAAGTCTGGGTCCCTAGTTTAGGTGTAAAGTCGTCCGTCTCCGAATGGTGACTCAGAGGTCCCTTAGGGTACAAATATATGAAGTGGAGTTTACGATTTCGTCCTACTAGTCCATTTCCGAGAAACCCCAACACATCTGAGCTTCTCCGGACCGACGACACCGAGGGTCCGGGTAGTCTCGACGTCCACGAGGTTCAGTAGTAGGTGACAGGCCTCCTCCCGAACCGTTCCCACACTTTCCCTTCTTTTAGATAAATAGCTCGTTTCTCCTGTAAGACCCGGAATAAATCCGTGCACCTGTGTCAACTGACTCTTTTACTTACGTATTAAAAACGACATTTTGTTCATTTTACTGAGAGAGGCGAAGGGGTCTTGTCTCTAGAAGACGTTAGGATGAATCTAGCTCTTCAGTCTGTACGCGCCGAAAAACTGATTTCAGAGTCACAGGCGACTGAGACCCCCGGACAACAGTAGTTGTCCTCCCACCACAGTGTCGAGAAACCTGCACTGACAGGACCCGAGACCCTCGACCAAGACTGGTGTCCGACGGTAGTCTCCTTTCTGAAAACACCTGTCTCTCGCTCACTGCCACTAGGCCACGGGACTGGGTCCTCCAGTGGTCGAGGAAACTCTCTTGTCCCAGACCCGGACGAGCGGTAGGCCATTGGACCCCCCGGCTGTGCGTTCGACCGATACACCAGTTTCGGGTCAAGCGTCGGAGAGCCCGACACACTGGAGCTCCTTCAAGGATACAAGGGACCTCTGGAGTCACAGGAGATATTTTACCCCACTAGGATTGTGGGAGCAGCCCAGTAATCCTCCGAATTTAGTCGGGTACACACATGTGGCCCGTGTACCGTTTCTCACGTCCCACGGTCGACAACAGTGACAACAGGCTCCTCTACAAAACTCCGCGGACGAGGTCTTACACGGACGCCCGTAGACTAATGGTGCGGTCGGTTAGTCACGAGGTTGTCCCGGTCAGGAAGGGCGGAACCGACCTGTCCTTCGGGACCTACGTTACCACCCGTGGCCGGGCTCGAGTCGACCTCTCCGTCGATGTTCGAGTTCAGGGACCTCTGTCTCGGGGTACGGGTGGGACCAAGTCGTTCGGGACACCCCAACCCTACCTGCCGAGGGTGTGCCGATGTATCTCCCATCCACACGAGCACCACTCTTTATGTGTGTGTGAACTCTTCTACTGGTCACTGCTCCCCTCTTTCACCGGTGGTAGCTGCTCGTCTAATTTACTCTAGTAAGTCTCGGATTTGTCCTCCCGTCTAGGGACGGAATGTGGATGTCCTGTCGACGACAGTTTTGGGTATGGTCTGACCCTGTCTGTCTTTTAGTGTGTTCGACCGCTCCCCCGTCTCCGTGACCTCGGGAGCCCGTGACGACCTCCCGTATACTTCACGCGTCGTCGATACGTTTTGTCCTGCCGTCAAAGAGTTCTTGAGTTTCGTCTTGATGGTAACCAGGTAGTCAAGGTGAAGACCTTCAAATAGATCTTCTTGACTCCCGTCCCAGAGTTTTTCCATAAACATGGCGGTACTAGCATCGTCGCACTTAGTGTTATTCTTTCCCCGTCTTCGTTGGACCCACAGGTAGTTACCTTCTTCCCCACGTCCTGCACCAGACATGGATAGACTTTCCCTTCCCCTAAGACTGAGGACGTCGTGGCACCCACTTGAAACTCCTGTACCACGAGTCACTCTACTCGGTAGTGCTTTCTTGGTTATGACAAGTTCAGGTGAATAGACTCCAGGGAGCTCCTCAGTCTATGTATCTCTACCCTCCATCCCACCACCAATGGTCCCCTGACCCCTCACTTACCAATTACCCCTGTCTCAAAGAGAAAACGTGCTACCACACAAGTCCTCTAATACCTTCATGAATTGCGATGGTTCGATACGTGAATTTTTTACCAATGCTGTGATTTATGATATAAACACACACACACACACGAGTTAGCGAGTCAGTCCAGACTGAGAAACCCCGGGGCACCTGACGTCGGACGGTCCGAGGAGACAGGTACCCTCAAGGGTCCGTTCTTATGACCTCACCCATCGGTACAGGAGGAGACGAATACACATAAAATGGTGTTAAAAATTTTTATATAAAAATTAAAAATATTTTGAACTTTGTAAACTCAGGTCGACTTGGTTTCTTTGCACCACCTCCCGCCGGTCCTCCCGGGACGAAACCCCTGAGTCTCTCCGACCTCCGCCAAGGGCTCCCCCGCCCCCGGGAACCCGACAGACCCAGATCTGTCTCTCTAGAGTCCTCCCCGTGTCAGAGGAGACCAAAGTATTCGTTTGACTTTCGTCGGGTCCTCTCCACCACTGCGTCTCTGGACTTACGTGACTTCCTTCCCTATCGACTGTAGGGCAAGATTAATCGCCTTCGTGCCCTCCGGACTGCGTCGCCGGGCAGAGGTCCTCGACAGCCCGACCTTCAGCTGTCGGTGCCCCAGGACTGGGAGTTCTTCCGAGGAACCCCGACCCTCCACGGGGGCCGACCTCCCCGGGACCGACAGCGACCGGACGTCAGTCCTTTCACGGGTCAACAGCCTCGGATTTACTGGAAGGGGTTCAGTCTGAGTACTCCACAAATACTTACAAGACATATCGGGACCCCGAGCAGAAAGACGAAGACCTCGCCCTTGCCGTGGTACCACTTTCCAAGACAATCTCGGTGCTCCACACTAACGTCGGGACTGCCCACCCCTCTACAGAGTGAGGTATCTGTGACTGTCACTACGGGTGCGTCACCCGCCCCTACGAGGACGGACTCCCCTACGAGGACGGTATCCCCCACGAGGACGGACTCCCCTACCGGTGTCGCCCGGGGGCGGGGAGTCGTGGCGAAGGTCGACTCCGGAGGGAGGACCCACTCCTCGTCCCCGGACCCGTGGGGTCCCGGTCGCAAGGAGGAGGAGGTCGGTAGGTCCCCTCGGGTCCAGGACTGTGTGAACGAAGGGCGGGTGAGAAGACTACCCCCCATCCCAGACCGTCACGGAACTCCCCTTGTCTGGGGTCGCAGGGGAGGTATGTCCCGGGACTTCACTCGGTCTCCGCACCCGCACCACGTAGGGGGAGGGACGATGGGCAGCCTACGAGGCACGCACCGGGAAAGAAAGTGAGACCCGAAACGAGAACGACTCCCAGACCAACTGGACTGTAGAGATTCTACAACCCCGAGCGTCCCTCCACCCAGAGTGCCGCCCTCTCCTTCCACCCCTCATAGCCTGTAGGGAATACCACGTCCGGGTCGCTTCCCAGCCGACCTGTGTCCGAGACATACGAGCTCAGTAAGGCTGCGAAGTCTCTTTCACGTCCGTCGAAGGGTCTCGACTCCTCCCGGTGCCGACCGGCAAGACCAGAACCGTGGCTACGCGACAGATTTCGGACCAGGGAGCCCGAAACGTCGTCCCGCCAGAGGGGAAACGTAGGCGTAAAGGAGAGGAAAAGTCTGACGACCACGGGATGTGGGGACGGGAGACCCCGAAGACGACGGTTGACGGACCCCGAGTCCGGTGCCCCACGTAAGGGACGACCTCCTGATCGGTCGGGTGACGACTGGAGCTCGTCTCGTCTTTTGAGTTTGAAGGTCACCAGCCGTCCGGACCAGGGAGGTGGGAGAGGAACGAAGGTAAGTAAGAGGTACGGGTACCTTATACATAAAAATCATTTTTTACTTTTTCTTTCGTCGGCTTTATGGTCGTACTGGACAAGTCGGTCCGCGACGCAGGCGACAGACCCAGACTCCTTTTCATGTGCCTCGTAATTTACGTCTGGAACGTTCACCGTCCAGTATGGGCACCAAGTAACGGGAACCCGGGGTGGGTAAGTAGTAGGACCCGTGACTCCTACGACACTCCCCGCGTCTCTCCCTCCTCCCCGACCTGGAACCCAGGAAGGGCACCCAACGGGAGAAGGGGGACGATTCCGACGGAAGCCGGTAATGGGCGTCAGTCCTGGGTCGAAGGGAGAACTCGTCGTCCCATAATTTCACCGGGTCGGAGCCCCAGTTTCGGGGACCTCGTCCTCGTCTTCTACCTGTGGCACGAACCTTTGGTAGGGGTGTTGTACGTGCTTACACCCTCCCCGGAGTTCCGACCCGGTACGTCGACGGGTTCCGATCCCCCACCCTCAACCGTTCCGACGTCCGTCTTAGTGTAAATATCGACGGTATAAAGGTGTTCAAGTTCCACACACTCTTTCGGAGTGGGAGGGAGGTTACTGAGGCAAGTCCGGGTTCAACTACGGCCGGTGACCAGGAAGGACGGAGGGTGGAAACCCCTTTGAGACCGAAGGTCCCCGTACCACCCCTTCCTCGTTCGTGGAGGAACTGTGGACCCAGGGTGTCCCACCCAAGACGGAAGACAGGGGTTAAATTCGACACCCCAGAGCACAGGTCGTCGGGTACGACGGGACCCAGTCCTAGAGTCGGTCCAGGAGTAGACATTCACCCCCGGTAGGGGTAGAGTAACCTGACTGCCTCACCGAGTCACGTCAGGACGACCCGAAGTACAACTCTAATTTCTCAAGACCACTCGTGGCACCCACAGTCCATACCTGACGAGACCCATGACACCAACTTCACCATGAGTCCCCGGTACCTCCCTTGTCTGTCATTTCTGTCCACTAAAGTCAGACACTGCACACGACTCTTCTCTCACGTAGGACCCCCGACGCCCTCTTCTTCGCTCGTCCACAGTGTGTCCTTCCCGCAAGATCCGTCGCCCTGGGGACTACGTCTCGTCTGGCACAACCCTGCCCTGGGTCAAGGACGAGACCCCTGGTCGCACCTGGACCGAACCCCACTTACGACTCTGATGGACCCGCACTTTGGTCTCAGGGGAACGTCACTGGCCGACGTAGGGATCCCCCGACCCCCTCTCCAACGGGATTGAACCGGTGTCCTAGAGTAAAATAAGTCATCGGTTTTGAGCGGGTGACTGTCCCGAACTGACTTTCTGGCAAGTTGGACATGTACCCCGTGGCTCCGGTCGTGTGCACACACGTACCAATGATCGCCGAGAAGTCTGGGGACTCGAGACTCCCAGGTGTATTCTCCGACCCAGAGAGGTCTACCGCCGGTGGCACCGACCTCCAGATTGTGTGCAAGAGACCTACAAGAGAGTCGTCCCTTCAGCGGCACTAAGGTCATAAAAATAGGTCAAAAATTTCAAGCAGGTTTGAACAAGGAAGTAAGACACAGGTCTTACCCATAACTTTACTTGGTTTCCACCTCCACCCACCCCGTCAGTCTGGCTCCAGGTCTACGTCGGTCCAACAGGGTGTTTACAGGCGGGGTAGGTAAACAGGGGCCTTTCCGCCATCCCGGGGCTCACTGTGACCACCGAGTCTGGGAAGGTCGGCCACACTTGTCGAAGTCACACCTCTCGTCCCCGTCCGCGGACCCACTTGGTGTGGTGGCGGAGAATCGGTACGTAAACGGTAGAACGACACTAATCTGTGACTCCTACTCTGTTCGAAACGGGTATAGCCGGGCTACCCTTTTCGTAGAAGATAGGACACGGGAACTGGCAGACGTCGTGTGCCCGTCCTGTCCCACTGTCCTGGGAACCCCGTCGGAGGTACCCTACCGGCTCCCCGTCACGTCCCAGAGTACCCTTGGTGCACGTGCGAGAGACGTCTGGACGGTCGACTTCACTGTCGGCCGAACAGTAATGGTGGGGGACAACCAAACAAGTCCTTGTTGTCATCCTCACAGTCGTCGTGGACGGCACTCGCGGGGGACCGAAACACTGCCTCTTAATGCCGTCGCGGACCACCGACGACCCTGGGACCGGTTGGGGACCGGTACCACTGGCCCGTCTGTGGTGGCGGGAACTGTCCGTGACAAGACTGATGTCGTAACTCAAAGGTGGATAAAAGAGGTGACCTTAGTGCAGGAAAAAGACACGTCCCAACGTCTTACCAGAACTAGTCACACCATTGTCACAGTTGTAAAAAATATGACAAATTAATAACATTATTGGGTGCCTTGAGACATCCTATAATCCGTCTTAATCCGTGACAGAACCATAGTGCAACCGGTAAACGGTGTGAGTGTGGTTCACCCCTCCGAACGAGTGCTCGTTTCCAAGTAGGCAGACGGTCACTGTCCGTGGGGAGTCCCACCATTCAGTGACTCGTCGGGGGAGCACTGTGGAGCCCTTGTCTGTGGAGCCCGACTCCCAGTAGTCACCAAGGTAAGACGTACATGGGGACTGAACAGTGGAATCTGAGAATCTTAGAATTTATTTCAGAACAAAAGATGTAGAACTGTTTTCCTTTGGTAAAACAAGTGCTAGACCCCTACGACACACCACACACCTCCACCCGGTACACTCTCCAGAATCCGGACCCCTTCTGTACCGGGTGCACGCAGACACTGCAAATGAAACCTCTTAGCTACCCCCACCCCCTGGTTCCGTCGCTTCCTGCTCCGTCCACCTGCACTACACTGGCAGAACCATAAACACCACGTATCTCTAAGGGGAGGTTTAAGGTGTCGTTTCACGTCACACCGTCGGGTGAGAACCAAACTCCGGTGCGTCGTCGACCAAAACGAGACATGTCTAGTCTGCTGACACGACCGTCGACTCGGGTCTACCCTCGTGTCATCAACCAAACGTAAATCCCCGGTTTGATAAACCTTTTTTACACATAGAAATTTGTGTCCGGTGGGTAGGACACACCCCTCTGCGACGGAGAACCTTTCCGAGTGGTCTCGTCTCCTGTTCCACCGGTCGAGGGCCCACAGGGGCTGAAGGTCCCCTACGTGAACGACTCACGACCCCACCGACCTGGTACCCGTGACAAACTCCAGGGAGAGGGGAGAGATGAACTCATCTTAAACAAGGTCAATTTTTCGTGTCCACTACCCTGAGGAGGACTCGTCCACTACGTCCCTCCTGGATGGAAGGAACACCCTCTACATGGACCCGGTCCTACACTGGAACCCTTTCAGTAGTGTGTAGAGACTCGGGTTCAGGGGTAGACTCTTTACTTCCGTCATTGTAATTTTTTTTCAAATATTTTTTATTGGCACTCATTATGAATGACCCGAGAGGGTACACAATTCATGACAAAAGTCGGAAAATTCACAAAACTGAGTAAATCGGAGTGTTATAGGGTACACCATCCATGTTGAGAGAGGTAGAGTGTCCACCCTTTCGACCCCTGGACCCAAATTTAGGTCGTCGGACCGAAGACACGTCTGTGGTCTACGTATCGGTGACACGAAGAAGAGGTTTCTGGATTTAATACACTCTAATCCTCTCTTTTTGTCAAATGGGACGTTGGAAATATTTTTTGGTGAGCCGGTCTACCTCGATGTTTTTCGTTAAAGATTTTTGTTGTTACTATTTAGTCACTACTTTCCTTCCTAATATATTATTTACCACGACCCTGTTAACAAATCGATGAACCTTTTTTATAGGCTCGTTAAATCTAGGAGTAGAGTATGTCAAACGGTGTTATACAAGGTCCAACTAATTTATCTACTTCTTCTTTTATCTTCATGCATAGTTAAGAGACTGTCCCCCTTTTCACATTGTCGAGTTTTGTTACCATTTTTAGTGTTCTCATCGACCATCAAGAAGACTAAAAGTTTCTTTAGCCTTTAGAGATGTAGTCCCTATTTTTCAGTTACTTAGACTCTTTTCCAAATGACGTCCACATTGTAAAACGGATGATAGACACAAATTATTATATGGATTTCTTCAGTCTTTAAGTTTTTAAGACTATCTATTCATCCGTTTTACAGGAATGTTTATTTGTAACCCTTTTTTATAAGTTAGATTCGTCATTAAAAAATTTTAGATGAAATATTTATTCATCGTAAAACTATAGTAATATATAACGTATGTGTAATATACATGTCTATGTGTATACTAAAAAAAATTAGCCTCCGATTAACGAAATGTTACAACACAACCAAAGACGGTATGTTGTTACACTAAGTTGGTACTCATATGTATATAGGGGAGGAAGAACCTGGCGGGAGGGTGGGGAGATCCAACAGTGTCTCGAGGGGCACAGTATATCGTTGAAGGGTAATCGAGAGAAATGTAGTGTGCACTAGAAATATGTGTATGTATTAAGGACCGAGATAGCGACGTCTTTCCTGAGTCCTTCCTGTGGGGTCGTCGCTACTCGTGTGAATCGTAAGTCTAGAACCAGAGATATTTCGAGAGGAGGATATTTCCTTAGCTTCCGTTTCTTCGTATTCTCTTAGGACGTTGTAGACCACGGTCTTTCATCGCGAGTGCCCAACTACCCCTGTGTCCTCGGTCGAACTCCCCTGAAGGAGACCGATTTAGACTTTATTCACTGAAGGTTTATTCACCGCAATTGTCTTTCATTCTTCGGTACTAAGATAACACGAAGGTCCACTGAGTCACCATTTTTTAGGTGGACGGTTACGTCCTCTGAGTCCTCTACGTCCAAGCTAGGGACCCAGTCCTTCCAGGGGACCTCCTCCTATACCGTTGGGTGAGGTCATAAGAACGGACCTCATAGGGGTACCTGTCTCCTCGGACATCCCAATGTCAGGCATCCCTACGTTTCTCAGTCTGTCCTGACTCGTCGACTCGGGCGTGTGTGTGTGTGTGTGTGTGTGTGTGTGTGCTCGCATATGACTATTTTCAATTACTCGTTTATGTACCCGTTCTTACTCTGTTGAAACAGAACATTGTTTTACGATGGATTGCCTATACCTGCCCTACTGTCACAATCTTTCAGTGGTGAGTCGGTCCCAGGACAACGAAGATCGTCCTTAGTCCGGTTTTGGTCATGCATTAGATAATTTCTCCCTGTCCTATAGGAGGGGTATTTAATGAGTGACCAAGTTATCTTTAGAATGGCACCTCTTGAGTCTATGGAGGAGTTGGTCACTAGATCAATTGGAGTGGTGACCAGCCTGTTCGGATGTAGGGTTGGGAGGTCTCTGCGTGTTTCTCAGTGAAGACACACAAGGACGGGGTTTACGTCTCGGAGTTGGATTGACCCTCCTTTACAGTCCTTGACTCTGCGTAAAAGGTCTGTAGTAACGAATAGGAAAAGTTTTTAACAGTCCACTACTTTCTGTTTTTGCCTCTTGTGTCAAGGTGCAATTTCTCTGATTTGTCCTCACTGCTGTTCCACATTACGTACTAGAATCACCTTAGGACCTGAAAAGAAAACTCCTGTAACCCACTTTCGATTCCAGAAGTCTAATCCGTGTCATAAACAGTTTCATTCGAAAGACTAAAACGAATAGTATGATACACTTTTACTGAAACAAGAATATTTTATGTGTGACTTCATAAATCTATATTTCCCCATAAACAATGAAACAGACTTGGTCTTCCCGTACCCCTGACAAATTCACAGTTCTCACAGGGTTGGGGAGGCCGGGTGTGGGGGTCCACTGTACGTGTCGAGTGGTCCACAGTCAAGTCCCTGGACACCCCTCCGTCTCAGCCCGTGGGTCTTCTGAAGGAGCGCCGGTCCCCTTTCCGTGTCTTTACTCGGTGTCCTTCTGCGGCTCGGAACGACCGTCCCTCGGCGGTCTTCGTTGCCGTTGAGGAAACTGCCGTGTGCAGTGGAGTCGTCCTGTTCCACCCGTCTTGACAGTGGAAGTCCTCCCTTTGACTCCGAGTCTCTTCACCGCACGGAAGACCGGTCACCTGGGACCAGGAGGGGATCCTAAGGGTAATAATCGAGGAAGGGTCCCCCACCACCCGTCCCTCCACTCGACGCAATAGAGATTACGACGAGGGAGGAGCTACCGAGTTGAATAGGGGTGACCCGCCCGGAGGTCCAGTGGGAAATCAAGTCAAGTCAGCGAGTCAACACAGGCTGAGAAACGTTGGGGTACTTAACATCGTGCGGTCCGGAGGGACAGATAGTGGTTGAGGGTCTCAAATGTGTTTGAGTGCAGGTAGCTCAGTCACTACGGTAGGTTGGTAGAGTAGGAGACAACAGGGGAAGAGGAGGACGGGAGTTAGGGAGGGTCGTAGTCTCAGAAAAGGTCACTCATAACAAAAACGAAACCGAGGTAGGGAAGTAAGAAAGACCTCAATAAAGAGGTGACTAGAGGTCATCGTATAACCCGTGGATGGCTGGACCCCTCAAGGAGAAAGTCATAGGATAGTAAAACGGAAAAGTATAACAAGTACCCCAAGAGTTCCGTTCTTATGACTTCACCCAACGGTAAGGAAAGAGGTCCCCTGGTGTAAGACAGTCTGGAGAGGTGGTACTGGGCCGGCAGAACCCACCGGGGTGTACCGTACCGAATCAAAGTAACTCAATCTGTTCCGACACCAGGCACACTAATCTGACTGATCAAAAGACACTAATACCAAACACACAGACGGGAGACTACGGAGAGTGTTTTGGATGGGGACATCTTTTCTAAGTAGGCACTATCTTTCCGGTGAGAATTGGGAGGATAAGGACTCCGTAGGTCCGTCGGGACGGTAGGTTACGGTCTTCCCCCACCCTCTGCTTCCTCTTGACCGTCCCGGTTAGCACTCCTGGGCGAGGCCCGAGTCTCCTGTCGCCACGGTCAGGCGACCCTCAAGACGAAGTAGCCCACCGTGCCCGTCGTAAAAAGGCCTCCCGCGAACACGACAACCCGTCGTCTGGACCCGAAACTGCAGACTTCAGTCCAAGACACGATCGAAGTGAGGAAGGACCCACTGAAGGTCACTTAAGAACTTGGAGCAACTCAGAACCAAGGGAGTCGACGTTTCGTCTCCACACTGACTCCGGAGCCCACTACCACGTGGGGCGCCCGGAGGTGTCACTGGGGTCGTCACGACAGGGTGAGGATTTACTTCACCGGTTCAGAGTGAGGTCCGAAGGGTGACACACAAGGTCTTTCTGTTCCGGTAGCAAGGAAGAAGTGACAGGAGACGAATAGGGGTGCGATACGGGGTACTGGAGACACTCGTGAAGTTCCTACTCCGGAGGTTCCCGGACTGAACCTCTACGTCTTTGTGCGAGGACTCGACCACCGTCGAGAGTCCCACTGGACGCCCGACCGTCAGTAGTATAAAGTGGGCGGTACTCGGTCACACTGATACTGGTGGTAGTGACGTGGGGGGGCTGTACGGGTTGTCGGAGTAGAGTGGACAGTCTCGGGTGTTAACCGGGGCATTGGGTCGCGAACGTCCCGGGTGTCCGGACGTCGAAGGGTGGACAACCTTTAGCAACCCCTAAATTTTCTGGGTATTTTTTCGTCGACGTTGCACACATAGTCCTCGGTAAAGGAAGAAGACGTTCTCAGAGGTCTCCACTAAGACAAAACCAGTGGGGGAGGCACAACTCGCACAGTCGACTCTTTCCTGGACCGCACACTTTACTGGCCGTCCAGGTCTCTCGCTCGCCGTAAAGGCACACCGTCGGGTAGTCTGCCTTGTGCTACGGGGAAACAGCCGGAGGAGACCAGGGACCTCCCGTCCGGACGTCGGGGGAGCGGAGGATCTGTAAGAGGCACACGTGGTGCCCTCCGTCACCCAAGGACCGGGTCTCTGGTCAACGTAGTGCCGGCGACCCAGTGGACAGAGACGCCTGTGCAGACATCTGGTACTCGGTACTGTCGTCGGGTGGAGGAAGCTCCAGTGACACTCCAGCTTACTCCGTCTCGTCCACTTTCGGGTCCCATTTAAGACCTCATCTCTAAGTCTTACTTTATTACATAGTGTTGAAACCGGGCTTTCTTGTGAACTGGTATCACAATCCGTGGAAAGGGGTTTTCTCATGCCGACTTTATATTACTTCCGACCAGGAAGTTCAAGTTTGCCAAACATTCGTCATCCCTTTCGGCATTCTGTGCTCCTCTAGAGTCTCCGGAACTTTCCTTCATATTTTGGGAGGTCTTTCGGGAGGGCAGGAGAGACGTAGAGACTGTTAAACGGTCTGATAAAATTCGGTGTAGCTAAGAGCTCCCTCTTAGGTGGTAGTTTCGTACCTACCTCTTCAAAGTAAGGGGACGGTGACGACACTTTTATGGGGTCACGGTTAAATCTCTTGATCTTAGAAGACTATTTTCGTTGGTCTGACACAATCCATATTAATAAGGTTGAGACGGGGAGACAGAAGGACAGACACCGGGGACAGGTGTAACGGGTGACTAGAGGTTTCTCAAGAGCCACTGTAATTGTGTAAATTCCGGAGTGTTTTCTCGTGTTAATATCGGGACCAACTGAAAAGGTAATGTGTCCCGCCAGCTCAAACAGAGAAGGATAAAACCCCGGGTCCATATACCAAGGATAAAAATCGTCGAGACACTACAACACTCAGATTCTAAAGTTGATGGTCACTGAGTCTCCCGGACCGACGGGACTCTAAGTACTGAGTCTACCCGTCCTTCTCATACAAGTGGTCCTCTACCCCACGTCCCCCGAGACCACGAACCACTTTTTGTGGTACAAATGTACCTTCAGACACGGGAAGGCCTTCCACGAAGGGGAGGAGGGGGTTCGTCCGTGAACAGGGTCTGGGTCCTTCTCGCCGGCTGAGGACCCGGTAGAGGAGGGAAACTCCTCCGAGGACCAACGTAGTCTCAGTCGTCTCGTCGGATGGGGGACGTCTGCTCCTCTCCCCTCTGCCCCACCTCTCGTTCACAGCCCGTCCACTCCCAGGGCCTCCCCTCTCGAAAGAGAAAATTCTCCTTTTGTTGACCTTCCTTTTCGACCGTGGAAACTTTCTCCCATTCGTATCTAACCAGAGAAGGAAAACCTGGTCTTTGCGGTATCCTGAGCGAATGGTAGTGGCAGACAGGTAGACAGGCAGGTGGGCTAGTACGTTAGAAGGTCGGATGTATCACGGGACCTTCGACTGACGTAGGAACTGGAAAACGACCCTGTCCCCCTACCAGGGGACCTCTTCCACCTCCCCCCTGTCCTCTCCCTAAGGACGGGGTCCTGGGGTGGGTGGCACTCCAGAACAGTCAGCACGGGCAACCCGTGAGACTGCGAGTCCGACCCGAGACGACTCCAAAACGAGTACACCTCGTCTACCTCAAGACCCCAGTAGTGTCCTATTTGTTTGGACCTCCTTCGTCCCTGGAACCGAAACCAGCACACTCGTGGGAAGGAAGATCGACAGGGGTCTGGGTCCCCTGTCACGGGTGTCTGAGAGAGACCCACATCTGACTTCCCAGGGTCACTAGTCTCCGGGGGTCGGGGTGGACTCCCTCCTCCGAAGAGGACCTTCGACCCTACCATCTCAAAAGTCGGTGACAAATCTAAAAGGTCACAAGGTACTTTCGGCGACTTAGAGAAGGGATTTGTTGTTTCAGGGCAAACCACTTTGCAGACGCACGTCACAAGTCGACTCGTCTTGATTCGACGACTGTTTTATGACAGAGCCGGTAAATTAGTGTTGTCGGTTGTAAACGTATCCCGGTACGACGAATTGTTTCGTGGGACGTGGTAGGCTCCCGTTCCGACAGCACACGTACCATGGGTCCCTTCTACGACCTCCCCACCCACGGTCGGAAGATCAGGGAGACTTTCGGAGTCCTGGTGTGGGAGGAGACTGGGGCCAGGTTAGACGTCCAGACCGGAGTCGGAGCCGCTGCGTGGGTCCGACGGCGACCAAGTAGAAGGGGTTGAGGGGAAGTGACTCGGTAAGGGGATGAAGTCGACGACCTTGTTGAGTTGGGGTCTCGACCAGGGCGAGAGCCCTGACCCTGGGGGAGACATGTGCCGGACCAGGGAGATGGACAGGAGGACCGAGTTGTGATGGTCGACACAGGGGACGTTTGTCGGACTGGAAGGGGTTCGAGACCTGGCACCGGCACCGGTCTAAATGTCGGGTCCGAACCGGAACACCCTCTCTCCATTGAACTAAAAAAAAGACTTCATCGGAGAAACCACAGACCGTTGCCCGACCAATTGGTCGTCGTTGGGGAAGACTCTGTCATTCAGTCTCTTAGACTTACTTCACCCGGAGAGACCACCCCCGACTAAACTCTCGTCTACTCCGGCGCCTGTCCGAGGACGTCATCCACGGTTCCCCCTCTCCCTAGCAGACAGGTTCCGACCACCCGGGCACGACAGGAACCTGGGTCACACAACGAGTCCCACGCAAGCTCGGGTTTCACGGACGTTTGGTCTCTGCAAGGGTGAGGCTCGGTCTCTCCGGGACGGGGAGGTTCGGAGGTTCCTGTACCGGCGGGAGGTCGGTCACCTGACACTCGTGTCTCCGAGTAGAGTCATCCGGACAACCAGGGGTTCCGACCCACTCCGGACCCCCACCCCCGGGACCTGCACCTCATCCCCGCACACTCCGGAGTCTTGACTCTCCTGAGGAGAGGAGGCGCAGGGGAGGAGGTGACCTGCGTAGGAGAAGGGGGTGTGGACGTCTGTCTCGCCAAGACTCTGGTGACAATTGACCGAATTGGGTAGGGTGACGTTCAATATCGTAACAGAGTATCCTTTTTACGAAAGGGGGACAAAAAGTTTAAAGTCTTAGTCAGAAACAAAATTAAGTTCCTTATTAAAATTTTAATATTACTGTGTTCATCGTGTGTTATTGGCATCTGTTTTCTGCCTAAATGTTTCATCCTTTTTTTTTAGGAGGTCTTAGAGTCTGGAGTCCCTGTGTGCCAGAAACTACACACATAGGAAGGTCGCCATTGGTGTGTTCACGTCTTTATACATTAAAAGTTTCTTCTTAGGACAATGTGTCTCATTATACATTGGACCAGAAAGAAATTAATGTGTGGCACTGACACGAAGACACCGCAATTCACACTGCGATGTCGTAGTGCTCATCTCTTTATTCCGAAGAGACCACCGAGTCTTCCATTTCTTAGACGGACGTTACGTCCTCTGGACCCAAGCTAGGGATCCAACCCTTCTATGGGAGCTCTGCCTTTACCCATGGGTGAGGTCATAGGAACGAACCTCTTAGGGTACCTGTCTCCTCGGACCATCCGATGTCAAGTACCCCAACGTTTCTCAGTCTGTTTTGACTCGCTGAAGGACCCGAAGGGACCACCAAGTCGACATTTCTTAGACGGACGTTACGCCCTCTGGACCCAAACTAGGACCCCGACCCTTCTGGGGGACCTCTTCCCTTTTCGATGGGTGACGTCTTAAGACCGGACCTCTTAAGGTACCTGACACATCAGGTCCCCCAGTGTTTCTCAACCTGTGCTGACTCGTTGAAAGAGAAGTGAAGTCACCTTTTTATATCTTTCCATGGTACTACAGAAACCTGAAGGTCGACAGAAGTCATGACAGTGGACACAGGAAGAGACATGTGGAAATAGTGTACATGTTATATCTCACCTATTCTATTTATATGTAGGATAAGCTGTATATAGTGAACGACGTGCACGAAAGGGGACTACTACTTAAAGTTGTCACCCTTGGTGTCTATTTCCAATACGGAGATTTGTGTTCTCCATGAATGTTCGAACAGGTTCAGGTCGAAGAGTTGTCGTCAACATTCGCAAAGGCCAAGGAGCCCGGGTGTGGTTGACCGGTTCGTAATAGAAATGATTGGACCTTCCTTTTTTGTTTAGTTGTACTACTCTGGGACCCTTTTCTAAAGACTTGGCTGGGAGTAAGTAAATTTTGTGTCGGGTGGTGCGTGGACGTTTTGGAGGTTGTTTTATGTCAGCCTGGGGTCGGTCCCCGGGGAATAAGGGTGGACGACAATTCTTTCATGAGACCTATCAAGGATCTTTACTCCACTCTACCCCAGCTAAACTAGCATAGACTTTAAAGGAACTCTTCTCTCTAGCATCATTTCAAACTAAATACGGGGGTCCGGAAACAAAGGGTCGGACGTTCCGTGAAGCCTACTACACGGTTACGGGTGCGGAGACTCCCGTCCAGCCCTCCTCGTCCGCACTTCACTCCCCCGACAATACGTGGGTATTGGAACCGGACCTGACCGGGGGGTAGGGACCGGACTCCCCGGTCTCGGACCCGTTACGAGTCGTGACGACCCCAGAGCGGGATCACGACCGGTACACTGAGGTTCTACCAGACGGGCCCCTGGCACACAGGTGGAGTGCCTTGGGGACAGTCAGTCAATCAAGTCAGTGAGTCAGCACAGACTGAGAAACCCTGGGGTACCTGACGTCGTGCGGTCCGAAGGGACAGGTAACAGTAGAGGGCCTCGAACGAGATTGAGTAGAGGTAGCTCAGCCACTACGGTAAGTTGGTAGAGTAGGAGACAGTAGGGGAAGAGGAGGACGGAAGTTAGAAAGGGTCTTAGTCCCAGAAAGGTTTCTGAGTCAAGAAGTGTAGTCCATCAGTTTCATAACCTCAAAATTGAAGTCGTAGTCAGGAAGGTTACTTATAAGTCCTGACTAAAGGAAATCCTACCTGACCAACCTAGAGGAACGTCACGTTCCTTGAGAGTTCTCAGAAGAGGTTGTAGTGTCAAGTCTTCGTATTTAAGAAGTCGTGAGTCGGAAGAAATATCAGGTTGAGAGTGTAGGTATGTACTGATGACCTTTTTGACATCGAAACTGATCTGTTTGGAAAAAACCGTTTCATTACAGAGACGAAAAATTATACGATAGATCCAACCAGTATCGAAAAGAAGGTTCTTCGTTCGTAGAAAATTAAAGTACCGACGTCAATGGTAGACGTCACTAAAACCTCGGGTTTTTTTATTTCAGACAGTGACAAACGTAACAAAGAGATAAACGGTACTTCACTGCCTTGGTCTACGGTACTAGAATGAAAAACTTAAGACTCAAAATTCGGTTGAAAAAGTGAGAGGAGAAAGTGAAAGTAGTTCTCCGAGAAATCAAGAAGAAGTGAAAGACGGTATTCCCACCACAGTAGACGCATAGACTCCAATAACTAAAGAGGACTGTTAGAACTAAGGTCGAACACGAAGTAGGTCGGGTCGTAAAGAGTACTACATGAGACGTATATTCAATTTATTTGTCCCACTGTTATATGTCGGAACTACATGAGGAAAGGGCTAAACCTTGGTCAGACAACAAGGTACAGGTCAAGATTGACAACGAAGAACTGGACGTATGTCTTGGGGACGCCGTCAAGTCATTACTCGTGGCTCGAGACGTGTGTCGGTAGTAAAGAGGAGACGGGAAGACGAAATAGCAGATGAGTTTACTCCCTAAGCCAATAGACTAGGGGTTTAGAAGAATCTAGACTAAAGGACTCCCAAAGTTCAGTCGGACTCACTCCAGGACGGAGAAACTCGGGTCTAAAGTTCGTCGACTCCGAGTTGAGTCCGCGACCACGAGAGTGACTGAGGGACCCAGTGGGCGTGGGATCGGGTGGTCCGTGGGAGTGTCCCGTAGCGGGAGTACAGTGAAATCGTCTACAGACGTGGACAGAAGGACGGAAACACCCAGAGCGACAGGTCGACTCTTCTCTTTAGAGAGGAGGAAACTACTGGGGAGGGTAGGGGTGGTAGTGGACGTCCTACCTGGTACAAGTCAGAATAATTGCTCAACCAACTCCCCCTCAATCTGACCGTCCCCTAAATAAAGTCGCCCAGTCGGAGGGACCAGGACCGACACTACAGGATCAGAGACGTCGGACTGAAACCGGGTAAAGTCGGGTACTCGTGTCGGGCTTCCGGGGGTACGTCTGGGGTCTACGTACATGGAGGGTGTCCTGAACTGGGGGTCACTCGGACCGAAAAGAGGTGGACAGGACTACCCAATCTTGTTACCCTCACTGTTCCTGGGTCTACACAATCCTCTTGTTGTGTCCAATAAAGACATATAGTCTCTTCATCCCTCGAAGGAACCGCCGAGTCTACCATTTCTTAAACGGAAGTTACGTCCCCTGGACCCAAGCTAGGGACCCAACCCTTCTAGGGGACCTCTTCCCTTACCGTTGGGTGAGGTCATAAGAACGGACCTCTTAAGGCACCTGTCTCCTCGGACCACCCGGTGTCAGGTACCCCAACGTCTTCTCAACCTGTACTGATTCGTTGATTCGTTGTTTCCTACTCAGTACTTCACAGTTAGTGACCCTACAATAGAATCTTTACAGAAGGGAGACCAGGTAGTACGTCGGTCTAGATTGTCTAGGGATTTCTGTGCACTAGTACTCGACACTAGGGTCGAAGGTGCGAGCGGTTCGGGAGTACTACCTCGTTTGGAGACCGCAGAGTGGAGCACGTGAATGTCAGCGGAAAAGGGACGGGACGTAAGAATGGACAGCATATTCTCTCAAGTGGACCGGTGTCCCCCTAGGACGCGGGAAAATCCAAAGGTCGTGAAATACACAGTGGGGCCACTAAGCGGGTGGGCCAAGGAGTAAGTAAGGTATGTATAAATGGTCCCCGTACTCTCGGTCAACGAATCTTGTTTCTAGGTGGGGGGGGGCGCGGGCGGCTGGGACTCGAGTACACACACTTATATCGTGTATCATCCACGAGTCGAAAAAATTTTTTCCATGGGTGACAAGAGGCACCCCGACCCAGTGTAAGACTGTGGAATCCCGGGTCTCTCCGAACGGACCTACTTCATGAACCGACGAATTCATCTTATACATCCTATATTGAATTAGAAAAGGACTATAGAGTTTCGGTAGTACAACTCCTGGTGACGGCCATCTTACTCACAGTGGAGGTAAAAGGACCCTACCTGCCCTGAGAAACGGACTTTATCCAAGTCTTCAAACACAAACCGAGGATACAAACCGAAAGTATCAACCAAAGGAGGGACCGTCGCTTTACCATCCGACGAAGAAAGGAAAAGACAGTAGCACAGAGAAACACTACTATTCCCAGAATGTAAGTAAATTACATAAAGTATCTACGACAAAATAAATCAGGAATGTAGTTGAGACGTCCAATCTATAGAAGAGGTTAAACAACTAATTTTTTTCCTTCTTTTTAGGACTGTGAAATTTTCAATTTAGTTTCCGGTGTACCTATAGCTCCCCCGTGACCCTGAGTCTCCACCCAGGAGACCGGGGGTCGGACCCCGAGAAGGACGTGGCCGGAGAACGTGGCCGAGGTCCCCGACCACCTGTACCCCACGTCTTACTGCCCGTCTCCGGGACGTACCTCTCCCGACTCTCCGTTGTGCACCCGACACATTGGAGAGGAAACACCGACAAGTGTCTGAAAAAAAAGAAGAAAAAAAGACGATATAGTCGTTTCTCCTACCCATCGTTCATCCCGACGGTCCAAATCGTTTTTTATTTTTGGTTTTTCTTGTTTCAGTACTATTATTATACGGGTGAATTTAATCTTAAAGTCTATTTTCCTTAAGAAAACTAAAACAACTACGCCAATTGTCACGGCACAATCAGAGACGACACGACGAGGTACCAACCCGATATCTGCGTGACGAAAAGTATGAGAAGAGATAAGACCAAGTAATGTCCTATACTTATCTTAAGGGACACGATATGGCACCATGGAACAAACAGGCAGGACACATGTTATCAAACGTAGACGACGGGCGTTTGGGGGTTAGATAGGAAGGGGGTGGAGGGAATGGGGAACTGTCGATGTTCGGACAAGATACAGACACTCAGAGAAAACATCTACTTAAGTGAACACAGCATAAATCTAAGGTGTGTATTCACTGTCGCATACCATCAACAGAGAGAGACAGACTGAATGAAGTGAATCATAGTGTCAGAGAGACCAGAGACCACTGAGTCGCCGTGTCTTAGGCGGACGGTTATGCCCTCTGTGTCCAAACGCGGGACCTAGCCCTTCTAGGGGGACTCACCCTTTACCGTTGGGTGAGGTCATGAGAACGGACCTCTTAAGGTACCCGCCTCCTCGGACTGTTCGACGTCAGGTACCGCAGCGTTGTCAACCTGTGTTGACTCGTTGAGCTACACGTACCTTCGAACTGCCGGGATCAGGGATCCAGGGGACACAACGACGCTTACTGTACTAAAGTAAGAAAAATACCGACTCATTATAAGGTAATATATATATATAGTGTATATATATAGTATAGAAGAAATAGGTAAGTAGACAGTTACCTGTGAATCCGACGAAGCCACGGAACGGATAGTATTTGTCACCACCATACTTACATCCACACACACATAGCGAAACTCAATACCAAAACAAACCCAAATACGGGTCCTAAACCTACTGATCTAGTATACCGTTGAGATAAAAATCAAATTTTTTATTAAAAATCCCACGTATACAGGGTACACTATGGACCCTGTATGAATATTTCTTTCTTTATGAAAGACGGACTCCAAGAGGGGGTGGGAGAGGACCCTGTCGAGGGTAAAGGGTCCAGGACATCCTTTACGAGGACCGTTACCCAAACTCTCTCGTCGCATACATCTCGTCCCCGAGTCGTGTCGTGGGGTCGAAGGGGTTTACGAGCGAGGGAAATGTCGGACGACTTCCGTGGCCCCCTGTTGAGACAGTGGAAGTCACCCTGTACTGTGTCCGACCGGTCAGAGTCGTCCCCACCCCCTTCCGACGGGTTCCCTTGTGAGCCTTTATTCGTAAGCCACATAAAGACTATTCGGAACTAAAAGACTGGTGTGGGACTCTTCCCACATATCTATACGTGGGAACCTGTGTCCGTGTGTGTCTATATATGTCCACGTGTCTATGTGTCTACGTGTATCTACGTGTGTATGTGTGTGTTCCCGTGTGTCCATCTGTGTGCTTGTGTCCTGTGTCAACGTGTGTCCACGTGTCCATATGTCTACGTGTACCTACGTGTGTATGTGTTTCACGTGTGTCCACGTGTGTCGATGTGTGTACGTGTGTGTGTTTATGTCTATGGGTGTCTCTATACGTGTCCACGTGTGTTCATGTGTGTGTATCTATGTGTCCATGGGTGTCTCTATATATGTCCACGTGTGTTCACGTGTGTCGATGTGTGTACGTGTGTGTGTTTATGTCTATGGGTGTCTCTATACGTGTCCACGTGTGTTCATGTGTGTGTGACCGCGTGTCCAAGGACGTCGAACACTACGAGTAGAGGTAGAGAGTGAGTGAGTCCCAGGGACCAAATTTAGTAGAGTGGAGACCTAAAGACGGGTCCAGTGGGAGAAAGACCTCACGACCAGGGTTCACCGGGAAGGGGCACCAGTCGTGACACCGGGGAGGGTCGTCAACCCCAGGGGTACACCCGTAGGACGTGGGACCGGAAGGAGGGAACACGAGCAACGGGGACTCAGGAAGTCCCGTCTCCGGGTCGGACCGGCGGAGGAGAGGCCACCCGCCGGGACACCCCACACGCCACCCGGGCGCCCTCCTGAACCCGGGAGGGGGCTGTGTCACTCCTTGGCCGCGGCACCGACGGTGGTAGATCCAGGAAAGAACAGTGAACACGGAGCCGGTCTACACCCGCGACCCGTGTGAGTGCCTTAAGTAAAATAAAGTAGGACTTCCGGAGAGACACCCAGTGACTCGTGACGGAGACCCTCAGCTACCACCCTCCCTCGTCTTGGTGTCTGGACGGACACCGGCGGGCGGCGGTTACGGTCTCGAGACCGGACTGTGGGGGACTGGTCCAGTCCACGGGGTCAAGTCAAGTCAGTGAGTCGCACAGGATGAGAAACGCTGACGTCGTACGGTCCGAAGGGACACATAATGGTTGAGGGCCTCGGACGAGTTTGAGGACAGGTAGTATAGCCGTTACGGTAGGTTGGTAGAGCAGCAGACAGCAGGGGAAGAGGAGGGTGGAAGTTAGAACGGATCGTAGTCTCAGAAAAGGGGCATAGTCCCAGAACGGGGGTCCTGTTCTGTTAGGTCTCCTTCTCGGGTCCTCGGGTGCCGACCGGAGTGTCGAGGAGGGTCCGGGGTTCGGGTGGACCTAGTCCGGTGGGGGACGGGTAAGGTCGGACTCGACTCCTTGGACCCGGTTGTACGGACCGTTACGAGGCCCGGCCGAGGGGGTCCCTTCTCACGGGGCGGGTCGCACACTGGGTGGACAAGTCACACCGGACTGAGTGTCTACGTGACCGACTTTGCACGTCGAAATTGGGTCCTGTCGTACCGGTGGGTACAGGGGTCTCGGTGTATTCAGGGAGGGACACTAGACCGATCCCTGTCGTACCCGTGGGTCCAGTCTGTGAGGGGACTACGGGTTCTGTGTCCGTCCGGAAACGCCCTCTGGGAGGACCCGTGACACGTCCGGACAGAGGGGGGAGTAGGACCGAGGGACTCCGACAGTCTCCAGACGCACCACTCTTGAGTAAACTGTCCGGGAGACCCTTGCGTCGAGGGGACATTAATTTAAGAATCCAATTTTTTTCAGAAGTAGTTAGTGTGTTTCGTTCGACGGACGTGAACTACACACATCCGTCACCCTTCAAAACATTTTCCAGACCCCTGAACCGTCCTGTACCCTAAGGGACAGGATGTCGGTCAAGAGACGGAGACGGTGGTCCTCGGAGTAAGGGGTAGGACCCCTCCCCACGACCCATGGGGGTCCCGGTGGTTCTCGGGGAGAGGGGCAGGATCCTCCCCGACCCATGGGGGTCCCGGTGTTCCTCGGGAGAGGGACAGGATCCTCCCCGACCCATGGGGGTCCCGGTGTTCCTCGGGAGAGGGACAGGATCCTCCCCGACCCATGGGGATCCCGGTGGTCTTCGGGAGAGGGACAGGATCCTCCCCGACTCATGGGGGTCCCGGTAGTCTTCGGGGAGAGGGACAGGATCCTCCCCGACTCATGGGGATCCCGGTGGTCTTCGGGGAGAGGGACAGGATCCTACCCGATCCATGGGGGTCCCGGTGGTCCGTCCGTCGTTTAATAAACAACCCCCTGTCTGAGACACCTGTGGGTGCCCACAGCCGGACCGGAGTCCACTGGACACCCGGGACTCCCGACTCCCGGAGAGACTGGGAGCCACAGCGGGCAACCATCTGGACCTACTGGTGTCGGTGTGACGTACGGAGGGTTGTCGCCGGTCCCAGGTCACTCTGACACTCTGTTCACGGAAAAGTCATATGCCTTCCCTGACGTCCCACCCCACGACCCACGGCACCCTCCAGGGGACCTCCGTCTCTCTCACTCTTGGTCCAGGGTTCCGGTCCTACCCACCCACACCGGGAACTCCTCTGCCTCCCCAACTCGGGGCCGTCCACCCGCCGTAGAGTCTCCCTCTCCCGTTCTTGGGGCGTGGCTGTCGGGGGGCGTGGCTGTGGGTCGGGCCTCGGGAGATTAGGACTCAGCCGGACTCCTCGGCGGGACCAAAGTCCTTTAGGTCGTTGGTCACCGTGGAGTCCCGTCTCCCGGATCCAGAGGAACCGAGTCGAGGACGTGGGGGAGGGACAGGGAACGTCCTTGTACAGACGTGACGGTGGAACTACTGAGAGGTCCTTCACCAGGGGAGTGAGTCGTGCCCCGGACCTCGAGACCCTTCCCGTCCACACGTCCCCCGGGCGAGACTCGTGTCGTTTCGAGAACCCGGGGGTTCTCCTCCGTCAGGCTGGTAGACGGGGACCTATACGACTGCCGGAGATCACCCGACCAGACCTCCCGAAGGACCTCCTTCGTGGTGTCGTCCTAAACTTTCCTTCTCTCTACTTCGTCTGAGTCCCGACCTACTGTCCGGACAGACCCCTCACACTCCTCCGGGCGGCCCGACCTCGTCTCGACCCGTCGCCCCGCCGGGGGGTCCCGACGTAGGGAACGCAGAGACGAGGGGAACGGACTCGGCCGGTTCGTCCCTTTCCTCCCGTCTGGGGAGCACGGAAGAGGTCACAGAGCCCCACCATCCACCCCACAGAGGTCGGGGGGACGGGCCTGTATCTACTCCCGTCGTACAGAAGTCTTCTCGTCGTGTCGGTAATCGGTCCCTACGTCGGCGTACCCCACCAGGAATGGTCTGTACCCCCCGTGTCTTGACACGAATCTCCTTGGTTCTTAGGTCAGTGACGACTCGGATTCCGTCGCTCCGGACGGGGAAAGGGGAGGAAGGAAGAGTTACGGAGAAGAAGATGGACAGGACGACAGGACAGACACCACAGACCTCTTGTCCTCCGGTAGACCGACCCACAAATTCGTAGAAACTTTTACTCTAGAAAAAGAAGTGACTGATCTTGGGTTTGGCCTGTTCTGATCTTGTCCACGGAAGGAAAGATATTCTAGTCGAAGAGGCAATATAGGCCCTCTAGGACGGTAAGGGTCGAGGGAAGGGACCGGACTCTCCTGGAAATTAATACCCTCTTCATGGACGAAGTTCCGTCGACCATAAAGACTATTTTCATCTGTGGTCGCACACCTTGATGGGGCTTTCGTCCCCGCCACACAGGGGTGGACCCTCCGTTTATTTCGGCAGAGGAAAAGAACCGGCACACTTCCGACACGGACTCAACCCCGGACAAGTCAAACCGTACAAACACAGACCTCTCCAAGAAAGGAGGGGATTCCACCCGGTCGGAGAGGGCGACGAGATCACTGAGTGATCCCTCGTCTCTCCGGTCGTTTGGTTCACTCGACAGTCCGGCGGTACCCCCGACTCGGTTTCTCTCCTCCGTCCGTCGGACACAAACAAAAGAGAATTCTTCCTTTGTGTTGATTTGTGTGACGTACCGGGGTCACCTGCAAGTCAGTGTGGACTTTACAGGTGTGGGTGTACACGTGCCTACTTGTGTACGGCGTTCGGTGCCACCGTCCACTACGGGTAGACCCCGAAAGGGTGTTCGACGGGTCGAAGTACCCTCCCACTCTTCCACCTCAGTGCGCGTCACCCCGTCCCCAGCAGGACGGGCAGACGTCAGCTACCCCGACGTCCCCCCCGCAGGGCGGAGGGGTGGGGACAGACAGACAGACAGACAGACAGAGAGGTAGTAGAAGTCGGTCACGCCTCTCTGTCGGTGAGCATAGGTCGACTGTAAAGAACCGTGCATTAATGTAGTAGATAGAGTCTAGAGTAATGTCGGGAAAGGTAAATGACCTGGGTATCTAGTTCCGAGTCTAAGAGTCTCGGTGTAGACTACTACCTCTTCGGAAGGGTCCTTGAGCGGAACGCGTCAGGGGTGCAAGTCGTGGGTTTCTGAATCCTTACATTTTTACTCTTTGCGGTCAAATCGGCCCTTCTGGTTTTATCGTGTATCCTTTCCTAAGTCTTTCTCTCTGCTCGATTTAATTCTCTTTCAAAGACCTTCGACGTGGAAGTCCCGCTGGTGCCCACCACCCGTCCATCCACCTTCTTACTCGTTGTAGGAGCGGGTGGATCACCGAACCACTCCGGTGGAGAACCCTCGTCAAATCTCGGGCTACGGGTGAACGGTCGAAGGAGTCGTTTCGTGGGTCGGGGAAGACCCTACCACCTCCCACTGGTAGGAAGACAGAGGACCTCCGAAGGTCCATTTGGGAAGAAACAAAGGGTCGGAGCAGACGGCGGGAGAGGAGGGACCCGACGATAGGACGGGGCCTAGGAGTCCTCTAGGGGTGTACCGACTAAAAAGGACAGTATCGGAGCTCTTTCACGACGTGGGGATTTGCAGGTGAGATCTCCCCGATCCACGACGACCACTCGTCACAGCAACTGTGGTCCCAATGTCTGCTGGGAGGGCGGAGAGCGTAGAGGAGAGGGGAGACCGAGGTACCGGCTCAGGAACGTAGGGGTGGACGGGACCCAGGGTAGGGACCCTGGACGACGAACCCGTCAGGAAGGGGTTGAGTGACCATCCGGTCGGGGGATCTGGACGGAAGAAGAAATAATCGTTCGTGGGTCTTTGAAAACCCCACACAACGGTACCTCTACTACCTCAACAGGAACGTCAGGGTAGGGAATCTGAAAGAACTCGTTGGACGGGAGAAAGACCTAGCGACCCTTCGACGTCCCTCCAAAGAATTTAATTAGAACAGTTTTATCGGAAGCTTAAGAAAACCTCGTACCTAAAAAAAAAAAAAATTAGAGTTTGACAAGTTCCCTTCTTGACCCTTGTTTCTGTTCAACCCCCCCCCCGGCCCCTTCCCCGAACTTCTCGTAAACTTTCTTTCGCACGTGTACTCCCTACCCGACCCCCTCCCTGTCGCCCACAGCCCCCACAGGACCCTTCTCTCGTCTGACTGTCCACTGGGTCATTATCCGTGTCGTAGTCACCTCCCGATCCCAGACCCTCAACCGCTAGCCGACCGAGGGGCACGGGTCGTCCGTCCTTCCTACGAGCTCCACCCGTCGTCCCCTTGCTCGGACCTCAGGTCAGAGACGAAATCTGGTGGTTGGTTCGACCCGGAGGTCGGGGAGGTGGAAGGAAAGACGGGGACGACCGGCAAACTCCTTGACGGTACGAGTCTCTCTGGTCTGACAAGCCTTCAACTGTCTCCTCGTAAAATTTAAGTCACTACAAAAGGAAACACAGTGAGCAGAACCCTCAACCCCGCCCATCCTTCTATGAGGTACCCGGGCACAGGAAACCGAGCCGGTCGCCGTCGGACGGTGAGCGGTGAGACTGGTGACCGTTCGAAAGGACGGGAACCACCGACACATGGTCGATGTGTCGGGCGGACCAGAAACCGGAACCTTGTCACAAAAACACACAAAATCTACACCTCGGACCTGAGTTTCGAACGACAAACACCCTCTTAATCCTTACAACTCCCTAGGAACAAAGTACCGGAATAAACGAAATAGGGACGACTCAAGGTCTGGTGTCTCCATAATCTTTCCTTCCGTCCCTTTCTTCCTCCCTCCCTCCCACCCTCCCTTCTTTCCTTCCTTCCGAGGTCCCCTTTAATAATTGAAACGAAGACTCGACAACCTTTGAGTGGTGTGGGACTATGAATGTCTTGATATCATATTTTTTTTTTAAGTTCAACAGACGGGGTCGTGAACTAGGTCAGAAGGAGGAATCATTGACTTCGGACGAAAGGTAGACCCATGTAACGATGTTTTCGATTTTCTTGATCTAAAAGGGGTGCAGGATATCCGAACCACTGCTAAAGACCGGTTTCTCTCTCTTTTTGACATACGATATTAAATTACTTGTAAGGAATACCCCCTCTCCACTCGGGGAAAAGAAGGGAAGAAGGAGGAAGGACGAAGGACCTTACGTCAGTATTACCGACCTCAAGACCGTCGGTGTAATCTGGTATTCTACCTTCGGCTCGGAACCCCAGTCACTTCGTCTTGCCACTCTCGGACCCAGAACTACCGACACGTTGACGGTAGGGGCGGGTGGAGGGAAATCTTTTGCCGAAATGACCCTCCTTTTTATTCCAAAGACGATAACAATAAAGTAAATACGTCGACTTAGCTCGGGACTACCAGTGTGCACCCAACGTCCACTCGACCGAATCTACCAGTCTCACTTCCAGTCCCGTTGCCCACCGGACCTATCGTGACAACACCGATTTGACAGCTCGTCATCCGGAAGCCGTACTGTCGCGTCCTTTCCTGGACCTGTTCCGCACGGCGGTCGGGACTGAGACTCATTGGCACTGGACCTGGGTCAGAAGTGAAGGAGTGAACATTCGATCTTATCAGTAGAGAGAGTGTCCGACAAGTATCCGGATCTTCAGGACTCAAGTTCCACAGAATGATTCACGGGTCGTACCCACAAGTCTCACCACTGAGACTCACACACACGTAGGTGGGTCCGTGACGTGCACGAGACCCCCACCCTGGACTCCTGTCCTGTGACGTCCGACCGACCCCGCGAATCCCAGTGTGGGCCCGGCTCGTACCTCGTGCACGCATGGAGACCAGCGCCACGCCCGAGCCCCAGACACACTAGTCTCGGACCCACGGGCGGGGAGGGAGCAGGAGACCTGGGGCGACAGAAGTACCGGGTGACTGTAGGAAGGAGAAGGCACCTCTGTCGGTGCAATAAGGACCGCAAGGGACTGCGCAGTGACTCACATAAGGTTCCACCGGGGTAAGTCCCGAATTAAACCAGAGGAGAATCTCACACACACTCACACACACACACTCTCTCTCACACACACACACACAAACTCACACACACTCACAAGGACTCAGGAGGGGTCCACCTGACGCCGGAAGACCTTCCATTTGGGGTCAGAACACCACGAAACACACCTCATGTACCACCCATGAGATGAACAAGAACTCTTCCACCGCACAGTGTCCAATTCGTACAAACAAAGGTACACTGGACACAGGTCGGAGACCGGGAAGACAGGGAGGATACCGAGTCTGCTACACTACCCGTCTTCCTTCTCCACTAACCCCGGTCCACCGAACGGCCGAGTGCAGTGGGGTCGGGTTCCGTCTAAACCACCCCGCCCCCCCCCGAGGGAGGAGGGGTCCACACTTGACTAAACATTCTCTACCAAAGAGTGGGGGTCCTTTGGAGACGTATTTTCTCCAAGGAAGGACTTTTACGAGGGTCACCACCTTCCGCGACAATCAGTGTACACTAGTACCGACCCCACAACCACAGTCCGGGACTCTACTAGACAGAGGAAGGTCCCCCTCGGCTCTAGAACTTTTGGATAGAAAAGTGTGGAGTCGAGGGGTCCCCGACGTCGGGAGTCGGGTCCTCGGTGGGTTGAAGAACGGAGGTACAGCACGGGGAAGTGACCGGCTGAGGGTCAGGGCAGACAGGGGTCCTGAAGGACACCCTGGTCCCATGCTCGGTGGAACCTCCCGGAGGTCGAGAGGACCCTCAGGGGGACCGACGAGGTTGCTACTCGAGCCTTCTAGAGTCCTGTGTCTTCTTACTAGGCTAGGACGCGGAGACAGAGTGAGGATATGAGGACCAAAACATTTTGGGTACCAGAACACTCGACCGAGAGATGACGACACCGGACAAGACGTGTTCAGTGCCACGAGTGTCCTGGGCAGTCTTTACAGTGGGGGCGAGGAGAGGGAAGGTGACGCGAGCAGGTCGTGGGTAGTCCAGGTGGGGGTGGGAGGACCGGAGACCCCAGGGAAGGAAGACCTCCACTGGAGATTCATTCTTCCTGGTACCACACATACATTCTCCAGCGTCTGTTATGGGACTCCCGAGAGTCGGGACCCCCCGAGCAGTGGGAGGACCCGAAGGTCCACTCTCTGCTCCGTTCCTTCAGTACGCTTACTTATCCTAGACACACACGGACCCTCGCCGGTGATTTCCCCACCCATCTCCCGGTCTGCCACGACTGTCGTCAGTCGGGGCGCCGGACGACCCTCAGGTCGGTGTGTCCTGGGCCCCGTGACTCTGGACCCAGTCGTCTCTCACGTGTGGTCAGGACCGGAGAAGCCTCCGGTTGGGACTGAGTAGTCGGTCGACAGGGTCGGGGTCGGCGTCTCAGACACGAAGGTCCCACTCAGGAGTCTGGAGTCAGTCTCCACTTTAGTCTCGTTTCCGTCTGCCGGGGAAAATCGAGAAAAGGAGGGTATTAACCACACTAAGACATCCAGAGATCCACTTACGGATTCTTATTACTGCATTCTAGATACCGTCTCCTTACGCACATTCTTCACAAGTACGTTTCTCCCATTACGCGGTAAGTGTCCGTGCTGACCAGTCGCGGCGTCCGGACCCGCAACTCCCAACCCAAAGGTTCCACGCAGAGTCACCCTCGCCAATCTCACTGATACCTTCGTTCAAGGCGTCACACAACATTTGGGCACTTTGACTCGCACCTCCCGGGTGCGTCCGAATCACTCCTCGTCTCTCCTTCCTTGCAGTCAATACACCACCCTTGCGAGGTGCCAGACGGGTTCATGTGTTTCCAGACGTATCACTAAAGAAATAATGTCAAGTATTTTGTCTACGTCTCCCTTTATCCGAACGAAGACGATCTTCTTAGTAAGACAGGTTTTCGTCTCGTAAATTTACAGGAGAGTGGTGCCTAAGGGCCTCAAAGTCGGAGTCTTTCCTCTCACCCCGGTCCGCCGGCACGTCCTGAGACTCACTCCTACTTCCCGACCACACTCCGGTAGTACCGTCCTCACCCACCACCAGAGCCCGAGGGTGAGGGGAGTCCTCTCTGCCCGGGGGTACTGTGTCGGGTGCCTGTAGCCCTTTCCTACGAGGTCACTGACGTCTCTTCTCTCGCCAGAACACTGAGGCACTCAGAGACCTTCTCTGCGATCAAACCCTCCTCGGTCAGGTCGTCTCTGAATTTCTTTGCGTCTGTGGGTACCCCCGAGGACGTCGTTACTACCCCCACGAGTCGGAAGGCGTCACTCCTACGGGGCCGGTCTTGTGTGTCGTCCTTACCGTGTCTCCCCGACCCGTCCGCGTGTAAATCCTAGCCGGGGAAAATTTCCCCAGTGCAGACAGAGTTGGTCAGGAGAGGATTTCTGACCTGTTTAGAGAAGGACAAAGGAATCTCGAAGACGACACTCGAGTCACTCAGCTACCGTGTCGACGTCCGTAGTCCCTCCACTGTAAAAATAAAAGACTTCAGGTCTCACTCGAATTACATGAGGGACCGTCTGTGAACCTTGTCTAAGGGACCCTCTCCCGTGTGGACACAAAAGTCTTCTTTAGTCATTAAAATCCTAAAAGAAAAACATCCCCCAATGATCCGAACCGAGTTTCCCTAAGAATTCTATCGTAACCAAGGTTATTCCGTCAATCCTTGTAGATAGTTCTAAAGAAACACTTTTTATATCTTTCTATCCAAATATTAGCTAACCGTTTGAGACTAGGTTCTTACACCTAATTATCTACCTACAGTCAGACCTCACTTCAGACATTAAGTTACGGTCCCCGAGCATGGACCAGTTGTCAGATGTGACTATGACGTTTTGTCTGCACAGGTTAAACACCTTCTACGTTTCAACCTTCTCTATTTACTACGGTACTCATCTTTTTTTCACAAATCTTCTAGGTGCCCGAAGAGTCGTACTGTCGTCTGGTTTGGACGAACTACTCGAAGGAATCTTGAAGGTTCATTTTTTGTGGGTATTCACACGGTTACTCAAAATTTAACCGTTAGTGTGACATCTAGTTTGGTCAGTTAGGATTTCCTCTAGTTGGAACTTGTAAGTGACCTTCGTAACTACGACTTCGACTTCGAGGTCATGAAACCGGTGGACTACGTTTCTCGGCTGAGTAACCTTTTCTGGGGTTACGACCCTTTCTGACTTCCGTCCTCCTCTTCCCCCGCTGTCTCTTTCTTTACCAACCTATCGTAGTGTCTGATCTACTTGTACTCAGACTCGTTTGAGCCCCTCTGTCACTTCCTGTCTCCCCGGACCACACGACGTCAGGTACCCCAGCTCTTCTCAACCTGTACTGAGTCGTTGACTCACTGTTATCGTTAGTGTAATATCTAATGTCTAGTCATTTCTTGTACGTAGCCTCTTGTTCACCTGACGAGTGACGCTCTTGTCCCCCTAACTCTCCGTGTGAGGACCGGGCGTAAGGTGTACACTCGACGGACTGTCCGGGGTTTCTTGACCCAACAATTTGTTCTACATTAATTATGTCTTTCTACAATATTTCTACACTTCTATGTTTCAGAGACTTTTGTGTGGTAAGGATAGGAGGACCCTGTCACTCAGTCAATTAGGAGTTACAAAGGACGTCACTTAGTCTTAGTTCCTGAGCCCCACCATATTCTCCCCGGTCACCACTCGACCCGGACTACTTCGGCTCGGCCACGTGTCATTGCTTGTCGTCCTCGAGCCCCAACCTCTGGTCGTCTACTTAGGGTCGAGACGGGGCACGACTGACACCCCGACAGTTGTCAATAAATTGCAAATACTTGGAGTGACTTTTACCTTAAAGATAAGTTAATACATCCTTTTTAGTCAATTCACGGAATACACCAAGGACTGTGGATCGTTCATGGGTTATGTAATATCGAAAATAGTTATGACAATTGTAATAATTATTTTTTTTGATACGATTGAGACCAATGTTTTATCTTTAATCTTCAATAAGAATTTATGATATAAGTCTTTAATAGTGTACTATTCTTTGAGATAAATACTATGTTCTAATTTAATTATTACTGTTCCTTTATCACCCACGGTCTTCGTAAACTTTATGTAATTTATATGAACAGAATTTCTCCCCTCGGCACTCGAAACCAAAAGAAAGCCTGAAGAATTTAAAACCTTCAAAGACATCGTATCCATATATTATTTTTATTTTCAATTTTTAGTCCAAAAGATGAAAATTTTATAAATCCGATTTTGTATCAGGTACTTTATTTTTTACTCTTTTATTTGTACGTGTTTTTATAGGTCTTTGTAGTTTGTCGTTTTCATCCCCAGTCTGGATAGTTGACACCATTTTATACATTCATCCAATGCACGAATAATAATTTTCAGATTCTAAGAGTCTAATTCAACTTTTGGTTTTGAGTTAGTATAAGACGTGTTCTGTGTGTCATTTTTCGTTTTACTACGTCTTTCCGATCTTATTTTAATTACAATTAATTAAATCCTTTGTCACATTGTCGTCTGAACTATTTATACAGTTCTTCAGTCCCGATCCTTTATTTTTGATCCACTAGAGACCTTTCCAGTCTTTACTTTTTCTCTTTTATTTTAATTATTACTTTGTCGTACATGTTTCTCTGCAGTTCCAATTTTCTTACTTACGAGTCTTTAACGAGGTACCGTTAAAAGACCTCTTTATGTTTGAAGTTAAAATCTCTTCAACAAGACTTTTCGTATTGTTCTAATTTCAATTTTTAGAATAAATCATTTTCATCGTAACAAGATTTTTTCTGCAGGGGGGGTGTGTGTAAATACTCAGAATGTCTACCTGTGTCTACTTTTCATTGACTTAGGTCACCTAAGTGTTAATCTACCCTATATTGGTTTCTCGGATTCCTGATATACTATAACCCTTTAAATAATGATATCATACAGTATAGTCATTTAGTTGATTTTTGATTACGGTGTACACTATTTTAGGTTATACAGAGTTTTGCATTGTGTACGATTTTTATCTTACTAAAGATTACACTATTTCGTGTTTCAACTTCCGTCCTCCTCTTCCCCCACCGTCTCCTACCCTACCAACCTGCCATAGTGTTTGAGTTACCTGTACTCAAACTCGCTCGAGGCCCTCTATCATTTCCTGTTCCCTCGGACCACACGACGTCAGGTGCCCAAGCGTCTCTCAGTCTGTGTTGTCTCACTGACTTGTTATTAGAGTTCGGTTGTTATTTGTGAATTTACCACTTCTGGTCCTCCGGAAAGGAAATTTTAGTTCTTGGTTCCCTCCTGTCTCCGACCTTGGTCACTGCTAGTAGGGGTACCTTTGGGATCTCTACGGCTTCTCGTCCTTCACTTTTTCTTCTCTCTTTTAACAGTCTTAAACGCTTGTTACCGAATGTCAGAATCTTTTAGATTGACCTTTACCATTCTTGAATTTCCGTGAGTCTTTTCACCGACCTATACTGTATTTATAAAAGTTTTTAGTCACAGAAAAAATATATGGTTTTTAATTTACGTAGTCTTATGTACTGTATTAATTTCAATTGACTTTCTGTATCTTCCTGTCAAACTTATTTATTTTTACTCAGTATAAAGATATCCCTTCTGACTTGTGACACGTCTACGGTTGAGAAAGGTTTAATTAAGTATTGAAATTTAGGTTAGTTGTCGGGTCCCACCACCACACCACAAAAACAAAAAAAAAAAAAAACGTCCCCTCCCTTTACCCTTCTTCTTCCTATGAACCGTTTTCATGACTAACCCTCCTATTTACCCGTCTTTGTGTACTCTTCTTAAAGTCACTCGTCTCCCAACAAAGAACATACTCTGTTGCATAGATAGGGACATCAATCTGTTCACCATACGGATTTCCTTGGGTGTCTGTGTCTTCACTTTGTTTTGCAGACCCTTTGTTTCAGATCAGTACTATAAACGACCACATGTCTTCTCAAAACTTTTCTTTACACAGGCTTTATTGGAACACACGTCATCGTCGTAAAATTGTAGTCTTCCGGTCTTGGGATTTTGTCCCGTAACCAGTCTCGGTCTTCTTTCAAACGAGGTAGGACGACATAGACGTTACACCGTCTAGGGTACGTGGTCTTTTTCTCCGGACGGAGGAGATAAGTCGACCGGACTTTTCTTAAGTACCCACCACCGAGTCGTCAGTTCTCGGACGGACGTTACGTCTTCTGGACCCAAGTCAGGGGCCCAACCCTTCTAGGGCACCTCCTTCCGGACCGTTGGGTGAGGTCATAAGGACAGACCTTTTAGGGTACCTGTCTCCTCGGACCATCCGATGTCAGGTACCCCAATGTTTCTCGGTCTGTGCCGACTTCGCTGACTCTCACGTGTGTGTTTGTGGATGGAATACGTAAATCGGCTTTGCTTAATGACACCTAATTCCTCAGTGATTCTCAGGGAACCTGACGTTCCTCTAGGTTGGTCAGGTGAGACTTCCTCTAGTCGGGACCCTAAAGAAACCTTCCTTACTACGATTGCGACTTTGAGGTCATGAAACCGGTGGACTACACTTCTCAACTGAGTAACCTTTTCTGAGACTACGACCCTCCCTAAGCCCCGTCCTCCTCTTCCCCTACTGTCTCCTATTCTACCGACCTACCGTAGTGACTGAGCTACCTGCACTCAGACTCACTTGAGGTCCTCAACCACTACCTGTCCCTCCGGACCACACGACACTAAGTACCCCAACGTTTCTCAGCCTGTGTTGACTCGCTGACTTGATTTGACTTGACTTGACTTATGTACATTTTATTATTAGTAGGTAGTTTTAATCCCCCTTTACTTATTAATTGACTAGAGTGTTAATCTCTCCTGAAGATTTTATGGCTTCATTATCCCCTTTTGTGTTTCGTTTTCCAATCTTCTAGGTTGAGTATTTTTATACTTTGAAAATGTGTCTTTACTCTCTTTTCTTCTGTTTTCGTTTGACTCTTTTATAAATAAAAAAAATTTACTATCTCGTATCAATTATAAAGACAAAATCTTCCTCTCGAAATCTTTAGCCATTGTCTTTGTAAGTATGGAGGTAATCTTTTTGCCTGTCTCCCGTATTTGTCTAAATAAATGTTTGCATTTGACGTGCAAGCAGTCGTGTATACAAAATTTTTAGTCGAAGTGACCATTTTTTGCTTTACGTACAATTTTGTTCTATGGTAAAAAGTGAATAATTGTTTCTAAATAAATTTTTTTGTTCTATAGTCGTTTTCAAAACCACTGTACTCGAGAATATGTGATACCATCTTTATCCTTTTAAATATCGGAAAGATCTTTGTCAAACCATTATGTATAATTCTGGAAACTTTACAAGGACACGAAAATGGTTATCAAAAGGAGGGTCCTTAGATCCGATCTTTTATTAATACCTTTCTAAATATAAATACACGTTACTATAAGTAATGTCGTAATACATATTGTCGTTTTTTTTTGACTTTTATTGGATTCTAGTTTCCCCCTCACAAATTTATTTACCACAATATTAAGTACACTACCCGATTATTTTTATACAAAAATTTCGAATGTTCAGTTCTACGAGTAAAATGTAATTATCATCCTATATTTTGTATATCTGTCGTATTATTGTTTTAAATTTTCCTTTTATATTTACGTATGATAGTGTAAAAGACATACTGTATGTTTATATAAGTTATCGAACTCATTTACAAGACCTGGTTTTGATTACTCTATTTAAATAATAATCTTTACGTTTGAAGACACAAGTCCGAGTTTTTTATCTTTGCCTTCCCCTGACTAATTGCTAACGTAAATTTCTCTTTCCTTTGGTCTCGTAAGTAACGGGCATCCGATCCTCGACACGACATTCTTCGTCGGAACCCATGGCCAACCCAGACGACGGAACTCCACTCCACCGATACTCCAGTCTCCAAGAGTCGAATCCGACTCGTCCTCCACCACTCCTCGAACGGTCCTGTCTGGTCCGGAGTGGGGTAAAGACTACCCCTGTCAGACCTCCCCTCCGGATCCTAAGACGTAAGGACTGTTCGAGGACCACTACGACTTCACGACCAGGTCCAGTGCGACCCTCTCGGTGACGAAATCCAGTGGTCGTCCGGTAGTCCTCCAAAATGTCTCGGACACTGAACTACCGTATCTTCCGGTCGTTGGCACTTGGGTGTCGTGTACCTTCCACGCACGGTCCACGATTGAGAGAATGGATGTTGGAACCCGACATGACCACTACAAGCACCTTAATTTAATGTCCGACAATCCTGGCCACCGTCCTGTTGAGGTAGTGGACTGGTCCATTGAACTAGGTCCAGCAATACAGAGATTCCTTCGTCCCGGACGTTAAAGAAAGATAGGTAAAAGTCGACGAGTATAAACCCCTGCTCCAATTAACAGTGAATCTTAGAGTACTACCTTTAAGTCTTCCTTTACCACAGACCGGAGTCTTACCGGGTGCCACTCAAAGACCCAAACAAAACAACCAACAGACCAACAAAAGAAACGGGTTCCTCCTTTGGAAGGAGTCACTGTGGAGTGACACTAACGTTGTCTACCAAATGCTGCACCTTTTGGTTCCTGCCCGGGGTCTACAGACTCCCACGGGGTCACAGAGACCTGGTAAGACTACCTCCGTGAGTGGAAGGCACTAGAAGAGTCAAACTTCCCTCGGAGTGACTCGGCTCGTCCGACAGCCGAGTGACCAAATCCTTCCTGGGTGGGTGGGGAGGGAGAGGATGGAGGCGACGGGAGAAGGGTCGAGACTCCATCTCACTCTCGTCCGACACACGGGTTGTGAGAGACCTCGGCCAACGGTACCGCGACCCTCCTTAGGCCAAGGATATCGTTGCAGTCCAACTGAAGAATGGAATTCTCCGGCCGTCTAAGGGGGCCCCACCACCGAAGACACTAGAGCACAATTAGACCCGCTCCTGTACTCGTCTTGACTTTTTGTGGGGTAAAGGGGTGCTGGGTGGGTCAGGAAGAGTGGACGGGAGGAAGGGGACACAGTGGTTTTATTATGGTTAATGCGTACGTGAAAGAGATTGGATTTGTTACGTGACCGTATATAACGAAATTCCAGAAGTAGTCTACTTCCACATACACCTCCCAGGTAAGGATAGGGGGAAGATCCTGGTCGGTGGTAACCGTGACACAGGTGGTCCGGACGGACGACGTCCCCTGTCAGGGCAGTCGGTGTCTCTGGGTGGGGACTCGGTGCACGAGCCTCGAGACTCGCCCGGGGTCTCCGGGTACTCGTCGTACTTGGGAGCTGTCTCTTCGTCGGGCTCTCTCTGTCGTTCAGTAGACTCCCGGGAGGACCGAGTAGGAGGTTTCTTTTCTGCACACTAAGGCCAGACACCCCGAACCCCTGGCCCGGACCCCGTGCACCTCCCGTTGCACCCTACAATCGGGTCTGGGACGGGGTACCCTTCCTGTGGGTGACAAAAGATTTCCAAAAATAACCTCCGCCCAGGTACTGGGGTGGCAAGTGGACTCACGGAGTGCGAAGGACGAAGTCACCGTTCGGACAGTGAGAGATAGGTAAGTCAGAGGTGCACGGCCGAGACACGAGTAGGACTCATCGTCTTTCCCCAAAGAAGAGAGGACCGTAGATGGAAGTAGTCTTATCTGTCACTCGCTGTCTTTACGGTCCTTACACTTATTTTATCGTACTACACTACCCCTGCCCCCGAAGAAGTCGCTGGGACACGGGTCACCGTCCTTCCTCGGACAAGACCCTACTCGACCTCTTTCCCACTGGACCCGTCTCGGACCTCCGACCGTCACCCGGCACATGTGACACTCCTACCACCACCCGACACATGTGACCCTCCTACCACCACCCGACACATGTGACCCTCCTACCACCACCCGACACATGTGACCCTCCTACCACCACCCGGTACATGTGACCCTCCTACCGTCACCCGACACATGTCACCCTCCGTCCGCCACCCGGTACACATGACCCTCCTACCACCACCCGACACATGTGACCCTCCTACCACCACCCGGTACACATGACCTTCCTACCACCACTTGACACATGTCACCCTCCTACCACCACCCGGTACATATGACCTTCCTACCACTACCCGACACATGTGACCCTCCTACCACCACCCGACACATGTCACCCTCCATCCGCCAACCGGGACATATGACCCTCCTACCACCACCCGGTACACATGACCCTCCTACCGTCACCCAACACATGTCACCTTCCGTCCGCCACCCGGGACATATGACCCTCCTACCACCACCCGGTACACATGACCCTCCTACCGTCACCCGACACATGTCACCTTCCATCCGCCACCCGGTACATATGACCCTCCTACCACCACCCGACACATGTCACCCTCCGTTCGTCAACCGGGACATATGATCCTCCTACCGTCACCCGACACATGTCACCCTCCGTTCGCCAACCGGGACATATGACCCTCCTACCACCACCCGGCACATGTCACCCTCCGTTCGCCAACCGGGACATATGACCCTCCTACCACCACCCGGCACATGTCACGCTCCGTCCGCTACCAGACATATGTGACCCTCAACCCACCGCCCGGCACATGTGACCCCCCTCCTGACACCACCCGTCGACACCCTTGGCACCCTTCACCAAGTCGTCCACTGTCTTAGTCTGAGTGAAAGAGAGCTAGTGAGAGGTCGGGTGCAAGGAGAATTGAGACGGGCTCCTGTCCTCCAGCCCACACTACCTTCTCTCGGAAACGGGGGAAGGACACGAACTCCCACCAAACGTCCAGTGTTCGTGGGGTGGGCCCGTCACACACACGGGTGAACACCCCTTTGGTCTCCTCCCGACCCGGTTGGGGGTTTGCGACCCGTCTCGTCCCCAGGTGACCCTAGGACACGAGACCCGATACGGTAGGGGTCCTCTCCCACGGGGTCCATGGGGACAGATGTCGGACGAGTCGTCTCCCCCGGTCGCAAGGGACGGGCGGGCGGGGCGACCTCTGCCCACTGTCGTTAGTGTCCCGATGGGACCGGAAAAGACGTCCCGGAGGACGACGGGTCCGACAGTGTGAGACGTACCACATTTTTAATCCCCCCGGTGAGGGGTCGACCATACGACGAGTTCCTCCCCGGACCCCGGGTCGGTTGTTCTCCTTCTTACCATATCGGACCCCTGGGACGTCCACGGGAAGTCGCGGGGGAAGATAGACTCAGGTCAAGTGGGACCGTTCGACCCCCGCAAGAGTCGTCTCGATGACTCTATCCTGCATCGGCGCCGACACGGGCGTCCCGCTCCCGTCGTCCCCCTGTCTCCGTCTGCTCGGACCACGACTGGTGTCCCGGAGCTGGACATGTGTCGGGGGTTCTTACTGGGACGGGTCGTGGGAGACTGGGGTGAGGGGTCCGGGGTTGAGCTCCCTTAATCTCAAAATACAGTAAATGGTAGCCATAGTAAGATTCACGGGAAGACCAACACCCCTCTGTCGCTCCTTACTGACCTTTTAATGTAGGGCCGAGACATGAGACTCGTGACAGACACCAGGACTCGAGTGTGGGTGCTGTCTCCGACACAGGGGGTGCAGTGGTGACTCGTTACACTCCAAGTGTATCTGCGGCACTTGCGGGTCCCAGAGCGTCGGGGGTACGTCCTCCTTCCCACGTCTTGTTCCACAGACGGAAAGACGGAGAGGTACGACGGAAGTCTTGTCCTAGACCCCGGGAGGAGGAACCCCCCGAAACCGGTTCTCTGGTAGACCCCTGGAGGTTTGTTCGCAGACTCGAGTCCCCGGCCCCACGGCCTGACCGTCCGACAGAACCAGACTCGGCTCTTCTCCCACCCCGCCCCACCAGGAGTCGGTTCGACCCGACACTGGAGGTCCGTCGGTCGTAACCAACTATGGTGGACGGTCAGAGACGTGAACGCAAGAAAGGTCAACATTACTACTCCGACCTTTGGCACGGCGACTCGTAGAGTCACCCAATCACTGAGACGTCTTCCTCACTTCGTGGCCCAGACCACCTGCTAGGATCTCCCTCTTTGTGTCAGCCCTTTCCTCTTTGGTCGGACGCTCCTCCCGAGACCCACGGGGCTCCCACGGCCGGGGTGTTCACCTCCCCTGGGTCACGGTACTCGGACCATCCCCCATGTCCAAGTCTTTGGGGTACCGGAGAGGGCGGACGTCCGGAAATGTTCACGAAAGGGTAGTCCTGTAGGGTCCGACCTCCTGTGGGGGACACTGGAGAGTCCGACAATTTGAGTCCGTGCAAATGCGACTGGTCCCGTATACCCCGATTTGTAGATCCGTCACCCGTCGCTCACGATTCGCGCGTGGTTCTAAAGTTGTCATTATCATTTGACCCCTTTTGAACCAGACGACAAACACCGGTAGGACGGGACCACCAAGATTTATTGATATTGTACTACTTTTGGGGAGGGCACCCGTCCTGCGGAGGTCGGTGGTGGTGGTGGCAATCCTCTCGGTCTCTCGGACGTTCAAGACCTAAACAGACAACCCAGTGAAAGAAAAGGTCGGTAGTCCGGAGATCACTCAAAGTACAGAGAAGAGTCAGTCAGGACGGAAGTGATGTACTTGAATCCCCAAAACACCAGAGTAAATCCGTTGTTGGAGACCGTACGACCCCTTGGGGCCCTCTGGGTCGTTCCTTTTATGGCAAAAGGAGAAAACCAATAAATGCATATTTACAGTGCCTTTACACGGATAAGTTGACCCCAGAAGTGTTTCACGAAAAAAAATTTGGCGCCGGAGGTAGGTCCCGGAGAGAAACCGTCCGTACAGGGAAATTCGTCTACCTCCCGCCGTCTCCACGGGCATGAGATGTTAAAAGACCCAGGACTGACCACTTAATCGCACGCAGAGGGCACACGAGACTGTGCGCCATGTTAAACAGGTGCCTCTCACTACTATCCAACAGGACCCGACTACTAGTCTTCAGAAATAAATCGAGGACGCCGGAAATCTCCTCAATCGCGCTGACAGAGGTGGGGAGGGTGTACAAGCGTGTTCACCCCTTTCGCAAACTGGAACTCTTAAAATGAGAGGGGCCCCCGACCCCTCTCCCTGCGTGGCACAACTTCCTCCGACCTCCGCCCCGAAGAGGAGCCGGACGTTCACGTCCCTACGCACCCAGGATCTCCACCGGGTCCGGTAGGACGTGCACTACCCACCCTTTTCGTCCCGACGTTCCACTGCCGAGTGGTCCCGGTGTGGAGCCTAGACGGACCTCCCCTCCGACCCGCACCGGGGGTCGTAGGTGCTCCGAACAGGGACTGCGGGGTGGGCCGTTACGAGGCCAGTCAGTCACCCGTCCACCGGGACCGTGAAACGGGTAGTCTCGGACTCGGCCCCCCGCCACTCGGCACACGGTACAGTCGAGACGTCTCACAAGGCACACCGAGACAGTGAGCGCCAGTGGGAACCTGAGGTCGCGTGCTCGGGGGTAGGGAATTGGCCGTGTTCCACCCGTCTCACCAATGACTTGCCGTGACGTGTCTGTTACCAGAACAGTGAGTTTAGATCAGAGGTCTTCTGCCCTCGTGTCTACTCCCAACAGACGATTGACCACGAGGCAGACGACTGGGAGTGACTGGAGAGGGGTTGGCACCCTCGGAAGGTGGTTGGAGTAATTACACACGTCACACGATTCTACGAAGTCACAGACTAAGACACGTTGGGGTGTCTGACATCGGGCGGTCCGAGGAGACAGGTACCCTAAAGGGTCCGTTCTTATGACCTCACCCAGCGGTACGGGAAGAGGTCCCCTAGGAGAGCTGGGTCCCTAACTTGGACACAGAGAATTCAGAGGACCTAACCGTCAGTCCAAGAAGTGGGGATCATGGTGGACCTCTCAGGTCGGAGGAATCATTCGTAGGGGATTAGTCACCCAATCTAAGGGTCGCGAGAGGAACGGGTAGGTAGCGACCTCTTGTCTGTGTGTTGGTCGTGGTAGTCCGTCCGGGAGGTACGGAGGACAAGGGGACCTTGTGGTCCTCGTGGGTACAAGTACGGGTCGGGAAGGTCGACTCTGGGTCTACGGACCCCGTCCATGAGGGTGTGACTCTTCGGGGAAGCTCGTCGTCGGAGTGAACGACCTGGAAGTCGGGTCCTGTGTGTGACGGGGAAAAGACGTGCTCCTACCGGGAGGGATGTCTCCCGAGGCAGGTTCACCTTTAGTGTTTCCGATCAAGACCCGACCGCGACCGTGCTTCGTCGAATCTTAATTTCGGTACTACCATGGTTAATTCAACGGGTCCGGGTCCGAGAGACGTAAATAACGAGTACATCTCTACTTCGGACTTTATTGTCCCGACCGAGAACCCCTCGGGGCGAACCCCGTCCTTCCGTCACAGGGGTAATGTCGTTCCTTCTACCTACCACACACTGGCAGGCGGAGGGGGTTCCTGTGGTCCTTCTCACCGGAAAAGGTCGCGGTCCGGACCATGTCAGGGCTGGTCAAAGGACACCGAACCGACAGACGGAGACACAGGACGCCCTTACACTGACCGGGAGTCGGACCGTCGGGTGCCGACGCTCCACCGGGACGTCCAGAGGTCAGACTCTGACCCCTGTCCACCCGAGTCCAGTCTCCCGGGACCTTAGAGGACTTCGACACACGTCTTATCCTTACCGAAGACCCAGAAAGGTCCATTTTCAGGTGAGAACGGACACTAAGAGTTTCTACGGGGACCTGGTCTCCGACTCCGGTGACTCGTCTCCGAGGGTCGCAGGTTGAACGAAGAGACCACCTCCTAGAACCTCGTGTCCAACATCCACCACCTGTGAACCGAGTTACAGGACGGTTGATTGACGGGATTTGATAACTGGGAGACGAAGGTCGTTGACAGGCGGAACCCCCGGACCACAGGGGTGGAGTGGACGGCGTCGAGAGTCTTCAACCGTGGGGGAGTGGTGACACCAGGGACTACGTTCTGGAGGTCCAGTGAGATTCGGGACCCGGTCGAGACCCCTGGTGAGCCCGGTCACCCGTCGGAACGTTAAGTCTGGACTCGGGGGGTGGTTGGTCCGACGGTGGAGATTGAGGGTGGGTGGAGGTCCCCGACACAGGACGTCGCAGGTGGGTCAAGTCACCTAGGACAGTTCGACAACAGTCGGACAGAGTAGTCTTTAAAACGATTATTTAATCATTATTACCCAAACCGATAACCCTTACGAACTCTTTTAGAGGACCTCGTAAACTCCCACAGGACCCTCTTTTATCTTCGTCGAAATAAACTCGTAACCTCGTAGACCCTTCTAAGAGACTCCGACTAAGGGTCCTGACGGTCCTGGTGTCCCGAGAGACCTGCACTCCAGACGGAGACTCACGTCTGTCAGTGAGGGACGTCAAAGGGTTTGGGAGCGGAGGAGGGAAGTGATCGAGAAATGGACCCCGAGTTTTTCAGACGTCCACTTCAAGGTCTCCCAGACACTTGAGTCTACCCTCTGGAAACAGAAGTGTCTGAAGAAGGGCCCACAATAGTACAATAAGAAACACTTATGTCCATCGTTTAGTGTTATCCTACTCGTCACAGACACTGAAGCAGGTGGCGAATTTTGACACCTGTACAAGGAGAGGGTAGTCCTATCGACGTTATGGTGTTTTCCCACCCAAAAAAAGGGAGTAGTGACTCAGTTTTAAGACCACCAGGTGAACCAAAACGATAAATTATGTATGTGTTTTTCAGTGTATATGAAAATGTAACGTGTACACAGAAGATTGATAAAAACTATTGACACAAAGTTGTAGTAGTCAAAAGAAACGGTAGGAGATAAAGGTGAAATTTTACAATGGTACTCTTCCTCAGTCGTCCAAAGGAATCTTCACGGCTTCCGTGGGCCTCGCGTTCTTCCCAATGTTCGGGACGTACCTCTTGAGTGGGAAGTCAGGTTCCGACGACAGACCAAGGACGAGACCCTCTTGGGACTCGTCCACACTCGTAGTCCCGTCCTCCCCCCGCTCGGTTTTGGTCGGAACAAGGGGTGTCATTCCCCGGGAGTGAATCGTCTAGGGTCCAAACGTGGGACCTGTGAGAAATGCTAGAGTAATTTAATCCTTTATTGGGTACCCACAACTTCCCCTTGGACGTAGGCACCCGTCACTGAGTCTCGTCTTGAGTACTTTGTAGATCTCTAGACACAGCTGGTGGGGAACCTTCGGGGACCCCTACCCCGCACCTAAGAGACTATAATTAGTGGCCTGAGTCTCGAACCTCGTCCTCACCCTCCCCCGTCACAGTGGCTACCTGGGGTCCCGGACGACTTCGCCCAAACACTACCCCCGAGTGTCGGGTCGGGGTAGTGACTGATTGGCACTGGGACCGTCCAACAAATTGGAGGACAGGGAGTCAGAGAAGGGTATTTTCACCGCGGACCGAGTAGTCGGAGGTTACTCGTACCGGCAATGGTGTCCGTGTGTGAGGGACGTAGGGTACCCCCGAGTCCCTTTTCCCGCTTGACCCCCAGACCTCCGGTGCGACCTTGAAAGTGTGTTAGAGACACAGGAAACATAGGACCCCCAAGGGTCCCCTGTCCCCTGGGCGGTCCACCGTCCTTGCGTGGGGATGCGGGGTAAGAGATTCATCACCACAGGAGTACAAGAAGGGACCACCGCACCCCCGAGTCGGAGCTGAGGCCTTACTTGGGTACGCTAATATTTATCCTCCGGACGTAAGGGTCTGCTGTCCTTCGGCCGCCCACTCTGTCTTACGTTACCCCCAACAGCGGCGGAGCAGACACCATTGGCACAATTATCGTTGTTGGGCAGTAGGGTTCTTCCCTGAGTCCTAGCCGGTCCCGTCCCTTTGACGGAAAAAGGGTCCGGAAGGATCCCTCTCGTGTCGTGAGTCTGGTGCAGTCTTGGGTCCCTTGGTTTTTGTGTCGGTTGACGGGAAACGGGGCACCGAAGGGTCTCGCCGCCCCTGCACTGCCGGGTGACGGCCCACCGACCTCCCGTCGCCTTCGCCCCGAAACCCCCGCGCCAGTTCAGGAGACAGTGAAGTTCAGGGAGGAGAAACCTCTCGGCTATTCCTCGTCCTTTGGATCAACTGCTCGTCGAGTCACGGGTCGGAGGGAAGACGGTGACTACGACTACCCGTCCTTCAGAGTCCAGGGGCACGTCCCAGGGCCCTCCAGTGTTCTCCGGGGGGGGGGTCGGACCCCTGGAGTCGGGTGGGAACTCCTGGAGGTGCTCAAGCTGTGGACGTCTGGTCGGTGGGACGGAGGGAGCCAGAAAAGTTGGTGAGACCGGGAAGGAAGGAGAACGACCCCCGGGCAGACGAACAGGATAACTACTCCTTAGTTCCTGAGCGACCCCACTTGTCTCCCCTGTCCAGGCCCCTCGTCTCAGCACCCCGTGACACTGGCCCAACCCCTCCCCCTCCACACTTCCCAGGTCTGCCCCTCCGCTCCCACGACTAGTAGGAACCGAAGCAGAGACCCAGAGACCGCACCCGGCACAGGTGTTGTGCGGGGTACGAGCGTTCCTCCGTCAATCTAAAAGCCTAGACCTTGGACTACCCACCCCTTATATTTACCACAGTAGTCGACCTGCCACCACTGACTCTGGCCCCTCGTTACCAGCAGGTCGCTCGCACTCACGTCAGTCTGTGCAGAGTCCTGTGACGGTAAAGGATGTGCCGGTCGCGTCCGTCTCGACCACTATCTCCACCCTGGATCCCCGGTCTCCCCCTGTGTCTCTCACCCTCTGTACCTCCCACCCTCGGTCCCGCACACAAACCTCCCACTGGCACTCGTTTCGGGGGTAGAAACGACCGTCCTCTCCGGTCGTCCCCCTCCTGGCTCCGCCGGGTGTCTGCGTCCTGTACGACCGGGGACCGCTCGGACCGTCCTCGCAGACACCCCACTACTCGCCCGGGTCCTGAGTGGCGTGACCCACGACCCCCCATAACAACCGGACTTTCTGTCCTCGTCTCTCCCCACTCACGTCTCCCGGGACGTCCCAGGTCCCATCAAACAAAGATTCATCCTCTCCTTTCGACCGAATTGAAACTCGTTTTTCCTTCCACCATTCGGACGGGCACGCACTCCTCCCTCTGGAAAGTGTCCTAGTTACGACACACAACAACACTGCGACACAGATTGGGATATCTGCAAGTCTCAGTAGTGTCCGCGGAGGAGGAACCCGGAGGAGAACGGGTTTTGACGCAGACATCCAAGGGGGCAACGGAGGATTGACAGGTGTGGAACCCGGAAGTAGGAAGAGGAACTGTCCAAATATCGTCGTTCGGAGGGAGGGGCCGGAAGGCCCCGTGGTGACCAAGTCCCACAAACGTGGCGAGGGTTCAGGGAGGTTGGGCGGGGGTGGGGCTGGAAAGAAAAGGTCCATCCAAGGGACACCAGTCGTGTCTTCATACATCTAGAGTCGTAAGAATAAAGAGGAAATAGTCTCAAATGTCTTTTGGCGGACCCAACGGAGGACAAGGGTCCGACTCCTTTAATTTCGTCGACGTAAAAATAATCCCGAGGAGAGTTCCTATAAAGACCTTTGGTGTCTTCGGACGTTGAAACAATGCATGTCCTCATCTTCAGCCCTCCCGTGGATGGGTAGTGGAGTGAATATCCGTCAAGTTACAGATTTGAGTAATATTTGCCTAGAAGACATTCTAAATATCCATTTACTAGTGTCGAGCCCAGAATACTAATTCCACTCGTATCTTAAGTGATAAATTTGTCTCCAGGAACGTTCTTACTTTCCCCTGTATTGGTTTCTCCTGTGGGTCCATTGACTTCGTTTGGTCCTGGTAGGACCCGACCGACAGGGATGTGTGGTGCTGATACTGTCTGTCCTGGACTCTGTCAGGAAAGACGACTTCAAATCTTAGTACGTTATGAGTGACTCGTAAAAGACGTTCTCTCGGAAACGAGGTCCAGGACTTTGGTTTCGACTTCCTCTCGCTACGAACTAACTGTAAAACGACCCCTTATCTCTGTGTTTATGTCAACCGACACTAAGGCAAGCCATCCTGACAAAGTCAAAACTATTCCTTGTCGAAACCCTTGTTTCACGAAACCCCTCTTCGTCTTCCCTACCCGAACCTCCCGAGCTCTTAGTCTCCTCCGAGGTCTTAACCGATACCTCTCGCTGGTCCTACTGAGACCCCTCCCAACACCTGTACTCCTTTGTGCTCCAGTCGTCTCGCACACACTAGACTTGTACCACACATCGCCCCCACCCCCGTCCTCCGGGTGACCCCTCGGAACCGAAAACTTCCGTAGCAACCAAGACACGGAAACACTGGAGCAGGGTGTGTCCACGTTCCAGAGCTCGTCCCACCATAGGACTCCCAGTCCTCTCCCGGTTCACCCTTCCTCGACTCCGTCCCTCCGATGGCCCTCTGGAAGGTGCATGTGTGTGGACTGGACTTGAGTCCGGTACGGTTCTCGTACTTTACCTCCTCTTCCCTACTCGGAACCCCTACGACACCTACGACTCTTGGTGCGTCCACGAGACCCCTTGGTCCTTTTCCCCAAGATAAGCACATGACTCTGTCTCACTACTTCCCGGTCCGACAGTAAGGACCTCCACAGACCCCGACTTCCCTCCTGACTGCGACTCTTATGACTACAGAGCACGTGTCTGCTTTCTACCCTAACACCTCCTGTAAGTCAAGTCAAGTCAGCGACTCAGCACAGGTTGAGAAACACTGGGGTGTCTGACGTCGTGTGGTCCGGAGGAACAAGTAGTGGTTGAGGGCCTCAAATGAGTTTGAGTACAGGTAACTCAACCACTACGGTAGGTTGGTAAAGTAGGAGACAGTAGGGGAAGAGGAGGGCGGAATTTAGAAAGGGTCGTAGTCCCAGAAAAGTTTACTCAGTCGAGAAGCGTAGTCCACCGGTTTCATAACCTTGAAGTCGAAGTCGTTGTCAGGAAGGTTATTTATAAGTCCTCAATAAACGAAATCCTGACTGACCAAACTAGAGGAACGTCAGGTTCCCTAAGAGTTCTCGGAAGAGGTCGTGGTATTAACCTTTCGTTGTTAAGAAACCGAGAGTAGGAAGAAATACTAGGTTGAGAGTGTAGGTATGTACTGATGACCTTTTTGATATCGAAACTGATCTACCTGGAAACAACCGTTTCATTACAGAGACGAAAACTTATACGACAGATCCAACCAGTATCGAAAAGAAGGTCCCTCGTTCGCAGAAAATTAAAGTACCGACGTCAGTGGTAGACGTCACTAAAACCTCGGGTTTTTTTATTTCAGACAGTGATAAAGGTAACAAAGGGGCAGACAAACGGTACTTCACTACCCTGGTCTACGGTATTAGAATCAAAAGACTTACAACTCGAAATTCGGTTGAAAAAGTGGGAGGAGAAAGTGAAAGTAGTTCTCAGAGAAATCAGGAAGAAGTGAAAGACGGGATTCCCACCACAGTAGGCGTATAGACTCCAATAACTATAAAGAGGGTCGTTAGAACTAAGGTCGAACAGTAAGTAGGTCAGGTAGTAAAGAGTACTACAAGAGACGTATATTCAATTTATTCGTGCCACTGTTATATGTCGGAACTGTATGAGGAAAGGCCCAAACCTTGGTCAGACAACAAGGTACAGGTCAAGATTGACAACGAAGAACTGGACGTATGTCTAAAGAGTTCTCCGTGCAGTCCACCAGACCATAAAGGTAGAGAAAGTCTTAAAAGGTGTCAAACAACACTGGGTGTGTCAGTTTCCGAAACCGTATCAGTTATTCCGTCTTCATCTACAAAAAGACCCTGAGAGAACGAAAAAATTACTAGGTCGTCTACAACCGTTAAACTAGAGACCAAGGAGACGGAAAAGATTTAGGTCGAACTTGTAGACCTTCAAGTGTCAAGTACATGACAACCTCGGACCGAACCTCTTAAAACTCGCAATAAAACGATCACACACTCTACTCACACTAACACGTCATCAAACTCGTAAGAAACTGTAACGGAAAGAAACCCTAACCTTACTTTTAAGTAAAAGGTCAGGACACCGGTGACGACTCAAAAGGTCTAAACGACCGTATAACTCACATCCTGAAAGTGTCGTAGTAGAAAATCCTAAACTTTATCGAGTCGACCTTAAGGTAGTGGAGGTGATTGAAACAAACATCACTAATCATGTATCACTAATTACGCATCTAATCAGCCCTGTTTACACCTTGACTCTCCTAGACCCCTGACACAGTGGGGTGTTTATCCTCCCGACGATTTCTTCGACGGGGCACTGAGGACCCACTGGCTCCTTTCTGGTGGTCCACAGTTTTAACTCCCGGGGGCCCCAGAAATTTCTCGTCAAAACTATGTCACTGACCCTTCTGAGGTCCGGTCTCACCAGTCCTCTTCCACTCGTTTACTAGACGAGGAACTTCTGTGGTCCTCCGTTTTTTCCCCAAACCTCAAGCTCCCACTCGGTCCTCACTCACTTTCGGAAAGAAAAGTCCAATAGTCTCAGAACTCCTTCAGGGAAAAGTGTCACTTAAGAAAAAAAAAAAAAAAAAAACGGTCAAATAAAAAAATTAACTTCCTATTAGTGAAATGTCTTAAAATACTAAAAGACAGTATATAGTTGTTCTTAGTCAGTCTTCATACGGGTACAGGGGAGGGAGAACTTGGAGGGAGGGTAGAGGGGGGAGTAGGATGGGAAGATCTAACAGTGTCTCGAGGACAAACTCAAGGGACTCAGTATGTCGTTTAAGGGTAACCGATAGATAAAACGTGCACCATAACATTTAAAGGTACAATGAGAGAGGTTTGTAGAGTGGGGGAGGGTGGAGGAGAGGGGGGTACAGGCATCCAGAGATACAGACAAAGAGGTAACGAAGGGACTTTTAATTAAGTGATCATGGTAGAAAGATCTAAGGTATATATACATAGTCATATGCTACAAATATAAAGAGAAAGACTGAACGAAGTGAGACTTATTATCCGAGATCCAAGTAGGTAGAGTAATCTAGACTGAGTTTTCACAAGGAAAAATACTGACTCATCATAGGGTAACATACGTACATGGTGCCGAAGAAATAGGTCAGTAGACAGCTACCTGTAGCCCTAGTGAAGGCACCAGATCGATGACATTTATCGCGACGTTACTTGTGACCCCATGCACACAGAAAAAGTCAAAACCAAAGAAGTCCCACATATGGAACCTCACCCTAACGACCCAGTATACCACTAAAATAAGGATCAAAAAATTCCTTAGAGGTATGACAGAAGGTTTCTCCGACACATAGTGTCGTGTAAGAGTTTCTTATGGGGAAGACCCGAGAAGTCACAGTGTGTCTGAAGACGGACGTCTGGACACGACCGGTCCCGGAATGAGTGATCGGACTTCACCGGTGAACGTAATTTTAACTGATTTTAATTTGTTTTAATTTTGAGTTCAAGAAGTCAGAGTCATCCGTACATAGTTCACGACTCGTAGGTACACCGAGCACCGGAGGTACAGCCTGTTGTGTCTGTTTCGCGTAGAGGTCGTGTCGTCGCCGAGACCCGGAGGGGACAGGTCAGTGGAGGGGCCAGAACGCAAATCTTAAAGTGCACCGAAGTCACAATAGACAAAGGGTTTTCGGTTGAGATTTCACTTCTTTTGGTCTCCTACCAGAAGAGTGTTTACGACTCCTTAAGAAAAGTAAAATTTCGGCTGTAATAGGGGTTTGTATCTGGATTTTATTTAACAAGGTACTACAATTTACTCTTTCTCTCTTTTATACATTTATACACCTAATACCAATGGCAGTTCGATAAAAGTAGACTATTAATCGGAAACAAGTACGTGTCCTTGAATTAAGAAGATTAAGAAAAGACCAATACACGAGTAATCTTTTTAACCCGTTGCATCGGCGAAGGCAAGATAAGTCCTTCGTGGTCTCGGGACGACCGACGGGTGGACAGACCCGTGGAGGCTCGTCTGGAGCAACCGACGTCCCTGCTCTTTCGTCGACTGGACGCCCGAAGAACCCACAAAGACAGCTCTCTGACGGCAACAGACCCACGTCTCGTGTGCCGGACAAAGAGGGATTCGGAAAGAGGCGACAGGACGACGCCCTCGGGTGGACACCCACTAAAACAGACGTTCTACGAACACAAAATTTTCCAGGAAAGACGACAACCGACACGACTCCGACGTCCTCTCGACCCCCACGGGCACCCCCCACGGGTCCATCCTCCACCGAGGTCCGACACGGACTACACGGGGGAAATGGTCCTCTCCTCTTGGTGACACGTGACAAGAGTTCCCACCCCCCAGGGTGGGGCGGACGAACGCGAGTACCCGTCGAAAGGAACCACAGGTGGACCGGAGGTGAGCAGATTAAAGTGAGGACCCGTCGGGAGTGTGATCATTCTCCAGGAGCCACTGGGGACTGAACTCGATTAGTGGTGGGGGTGGGGGGTTGTTGCGTCCCGGAGTCGGAGCGGAGTGAAGTCTCAATCGTCGGTACGTCCACGGCGGTAGGAGTGTCGGACTTTCGTCTCCGACGTCGAAGCAGAAGACGTCTTTGAGTTCGAGGGACCTTTTCGTCCCGGGGGTCTGGTCCCGGGGAGTCACCCCCGGTGACCCGGGTGTCGTCGGACCCGTCCCCCGGTCGGTTTGTCCTCCATTCCCCGGGGACCGAGGGTCGAGAATGGAACCTACAGTCCGTGGAGGGGTCGACCAGACCCGGGGTCACGGACACGGAGGTCCCTCCGGGACCGTAGCTCCGCATCCCGAAGGTCGACGACCTTGGGAGCAGAGGGCCGAGACGTAGTTGAGTGGACACTGGGACCTACCCGTATTCACCTTCCTCGACACCCCGGAGTGGATCCCGGAACGGTCCACGTCAACCCCGGTGGACGGTACAGGTCAGATCTCCGACCACCCTCGTGAGTGAGACGTCCCGACCCCACGTCCCTCCACGATACAGAGTTCACGGTTTGTAATCGCGCCCTCTACGGTCGAAGGGATTAAGGAGTCCCAATTTAGGAGTCACCCAGGACCGAGAGACAGTAAGGCTGTCGGGAAGCCCCGTCCCCGACGGAGAGACTTAAGGGGACCCTTTCTCCGGGGGGGAGGGTCCAGACGAGTCCTTCGGTTCGCACCGTCCAGGATACCCTAGGTCCGGCAGGAGGATGAGACGCCCCGAGGAGACCACTCTCGGGTCCTCGACAACGGACTGGGCGTCCCACTCGGACCGACTCGAGACGGGAACTTTGTGTCCGAAGTCTCAGAGACCCGAAGCACGAGTCGTTGTTCTCTTCGGTGGTTCTACTCTGCGGGTGCCTGGCGTGGATCTCTCTTCGGGAGCGCCGTCACTTCTGGGTCGTGCTGGTTTTTATATGTCTCTTTCTTTCTTTTCATAACAAAATCTTTTTCTTAGAGTCCGAACCCTTTTTATTCACCCTAACTATTTTATTTTGCACCGAAGTAAGGAACACGGACTAAAAGTTCCCGTCTCCACCCTATTCGACTTGTGGTGGCACGTCCTGTCGAAATCGAGAACCTGGAAAGTGACTCGGTATATCAGTCATCTAAAATAAAACGAACCTCTTTTGTCGGGAGAAGGGAGGAACCACCCTTACTATAATAGAGGGACACTCACGTACGAGTCAACCAAGGTTGAGAAACACTGGGGCACCTAACATCGGGTGGTCTGAGGAGACAGGTACTCTAAAGGGTCCGTTCTTATGACCTTACCCAACGATAAAGAAAGAGGTCCTCTAGAAGGACTGGGTCCCTAATTTGAGTTCAGAGGACGTGACCGTCCACCTAAGAAATGGAGAGTTGGACACTTATACTTCACAAAGGTTACGACATTTTGGTCCGACGACGGAGGCCCCAACTCTCGACGGTACGTTTACCCTCCTCACCCGTCCTTCCCGAGATTCTCATCTCGCAACCCCGTCCCCTTCCCGTGGGGGGTCTCCTTACATCGTCCTCGGACGTGGCAACCAGAACAGACGTTGACCCAGGAACCAGTGACCGATGTGGATGTGTCACCACACTCAGTCTGAAATGAAGTTAGTCCTGGGTTCAAGACGTGACAGTTGAGTAGATTAAGACATACAAACGTAAGGCATAAACAAAAGAAAAGAAGAATCTAAGGATCCCTTTAAAAGTATACTTTTAGAGGTCGGAATAAAATCGTAATTTTTTTGTCTCTCTTTGCAAAAAAAGGTCCTGAGGACTCTTTCTACCTCCCTTAGGCCCGCGGGGACCACCGGCGTGCACCATCAATGTCCCTCTCACTGGCCCAGGGGTCGGAGATCCCTCGTCAAAGAAGTCTCAAAGTCCTGACTGGATCAAGGAGGGAAGGAGGGACTCCAAAGGACACGTGGGATGTCCCGCCCTGTGGACAGACGTAGGGACTCGAAGACTGGAGACTGGGGTCTGGACTCGACGTCCTCGGGGATAACTATAAGTCTATACGGAAAATGGACTCACAAATCTCATACGACCCGAGACTGGACGGAACAGAATAAATTAGGAATCCTCGGTCCCAGTCCAAAATCACAGGACTCAAAAATTTACTTGTCTGTCTACGAGTTCTCGTTAGACAGTTCTAGTGGACCAGACACCTAAGACAAGATTGAGGGACCGACGGGTCGGTTCCAACCGAGGGACTGAGACCTGAACTCACACTACTAGTACAATTGGTGAATCAGGACAGACTGAGATACGCTGGGGTACTTGACATCGGGGGGGGGGGCGGCGAGGAGGGGGGACATCGAGGGGGTCTTAGGAGGTACCCTAAGAGGTCTCTTCTTATGACCCCGCCCAACGGAAAGGGAAGAGGTCCCCTAGAAGGTCTGAGTCCCTAGCCTGGTCCCAGAGGGCGTGACATCCGTCTAAGAAATGGTAGACTCGGTGGTCCCTTCGGACTCGCACTACCGACCCCGGTCAACTCCCACGCCGGCCGTACCCTGTCCTTCCCGTACCCACCGAGCAAGACCGGTAACGCAACTCGTGTACCCCGAAGATCCTTCGCCCACGCAACTCAGATCCCACGACCGATACGGACACGGCAACGCGTGAAAAGTCACTGTGCACACACGTGAGGGTGGGAGACTGTCTCTTTGTGGGTCTTCTCTACCTCACACCTTTGTCCCGGCGCATCGGGAGGACTCGCAGAGCAGTTGTTTCGAGTACGACGAGGTCCGGGCTCCTGTGTTAGACAGGTCCTGACCGACAAAAGACAGACGTCACCTCCCGGCTCTCCGTCGGGGCATCCTGGCACCCCACCCCGGCCGGGAAGCCCCAGACACCGGGCCTGACACGGCTCGAAACTAGACACTTCGTCACCGACCGACGGGTCGGACGCCAGGAGGTGCCGGGTCGGCTCCGAGGCCTCTGGAGCCCGGGGACGCTTCCCCACCTCAACAACAGTGGTCCGGAAGGGGACAGTGGTGGATAATTTAAAGGACCCCTGGGTCGACGGGGGGCGGACGTCGACGTGTCGTCGGAGGAGGACCGACTCTCGAGACCGTCCTTTGACCCGGAGAGGGAGAGAAGTGACAAAGTAATCACCAAAAGGCTTCCGCGGCCAGGTCGGAACCGCCCCGGTGCGGTAAGCCTTCATGCGTTTGTGAAGTATTTTGGTCCGACAACTTCCTAAGGGTTTGGGTCCTTAGGCCAGGGAATCTCCAGGTCCGACCACCGGACCCCTCAGACGACGTCACAAAGACCTTTGAAGGTACGGACACACACAGAGGGAGAGGTCAGTAGGTCGGACAATCGTCAAGAATCGAGAAGCCCCAAGTGTTTGGAGAAAAGCATAGACCACTTTCGAAACTTGAGAGGGGTCTTTTCACAAAGGGACCACCGAGTCTACTATTTCTCCGAGACGGACGTTACGTACTATAGACCCAAGTTAGGGGACCTCCTCCCGTACCGTTGGTTGAGGTCATAAGAACGGACCCTTTAAGGTACCTGCCTCCTCGGACCACCCGATGTCAGGTACCCCAGGGTTTCTCAGCCTGTACTGATTGTTTATGAGAGAAAGTCTTTCCGCGTGGGTACGTGTGCGTGTGTCGTAAAATGAATCTTAGTGTTCTACAAGTGTCGGTGGACGATTCCTCCCTGGGTTGACTCTTTGGGGGTCCCGATTTATCGTCAACGAAGGTATAAACCTACAGAACCACCTCAAAAGGATGGTTCTTCTTCCCATTTGTCCGAGCAGTCCAGAAACAAAAACTTTGTGGTCCTCGGACCCGTGGGGTCTTGCACCGGACTTACTGGTCAATTGTCTGTTTGAGTCTCCGGTCTCACCCTCGAACCCCCGGCCCCCACTACCCGGGGTCCCACGTCGCAGTGACCCCCGTCGACAAGTCTCGGGGTCCTCAGAGCCCCCAGACCCTTGTTCAGTTCTTGCCGTCGTCACCCCCTCTTCGTCACAGGTCGTCCACCCCTTCGTGTCGTTCGGACTACCGACACCGGACACTACCGACGAGACCTATGACCCGTCTCCCTGAGTTTGCCTCGCGAAGGTGCCGTGGAGGAGACCGGGGTCTAGCCAAACCCCGGGGGCACGGCAGTGGACTTCGGTTGGACGGAGGGGCAGGGGCCAGCGGGCTCTGGTTCGGGGTCGACGGGCGTGGGACGGTTCGCGGGTTTCGGCGTAGAAGTTTCCGTTGTCTGTGTTTTACACGAACACAAGGACTGTGTGAGCACCATTGTCTGTGCAAAAGTAGACACCGGAGTAGTCTAGTTGGAGACCTGCCCACAGGGGGAACCTGGGAACCCCTCTTACTCCGTCCTCTTCTTCCAAGACCCCGGTCGTCTGTCCCTCGCTCGTCCGAGAGACGAGACTAGTGACGGACTCGCCTCGTAGACTTCCTTCCCACCCTTTCTGACGCCTCGGAGGTCGGACCAAGGGTACCATTGAATCCATGGGAGGGGTACGGAGACAAAAGGGCAGAAATCTTTCCCGTGTCCTCGAGAACGTCCGACCATCCTCCTAAGGCATCTACCGCGTGTCTCTCGTCCATAATTGACTCACACACGGACCGTGTACCCCTCGCGACTCACAAACAATTACTTCGACGTTCGGACCGTCGTGTCTACCCGGGAATGTGGTTCAGGAGCGGAAGACCTTTGAGGCTCGCAGGGGCATTTCGGCTCCTTCCCTTGCCTTACAGTGGACCGAAAGGCAATTAATCTCGCCCGAGGTCTGAACCACACTCGGCCGACCCCCACCGACCTCCGGGGGCGGGTCTCGCAGTACCGGCTCGACTCGTGTTCGGACGGCAGGTGCCGCTACCGTCCCGTCCTCGAGCTTGACAGTGACGCGGTCCTACTGTCCTCCCGACGCAGTTGGGGTTCACGGTCGTGGAGGACGACGTAAAGGGCGGACCCGGACACTAAAGTGGTTTCGACCTACTATTGGGGCTGCCGTGGGTTGGAAAGGCCGATAAACAGAACAACCGAACCCGAAGGGACACCGAGTCTATCATTTCTTAGGCGGACGTCACGCCCTCTGGACCCAAGCTAGGGACCCAACCCTTCTAGGGGACCTCTTCCCTTTCCGATGTGTGAGGTCATAAGAACGGACCTTTTAAGGTACCTCTCTCCTCGGACCGTCCAATACCAGATACTCCGACGTTTCTCAGTCTGTGCTGACTCGTTGAGTGTGTGTGTGTGTGTGTGTGTGTGTGTGTGTGTGTGTAGAATAACCGACCGTCCCGAGGTTCGGGAAATTCCTACTCCTACCCCCTCCTCTCTCATGGTTCGCGTCGGTCGACCCACCCTACGGTCCAGGGTCTCGGTCCAACTTCCCTGAGGTGGTACACGAAGAGCCTGGTCTCAGTCCACGTGTACCTCGAGTCCCTTGTCCTCGGTTGGGTGACCTCCTCTTCCATCGTCCATCGGACCGTCCGACACACCTCTGTCTTTTGTTTCCGGAGCCGAGAGGTCCGGAGTGAGACGGTATGTGACGACACACTGGAAATCGTTCCGCGGATTGGAGAGACTCGGAGTCCCAGGGTAGATCTTTTGTCCCTACAATTACAACCGAGACTGACGAAGTGTGCACTTCAGTAAAACATTTAGACTTTTACAGTGGGACGACAACACTTGACGTCTACGAGTCGGAGCTCCCAAGGTCCTAGCGACCTTGAGAGCCTCAGGACCACAGCCCCGGTCGTCGGTCCGAGACGCCGTGGAGGACGTAGTGGTCCTGAAACGAGGGAAGTTGTTGAATAGGAAACTCAGTACTCAATTCGGTATAGTTAGTACTATGGTTACTTATTATTCAAGTAATCTATAAAAGGGAAGGGTAAACTAGGGGTCGATCCTCGTTCCAACAAACCAACAGAAAAACGAATCAAAAGATTTTACCTACTCTCAACTTTCCCTGTCCGCTTAGGACTCCCGGAGTATAAACCCCCCTAATCTTACCGGAACACCCCTCCCCCCTCCCCTTGAACCCATGGGTCCGCTGTCGTGTCTGCGTGTCCCAGTCCTACATCACTGCCCCGTGTGCGGTCAGAAGGGGTCAAGAGACCTCCAGTCGGACCAAAGGTGTGGGAACTGAGGAAAGACTAGTCGTAAAGTGGGGTTTTTTAGTTCCACTTCGTCTGTGTTTAGGTCCGGTTTGTCTGTAGACCAGAATACTTGGAGACCAGGACGGGGTGTCGATGGGTCGACCCACCCAAAACAAATAACGAGACAGCCCTCGCCCCTACCCGACGTCTGTCCCCACAGGGATTCGGAGTCGTCCGTCCCTACCTTTGGAACCACTGTCTTGTCGTCGAGGAGTCGACCGTAGCGGAGTTTCGAGGCGTCCCGGGTCTTATCGGCGAGGTTCCGACGAGAGGAAAGGGAAGGGAAAAAAAAAGGGGGAAATTAATTAAATTCGAAAAAACTAATTCACTGTCGAAAGTAGTGAGGACCGTCGACGACTCTCTGTTCTATTAAATATCTACGTGACTGTGATATACTAATCCTGTTCATGGTGTTTATTGTCTGCTCTCTATGTGACTCGTTCGACTACCGGAATCGAGTAGCCACGGAGGGGTCGGACGGACCGCGCAGGGTCCATCTGCAGGGCGCAGTCGGACCCCATGGGCGGGGGGGTTCCGACGTCCATTTGTGCCGAAGTGGGGCCTCGGGGTCCCGAAAGAGTCTCGACGGACCAAGACGACTCCTTCGTGAATTGAGGACTTCAGGAGACCAGTCTTGAAGGACCGGTCAATGGTCCCGTAGGGACCCCCGAACCAGGTCCGTCCTGGGTCCTGTGTCCCCCAGGACCCGGCCAGTGAAGACCAACTGGAACTCGTGCGGGAGGAGGAGGGGGGTGACCTGCGGTACCTTTACGGTGGTAACAGAGACCCCAAGTGCTACCTTTTCGACTCTCAGTGAGGATCAGGGGGTCGTTTCTGTCATTAATTTAGTGGGTCCTTTATGTCCGAGACAGGAGGTAGGTACCGGGAAGTATTGACAGAACCCACCGGGGTCAGGTACCCCAGTGTTTCTCAGCCTGTGTTCAATCGTCGACTCGTGAGTGTCGTGTCTTTTGGGATTAACATCTATGTGTCGTGGGGGACAGAATTTGGGAGTTCTTGTGTGGCACAATGGGGAAGGAGCACAGTTCGCCTCCACGAGGACCCACTCGGAGGGGGAGGAGGACCCACCTCGCACACAGGAAAAGGTGCGGGAGTCAGGCCGGAAGATTCACAAGGAACAGAGTCCCACTTCCCGTGGGAGGGACCCAGTCTTTCTCAGGTCCACAAAGAGCACGTTCCCTACGACACATAAATGTGGAGCATAAAAGATACGACACGACACGGTTCGAATCCTCGTAGGCTGAGACGTTGACGTACCTGGCATCGGGGTGGTCCGAGGAGACAGGCACCTTAAGAGATCCGTTCTTATGACCTCGTCCAACGATAAAGGATGAGGTCCCCTAGAAGGGCTGGGTCCCTAGCTTGGGAGTGGAGGACGTGACCGTCCGCCAAGAAATGGTGACTCGATGGACCCTTCGGGTCATAAAAGATCCGTCCTAATTTGTCCTCTGTCAGTCGGGACACGTCGGGACTCCTAATCGTCGAGTTAGCCTTCGGTTCTAAGGGGAAGTGGACCCCCAGGTCGGACGGCACGCACCGGAGACGGGTGTACCGACCTCCCTTCCTCCTCCCCTGGACCCAAGGTCTTCCAATTCACCTGTTTGGTGTGACTCTATTTGCCCGTGGAACAGTCGAAGACCCCCGACCGACGAACACCTCGCCTCTTCGTTTCGGTACCCCCAAGGACACTTTCTTGCGTACAAACGCCGACCAAGAAACCACCGACAAGAACCGTTTCTCGACTCACACTTTCTAACTCCTATCGGACCCTCCTTAGCTCGATGTCCTGATCCCCCCTTCCTAGGTAGTAGGGTAGGCGCAAGGATCGCGGAGGGCGTCGACCACGTCCCGATTCGACTGGTGTCCGTAGGTCGTAGCGTGCCAGTTGACGGGTCCCCTGGACGGAACAGCCCCGTGGGGACGGAGGGACACGGGTGGACTGTCGGTCTGGCGGACCAGGCCCAAGGAGCCTCCTGAAGACGAGGGACTCCCTATAACCCTTTTGACCCCTGTCCTGTATTAAGATGACTCGGTTCAGTGAAATACGAAAATTCTAAAAAAATAAAATTTATAGGTATCTCAGTGTCCTCGAAAGTCACCGTCCTGTCTCTCCAGACGATACTGTACCTACAAACTAGAGAACAATACCAGGTTGTCCTGAGACTCTGAGACGTGAAAATTTCTGATAACAGACAGACAACAAGTGTAACCCAGTAAAGACAAGATAGAAGTTTGAGTGACTCAGAAAAGAGACAACAAAGGTAAGACGATAACTCGGGTAAGTAACTCAAAAATTTAAAGGAAGTAATGATAAAAGTTCAGATTTTAAAGGACAAAAAACCGACTCCACAAGACAAAGGAAAGACTCTGAAAGGTAAAAAAGTAACGAAGTTCGTACAAACATTTAACGAACAACTTCGTCAAAATACTGCCGATGACATTTTAGGAACGGTCTATTAAGATTGTAGGCCCAGTAGAGTCACCACCACATGCAACTAACAAAAAAAAGAGTAAGTTCAACTGTAAAAGGACCAAGAACCACACCACTCACTAAAACTCTCGTTTGACCTGTAAGACGAACAATAAATCTTAGAACACAAGAACGGCCGAACGGTGCATTGACACGGGAAATTCTACCGACTTTACCATTTAAAATACGATACGCACAAAATAACGTTACACCTCACTTCACACAGATCGATCCGACGGGGAAAGGACCCGGGAACCGATTTTCTCGACTGGAGTCAGTACATGTACAACCAAACAGACGTGGGTAACCGTAAAGAGACAAGGGACCTTTGGACCCCTCGAGTGGGTGTACGGAAAGGGACTCACGACTCTGAGGAGCAGTGACGTGGAGGACCAGAAGGAGAACGTCAGTAGAATGCAAACGAAACAAACATCACAGACACCTAAAATAAACGTGAAACACCCTACTTACCCCTTTGATACAGACGAGGTAGAAAGGTCTTCGTCTTCAGAGGTCCAGTGAAATAAAATACCTCGTTCAAGACGGGTACAAAGTAAAGACGACGGCCGGTCACTCAGAGGGAGTAAAGGTGTGTCACATATTTTGATCCCGACTGTCGCAGAAGACAAGTTCCCAAGTATGAAGACGTTAGCGGACAATTGTAAAGATTTGTAAAGGTCTCGTCGTCTCTTCAGCGGGTCACAGTAAGTAGTATCGTAAAGTGACGGGTAGCAGAGGCAACGGGGTCCGAGTCATTGCGATTAGGGGCCACGTAAATTGCTCACGGGTAAGTGCTAGTATTTCAATCAAATAAGAAACACACGTCTGTGAAGAGTATAGCAGAATTAGTGCCGAAAGGAGTCGAGTGCGGAAGAAAGGGCAGGTGTGAAATAGTCGTGCATACTAGTTTATACGAACCCGACCTAAACGGGAAAGAAGAAGTAATACTGCCGACCGAAAATTTTGTGACGACCCTCGTTTACGGGACCGCACCGTGGGCTCCGTGACCCGAAACTCAACCCCATAGACCCAAATCAGGACCAAAGTGATGAGTGGCCGATTAGTAAGCTAAGGGGCCTCGGAGTCTAAGGAGTAGCAATTTTACTCCCTTCTACTTGACCCGACAGACAGGGATTCCGGCAAGGACACCCTGGTTGAGGTGCAAGTCAGGTGAGGGACAACAACTTAATTTCATTAATAGGCTGACCCCATCCCCACTCCGTTTACACAGGGACTGTCAATAGACGACCGTCCACCTGTCATCCACGTCTTAAAGTTAGCTCTGTGGATACCCCCTAGACAGGGATATCAAAAAATAGAGACAACTGCTGACCCGAACCTCGTTATGTGTTCAAGATTCACTGAAAACAAGAGGGAACTTCGGTCCACGGAAGTAGTGCGCAGGAGAAACCGGAGAAGGAAAGGCAGAGGGTGCTGGGGGAGATGAGGAAGGAAGGAAGGAAGGACTCACGAGTGGACCCGTTTCGTACAGTGGACACGAGGGGACTGTACCTCTTTTCTTGATTCCGTAACGACCCCGTCTTTCTCGGTTGGTACCGAGACGGGTTTAGGGGTAGTCCCACTCCCTACTTTATTCCGCCCTCGCCTTTGCCCCGTCTTCACCCCGGTGTCCCGTCTCTACCTACTCGGCCCGCCGGGTCCCTCTGCCTTTCCGTTTGGGTCCTCGTTGCAGACAGCCCGTCCCTACTTAGTACCAGTGGACGGTCGACGGTCCCGGGTCGTCCGACCGTCACGACCGGAGAGAGTCCGAGACCAGTAAACATCGAAGGTCAGACCCTACCGTCCTGACCCACAGGACTAGGATAATCTCAGCCGGTCTCCCTGACCAGGGAGGTGCCTCGTCCATCGGACCGACCAGTACGTCGGGCACCAGAACGTCCTAGACGTAGTGGAGTCGGGGATGTCCCGCAGCACAGCCGGCAGGGGACGGGGGGCGGGGTCGAGACCCTTGTTCTGGGGTCGAAGGGTAGTAGGGGACGTCCTTTCCCACCTCTTCATCGGGGGTGGGGTGTGGTGGGTTCGTAGACCGAAATCCTCCAAAAGTTCTTTCTCTAGGTCCTCCAAGTTCCGTTACCTAGACCCTCCAAGCACAACTACAAAGTGAAGGTTCCTGGGACTAAAGGTACCTCGTGAAACACGTCTTCTTCGGTTTTGGTTTGTTTCCCTTTCCCTTATCCGGTCGGGCCTCACGTTTCGTGGATCTGGGACGGATACACGCGTGTACGCACGTACGTACACACACACACACACGCACACGTGCGAGTCGTGTCCACACAGAGGGTTCCCTACGGGTCAGGAAACGACGGGGGCGCAGTCACGGAGAGCCCAGAGGGACACAAAAGACTCCCCACCCCTTACTCCCGCCTGCGGATCGTCCACCCTCTGTCTCCTTCCGCTCCCGCGTAGCTCCTCTGCCCGTCACTGACCTTGGGGCCCACCCCGCGACTCATACGAGACGACACCCGAGGTCCGGGGTCGAGAGGATGACTAGTCCAGAAGAGTCAAGTCAGTGGAGGTCGGGAGTCGCTCGTGAACCATTTGGTAGAGTAGAGAAACTTGGCCCCCTATTCATGGAACTAGTTACACATTTGTTCATCTATATTGTCTACGGATCGTTTGCCTAAAGGACGTAAAAGTTTGACGACTTCGGTCTACCTCCCTGATAAAACTTCCTTTTCTCTCACAAACTAGGTCCCCCCAGAGATTAGACGGTTGACACTGGGTCGTGTGTGAAGATGTGTTGTCATAGTGTCCCGCCCATTCTGGGTCGTGTGTGAAGATGTGTCGCCACAGTGCTCCACCCATTCTACCCTGTTGTGGTTCCTTTCTGACCCCTTGCACGGCAAAACGGGTTTAGATTGTTGAGTTTTACATCCACTAGAAATATTATATTCGATTCTCCGACGCCCTTTCTGTAAGACATTGTGTCCGGTCGATCCGATCGGATCCGACCGGTCGGATCTGGACGTGGGTGGATCCGAGAAGACCTCTTACTCACTCACTTATTTACTGACTTACTTACTCACTTACTCACTCACTCCCTTTCTCACCGCCGTACTTACTCACACACTCCCTTTCTCACCGCCGTACTTACTCACTCACTCCCTTTCTCACCGCCGTACTTACTCACTCACTCCCCTACTCACCGCCGTACTTACTCAGTCACTCCCTTTCTCACCGACGTACTTACTCAGTCACTCCCTTTCTCACCGACGTACTTACTCACTCACTCCCCTACTCACTCCCCTACTCACCGACGTACTTACTCACTCACTCCCCTACTCACCGACGTACTTACTCACTCACTCCCCTACTCACTCCCCTACTCACCGCCGTACTTACTCACTCACTCCCCTACTCACCGCCGTACTTACTCACTCACTCCCTACTCACCGACGTACTTACTCACTCACTCCCCTACTCACTCCCCTACTCACCGCCGTACGTACTCACTCACTCCCTACTCACCGACGCACTTACTTACTCTCTCCCCTACTCACGACGTACTTACTCACTCACTCCCTACTCACTCCCCTACTCACCGACGTACTTACTTACTCACTCCCCTACTCACCGACTCACTTACTTACTCTCTCCCCTACTCACGACGTACTTACTTACTCACTCCCCTACTCACGACGTACTTACTCACTCACTCCCCTACTCACCGACTCACATATTTACTGACTCACTTGCTCACTCACGTTTTACTCACTTACGTTGGACTGTCCACTCCGACCGGGGGGTAGGAGGGGGTTGGGACGGGTACGGGGGGCGTGGAAAGGGGAGTCGACGTATTTAACGACACACTTAACTACCACGGACAGTCTATTTCGGTGGACTCTACCTTTACAAGTAAATAACCGTGTCTGCACACAGCCGAGTCGAGACTACCTACGAGACGGCGACGAGGTTTCGGACGGCAGGACCTTGGTGCGTGCCGCCCTGGCGTTGACGACCCAGACGCGGAACTGGTGACGAAGCCCGACCTCTACCGACACGGCAGTAGAGAGGGTCCAGGGTACGGTGCACCAGGGTCGGACGGTGTGGACGGGGCCCGACCTCTTCCCGAGGGAGGAAGGTAGACATTACGAGGGCGTAGGACGACCAAACCGGTAATAAACTTATATCCTAAAGGTCACCTCTGACACTCCCTATCCTCTGGTTCGAGGACCCCGGGTGGGACGGACTCCGGTGTGTCCGTTTGACCTACCAACCTCGAGTTCGGAACCCGGTCCGTAGCCGGTGGACACCCGGGACCTGTCCGACGAACTGGAGCACCTAGGAGCCCGAGGAGTGGACACCACCGTTACCATGGACTCTGGTCGGGGGCCCCTGCCCTCGCACAATTGACGCTCGCAGGTGTCACCACCGACGAGGTCGGCGGAGATGACAGGAATGGGGAGTCACAGAGGATATTCTCCTGACTGGGTGGCAGGTCCGAGGACCACTCGGTCGTGGACCCTCGCCCATGAAGGACTCTACACTTGAGACCCCTCCTACGGTCGGGGGACACGACTACTGCTGGGACGAGGGGACACGGCCCACTGAGGGGCCCCACATCTACGGTGGACCCTACGTACTCACAGCTCACCCTCGAGGTTGGCCTGGGCGGTAGAGTCTCCTTTCCGACCAGGAGATCTGTAAGTAGTGAAAAGGGTCTAGTGTCTGCGGTGGGCCAGGCCCCCGGATCACAGACCGGACCTAGGATCCTCTCGGGCTCCACGGGAAACGGAGACCGACCACAACCTTTCCCCGCGGGTTCGAGTGACCATATTGTCGGAGTACGTCCGGAGCGGCACAACACTACCGGAGACAGGGAAGACTGGGATGGGGGGTGAACCGATGAGACTGGTCCCGCGACGAAAAAGTCGACGTCCGGGGTCTCACGACTGACAGGCACCTGACGTAGTCTTGAGCCCAGGGACTCCGGTCTGTAGACTGGACAGGTACCCGACAAACTAAGACCGGGTCGGGTCTCTAGGACAGAGAGGTCTGGGACCCGACACCGCATCCCCACCCTCTCCCACCGTCGGTTCTCGTCACTGAGTCCCCTCCCGTAGTCTGGTCTCCGACGACCACGAGACTTGAGACCGACCCACGTCGGTGGGACCTCAGTGTGCCCCTGAAGGTCGGTGTCCTCGGTCTCCAGTCACCCTTGGACCGACACCAGTCTGTCTCCCAGGTCCAGTGACCGAACGAAAGACGTGTCTTCCATCTCTTTACCAGTCGAGAGGGGTCTCCTAGGTTCGGAGTGCGGGACGTCCGGGAAAGAGGGTCCGGACAACCTGTGCAGGGGGAAACACGTGGTACCCCCCGAGGGTGATGTGTACCCCAGAGACTCCCGTCTGGGGCCCGAAGTACCCGCATTGAAGTCCTGAAGCAAGACGCACATCTGAGGTCACTATAGTGTGAAGAAAGGACGAGAACACGTAGAAGAGAAGGACCGATAAGACGGAAAAAGGAGGAAAAGCAGAAGGTCAAAAGGAGAGATCGTGACAACTGTTAAAAATAAAATGAAAAATTTAACTCCAGACCCGAAGAGACCACCGAGTCTGTCATTTCTTAGACGGACGTTACGCTCTCTGGCCCCAAACTAGGGACCCAGCCCTTCTAGGGGACCTCCTTCCGTACCGTTGGGTGAGGTCATAAGAACGGACCTCTTAGGGTACCTGTCTCCTTCGGACTGTCCGATGTCAGGTACCCCACCGTTTCTCAACCTGTACTGACTCGCTGAATCGTGTCGTGTCGTGTACCGAATATATGTTATAATACAATCAAAGTCCTCATGTTGCATCACTAAGTATTAAAAACTTCCAATATGAGGTTCAATGTTTATATAAAGACATATAATTAAAACATAGGAGGTCGAAACGACTTAAGTAACTACTCGAGATCAGCTAAAAACCGCCACCGAAATGTTAAAAGATACATATCATAGTACAGCAGACGTTTGTCACTGTCAAAATTAAGAGGGAAAAGGTTAAACCTAACGAAAAGGATGAAATAGAAGAGACTAGCGGCATCGGTCCTGAAGGTTATGATACGACTCATTTACACCGTTCACCCGAAGGAGCAGAATTCCTTTACGGAAACCGAGAGGTGACAAGTCATCCTACAACAAACACAACAACAAATCAGCGAGGCAGTATAGGCTGAGAGACGCTGGGGTACCTGGCATCGGGTCGTCCGAGGAGGTAGGTAACCTAAGAGGTCCGTTCTTATGACCTTACCGTCATAAGGCCATAACCGTCTCCGTTCTTACGTACGGGAGGAGGTCCCCTAGAAGGGTTAGGTCCCTATCTTGGGCACAGAGAATACAGAGGACGTACCCGTCCGTCTAAGAAATGGAGATCGCGGTGCACCCTTCGAGACTGTTACCAAACCCTAAGAAATTTACATAACAACCTAAGTCAAACGATTATGAAACAATTACTAAAAACTAGATACAGGTAGCCACTATAACCGAACGTTAAAGGTAGAACACACGACACAAACCGAAACCATAGTCCCACTACCACCGGAGTGTCTTACTAAAACCTTCGTAAGGAAAGAGACGTTAAAAAACCTTGTCAAAGTCTTCCTACCCACAATTGAGAAGAGATTTACAAATCATCTTAAGTGGACACTTCGGTAGACCAGGACCTGAAAGCAAAACCATTAACCAGTTAAAGTAAAGACCATTAACCAGACAAGTATAAAAGACAGAAAGGGACTAAGTCAGAACCTTGTAATATATAAAGATCCTTAAAAAGGTGAAGATCCAAAAGATAAAATAACCACGTATGAGTCAATATCAGTGCAGAATTACTAGGAAACATAAAGACACCACACCCAACATTGAAGAGAAAGTAAAGACTAAAATGAGTAAACTCGGGAGAGACAAAAAAGGGGTTTCTCAGACCGGTTTCCAAATACTTAAAATAGAGAAGTTTCTTAGTCGACAATTAAAGTAAGTAGGAAAGATACTAAAAAATTAACGGACAAAGTAAATAAAGACGAGACTAGAAATACCGTCGTGAACCTATATTTCGGTCCACCAGAGGGAAGTCTCTGTCCCGAGGGTTGTGGTACGGGACTCGGAGTGGATTGTGTTGTCCCGCCCTCCTGTCCACCCTCAGACCGACCACTGGGGGTATCTCGTCCCCTCCCCGTCGGCACGAATGGACCGTGGACGACACTCGCAGTCCCGGTGTGTGGTCTGAGGTGGGTAGAAGTAGTGTTGGGAGACTTTTCGTAGTGACCGTAGTACGAAACACTTACTCCTGGGACCCCCAGTCTCTCTGATTCCCCACCTGGTCTCGGGTGTGTCGGTTTCTCTCGTCTCCGACCTGAGTTTGGGTCCAAGAGGTGTGAGGACTGAAAGGTCCTCTCAGTAGGACAGGTGTATCTCCGACGTGGCGGGAAACACTCTTGAGGACGGGGTGGTCGCAACAGATATGGACGGACTTGGACCCCAGACCAGTAAAGGTATTGTGCGACTGCACGAGTAGGGGCCCGGACAGGGTCGGGGTCAATTGGAGTAGAGACCTACCCCGGGTCCAAGGCGTTCTCCAGTCGTGTCCCCTTGTCCGACAATGACGACGATTAGTCTCTACGACTGGGGACGATTACCTAGCGGGAGGGTACCTCGTCTTCCAGGACGAAATCAATTTTAGAGTAAAGGAACTTTTCCGGGACACTCAACTTCCCATACCTACGAGGTCCGTGGGAGACCTCAATAAACCCGGGCCTCCGAGGGGTCTTTCGACCCCACTGGTAGGCCGAGGTGGTCGATGTCTCCATTGACGAGACTCCAGTGGTTGGACTCCCTGTGGAATGGGAGCTCGGGTGGGACCTCGGGGAACACCAGACGCCTGAGGACCCTTTGTGCATACGTGGTCTGTGACTCGAGAGGTACTAAAGAGTACCGGCCCGTCTCCTTCCTTCGCCGCAAGTAAAGTGTCTAATCTTTTGACTCCGGGTCTCTTCGTCGCACGGGGGGGACTTGTCTCCGAAGAGTTGGATCAACCCCAGAGTCGTGACTCCACCCACACCCGACCCGGTGTACCTCCTCTCCCAGTCGTCCCGGACTGACGGTTCCGGGAACCACACCGGGTATTTGAACCTCGTTCCACTGACGAAGAGCTCTTACGTGTTCCAGGTCGTCCACCTGTACCGGACGAGGGGTAGTTCGGAGACGACCCCCACGGTTCGTCTCGGTCCGGAAGGTACCCTGAGTCTCGCTCTGGGGGCCGAACCTAGGCGACTCGGGGTCCCGGAGGAGTGGACGTCTTTTATATGGCAAAGACTGCCAGTAACACTCCTACCTTACACTCCCATCCCCTGAGACCCGTCGAGACCTCGTTCTGCACACGGGAGTCTGGAGCCAGGGTAGACGATGGTTTCACATCCTTTGTGAGTAAAGTCGGTCTAGGACTTAATCTGATTTTTACCGGGTTATCGGTTTTTACATTTGACATAGACCACTGCCTCAAAATTAAGGTTCTTCAGTGAAAGTAACGGAAAAAGTTCATAATTGTAAACCAAAAAATAAACTGCCGTGGTCCAGAACCAACGTCGTACCCCTTAGGTCAAGGGACTGGTCCCTAACTTGGTTCCGGGGGACGTGACCTTCGTACCTCAGAATCGGGGACCTGAGGATCCCTCAGGGATAACGGAAATTTATTTTACGAGCATAATAAAAAGAGTAGGAGGGTTGAGTTTCCGGTCTTTTACATTTTGACTCGTTTTGGGAAAAGTCCCTTGAATATACACAAATATTTATAACACTACTATTATAAAAATTATAAAAGTTAGTTGGGTCGTTAAGCCATTGAACTTTTGAGACGAAGTATTCACTTTTGTGCACTTCCGTTTCTTATTTCTGAATGAACCGATTTCAGTGTTTCGTTGACTCTCCGGTATGGACCAGTCTGGAAGGGTGGACTTCGCAGGTCGGAGACTTTTGGGGTATCAACGTTGACCAAATAACTCCCTGTTTACCCTAAGGGGAATCCTTTCCCCCAACAGACTCTCCTGGTCAGTCCAAAGATGCCGGGTTCGTCTTGTCGATCACCGGTTCAGGGCCGACAATCTTCTTTCCCGGAGGGAGGGACGCAGAGACGTGAGGGCAGGAGAGAGGAGTGAACAGGACCTACCAGGGATCGGAAGGGTAGTAGGAGGTAGGAACACGATTCTACGTCACTTGAACCGTCACTCACTTTATGACGAGAGACGAAGAGAAGAACCCCCTTTAGGTAGTCATTAATCTGCGTAAAAAGTTAAAACGGTGGATCTTTGTCTTTTACGGGTATTTAGAGGGGTTCGTCTTTAGTCTACATTGACTAAATTAATGGTTCCTCATTTGTTCCACTAAGACGGAGGCATTCTGTGGGTTTACGCAAACATTGACCGAGTAATTCGATGACATCTTGGTTAATAAGTGACACTCCGTCTCCGCCCCTCGTCTGCGTCCGAAAGTACCCTTCCACTACCCGACCACGATGGTCCCGTCCCCCGACCACGGTCCCTGGTGCCCCGCCCCCTCCCGTTGTCGGGTCACCCCTACCGTGGAGACGTCTGTTCAGACACTGGGACTCCGTCCGGAACAGGAAGGAGTGGTTCTGTGGGGGGAGGAAGGGGTTCAGGGGGGGTAGGAGGTGGTGCCGGTAGGACATCCTTCCGCGAGAGTTCGAAGGAGTTCACCCAAATGGATGTTCCTCACCCACCCATGAAACGCTCGGAGTGACTCCATCTTAACCCCACTGGTGTCGGAGATTGAGTAGACCCTATTGGGGCTGCGTGACACAGGGGCACTTAATCAGCGTCCGAGAGAAAGTGGGAGTTTCGACGGGAACAAACCCACTATTTGACACACCGGTGAGACACGTAGGCCGTCCCTCCCCTGTCGGACATTCGGCCGTGGTTACCTATCTACCAGTGACACAACTCTTCCTACGACTCCAGCACTACACCCGGTCGTCCACTCAAGTGCCACTACCGACTCGTCGCAGATGACCTCAACCGCCCCCGCCCCCCCCCGCCCGCCTGTCCGGTCGTCCATCTCCACCGAACGCAGGTCCCAGAGACACCGGGGTCTTAAGTAACAGGGTAGATGGTATCCCAAATATAGGTGTTCAGTCTCGTCGTCGTATTATGTCCCTGTCCTCACTGCGGCAGTGAGGACGTACCTTCTGACAAATCCCTCGACAAAGGGGCAGGTCTGCCTCTCTTGTCTTCGACCCTCTATTAGGGGACCGAAAGCGGTGGGAGTCGGGGTCTGGGAGTGGGGAGTGTCGACTCCTTCGTCACGGTCCTCCTGACCCAAATCCGGAACGACGGGACCACCCGAGGTGTCGACACCCTCCCCCGGTTCGGGAGACGTGAGGGAGATGAACCCTGTAGTCGGAAAGGACCCATGGACGCGAGGGAGCCGTGTCTAGTCCTTCGAGGGCGACTGGGGCGTATCCGGCCCCGTGTAAGAGTCGTAGTGTCCCGAGCCACGAACAAAAATCACCCAGACGTGTGTAAAGTTGGTCAAGGGTTCTAGTTTCTTTGTCCCCCAGGGACGACTTGGAGTCGTATGGGAGTTCCGTGTCACTGGGGGTCCTGAGTTCGGGTTCCTCCGGCGTTCCTCAGCACTTGAGTGTCCGGGTCTCCGTGGTTCCGTAGTCGAAGGAGTCAGTACGGCAAGAGGTGGGGGTCTACAAAGATATCGTTGTATTGCCACAAAACTTTCCTACTGGTTCGACAAAGTGAACGAATGCGAAAGAACAAACAAAAAACCAAAACTTCTCCCCCAACCTTACTTAAGACATTCCTGAGAGTATGGAGATTGCAGCCCCCTTGTGTCGCGACGAGTGTTTTCGTCACGGTGTACGTGTGACTGTGTGAGTGTGTGTGTGTGAGTGTGTGTGTGTAAGTGTGTGTGTGTGGGTGGCGTGTCTAGTGACACAGACTCGAAGAACCGCAGACCGTGGAAGAAGAAGGGACCCAGGAACAGACCTAGGTAGAAGGACTGAAGACCCGGGAAAAGTCGAGACCGAGTCTGGGAATTCGGAGTCCCCAGAATAGGGCGACACAGAATCCCCTATTCACCCTGGTCCCTCCGTCTCTCTACCTACCTGGAGCTCGGAACCCAGTCCTTCAGGTCGCCCAGGACCCAGGGTCCGCACACGGAGGGTCCGGAGTGGAAGAGTCACAGGGTCAGAGAGTTCGTCCCTCCATCGAGCCTAGTAGAGAGTCAAGGAAACAGAGAGTCTGGGGTACCAACATGTGCCCTGCGGCAGTGAGGACGGACCTCTGTCAAAGGAACTACACCTCGGGTCGGGGTCGAGAGGAGACTGTTGTTTGAGAGGTCCCGGGTGAACAGGTCGGTGAGGGTACTCGGGTCGAGGGGAGACTCGGGTGGAGGGCACGCAGACCGTGGTCGTCGAGGCGGAGCTCAGGTCTTACCCAGAGGACCGGAACCACGGACCTTCGTGTGTAAACTCTGGAAAAGGTCCTCGGAGACCCCGTGGACTTAACTCCTTGTCGCCGGGTACACGACTCCTCCGGCCCAGTCTAGGGTGTCGGTCTAGAGGAGGTCAGACAGACTCGTCCCGGGTCCCAAGACGGGAAAAGTTGAAACGCAAGGGTTTGGGACTCGACCCGAGTCTTCCGGTGGAGACCGAATCACAGAGTCTCTACCCCTTCTACCCGAACCCCCGTCCCCTCAACACCACTTGGTCGTTAAGTGGTCGACCCACCTGACGTTTACCACACAGGAGGTCCTACGGGGTAGGCGACTCACCCACCCTGGACCCCCAGAAGTCACTCGAGGAGGACTGGGCGCTCCTCCCCGGCACCCAGACCCCAGACTCAGCTACTGAGGACCTCCGGTTCCGAGGACATCTCGCTTGTGGGTACACACTTCCGGTGCCCGTCGGAGGCGGGTCACCCCAGTACTGCCGAGGTACGACCTCTCGTCGACGACCCCGCCCCCTACCCCCCTCTGCTACTTAGTCGGCGCTCAGCCGACCTCGGCTCGGTTCACACCTGAGCACCTCGTCTCGGAGTAGGCGTCGTCCCGAGAGAATCACCCGCCTCTCCCTCCTCCTGGTGGGGTGGGTGGGGGTGGGTCACGGGTGGGGTAGGACCCTTGCGACCCCGGGGACGACCGGACCAGAACCAGAAACCTGTTTCTCAAAACAAAAGACTTCCTTTCCAGTCTCGCGCACCCGTCGACGGAGACAGAGGACTGACAACCTCCAAGGGTCTGAGGGGAAGACCCAAAGTCCTCCGACCGGACGTCGAGGACCCAAACACTGAGTCTTGACACCGTGAAAGAGACACGAAGGTTGAGGAGGGAGTCGAGAGAGTAGGACTCAAGAGAGGACGCTTCAAGTTCGTCCATAAGTGACTAATTCTAAAGAGTTTCCACACGTCAAAAGGGTGGTGGGATTAAAGACGGAAAATTCTGATCTTCTGATCACCTAGACTCGTACGGACACCTTACCTGGCACCCTAACACCCCCACCGTCCCCAGGGAGGGTCGTAGACGGGACTAGGCTGGTGTCTCCCCGGGGAAGAGGTGGTCGGACCCCCTGGACACCCCAGTCTTGAAAGGTCTGGCGGGGGGGTTAGACTACTGAAAGAGAGAACACAAAGGATCCTCGCCCACCTCATAGAGAAAGAGTAGTAAAAATGACACCTTCGTAAAAATTTTCAGTATCGGATGCCTGAGGAGAAAGTGGGGTTGCGAATGGAGGCGTTACCGACCTTGAATGATCTGAAATAGTAGCACCAACAGCCCACTCATGGTTGAGGGTGTGGCGGTCGGTCGCGTCGGGGAAGGGAAGGCGTGCATGGACACAGAAAGACTAAACCAGTGTTCCCGGGACCCGAAGTCCGGTCTGGTCTCCTAGATAATTTTTAGGGAGACCTAAGTCTGAAAGACGTTTCCCTCCCCTCGACAATAGACCTTGTCGGGACCACGACGAGGGCAGACGTGCGGGTACGGGTGTACGTGTGGGCGTGTTTGAGTGTGTCCACTTAGTTCCCAAAGACGACCTCGGGTCCCAGGAGAGACGTCTGCTCCTCTTCGGAGTTGAAATCCAGAAAATAAGTCAGAGGTCGGAGTGGACCTGGCTCAAGGACCTGTTGGGGTGGGGGGGGGGGGGGGGCGGGGCTCCACTCCGTCTCGTCCACACAAACCCGACCTGCACAGGGACGTCGGTGACACTCCCGCCCCGCTGACCGTGTGTCCTCGGCTCTACGGATGGACGTTGACTCCCAGGAGTGAGTCACCGACGGACCCTGACTACCCGATCTCCTTTTGCCCTGATCCTTCCCGGTCCCCTACCCTGGTCTGCGTGGAGAGTCCTTTTCTCGTCACTCTCTTTATACCCTCCTCCGGCCCGTGGTGGATGCGAGTCTTCGTCTCGTCGCGGCCGTAGACGTCCTTCGGAACCGCGGCACTAGAGGAACAGCCCCGTAGCCTTTGAAACCCCTTCTCAGAAACAGTTTACAACCATGTTTGTTCGGACGTGCATGACGACCTCTACGTCCACGCCAACTGGTTCGAGGATGGTGAACAGGTAGGTACGTCACGTCCCATGGGTACGGAGTTCCGACTGGACCACGATACAGTTTGGGTGGACCGTGAGTACAGGAGAGGTCGGGGTGTCGGAGGCCCCAGTCCAGGTACACGGTTACCCGAGAATAGATCCCCTGGTAGGGTCGGTTGGGCCCCGCCTACGACGAGACCACCGAAGGGGTCTCTCGTGGGACGAACGTCGGGTACCCGCAGACCGGAGAGGGCGTCCTTCACTGCCTCGTTCAGTCCCGGTGCACCCTCGCTCTGGGACAGAGACGCGTAGACCTACCGAAGAACGCCCACAGAGTCGCCACAATCCCAAAAGTGATGACACGAAAAACGGGCCGGATACACACTGTGTGAAACGTCATTGTATTCCCTGTGAGACCTCTGTACTCCCTGTGCCTGTGAGGACTTGACAATCGGTGTACACCTACAACCCACTCCTTCGTCGAGATGTCCTCCAAGACGACGAAGACAAGGGTGACCCACTTGTCTACTGGCTACTCACGGAACTTGACTGAGTCGTTTGGTACCGTTTCCGGAAATCCGGTCAACGAGGAGTGCGGAGACGCGGGAAAAGTTAAGTCTCAGAAGGAGCTCCGGACTCAGAGGACCCTTGGAAAGTGTCTGAGCGTCCTTCTCGGGTCCTGACTCTGCGCCACGAAGACCCGGGCCGTCTCCTCTCCCCGGAGAGCCCCTCTCCTCGACGTAGAAGAGGGCAGTCGTCCTACCTGACCGGAACCAGACACGGTGTGAGACGGGGTAGGTGCCGGAAGTGGAGACGCACCCCACCCTCGTCCTCTATGCCCGACTGAAGTCTGTCCCGGGACTGGGGCCTGTCTGTCCCGGGACTGGGGCCTGTCTGTCCCGGGGCTAGAGTCTGTCCCGGGGCTGGGGCCTGTCCCGGGGCTGTAGCCTGTCCCGGGTTGGAGCCTGTCCCGGGACTGGAGTCTGTCTGTCCCGGGGCTGGAGTCTGTCTGTCCCGGGGCTGGGGTCTGTCCCGGGGTTGAAGCCTGTCCCGGGCTGGAGCCTGTCCCGGGGCTGGAGTCTGTCTGTCCCGGGGCTGGGGTCTGTCCCGGGGTTGAAGCCTGTCCCGGGCTGGAGCCTGTCCCGGGGTTGGGGCCTGTCCCGGGGCTTAGTCTGTCCCGGGGCTGGAGCCTGTCCCGGGGTTGAAGCCTGTCCCGGGGCTGGAGTCTGTCCCGGGGTTTAACCTGTCCCGGGGCTGGAGTCTGTCTGTCCCGGGACTGAAACCTGTCCCGGGGCTGGGGCCTGTCCCGGGGCTTAGTCTATCCCGGGGCTGGAGTCTGTCTGTCCCGGGACTGGGGCCTGTCCCGGGGTTGGAGCCTGTCCTGGGGCTGGAGTCTGTCTGTCCTGGGGCTGGGGCCTGTCCCGGGGTTGAAGTCTGTCCCGGGTTGGAGCCTGTCCCGGGACTGGGGCTTGTCCCGGGGCTGGAGCCTGTCCCGGGGACGACGCAGAGACGAACGCACCTAAGACGAGGAGGACGACTCATCTACCGAGAGCCCAGTCGGGTCTAGGGTCAGGGTAGACCGGTCCGGTCCGACAATCTGAAGTCTGCCCTCTCTCCGTAGGTCTGAGTCGTGGGAACGTCTTCACGGAGGTGGACTGACAAGTGTTGTACCTCCGGTACTACGGTCGGGACCGAGTGGACACCAGGTGGCTCCGGGAGACCGAAAAAGGGTGACTAGCGTGTGAACCATGGACCAAAGAGGAGGGGTTCAACGAGCAAAAGTCCCGAGAGGTATGTCAGAACCAGAGTCGGGTAGGAAGATTGAGTTTTACACCGTGTGTCGTGGGGGTGCCTCCCACACCGGGTCAGTGGAGAGAAGACGGTACGGGTGGGGGTGGGGTGAGGGGGAGAGGGTTGGGAAATGGACCTGTACGGGTGGGGGCTGCACGGGGTAAGGAAAACCTTCACCTTCGTAGAGGATCCTTGTCACCCCTGTGTCGACGACTTGGAGTCCCAGGACACTCGATGTGGGGGGCTGGGGGTGGTCGACGGGTACCTCGGGAGGGGAGGGGGAAGGGTGGGTCCCCGGGAGGGGCGGGGGTGACCCGTGGGTCCTCGAGAGGGGCGGGGGTGACCCGTGGGTCCTCGAGAGGGGCGGGGGTGACCCGTGGGTCCTCGGGAGGGGGCGGGGGCGACCCGTGGGACCTCGGGAGGGGGCGGGGGTGACCCGTGGGTCCTCGGGAGTCATCTTACGTAGGAGAGACTGGTAGACGACGTCGGAGTTCCCGGAAGCGACACCGAGGTAGAGGGAGGGTCATGCTCGGGACGGAGAGTCGAGTATCCGGGAGGTCTCTGACAACAGGTGAGACTATTCGAGCTTACAACCCGATTCCTTGACTGTCTGTGTCAGGCCGCTCCCCTTGGCGGACCTCTACTGGGGGGGTGTTTGTAGGGGTACACGAGGGTCGGGACCTACCGCCCCCCGTGCTTCGTCACAAAAGCGGAGGTGGCACAGACTTACTCTTCGTCGTATGACCGGAGACGCTCGCCTATGGAAGTTCTGGGTCAGGGCTTGAAAGATGGGGAAGTCCCAACTGTCTCCTCTTCCGACAAATCAGAGGCTAGGGGAGGGACTTATTATAAACACCTGTAGAACATGTAGCTATTCTCACAAGAAAAGAAGGTCCTTTAAGATTCTTGGTTTAGACCAAATCTAACCCCTACAATAAGTTGTCTGCACGTCTGACAAAAGGAGTCAAAGTCATCTTTCTTCAGAAGGGACACCTCTTTCTTGGGCCGAGGGGGGTTGGGACCGGTGGGGACGGACCTAGTCTCCGTAGTGGTCGATTGTATCTCTTGGCAGGTCGACGGTTCGACCCCACTTCCTGCGGATCTCGTCCTTCCTACAGTCTGTACCAGGTCCGCTGAGCAGTCTTGAAGACCAACGTCGGGGGCGACACGTCCGTCGGACGAGTCCGCGGGCTCGTGTTTTGTCTGGCTTCCCTTCGGCGAGTGGGGGGAAGAGTCGCGGGAGAGAACTTGCGCGCAGACAGTCGACACAGGGATAGTCAGGTGGTCGGTATGGACGACGCTCCCAGAGCCCCCCGGGACTCCGAAGATTCGGTCAGAGGGTAGGAACATGGACACCATGGTGTAGTTAAGGGCTTCCTAGGAAACAAAGACGAGTCCAAGTCCAGTTTCGGTCCCCGAACAGTCCTTCCTTACACCAAGGGCCCGTGTGTTCGGACCTACAGCACTCCCCGTCTCCCGTGGCTCCTCCCTGTCCGGGACCGTCGTCGGGGACGGACGGACTGCGAGACGGGTGTGACGGCTACGGGCTTTTGGTTCGAATTACGGTCGTGGTCCGACGGCTCCGGAGGGAGAGGCCCGTCCACCCTGGGTGGAACTCCACCCAGTAGACTATTCTCAGTCTGGGAGGGCGTGTGGGTCTGAAAGGACCGACCTCGACGGACGTTTGGGGTGACGGACCGTAGGGACCTCTCCAGCCTCGGGGCGGTCCGTTCGTCCTGCTGGACTACAAGGGAGAGAGGAAGATAAGATCCGAAAAGTCGCGCTAGAATCTCGTTCGCTGGTTTCGGCTACCCCGGTTACGGGACCCTCCCTTCCCACGACCTAAGCTGCACTTCCGGGACTCCCGTAAGGCACACGACGCCGGGGACGCCAACCACAGGCCCCAGGGTTCATTCATCGAGTAGGCAAGTCGGTACACTGGAGAGGTGACAAGGGCGAGTGGGTAGGACTCAACGGTTCTTTAGATCAAACAATATGTGCCTCCCAAAGGAACTTACCCTGGGAAACGACATTTCTGGGGTCGAGGTTACACTCAGGTAATTTCGGGGGGTACCGAGGACGAGTGTACGGGGGACCGACTCTGTCGCCGTGTCTGTTCTGGGACACCGGTAGATTCGTCAGACCGGGGGTGGGGGTCGGGGGCTCGACCCTTAAATTTGTGCAAACGTCGTCTTCTCGTCTCTCGATTAGGGGGTCCGAGAGTCCCGTGTCTCGACTGTCCTAATAGAGACGGCAGACATAAAAAAAAGTTTCTTGTTAGTCTTTTCGTAGTCACCTACAAGTTTTTCAGGGTAAAATGGTGGAGAGGGTTGGAGAGGAGGAAAGTACAGTGCACCCCACAGAGGTCGGAGTTTTCGGGATAAAAACCTAGACGGCGGACAGCTTCGCTCTCGACCGAAAGGGACTCCCACCTCCCATGACCGGACTCAACCCGTCTACCCACACCCTCTCTGACAGGTAGTCCCCTACCCGGTCCTAGTCGAGGAGTAGGGGCTAGGACGTCCTCGGGGGGTGGGGTGGGGTAACGTCTCGTCGGGGGTCGGGACGTGTGTCTTCCAGCCCGAGGGTTGTAGGTGACGTCGTTTCGGGTCGGGTTGGACGACGTCCGATTCAGGTGAAAGACTCTTCAGGAAGGTGAGGAACAAGTAACCACCAGGGACTTGGACTTTATCCTACACCCACGACCCTGCACAGTGGTAGGTGAGTCGAAGACCGGAGATTGAGTTCCGTCTCCCCCAGGGGTTTGGTCCGATGTCGGTCTGATCGAACCTCTACCCCGGTCCGGTCCTTCCGTCCCCGAGAGACGTGGGGGTGGAAATGTGGACGTAACGGTGGTTGGACCTCTGTAACAGGACGAACCGTCCACTTTGGACGGACCCACGTTTTAACATCCCTGTGCCCCTGGAACATAATTGAACAGGTCAGGGACGGTGTGGACGTGTGTTACCACCTTTGTAGGAGGATCTCATTGACTTGACCGGTGCCAGCCCCCCTGGTCCGAGCACTGAGTCTGGTCGAGAGGAGTGGTGTACGTGCCGAAGGACATTCCGAAGGGTTCATGCATTGGGGGTTACAGAATCTGTAAAATGGGAGCATGGACGGAGACGTCAATGAAACATTCGGGGACCTTCGGGTCTGTACGGGACATGAGAGACTGTAGACGGGCCACGGACCGGACCAGAGATGAGTCCCACCCCCGTGAGGGACCTACCTGCTACCGTCCTCACCCCTGGGACCCGTCACCACCGGACACAATTGAGTCTCCCTCACATCTGTGCCATAGTGTCGTGTCCACTCGTCTAGGGGAGACGGACCGGAATTGGCGACCCGTGATCCTTACCTTTCGCGCGTGGACTGCCGACTCTAGGTTCTGGAAAATCGTTTCGACTTTAATACCGCAAAAGGACCAGTCAGTCGGTAGTGAGTCATCCGGTTCGAGTCCCTTGCTCTTCCGACCACTGTTACTCAGACAGTCCTACGTGCACCGTCCTGAAGGTAGACCTACCGGGGACCGACCGGAGTTGGGGAACCACAGGTGTCTTTACCGTGGAAGGGTCCCCAGACAGGGTGACGAGACGGGAGGCAGGGAGAGACGAAAGAAGGGGGCGAAGTGGGAGGTGGGAGAAGGAAACAAATAAATGAAGCGTGGGGAGTGGAGTGGTCTCGTTGGTCCAAAACACAACAAGTGATGGTATAAGAGCAGTGGATGGTAGTAGATGTTTTGCGGACCAGTCAGAAACAACCCCCCGACCCGGGGAGCACCGGCTCGTGTCCGAGGTGCACCACCCCCGTCTCGTGGTCGTGGGGGTTCACTGAGACCTCGATTTCTGGAAGGAAGGGGCCCACGGAAGAAATCACAAAGGTTTCCCGAAAAAGAAGATACAATAAGCTCGAAGTACCGTTGACATGTGGCACGTCGACTTGTGCGTCCACAACAAAGGCACCGTTTATACGACTGACCCACCAAACGCCCTGGACCTTCGGGTTCGGGTGCTTCAAAGGTAATGAGAGACACAGGTATACACATAATTTACGGTACCAGAGTCCTAGTGTCTGTGCCTCCCACTCTCTACTACCACTCCCACGTTCGGGTTCTCAGTACATAATTAAAGAAGTTGTTTTGGGTGACTTACGGATGAAGTATCTCCTGAAAATATCGGAGTGTCGTCTATGTCTCCACTCAGTCTGTGATTCACAGAGGAGTCTCTCTGACTTCACAGTTTCTTTTTTGTAAGTATCTTTACTACCACATCTTGTTTTTATCTCTACACGTTTTTTTTTTTGGTCGTCTACTCAAGACACTGGTCAGACGAGACCCCCTGAGGTATGAGACCCTTCACGTCCATCGTTAGTCCTGTCCGAAGGACCTCCTCCACCGTGAGAAACCGCCTCCTCCTTTCCGGAACTTCCCATCCATTCCTCCCCGTAGACCTCGGAGTCCTGTTTCTCCATCCTATTGACTGTGCGTGTCCCTCCACTCCCCAGTCCCCACCCAGAACGACACCCACATCCTTGGCCGACTGTGAGAGTCCTGTACGACACATCGACTCCGAACAGACGAGACGAGGTCCGTACGACGTCATCTCAGACTACCTGTTCAATGACTCATAGTCACCACGTTCGTTGGTTTGGTCCTTCAGGGCTGACAAATACGAGATGGACTTATTCGAATTTTTGAGGGTCCCTGGTTCTTTGAATTGGAAAAAAACTCTACGTGTCTGAAGGGGTCCTCCTTTTACAGGGAAAGGCTAAGCTCTTGTCTTACGTCCACCACCGTTTACAGGCCCAGTGGTGGACGATTCACGTCTCAACCCACAGACTCAGTCCGAGAACCGGAGGTTCTCGAAGTAACCACCCGACCGGCCGGGTCACCAGGTCTTTCTGTCCCGAAATCGGGATTAAATGTCCGTCCGTATGCGCCGGGTTCACGAAGAGGGTCTCGGTACTTGTCTCTACCTGAGTCCGGTAAAAGGTCCCGTCCCAGTGGGGGATGTCGTTTGACCGGAGACGGTGACCTCCTCTGTGTCGACCTGTGTCCGTGGGTGGACCGAGAGCTCTGCCCGTGTTCGCTATGAAGTCCACAACGACGTAAACGGAATGCTACCAGGGACTCGGGACCGGTGTACCCGACTCCTCTTCGGCAAGAGAAAAGGGACTCCCGGGGTCCTCTCACCCTCGTGAGACCCGGACGTCACGCCTGTCGTCCCTCGACTCAGACCAGTCGGTACATTGGACGGGAAATTGGAGTTGGACGTCAAAAGCGAGACCCTTTGTTCTCCCAATTTGATAGAGTCGGGACTTCAAGAAGACTCGTCATAACAGGACACGAAGCCATTGTCTCTTGTCGTCACTCGACTCTTGAAGAAACCTTAGTGATTAAGATCGGACTCAGGGTCCGTCCCTTACTGGGAGCCCCCCGTGGGTAGTGCCACCGGTAGTCAGGTCTGTCCCGTCAAGGGGTTTGTGACTGGAGCATGGGTCCTGATACCACCTACCACAGCCAATGTGACCTCTGTCTCGAAGGATTTGAGGCCTTCGGGACAGTAACTAAGAGAAATTACGGACCGGGAAGACACCTTTAGGGTTTGGACTTTAATGTCGGTTGTCATTCCACTGACAGTGGACTAAATTTTATTACCAGTATTATTTCCGGTGAGTGTGAATGTTCACTGGGTATTTATGACCTTTCTTTTTACTCCCCTCGCCTTTACTTCTGTGTCACTTCAGTCACAGGGCACTTCACTAGCTAAGCTTCTTGTACTCGGGTTTGTGGACACTGTGACCCAGACAAGGGAGACCGATCGAGGTCTGCTGCTCGTCGGTTCCTACGACCGTGACTCCAGGGTGAGGAATCCGAGTTCAGGGGTCTCGGTGGTGGACAATCGACACACGGAGACGCAGGACTAGTTAGCTATTACCCCCAATTTTAACGTGAATGGAGCTCCTCACCAACAGTCCTAAGTTATGAGTTCCCGAACGTTTCGAAAATCTTAACACCAGTCACGCATTCTACGTAAATCGTTTAAAAACGAGGACCATAAAGATACCCAGGTTGAAGGAGTCCGAGGTTCACCCTGGTTACTTTCCTTCCCCTATGAAGGTATAAACTGAAAAATTTTAGGTGAAATAACTTCGTATTAAATATAAGTCATTTTGAGTGTGTACAATTTACATGTTAGTGTTTACATTCTCGGAATGGTATCATATGAAAGTGATTGTGTCGAGAGAGGGGACACACTCGGAATGTGTAAAAACTGAAGAACAAGTCAACGGTTCAGCACGGACTGAGAAGTGTTGGGGTACCTGACGGCATGTGGTCCGAAGGTACAGGGAGTGATAGAGGACTTCAAACGGGTTCAAGCACAGGTAAATTAGCCACTACGGTAGGTTGGTAGAGTAGAAGATGAATGTACTCGTAATATTTGGGGTGGGACACAATTATAAAGGACGAAATCATTCAACAGAAAATTCATTTAATACTCTTTTTTCATTTTTACATTTGCGAAAATATAAACGGGTGGATAAATGGCAAAGACTCTGACAGATTAGGAAAGACGTATAGACGTAAAGGAAGACCACAGTAAAGGGCAGTGAGACTTCCTGTACAGATGCCATAAAAAGACTTTCTCCAGACGACGACTACTTAATAGAGTCAAAAGTACTAGACTTCCACAGAAGTCGGGAAGGAGAAAAACTTCTTGTAAAGGTGACCTATATATTAAGAACCAACCGTCAAAAAAGAAAGTACAATCTCTACAACAAGGTGAAAGAGAACCAGAGTCAAAAGAGTCTCAGCGACTATAAGAGTGGTACCAAGGGACATGTATGCAAGGAAGAAAGAGCTGACAAAGATCTAAAAAGAGAGATAGAAACCAAAGGTCGTGACCTGACACTTCCCGAAGTGACGTATAAACGAGACGAATCTCAACAGACTCGTCGAGTCTAAGTAGGTATTTAACCTACAGTTGTTCAAACCCTTCAAAAACTGGTAATAAGGGAGTTTGTAAAAGGGAGTGAGGTTAGAGTGTGAAGAGACAGACATTGGGGTTAATATGAATACAAACCGGCATAAGACAATAGAGTAACCAGAGACTCCGAAACAAGCCAAAAGAAGTCAGAAAAGGACACAGATGTCCAACTTTAAAAAGATAGTTAATAAGAAGGTCAAATAATGAAAAAGGAGAAGATGAAGGTAGAAGTAATTCGGATAAATTACTCAGTGTCTTAGAGGTAAACCAAGGAAAAATATCAAAGGTAAATAGGCACTTTAAGGGAGAAACAAGAGAGAAATCGTGGTATATGAGGAGAGTAGAAGAATTATACAACGGGAAATTAAGAAATTTGTCAGGAGTCAAACAAGATTTTAGAAACAGACGATTCAGGTTGTAGACTCGCTAGAGTAAAAGTCAGGGGAAACTGACAAAAGGAGACCCAATACACAGTGTAAAAGGGTAAAGAGACACACAGACCAAAACAAGACTTATGACCCTAGTACTCAGTATACAACATTTCTGGACCTAAGTAGGTGGAAGGATTCTCACAACTGGGAAGTCGTCTGTCAAGGCAATGACCGTCGGGACGGCACTGGAACATCAAGACGTGAACAACCAGTTATGGTTCGTTTTCGGGACCGGGGAGTGGAGGGTTGAGTAAAGGGAAAGTCTAGAACAGTGTCAACTCACACTAGAACAGTCCTCCCCAGATCTCCCGTAGAATCAGGTCCCATTCCAGGACCGAGGATTCTACATGGGAAAGACTACAAAGTCAACCAACGAGTCCTAGAATTACTCTGTAATTGAACTACAAAGGTGAGACCGTCCCCGTACATGTGTGTCCCCTGGGGATGTGTTTGAACCCCCGGGGACAAATGGAACGACAGAGGAAAGAAGACAGGGTGGTCTCGACGGGTCTAAGAGACTGGTCACCCTGACGTCATCTGACAGACGAAAAAGGTGACGTCAGTCCTTTGACAAGGGCCAGTCTCTTGGTCTCACTAATGACAAAGGTGGAGACTCAAAGGCAAGAGAGTCCCTAGTGTTCGGACTCAATGAAGTACAGGTGAACCCCCTTTGTCAACGGAGAATATAAAAACAGGTCAAAAAACTAATACCATTTTCCCGAGCAGACTGGTCAAGGAGGAAAACCTTTACCTTCACGTGAACTGAAAATTTGGTATTTTACTTATTTATCTTACAAAAGTATGGATAATAGTATATATATATATAATAATACATAATAATATAGTGTGTATATAATAATAATAGTATGTACTGATCTTACATTTAGTATATACAATATATTCGATATATATAATAAAGACTGTATTATGATATAAATGTTCCATATATAAATAAACAGTACATAAATAACTCCTGAATGACACATATACGTTGTCATCATCAACTTCCTTCCTTTTCCATAATCTTAGAACGAATTCTATGAACCTTTTATTGTTGGGTCGTTTTAAATTTCGGTCTCTGTCGAAAGAGTAGGTTATAGGAGTACAATTTTTACAACTTTGGATCTGGGTTCTTTGACTGTACTGACAGTTCCAGTGTGTCGATAATCACCTCCTCTCTTTTATCGGATCGTGAACAAAAGGTCATTTAAACTTTGGAGATTTTGTTTTGGTGATTCGTATACAAACCTCTAAAAGGGGGATATCTTTTAGACTAGGTACGGTTCTAGAGATAACTAAGTAATCACTAAACTCGGTTTACCCTTTATTCAGTCAGACCTTAGGATTCTTGCATGTATCTTTCCAATTAAGCACGACAATTAAGTGCTGTTGGCATTCGACAGTCGTTATTTGTCCGGACCAAGAAATAATTTGAGGTGTACTTCCTCTCGGTCGTTCTTCGACACCCAACGGACCACGTTACCACAAACTACCCTCTTCTCAATCGCGCGACAGGAGTCCCGAGGAATCCCTGGGTAGGTTGGACTATTGAGTGTCACTCATATAGAGTGAACGGTGGTTTCAGAACCTCTGTGAAGTTAAAAGGACTTTGGGTGTAGAAGATGTGGAAAGACTCTTCCTTGTTGGTATTGGGTTGGTACTAAGGGGGGAGGGGACAAATTAGAACAATAGTCCGTATAGTGAGACGTGTGTCGGTCAGGGGTCCTTGAAGTGAGCTCTTTCGGGACAGGTCCCAGGTCTCGATCCCCTTAAACTGACAGTCTCTGAAGGGTTGGGAAAACTTATGTGGGTATATAAGTTTCTAAAGGGGTCACTGGACCAAGACCCCACCCTCCTCATTCCTTTGTATGTTGCGCCCCTGGAGGGGTCCCTCAAAGAAGGGCTCCTTCGTGTCCAGTCAAAACGAAAGACTTCACCGTCCACCCCAGTAAACCTAATTGACAGGACGACCCCTGTCAATCTTTAGCGACCCGTTTTATTTAGAAGAGAAAAGATTTTGAACCTTTTCCACGGACTGCTTTTGTTTATCCTTAGTAGAGACCTCTTTCTATTGTAGGAGTTTCAAGAAGTTTAAAAAACTTTCTAGTCAAAACGTTTTTATCTCAGATCGGGTGTGATGTTTTATTGATCCAGGTGTTATTCTGTTCTGTTACATCTACTTTTCCTCGTCTTTGATATTTGTTACCTTTGTCTGTGTGTACCCTAGACCTATAACCTTAATAGTCTATAACTGAACTTTTATTGGTGTAAATGACATATATAGTTTCTGTTCCAGTCACTAAAAGGTCTCTTGGTCTTCTATACCTTTACTTGACTTATATTCTAAATCTTTACTTCTTATACCATCGTTTATACTTTTACGTCACTTTCTTAACCGTCTGACTTTTTCCTTAATAACCTAACACCACTTGAGTCTCCCTTTAGACCTCTCATTTCGTGTCTCTTAGTTTTCTTACCTTTTATGTCTTTTACACTTTCCCATTCCTTATTTGTGACTTAAAATGCTAAAAAATTTTATTAAAATCTACTCGACAAAGTTCTCAAAAAAGTTAAAATAAAATAAAAAACCGGTGAGTGGTATGTCGTACTTCCTAGGATCAAGGGGTCGGTCCCAAACTTGGGTACGGGGGACGTAACCCTCGTACCTCAGAATTGACGACTCGGTGGTCTCTTCAGGGACTTCACCAAAAAAGGATGTAAATGACTATCTGAGTCCTAAAACAAATGATTGCACGTCTTCATATAAAATTGAACAATAACTTCATATTATGTCACCAATTGAACTACCTCCTCCTCTGTGATGGACCTCCCCGTACTAGCTCCGAAGTATCTTGACCGCTACAAGGCAAGGAACCAACCTCACTATCAATGTACCGAGTAAAACACTATTTAACATGTATCATTGTAGAAAGACAGAATATGAAAAGATAAACATATAGAGTGTTAAAAAAGGGTTTTACAAATTTTGTCTTCTTTTCCACGTCCGGGTCCGTAAACAGTAACCGTCCACGGTTTTCTTCGGACGTAGTACCCAAAGGACACCGTCTCTGTCAGTAGTGGGTGTCCTTCCGTCGTATAGTCAAGTCAAGTCAGTGAGTCAGCACAGGCTGAGAAACGCTGGGGTACTTAGTGTCGTGGGGTCCGGAGGGACAGGTAGTGGTTAAGGGCTCAAGTGAGTCTGAGTGCAGGTAGCTCAACCACTATGGTAGGTCGGAAGAGTAGGAGACAGCAGGGGAAGAGGAGGACGGGGGTTAGGGGGGTCGTAGTCTGAGAAAAGGTTACTCAGTTGAGAAGCGTACTCCACCGGTTTCATGACCTCAAAGTCGAAACCGTAGTAAGGAAGGTTTCTTTAGGGTCCCGACTAGAGGAAGTCTTACCTGACCAACCTACAGGAACGTCAGGTTCCCTGAGAGTCCTCAGAAGAGGTTGTGGTGTCAAGTTTTCGTGGTTAAGAAGTTGTGAGTCGAAAGAAGTGTCAGGGAGAGTGTAGGTATGTACTGGTGTCCTCTTTGGTATCGGAACTGATCTACCTGGAATCAGCCGTTTCATTACAGAGACGAAAAGTTATACGATAGATCCAACCAGTATTGAAACGAAGGTTCCTCATTCGCAGAAAATTAAAGTACCGACGTCAGTGGTAGACGTCACTAAAACCTCGGGGGGTTTTATTTCAGACTGTGACAAAGGTGACAAAGGGGTAGATAAAGGGTACTTCACTACCCTGGTCTACAGTACTAGGAGCAAAAGACTTACAACTCGAAATTCGGTTGAAAAAGTGAGAGAAGAACGTGAAAGTAGTTCTCCGAAAAATCGAGGAGAAGTGAAAGACGGCATATGTCCCGTCGTTCAGAACTAGCTCAGTGAAGGGAACCTAGTCGTAACAGCACTCTCTAAGTGAAAACTCTTCCTAAAACTCCGGGGTACACCCCGGTGGTGGACGGAGCCGTGCGCCAGTCTGAAAGTACTCCCCGTAACCGACTAAAACGTACCTGTCGTCGACTATCACCTCTCAAACGTCAGGTTAACCGAACAAAGAAAATAAAATTAAGATAAAATAAAGTAAAACCCAACACACCCGAGAAGGGACCCCGTACACCCTAGAATCGAGGGGTTGGTCCCTAACTTGGGTGCAGGTAACGTAATGGTCCACGCAAGAATTGGTGACCTGTTGGTCCCTTCGGGGGTTCAACCGAACCAAAAATTAAGGTCGAGGACCACACAGCAGGACCTTCTTAGTAGCGACAATGGGGTCGGAGTCGAGTAAATAGAAAGGGGTCTACCTCTAAGTCACTTTATTACATACATCCCGTGAATCGTACCACGAGTCGTGTTCGACCCAGGAGTCCTTTGACCTCGATGATAAAGATATCAGAGGTAAATCGGTATAAATGAAAGAGGATTATAGTCTTAAAAAATTTATCAAAAGGAAACTCGAGGAGAAAGGTTGAGTAAAACGATTATGTTTGTTAAGTTGCACTTCCAACTATAAAATTAATGAGAATGTCAAACATTAAATAATCCGTCGTCTCCTGGGTGATAAGGAGAAGGTCCAGTTTTGGGAGGAAAGTACGAATGACTTCGTGAACACCCTACGTCTTTAAATAATTCTGCCTTTCCAATTTAATTTTCATTTACTTTTAGAGATTACTTATTTCTGTAAAATTATTCTTGCACGTTTTTTTATTACTTCGATCTCTGACTTCCCTCGGTAGGTGCGTTCTCGAGAAGGAAGGAAGTAGTCCGTGGGAACTTGGAGACCCACTGCCCGAATGGGGAATTGGGTTCTCTCTTGATAACGGAGGGATCAAGATTTAGATAAACGAAAACTTTTGGTGATTGCCATAATCTGGTAATTTTTCACAGGTAACGAAGTAATCGGTTCACTTCGGTGTTTTGCACTAGACACTCTAAGTAGTACCGAGGTCAAAGTTCGACCATGTTTGAACAACGACATCTCGTCTGTATTCCGGTCAGTAGAGTTGGACTACAACTATAACTACCACTACTACCACTGCTACTGCTACCACTACTCTCACTGTAATTTCCACTCCTATTGTCACTACTACTACCACTATTCCCATAATTTCCACTACTACCACCACTACTACCACCACCACTACTGTCACTGTAATTTCTACTGCTACTGTCACTACTACTCCCACCACCACTACCACCACTACTACCACTATAACTTCCACTACTGCCACTAGTATAACTTCCACTACTACTACTATAATTTCCACTACTACTGTCACTATTACACTACCATTACTATAACTTTCACTACTACTACTACCACTACTACCACTACTACTATAACATCCACTACTACTGTCACTACTACTACCACCACCACTACCACTATAATTTCCACTACTACTGTCGCTACTACCACTACTACAACTAGTGCTACCACTACTACCACTCTTACTCCTATAACATCCACAACTCCTACTACTACCACTACTACCACTACTACTATAATTTTCACCACTACTGTCACTACTACCACTACTACAACTAGTACTACCACTACTACCACTCCTACTACTATAATTTCCACTACTACTGTCACTACTACCACTACTACTATAATTTCCACTACTACCACTCCTACTACTAGAACTACCACTACTACCACTCCTACTACTATAATTTCCACTACTACCACTCCTACTACCACTACTACCACTACTACTACTATAACATCCACTACTACTGTCACTACTACCACTACTACTACCACTACTACTATAATTTCCACTAATACCACTCCTACTACCACTACTACCACTCCTACTACCACTTCTACTACTAAAATTTCCACTACTACTAGTACCACTACTAGTACCACTACTAGTACTATAATTTTCACTACTACTGTCACTACTACCACTACTACTATAATTTCCACTACTACCGCTCCTACTACCACTACTACTACCACTTCTACTACTATAACATCAACTACTACTGTCACTACTACCACTACTACTACTATAATTTCCACTACTGTCACTACTACGACTACTACAACTAGTGTTACCACTACTACCACTCCTACTCCTGCTACAACTACTACTACTACTACAAAAACCACTGTGTCTACTATCAGTGTCGGTCTGTACGATTATCCTTCGTTCGTCTCTACTGTAGCCTACAGACAGCAGTCCTCCGGAAGGAACCCACGTCGGGTTTAACAAAAGAGACTTTCACTGAAGACGAAGGAGTGTTAAGGTTGTCTTAATCATTGACCTAAGGGTTTAGAAGGTCTTTAAAAAGATTCTCCTTTTGGGTCCTCTCGTACTCCGACCGTCTACTCCCTCGACCCCAAGGACATGTGGGTCCGTCCGGTAGAAGGTACACCCTGTGCGTCCGGGGAGGTGACCTGGGTGGGCCAACGGGTGGACCGGTCCAGGAGGAGGGGAGGACGGGTTGGAGGTCGAGTACACAGTGACGGACGCCTACAAAGGAGGCGGGAGACCGGCACCCCCTCCCACCCTGGAAGTCCTGTGGGACAGAGAAGGAACTTTCGTGAATTTATCGAACACTAAGGTACAGTTAATTCACCATTAAACTAGGTACAAACCGAAGAAATATTCGAGAAACTCCCGCTCCGGAGGTCCGGAGTATAGACGGGGGTAGGGACCCCGTCGTCCACCGGGTATCTTGTATCAAGTTGTTTACTGAAAATTCACTTTTGTTTCTCTAACTCACACCACTGGGGTCTCAGGAGGGCAAGGTCTGTTGAAACCAGGTAGGCACTCTTCGAACATGGGTGGTGGGTCACGATTCGGGTCTGGAGGGGGACAAGTCACTAGGAGTCGTAGTGAGGGACACCTCAACGTTAGTCCAGAGGATCAGTTAGGCAACGAAAGGGTGTCGAACCATCCTTAGCAACTTAGACTTATCAACCCCGTACTTACACGGAAACATCGACGGTTGGTTCTTCGACATCCAGGTGAGACTTACTACTTTAGGTTGTTGTAGTCGTCTCTGGAGACTCAACCCCAGAAGTCACCAAAGAGGGGGGGTGGGCGGGGAAATACGGTCCACTGGACCTAGGCGAAGTCTGTGTGCACGTACACGCCAAGCCGGGAGTCCAGAGTGCCAGGAGAAAAGACCCTAAGTTGAGTACCTCAGTAACGGTGGGGGGAGTTGGACGGTAGTGGAGGTCCCGGGGGTGTTTGGTAGAGGAGTGACCTCACACCGACCTACTCTCCTAGGACTGGACTACTTAGTTTTGTCGGCGGGACGGGAGTCGGTGCGTAGTAGCACCCGGTTCGTAGTGGATATCGGTTGTGGAGGTCCGGTCACAGTTGTACCAGAACTTCCTTCTGTAGCCCCGACCAAAGGTATTAGCTGCCAAGGAGAGTTAGAAGATTCCCTTTTGTGGTACGAAACGTATAAGTCTGGGAGATGTAGAAGGGAAGGGGACCTTCAGACTTCAACAGGCGTCGTCCCAACGTCTGTCACCAGACCCGGAGTGCCGTCGCACGTCCCTCTTCTCCCCTCCGTCACACACACCGAGTCGAAAAAGAGGTGGGAGTGGACTAACGTCGTAGGTCGCTTCGATGAGGAACCTCAGGGCAGAGGGACCTTGCGACCGTCGACCCGAAGGACCCCACCCCCACCCGTCCAGTAGGGAGTGCTCCTCCGGTGGGTGTGCTCGGCGTCTACTCTCCGACCTGAGGGTCCAACATGCGACACACGGTCTACCTCGACAGACGAGGTGCAAGGACGACAGGGGCATTCAGGTGGACACAAACAGTCCAGAGTGCAGGAATAAACCTCGGTTCTCGTATATCAGTGGTACCTGGACCGGGAATCACTAGAGTACACTAGCACAGGCACCCCGGAAATCACCAGAGCACAGGAGCTCCACGAAGGTCCGAGAGACCCAGGCACGGAGGAGTCCCTGGGACGAGTAACAGGGTAGACTCCTTTCGTGACCCCACGTCTCTACAGCGACTCAAAAGGTCCAACCTAACCCCCGTCCTCTCCGGACAACACCCCTATCGATATTCGACCAAGGATCCTCTTCGACAACTCTGAATCCAGAATTCTCGGTCAATACTCATCCCCGCGACGTCTCCTCCGACGACGTCTCTCCCCGTGACTCTCTCCCCGGGACCACTGTGGTCATGTGGGGTAGGACCGACGACGGTCGTCACCCTACCACCCGTCCCCGAGATACGGAAACGATCTGACCGGAGTCTCCGTCACCCCGGGGGACCTTCGTCTCGCTCCGGGGCGGAAGGGTCTTCTACAGTGCTCACACACGATAACGAAGTGACTACGCCCAGAAACTGTGACTCCCCGTCCCCGGTCCCGTGTACCTCCGTGACCCGTATCAGCACGTCGGGGTCGGATCTCAGTCCGGTGGTCGTGACTCGGGACACGGTGAGGTGGTCGACACTACGAATTGGAGAGACCTTGAGTGAGAAGAGACATTCTATGTCAATGACTGTCATGGATGAAGGGACCAACACGGTCCCCTTAACCCCAGTAGAAGGACGGGGTCGTTCAGAAGTAAGGTGCAGCTACTCCCGACCCCCGAAGCCACGGGACCTCAGTGAGAAGTAGGTGACCGACTTAGGGGCGGTTCCGAGGAGGAGGTACTCGAGTAGGTCAGTGACGAACGTAGGGAGACCTACTCTCCTCCCCGCCGACCCCGACACGTAGTCCGTCCCTCGTCGCAGGTACCCCCCTTCTTGTGCACGACTGTACCCCGCCGACGTCGACCTCTCACACGACACCCGGCCTCAATCCCCGGTAGTGTACCTCTTGCACCCACTGTCGCGTAGTCTTCGGACCTGTGAAACGCGAACACGAAACCTTGCTCGTAGGGTCGACGTTGCACCTCTGTCGCTCGACTCACCGGTAGGGTCGCCGGTCACAGGTTGTCCGTGGGGTTCTCCGACTCTCATGGAGGGAGACCCCTACCCTGGTGCCTGCTCAAGAAAAAAGTAGGGGGAAGGAACACAAAAGAGTAAAGAGATATTATTCGTAAAGGGTAGAGGAAGTACTACTTGTACCTAATAAATACATCATTGTCAGTGAATGTGAAAGATTTCAGGACGTTTTCGCTTGACCGTTCTGAGTCATGCCAACCTCCGGGTCCAGACTGGAACCACGAACCCCTCCCCCCACGGGTAGTGGGACTGTCCCTACCCACCCTCGTTTCGTAGCCAGTCCTTAAGATACCGGGGCTTCCACCGGCCTTCGTGTCCGCACTGAAGGAGACCCGTAGAAGTGTCGGTCCGGACGTCCGCGACCCCCGAGCGGACAGGTAAACGTCTCGAGGGACACGGTCTGAGTCACTGTCGTTTCGGGGGTCTCGAACCACTGCCGTCGTCGTCGGACGAGAACCGACAGAGTCCGGTGTACACGAGTCGTAGCTCGTTTCAAAGTCACTACCTTCCCGGTCCTCTCGGGTGTTCAGGGGTACAAGTGTTTTGAGTCGGGTTGTGCCTTCCGCCCATAGTTACAAATTTTCGGTGAATTACTTGTACACGTTTACCTCTGAGTCGAGACTTCCTTTCCCCACCAAAGGTTGTTCTGGATCTTCTTTCCTCCACCCGAAACCCGGGTCTCGTCTTCCTATTCGACTCCCTCAACACCCTTTCGTAGGTCCGACTCCCTTGTCGTGTCTGCTACCAGGACCCCGTCCTCCTTTCTACCGTCCAGACTCAGACTTCCTTCGTGACAACCTAGTCCTCAGGTCTCTCCCTCCCCGGAACCTCCCGTCCTCCTAGGAGGGGTAGGACACAGGGAGATAAGAGACGGTACAAGGGGAGCACCGTACCTGTCGGAGGAGACCGCTACGGGGGTCGTCAGTAGGACTTTCGGTCGTACGTCGAGCCGACAGTTGAAGGAGGCTCCGAGACGTGTGGACCGGTGTCACACATGTTGGACGATTAATTGTCTTAGTGAACCTAGTCTTTCGTAGTACAACATGACCCTCCGACGCTTCGGGAGAGTAATTAAGTGTCCACTTTAATAAGACCGAAAAGAGAACCAAACGAAGGAGAGGGGTCGAGTGAATTACCGACCCCACTCAGGAGGGTTAATCTGAACACTTGGGGAGAGGAGGTCCAGTACTTCGGAGTCCCTGTGGGAGTCCCGTGTCCCTCCCTCACGGTTCGGAAGTCCGTGGTCACGGTTCCCGTCACCCCCGTCTCCCCACTGTGGGGGTCACGTCCTCTCCTCCTTCAAATAAGGACCGACCACCTACCCACACTCTGATTGTCACGGGGCGTCCCCCACTGAGTCTCCACCCCCAGAACCGCAGACACACTGGGAGGTGTGTTGGTCGGACCTGTTATCCGTCCCTCGGTCGGGAAGGGGGTGAAGACAGGACCTACACCTCTGTCACAGGGGGACAACTGTCTTCCGGAGGACCGTGGCCCCCCTCCAGACCCCCGAACGGCCGTTGGTGGTAAATGTTTACTTGTACACGTCGGAGAAGAAACTTGCTCCTTGTAAGCCCCTACTAAAATGCCAAGTCGAATATTCGTTCCCCAGGAAGAAGGATACTCTGTCGTCGTATCCGGACTTTGGGGACCCGCGACCGTTCTGGACAACACTTTCTTCGAAAAATGAATGAGAAAAGAGGGACTTTCCTAGTCCCCTGAAGTCTTGGGTAAACAACTCCACTGCGTACGTTTGGTCTTGAGGGGGAGATTGGTGCGACTTCACGAGGTTCTGTTGGGGTGGAGGTAACGATCCTAGCGAGAGGAGGAGGGGTCGACTCTCCGGGAATCTTCCTGTCGCAGACGGGCAGGACGGTAAACCTACACCGAGGGTCCCTCCAAACGTCAGTCCGGGTGGACCTAGGGGAGGGCGTGGGGTAGGTCCGCAGTGAGTGACACGTTGGACCTCGGAGCCAAAGGAGGGGACTTTGACCCGCAGCTCTGAGAGTACCCTCCGTTCCGACTCGTTTACCGTACTCGAAACCCGTCACCCCGACTATCGTACTCGAAACAGCAACGTCCAGAGGTCCACCAGGACTTAAGGTAGTAGTTCCGGTACCACGGGGACGACGTGTAGCGGGACGAGCACGAAAAGCAGTAGTAGTAGATGCGGTAGTAGCCGGACCTCGACAAGTACCCGTTCTACGTATTCTGGACGATGTTGGTCCTCCCGTAACGGCCATTCCCTCCACGGTAGGAAGGGCCGGCGACCTCTCGGGACGGAAGACCGTAGGTGTAAAGGAGACAGTTCTCTCCGTCCCAAAATAAAGTAGAGATCCCAGATTGAAGACACAAAAATGATTTTACTCAGAAACAATTTTATCGATTTGTACTCGCAACAGGTCGTGACGAGACACACACACACACACACACACACGCGCGCGCGTGCACACACACAATCAGCGAAGTCAGTACAGGTTGAGAAACTCTTGGGTACCTGACTTCGGGCGGTCCGAGGAGACAGACACCTTAAGAGGTCCGTTCTTATGACCTCACTTATTGGTAAAGGAAGAGGTTCCGTAGAAGGGTTGGGACCCCAGCTTGGGTACAGAGGACGTAACGTCCGTCTAAGAAATGGTAGATTCGGTGGTCCCTTCGGGACAGACCGTGACTATTCGTGAGAGATTTGTTCCACGAATCGGTTGTGACTTAAAAAATTCTTAGTCTCGAATCGACCACTGAGACACAGGAACGGGGCGGAGCACACCGAATAGTAGTTGACACGGGAGCCCTCCTTCGGGGCGGGAGTCGGCCATCCGAGTGTTGGCACGCAGGAAGAGTGGAGACCACGTTGGACCGAGGAGACGGAGTCACAAAGACGGAGGGCAGGCCCCCGGGGGTCAGGTCCACTCCTCCTGCCGGGCACTGTTTTGAGGAAAGGAGGTCCTCCACCCCGAGAGGTGCAGGGAGGGTATTCGGTCCCGTAAATTGCTCGGCACGACGAATGACTCAAGTGGGGACCATCCTGACCTCAAACCCGAACTGTCTGTGGGGTGTCTGACGACAGAGATCGAGGATTGTAGAGTTGACCTGAATTTTTTACAAATTTATCTTTTGTTGTTCCGAAAATTTGTCTGTTTCGTGAAATCGTGTTTTTCGAATAAATTTTGTTATATGAGGCGTTTCCTCGGCACAAGTTATATACACCGAAAAAAGTTTATTCTAGAAAGCAGAATCAAAAAACCGCAGAACCTCTTCTTTCCCCTCGTAGGAGACGTCAGAACTTCCTGGGAGACAGGGAAGGCACAGGTAGTGAAGAGTGAGGGGAGCTGGGTCCGTCATTTGATTTGGACTCCGGGAACGGGACCCTACACCTCTTTGTAAGTCACCTCCCTCACTGTAAGACTTAATAAGTCTTTGGTTTCGTCTGGTGGACTAGACGTACCAGACCAAGCCGGACCTGGGGACTAGACACACGAGACCAAACTGCACTTGGGAACTAGACACACGAGACCAAACTGAACTTGGGGACTAGACACACGAGACCAAACTGAATTATCTAACTGACCCAGAAACATGGGCGGTGTCAGCTTTGTTTTGGGGGTTTGACACTTAGATATCAGTCTCTCAGTGTGTTAACAAAATTGAAAGAACTACCACTCAGATTCTCCTCTGGCAAAAAAGTGACATCTCTCGTAAAGTACCCAGTATTAATATATTTTATTTGACAGTAATTTTTTTTTTTTTCGAGAAAATTTTACCTTCCTTAACCCAGAACTGAAATCGATTTTAAGACTCTAAAAGTCGGAACGAATTTCTTTATGGGTTATAGTGTCACTCATTACAAGAGGGGGAAATTAAGTTTCGGAAGAAGAAACCCCCGAGGTAGACATCGACGGGACTTGATTATGTAAATGTAACTAACACGTCGAAGGAAGCCCAGTAGGATTCTGGACGGACTCTCGCTCACATTCTGTATATTGTAAGTACTGTAGTATAACTTTACCAGTACTGGACAGACTGGGTCTGAAGAGTCCGGCCGCATCCCGACAGCCCAAATCTTCTGGGGTAGTTGACCCGTTACCCGGTACTAACCCGAGGGGACTCGTGGTTCCCCCGTCCTCGCACCACTTTAAGGGTAACTCGTTGGGCGAGGGTACTCCGACACACTCGACTCTCTGTGAGTGTGTGTGGGGGTGGAGCTCCTCCGAAGACGGGGCTTGCTACCCCTCGTCGGTTCCGACCAAAGGGCGCCCGTCGTTCTAGGACACCCCGATGCGGTCGTGGCGGACCTTCGGAGACTGAAACAGCAGTCCGGTAGTCACTAGAGTTTACCGGTCATTTACCACCCACACAACCGGGCCCGGCACCCCGAGGAGACACGACCTACCCTACCGGTATCCGGACTACTCGGGAGGTCACCTGGGAGACAAGAGTCCCCTGCCGTCCTGACCGGACCGACCCACCTACCGGTCAGACCCTTGTATGACGACAGGTGAGACTGTTCCTCTCTGTGTATGTCCTTGGGCCTGTGTGAGTCGTGTCGGTCTCCCTCCTCCCGGGTTCGGACGTTGGAAACTGGGGTCAGGGGGAAACGAAACCTCTGCAACCGTAGTGGAAACCTTACCCACAGAAAAAAATTAAAATCTGAAACACAACTTAAGGACTTAAAAACACGTTTAACTCTAATACGATTTCACCGACTCACAGGAATAGAACCAAAAGAAAAAAAAAATTCATAAATAAATAAATAAATTTCATAAATAAATAAGCTGACTCGGTCCAGAATCAACGTCGTACACCCTAGATCAAGGGACCGGTCCCTTACTTGGACCCGGGGGGCGAACCCTTGCTTCTCAGAATCGGTGACCTGGTGGTCCCTTTAGGGACAGAACCAAAAGAATTCCCTAAAATGTAGGTCACCAAAGAAATGTGAACTCTGCCGAAACACTCGCACATCTGCACTCCTTTGGAACCCACAACTTAGGTGTGGTCTTTCGAGACCCGACGGCCACCTGACGACAAGGTTGGGACCCGACGGTGAAGGTCAGGGACTTCTGCGTCGTCGGAAACCTCTGCGTATAAGGGACTAAGACCTCCGTAGACGTTCCGCGGAAGGGACAAGGAGTTGTCTGTGTAGTGGTATACAGGTAGGAAAAACAGAGACCAACAGGGTAGACAAACCACCGCGAGCTCGGTCCAGTGAGACTTAGCGAGAGGGTTCGCCTTATTAATGGGGACTCTGACCTTCTCTCGACCAACCGGCTTTGGGTCTGTACTTTAGTGAAAGAGAGATAAGTGAAGAGTCTAGACCCCGGAGTCTTTCATTGACCAAAACAGAAACCAGTAAAGAGGGACCTCGGGGAACGACTGCAAGAGGGTCTCAGGGACGAGGACGACCACACTTGGTGTGAAGGTTTTAGAGAGAGTAGAAGTGGAGATAAGAAGACGGTGTCTGAATTAAACCTTAAGAGGTCTTACTGGGGAGGAGAGAGTGAAGAAACTTTACCCCTCGGGCGTACCGAAGTCGAGAAAGAGGTTGGAGTGTGAGGGTGGAAGGAGAGACCCTTAAGTGCCGAGATGTCTTTTGGGTTGTATAGAAGCGCAAATCTGATTAAAGGGGAGTGGGAGTTCCCGTGCAACGGTCCTGGACGACTAGACACACACAAGTGTAAAAGGTTCACAAGGGAAATCACGAAAAATATCTGTGGATAAAAATGGTCTAACAATAACGAGGAATTAACAAGAACTTAGAAAAAAAATAATAACAAGTTCTGGCTGAGTCCTATCGTCTCTCCGCGAACTAGACGTCTGGTTGAAAGACTAAATAAATAATTAGTAAATAATTACTCTAACCAGGAGAGAGTAAATAATTACTCTAACGCAGGGGACCTGCGACAAAAGAAAGAATTACTCTAACGCAGGGGACCTACGACAAAAGAAAGGTCGTAGGTAAATATTTCGGGGCTCTAGGTACGAGGAGGGAACTCCTGTGAGTCTTGGGTGAGATCGTCGGAAGTGGAAAAGGAGTAAAGTCAAGTCTCCTTAACTTTACGTTCCTTTCGATAGTCTAGTCCCCACGGTCACGTTTCTAATCGTCGCAGAAAGGACGTGATCTCTCGTCCTGGGCTCTTTTTCTTTGGGTTCAAAGGCAGGCACAACAAGTGGAAGAGAAAACAGAATAGAAAGTAGAAGGGTCTTGAAAACAGTGTTACTGATTTGTGTAGTAGGGGTTTCGGTAGTGATCTGGTCACCTGGGTTATTTTAAATGTTAGACAAACCAGGGACCCAAAGGTCAGGTGAATGAGAGTTAAAGATCCACGAATAGTAGGTGAAAGAATACATAAGGAATCCAGACTCCGAGTGAAAAGTCCAAGGTGGGAGAATGTCGGAGGGTAATGAATTGGAGTGTAGGTTTAAACGTTTCTGAAGTTTTCAAGTCTTCAGTGGTTTTTGTCTGGCTTTAAGGAAAGGCACTTCCCCCAGAGGACCCCCGGTCTGGGGTCCCATCCTTTACCACGTCTGACAGCAGGGGGTGTACTAAGCCCCTAGTCCCTAGGGGACCCAGCAACGTGTGTGTGGACTGGACCTCGTGGTCCGGACCTTGTACGGTCCTTCGACGAGACGAATGTCGCCGGGGTTGGACACCTTCGGCCGGTCGGTCGACAGGTAGTCGCCCACTCGTCTATTTGGGTGTCACTGGACATACAGGCACCTTTCTTTGTCTGGTACTTTGTACTACGGAGCACTTTTTTATACCTGGGGTTTCGGTGGATCACACTAAGGTAGGGGTACTTTAACGTTCCGTCCGTCTAGGCATCTGTCTGCCGTCCACACTGACGTCTACCCCGAGCCTTTAAACCCCACCACCCTCGTAAAGGTTTACCCAACACCATTGCCGACCTACCGAGATATTTAAATGATTTTTATTGACTCGACAGGTACGAGTGACTACTGAACAGGCCGTACATTTAATACAAAGCTACTTCGACAACTTTTCTCTCTCTTTCCGTTTTTCGGTTCTGTTGTGTCCGGTCGTACATAGAGGTTGGCGTGTCGAGTTAAGTGTGGGGTTTCCCAGTGGGAGTCACTTCTGAATCCTAATCATAAGGAGACGACAGTAGGAGACCCCTCACTTTTCGACATTAGACTTCGGTGTCTGACTCTTCGTCGGGTCTTCGGTTATCGGAACTGTAGCTTCACGAACGGGGGCTAATGAATCTAGACGGTCTTTGGTCTCTCCTGGGACCACCGGACCTCAGAGGCTTACTTCCTGCTGTTCGTTTGAAAGAGAGACCCCCGTGTAGGAGTGACGGTAAACTCAACAAACGATCTTGCTTCCAGTTAAGACAGATAGGGACAAAGAAAGATGTTCGGGTTCTGTTACGGGAATTAAAGAGTCTCAAGACGTTTAAGATGCGGCAATGGAGAACGTTGACCCTGGTTCTGAGAGTCATAAAATGGTTTTACCTTTAAGAGTCGAGTCGGTTCAGATCAAGTTAGGTGGTTACTGGAGACGTACTTTTTATCGGAGTGAGTGACTAAAGGGTTGTGGAGAAGGATCTCGTACCTTAATCGGACTCGTGTCGGTCGCCGGTACCCTCTGCAATTCGACAAAGGACCTTTGCGGCTCTCCCGAGGTATGGTCCCTCTAAGAAGGGTAGGGGGTATCGGTGAGACAGGACTCACCTCCAGGTCCACCAAAAAGAGAGGACTTCTGCGACCTCTTTTCCCGTCCTCCGTTCCAAGGTGCACTGTGTTGGTGTGTTTTATGACGTCACCGCAACAAGGGACCCCGACTATATTACAAGACATCCCCCATGAAAAGCGGTAGTCTTAAACAAGAGGTAGGAAGTAGTTCTTCCGTAGGAGACGACATCTCACTGGACGTAGGGACCACTTCGTAGCACAATGTACGACGTACCTGGACACCCCTCAGTCCTGCACAGTGACCCGTCCTAGAGACCGGTCAATGTACTTTCTTGGAAGGGTAATTGTTATGACTCCCTAGGACTCTTTTGATATTAACTTTTTCTGTGTACAAGGGGTTTCAAGTAACGACGTGATAAACGTTATCGATCTAGTACCTTCTTTAGATCTACAGGTAGCTATCTACTCATCTATTTCTTCGACACCATGTATATATGTTACGTTATAATGAGTTGGTATTTTACCTTACGTAAACTCAGCCAAGATTAGTCCACCTTCTTGGAGCTCGAATAATATGTCTCACTTCATTCAGTCTTTCTCCTTCTGTTTATAGTATATAATTGTATATAGATATACCCTGGATATTTCTACCATGACTACTTGGATAAACGTCCCGTCCCCACCTTTACGGCTGTATCTCTGTCTGAATACCTATGTCCCCTCCTTCCTCTCCCGTCCTGTTTACCTCTCTCATCGTACAGTTGTATCTGCGATCGTATACATTGTATCTACCGGACATCCTTAAACGACACACCGTGCCCCTCGAGTTTGACCCCGAGATACTGTTGAATCTCACCACCGTACCCCACCGTCCACCCTCCCTCCAAGTTCTCCTTCTCCTGTATGCATACGGATACCTACTAAGTACAACTATATACCAGCTTTTGTTACGTTATAAAATTTCGTTAATGGGAAGTTAATTTTTACTTATTCAAAAAATTTTTGTATGACCCGTCTACCCTACTTGACCCTTTAACTCTTACTAACTGTACATGTGATAATTATGATACATATATTATCTATTGATTACTCTTACAGTACGAGACACCACCACATATACCCTTCCTTAGGGTTTTTCCCCTATGTACATATGGATACCGACTAAGTGAAACGACATGTCGTCTTTAATTGTGTCGTCACACTTCGTTGATAGTCAAGTCAAGTCAGCGAGTCAGTACAGGCTAAGAAACACTGGGGTACTTAGTGTCGTGGGGTCCGGAGGGACAGGTAGTGGTTAAGGGCCTCAAGTGAGTCTGAGTGCAGGTAGTTCAGCCACTACGGTAGGTCGGTAGAGTAGGAGACAGTAGGGGAAGAGGAAGACGGGGGTCAGGGAGGGTCGTAGTCCCAGAAAAGGTTACTCAGTTGAGAAGCGTACTCCACCGGTTTCATATCCTCAAAGTCGAAATCGTAGTAAGGAAGGTTTCTTTAGGGTCCCGACTAGAGGAAATCTTACCTTACCAACCTAGAGGAACTTCAGGTTCCCTGAGAGTTCTCAGAAGAGGTTGTGGTGTCAAGTTTTCGTAGGTAAGAAGCCGTGAGTCAAAAGAAGTGTCAGGTTGAGAGTGTAGGTATGTACTGGTGTCCTTTTTGGTATCGGAACTGATCTGTCTGGAATCAGCCGTTTCATTACAGAGACGAAAACTTATACGATAGATCCAACCAGTATTGAAACGAAGGTTCCTCATTCGCAGAAAATTAAAGTACCGACGTCAGTGGTAGACGTCACTAAAACCTCGGGGGTTTTTATTTCAGACTGTGACAAAGGGGTAGATAAAGGGTACTTCACTACCCTGGTCTACGATATTAGAAGCAAAGGACTTACAACTCGAAATTCGGTTGAAAAAGTGAGAGGAGAAAGTGAAAGTAGTTCTCCGAAAAATCAAGGAGAAGCGAAAGACGGTATTCCCACCACAGTAGACGCATAGACTCCAATAACTACAAAGAGGGTCGTTAGAACTAAGGTCGAACACGAAGAAGGTCGGGTCGCAAAGAGTACTACATAAGACGTATATTCAATTTATTCGTCCAACTGTTATATGTCGGAACTACATGAGGAAAAGGATAAACCTTGGTCAGACAACAAGGTACAGGTCAAGATTGACAACGAAGGACTGGACGTATGTTTAAAGAGTTCTCCGTCCAGTCCACCAGACCATAAGGGTAGAGAAAGTCTTAAAAGGTGTCAAATAACACTAGGTGTGTCAGTTTCCGAAACCGTATCAGTTATTTCGTCTTTATCTACAAAAAGACCTTGAGAGAACGAAAAAACTACTAGGTCACCTGCAACCGTTAAACTAGAGACCAAGGGGACGGAAAAGATTTTGGTCGAACTTGTAGACCTTCAAATGCCAAGTGAGATTATTTTTAACAACCCAACCGGTTTTTAAAGGTATTATAGGATGTCTTTTTGGTCTCGCTTGAAAGACCGGATGGGTTATTAAAAAAAATTTTTGGGTGTTGCGGGAGTGAGATTTGAGACCGTAAGGGTGTCTTTACAGACGTCTATGAACTCGTGGTTTTTGTCTTCAGTTCCGGAGGGGAGACGTAAGGTCCTACAAAAACGAGTCTCACCAGCGGAGTATCAGTATAGAAAGAACCGGTAAACTGCCCGTCGGAGAGGGGACAGAAACTTCAGTCAGGTCCAATTTATGTCAAAACGTTGTGAGTCGACTTTCGCGACTGGAAGACTTGACTGCCGTCGGACTTACTTGTGGGTCGCGACACACACAAGCGAACACAAGCCCCGCAACCACACTGACACGAGACACGACGGCGACGACCCAGGAAACGGTAGGGTCGGTGACGAAATGATTGAAGAGAGAAGAAAGAGACGGGTAGGGAGAGGGGGTGGGGCGGAGGCATAGAGAGGGGGACCGGTGAACTCTACAGGGTCGTCTTCTGCTGGGGAGTGGGACACGGGACCTCTGCCCGGTGCCCGCCGTTACGGTCTTGCCGTGTCACACGTTTGGTCCGACCCTGCCCGGGTTCGTGCCGTAGTGGTTAAAGCTGTTGAAGCGGAAGCGGTACGACTGACACAAGGTCACGTAGTGGTACCTCCCGACCTGGCTACAGGAGATGACCCATGCGCGGCCCCGCCCGCCCCGCCCCTCGTAGGCGGAAGGTCCCTGCACGTCAGTGTGCGTGTGGCCCTCCTCCCTCCTGGAACTAAAGAAGGTCCGGAACGGACTCTTCGTTTCGGGTACTCGGAGCGAGACGAGTGGTCGGGTTCTTTCCACAGTGGAGAGTAAACAGGAGGTGTCACCCTTCGCGACCGTGCGTCGGGTCGCCCCGATGCCGGCCGGGCTGTGTTCCCGGGAGAACACCCCGAAGAGGACGGGGCACGTACGGGACGGGCACAGGGGTCCCCTCGCCCTCCCGTGTGCAAGTTAAAGATCCCGATTTCTCTTTTGAGTCCGAACCGGAGGTTTCTCCTTTCGTGAAAGTAACTTAACACGTCGTAGCGCCGGAAGATAACACAAATGGAGTGTACAACTAGAAGGGAGTAAAATAGTCGATCAGACCGTTTGCGTACCGGTCGGCGAAGTGAGGACTGTCTCGCGAGACGACCAGTACACTACGCATGAGTCTTTACAGTGAAGAGTTCACGGTTGGTTAGTCGTCATTTAGAGGCAAATGGAATTTCTACGGGAAAATAGTCGGTCGTCGGTTGTGCTGAAACGGTCGCAGGGTCGACAGCTCCTCGTCCAAAAGTACGTGGGACGGGGTGTCCGTTTGTGTGGTGTAAACTAGACAGAAGTAAGACCGTCAGTTCAGGTAATAAACATTTTTGAGGTCTTTTACAGTAAGAAACATCCTAGAGAATGAAGGTGCACTCTTGACTGAACGGTCTCGGATCGCGACGTGAGGTCGCAAACCCGCCTTTTACGAACAACAGCCCGAACTCTTATGGTAGCGCGAGTCAAAACGTTTATTAGTTGACCTAAACCGACGGGTCTTTTGTCAGATTCTCCGACAAGTCCCTCCCTCCCTACGGTCCGACCCTTCCTGGTCTCGGTCCTCTCCACAGGTGAGGGCGGGGGCTGGTCCTCCTCCTCAAGACCTTGGAGAGTCTCTACGAGATGTGGAACACCCGTAACACTGACGATTTGACAAAAGTTGTTAAGTCTTCGGGAAAAGAGGGTCAAAGACCCCCGTCCGACTCTGGGACGTGACGGCACTTTACACTCGGAGAAGTATCTTGGTCAAATTTGAACGGGCACACGGAACTTGGGGTGGTTACTATAAGTCACAAGGGACGAACTATCCCCCACGGACCTCAGGAGTCCTAAGTCTGTGTTAATGTAGGTTGAGTCCCGTCCCTTTGGTCGATCTGAAGTAACTTGTTGCCACCACGACACCCTCGGGTCATCTCGCCAGTACGTCGAAGTGAGAGTCTTTTCTGAGTCCAGATTAGTGGAGAGGGAGGTTGACTCTACTTGTAACCGTGTGTAGAGGGTCCGAGTATGAGTCATTCTTGAACCGAAACTTATTAAACACTCTGTTTCCCTCTACTCGAATGAGATAGGTCCGTTCAAATTAAAGAAAATCGTTTCGTCTATCTTAAGTCTTCACCGGGATTCCTCAGGAAGATGGAACCCACCCAGGGAGACCGGTCGGTTTCTGTCTCTGCAGGAGACGGTTGCCCGTAGTGTCCTGTGCACCAGCACACCCTGACCCGAGTCCCCGGAGTGGTACGCTCGAGGTTTGGGTCCGGGATGCAACGGTACCTTTGTGGAGGGTACCGTAGTTTAACTCCCGTCCTGCCGTCACCCACCCACCCACCCCCACCCCCTTATCCATATTAAAGGAAACGACTACCGGACTACATAAAAACACTAGGAGGAAGTAGGGAGGGAGGGCGAAGGGTGGGGGGGTCGGTCTACACCAGGTTCCTCCACGACAGTGTCACTGTCGGTCCCACCCCCAACTCTCCTCGAGCGGGCCGTTGGTCGTTAAAAGTTGTCGACACAACACGGAAGGGGGAGAGGGGGGAGGTCACCCCCGTCCACCACTACTCGAACCCGTCCCGTACCGTCACAGTCTCCACCCCTGTCAGGGGTCGGGGACCCTGTCGGAAGGGGACTGGAAGGGTCGTGGAAGGATTCACTGACTCGATACACACGTACACACACACACACGCCCGTGTGCACACGTACACACGCGTGCGTGTGTGTGTGTGTGTGTGTGTGTGTGTGTGGGGACTTCCGTTTTCCCTTGGAGGACCACCCATAAAACTCCCTCCGGGGAGGATCGGGCCTCGCGGACGGACGAGTGGGAGACGAAGACATGGGAGAGACCAGCGAAGAGGAAGGAGAGGAGTCCGAGGAAGAGGTTTTGGGGTCTGAGAGTGTGGGGAGAAACGAAAGGATATTTTATACCTCGGGAGATTCGTCCCTCCCCGGGCGAGGGGGTGGGTCACGTCGGACCCCTGTCTACGGCTCCCAGTCGGCCCCCTGTCTGCGACTCCCAGGTCGGTCCACTGTCTAAGGTTCCCAGGTCGACCCCCTGTCTGCGGCTCCTGGTCGGTCCCCTGTCTGTGACTCCCGGGTCGGGGTCGGGGACGTCCTCCAGGGTCTCCAGGGGTACGGGACACAGACACGTCCCGTCCCGTGTCCCGTAGACGTCCCTCCGTACTGACAGGGGACTAGGGGTTCGTCCCGAGGTTCGTCCTAAAACCCGTGGAACGTGAACTCCTGAGAGTCACGGAGTCGTTGATAGGTACTTCCCCTGAGACAACTGGAGACGGGTACTCCGGGAGACGGGCCCGGGGGTCTGAGACGAAAGACACACTGTGTCCTCTCGGTAGACCGGACACAGGACCGGAGTGGAGGAGGTGGTCGTGAGTAAGGGGGGGAGTGAAGGACTGTGGAGGACAAAAGGAGTCAACCAAAGAGGGACTGGTTAAGAAGACGACTAAAAATTCTTAATCTCTAAGTCGAATTTTGATTTTAATTTTCCTGAGGGAGTACTCTTTAGTGTTTTTCCTTTCTACACAGAAACCCTCGAAGACGGAGTCAAACCGAGGTCGTCCTTACTTTCGCATTCCAAAATTGAACAGTGTTCAGTCAACAGTCGAGGTGTGAGTGTGCACACCTGTACGACCCTCCTGTAAGGAGTATGTGTACGTGCGTGTGTGTAAGTACGTGTGGGTATGTGTGTATACGCACGTACACGCACGTATGTGTGCGTGTGAATATACGTGTGTGTACGTGTGTGTATATGGGTATCTATACGTGAGTGCGTACGTACGTGTATGCGTGTGCGTATATATATGTATGTGTGCGCCACGTGTACGTGTGTGTATGTACACGTGTGGTACCGGAGACTAGAGACCGGAGCCGCGACGACTTTATAGGGACCAAATACTCCTCCCAGAAAAGGGAGGTTCGTCCACCTTAACCCACAAACTGGGATAAGAGAGGACAAGGTAGAGGTGGAGAAGAGTGACGGAATTTCCACAGGTCGCTCGTCTCGACCCCTCGACTCGAGATCGTTACTGGTCTCTCGACGAGTCCCAGTTTTCACCTCTTCTTAGAAGTAGTGGGTCTCTGTCGTGGACCGAGATTGTCCCTAGTCCATCTCTTCCACAGTCCCAGGGCCCATGGGGGTCGGGACTTGGGACTCAGCCGGGATCCATCCCGTAATGACGAGTCGTGGGTGCGTCGAAATTTGTCTCTTAGACAATGGATTTGTTATTTGAGGACCAAATATTTGTATAATTGTTCCCCTTAAGAGTAGAGAGTTTCGATATTAAACAAATGAATAATCCAAAACAAAATAAGTAAAGTGACCGTAATCCGTTCAAGAATAATGAGTCATTAAGTTAACTTGTGTGTAAATCACTCGTAAATGTCCCGGGGGTCCGGACGCGAGCTCCTCAAACCCAGATTAACCTCTCTGCTCCTGTGTCTCTTTGTACCGAGGGTGCGTCCTGGGTCGCTCTCGTCCCTCCCGAAGGACCTCCTCCACCCTAAAGCGACCGGGCAGTCAAAGTGACTCACCCCTCGTTCTCTCTTCCTTTTCGGTCGAAAAACGGTCAAATCTCTGACCTGTCTTGACACGAGACCCGAGGAGTGTGTAGGTTCTTGGTCGGGTCGGGGGACACCAGAGTGGTTCATGGTCTCCGGGTGGACCCTGCCGTTCCAGGCGTCCGGAGGTGAGGTACGGGGTGAGTCACACCCCGAGGCCGACTCAGGCCCTCTTCGACCAAAACAGCCAGAGACCCTCTCCACCCGGACGCCGCCTAGGGTGGGGTAGACCCGGAAGGACCACGGACTCGTCCGTATCTCCCCGTCCTCCCCAGTCCACTCTACCAGGAAACTGAACGACGAGGGGGTCACGGGACACCCACCCGCGGCACAGGGTGTCTGCTCCACCGTGTCCGGTCCCGAAGTAGATCGGTGGTGGGACCGTGACCGAAAGTCCGTCTCGGTGGGTGGGAGACTATTGTGGGGACGTTACGTGACACTAAAATTTCCGACGTGGAGGACGGACGCTGCCGTCCACTGTCGGAGGGTACGGGGGGTTTGACGGGTCGGGAACCCCTGGTGTCCCGGAACCTATCCCATGGTCTGGACTTTCCATGGGACCTCAGTCGACCCCACCTCTCTCCGGGGGTCTTCAGCCCCGACCTCAGCTGTCAGGAGGACAAAAGAAGGACCCCTTTGCACTACGACCTAAACTTCCAAGCTCCACACCAAGGGAGGTCCCTAATCTACACCCTCCTCTCCTCCGCACACAAAGTCGTTTCGGACCAATGACCACTCCAGGACCGACTCCCCGACGTCAACAACCTGGGTCCCCCCGGAGAGACGTGCGGGCGGGTTGTCCCCGAGTCCCTTGCCGACCGAAGTCACAGACTCGTCTGGACAGGAAAAAGTGGAGATTCATTCTCACAGTCGTTAGACCCAGTAAGAAATTTTATACTGAAATAAATAAGAAGAGAGGACTTATCGAGGTGTGCCCGACTGACTTCGGTAGGCGGAGGACGAGGGCGTGACGGGATGAAGTCCCGACGGGCGTGTACGCAACCGCGGGTCCGGCGGGGTCTCATCCCTCGGGTCTCGATCCCACCCCCACGCTCTCCCATGTCTCTCAGTGTCGGAGACAGGACAGTAACGGAACTTCCGACCCGACACCTGGTCGCCCAGAGTTCGGATTCTGTGTAGTCTACGTGAGCCCCGAGTACTCTTGGACCCTGTAGTCCGCGGGGGTCACACCCACATCCCGGTTCCCCACTCCAAGGTTTGATCAGGGGTCCAGGGGTCCCTCCCACTGTGACGACCGGGACCCCGGAGTGGACCTTTTGGTGTCCACGTCCAGTAAGTCCTTCGGACACGGGACTCCCTAAAACCTTTCGGTCCCCACACCTGGAGGGTGCCCCAGTGGCAACCGGGTACAAACGGTCTCGACAAGGGACTCGTGGTTGGGACTTGGTGGCAGGAGGGCCGGGCACCGGAGACTTCAGTTACTGTGTCGCACCAGTAGTCGTGAGTAGGTAGGTCCGGGGACCCAGTGAGGGACTCCTTCCGCAGAGGGGCACACTGGGGTTTCGGAGGTGGGGGCGAACAGACGCTCTCGACTCCGGTCCCACGGCCGGTGTCACTGGTGTATTTGGGTTCACTCGTCTTTGGTAGAGAATCCCTTCTTTCGTGAAACCTCCACTGGGTCGAAGAATCCGCTCACTTATCTTTTATAACCTCCCTTTAAGACAAGTGGGCTTTTATTTTCCCGTCTCTGTCGGCCCGCTCTAGGGGTGGATGGGGCTCCGTCTCGGCGGTTCCAGGAAGGGCGAGTCCAGTTCCAGTGTCCCACAATCGCAGTTCCACCGCGACCCGTTGTCACCAAAGGGGGTTAGAGACGAGGAGGGAGGGTCAGAGACGAAGAGGGAGGACCGGAGGGACGGAGGAGCGACACTTGAGTGAGGACGACGAGAGAGAGGAGTGATAGGAACCAGAAAGGTCTACGTCCTACGATACCCGATGCTCAATGGGACCCACATAAAACAGTCAGACCAGTAGAAGCCTAGGAAGAAGCAAGATTTAGACCAAGAACCACACAACTCGCCCATTCGACTCACAAAGACACAGGTGCAGTGCTGCGTCGACTCGTTCCGGGGTCCGGGGCACACGGGCAGTGGTCCGGGTCCTCTTGTCTTTGACAGAGCGAAGTCGACGTGTACACCTGACGACCGACCCGTCCGGCGAACCGGAGACCACTGGACCTTCGGGGCCAGGGCCACGGTGGGTACCGCGGTCCGGACCCCGTCACCCGGCACGAGCCGACGAGGGCCTCGATGTGATTGAGACTGGGGTAAGAAGGTCCAGTTACTACGGCACCCTTCCCTGACCGGGACCTAGATAAAACAGTGTAATTAGTAGTATCCAAGTAAGAAACAAGAATTGAACCAAGAGCCACAGGAATCGCCCATTCGTCCTGGTTCGTTCTTCCAGAGCTGAAAAGGTAAATGGAGCAGAATGAGAAAGACGAGAAGGACGGAGATAAGAAGACCGAGACTACTTAGACCCTGCACCCGGTCGGGCCCTCGGAATTTCACTTACAGGAACCGGACCGACCTGTCTCCAGTCTCCGCGTCCCTCCTGGGGGTGGGGACCAAACCCGACGTCATTCTCCATGGACCCGGGCGGATAGACGACGGTCGGGACGGGTGCAGTCCGACCTGACAGGTCCACCCGTCCTACGAAGAGGCCCCTGGAGCCCCCGTGGACCCGGGGAACCAAACCGTCTCCTTAACTTCCTTCTAAGTACCCGGCAGATGAGACCGGGAGCATTGTCGGATCGTCTGCCCGTGGACCCGGTAGACAGGTCGGAGGTAGGTCCTAGTGACCGTTACTCCTGAGTCCGGGAGAAATGGGTACGACTAACCCGGTCCTCAAACTCGATTTTACGTTTATTTGGTTTGTCAGACTCTAAGGGAAGAGGAACCGAGACTAGCGTCGGACCCGACGGGGCAGACACAGGGGGAGCCTTTCCTTCTCGTGAGTCGACAAATTTCGAGGGCTGATGTCTTCCCTTCTCCTCTGACCCGTACGGAAGGAAGATGAAGAGGACGGGTCGAGGTTCATCCTCCGGGAGGACCAAAGCCGGAACCGTGTCTACTTCAATTTTTCGTCAGCTCCGTCGTCCACCGTCCCGGGTTCCTCGGGACCCGCCGGTGGGACGGGGTGTCGGGGTGACCTGTAGAGGAGCCGAGGGAAAGAAGAAAGGTTCGGGTTCGGTCGGTGCGGTTCCGGTGGGGACTTCCGAGGGCACTGAGAGACGAGGACGTGGTGCACCCCCTCCCCGGCGACGAAGTGTCGGAAAGGAGGCAGAGGCCCCTACACACATACCCCCTTTCAGTCGGTTCCTCCTCCTGCAGGGGGGAGAGGACGGCGTCAGGTTCCGGGGTGTCATCACAGTCCCAGCCGGGACCTTCACCCCTTCCCTGTCCCAAGGTGGGACTGGAGTGGGGAGGGGTCGTCCTCCCGGTAGTCTCCGGGGTAGTGTGACCGGTGTGTCACCCCCCTGGTCGTGGGAGGCAGTCAGACTGTCGCTAGGTGTCCTGTCACCCACGGGGGCAGTCGACGGACCTCCCACCTTCCCGAAGGTAAAACACAGGTTGTGTTCTTTTACCGGACAAATATCCCCCAGAGTCCCTCTCCCAACCTTTTCAGTTTGAGCAGTGGAGAGTCCCGTCTTTACACCGACGAGGTCGAGACCGGACGGACCTCCGTCCTCCAAGAATTACAACGAGTGGGTCGACTGTTTTGTCCCTAGCACTGGGGTCGGGGAGCGAGTGGCACTGTCGCCGTGCACCGCCAAATGCAGTCGCGGAGCCGCCCGCCGTCCGCGAGTCGTCGTCACGGTAGGGATGCCGTCACGACAGGGGTACCCCGAGCGACAAACGAGCCACGACAACCTCGACCTGTTGACTCGCCCCAGTAGGGTCCAATCTGTACGACGGAAGACGAAGGTCCCTGTTCCCTTCCGGGGGACTCCTCGGCACACCGAACATCCCCAGGGGAGTGACCAGCCACAGACGTGTTCCGGGACAGGGTAGAGGGGTAGTGACGGGCGTCTACTTGTAACTCACTCGACCCGGACACTACACGGTCGAAGAGTTGGACCCATTTCCACCGAGGTGGAGGAGGGGGGTCTCTAATCCTCGTCCAGACTCGTCACTTCAGGGGGGTCTTTAGACGTCACCTCTGACTCCGTAGCTGGAGCTTCGGGGGAGCTCGTCCCCAGACGGTCCAGTACGAGCCGGGGGGCTCCCCGTGAGGAGGGGTCTCCAGTTTCACCTCAGTCTACCGCCGTCACGATCCCCGTCGTCTGACCGGAATTTCCTACCCAGAGTCGGGTCGACTCAGACTCGCTCACTCACTCACCCACCCGTCCGGGTACCCTAAGATCTTGGGTCTAGGTGAGGGGAGGACCCTCGAGTCGGGAGCTAGCCAGAGGGACCTGGGGAGGGGTGGGGTCGGGGGGTTGTGACGACGTGGAGGGTTCGAAGGACCCGGGGTCTGTGGGTGAAACGGACCTGCGTCTCACAGGCGTCCGCTCGTCGAGGGGAAGGACCGGGTAGGTCTCCCGACCGACGGGTTCCTCTTCGGGTCTTGGTCCGACGATAACTGACCCCTACACACCGTAACTGGGATAGAACTGGTCGGTCCTGTCGTCACACCATCAAGGGGGTGGTGGTGGGGGTGGGGGCCTAGTGTTGGTATACGGGCGAGCGGGACACCGGTTGGAGGGCCTCACGAACCTTTACAGGTCCTCGAGTGGCGCTCCGGGGAAGAACCCAGCCACAGGTGACACTCCTCAAACAGCCGTCCGAAGCCCGAACCGCAGGAACCACCTAGACGAGTGCACGACGGGTGCGACGGGCTCTCGACTACGTCTCGTGTACAGGCGAGGTGCCCCTTCTTTTCACTCCAAATATACACCTTTGGAGGGGTCAAGAGTGTCCACCCCGGACCTCCTAGTCCTAAATTGGGGGTGTGCACCTGGGTGCTGGAAACGAGGGTAGGGGGTGGGAGGTGGTAGAGGTTCGGGTAGTCGGACCAATTAGGGTACTAAGGTTTAATACCGGTTCTACGTTCCCCCTCTCCGGTGGACACCCGTCTACCCCCAGGGTCTGGCTCCTGGTCCCTAGGACCTCCTTCGATCTCTTGGGGACGGGACTCCCGGAGTCCGCCAGGACTCGACCTCCGGTCGTCGATCACTTACATTGTCGAGAACTCCCTCTTGTCTCGGGGGTGGGGGTACGTCGTGACGGTAGAGCTTCACAAACCTCGACCACCGACCCTGGGACTCAGGTAGTCAATTCCTATAACAGGAAAGTCTCGGGTCGTCGCACTGAGTAGGACCATATAAGGAGAGACGTCAGTACTTCCTTCCCGAGTCCTGCGAACCCCAGAGGACGAGTCCTTCCGTCCTCTCGTTGAGACCTTTCGGAGGTAAAATTTGCACCTTCAGTCTCTAAAACCAGTGACCTCCCAACCCGTAGGTAACAGACCTTTGGATAAGGACGACTCCGGTCTACCTAGGTACAACGATAGGTAGAACACCTAGAAAAGTTTTACGAAGGTGCAAGTAATGGACAACTCGGAGTATTCAGAGTCTTGGAGGTCTTTAGAGAGGACGGGTAATCTTGTCACTGGCGTTGGTGTTCTAAGGCCTTTGACGTGATCTTCAACGTTAGCTCACTTTCAGTGACCTGGGACCTAAGACCAGTGAAACACCAAAATTCAACAACGTTTGTCTCTTCTGCATACAGAAGTCCACTGTTCCCCGGACCCCAGAGAATCTCCCACCCGCGGGTCGAGAGGAAGGGGGCTCTTTATTCCGTCTCCCGGACTCCCACGTTACCCGTGCAACGCTGTACCTTTGTCGGGACTGGTGGTCGGTGTCAATTCTGGGTACAGTTCTTCTTCGTCTTCACGGCCTGTTCGACGGAGCGTCGACCTGTCTCCACTACGAGTGCTGAGGGTCGTCCCAACCAGGTTGTGACTTAAGCACTTGTGGCTGGAGACAAGAAGCCCCCTCTATGACCCAATCTAAGGACACTCGGAGACCAGTGTCGGAACAGTAGTCCTGTGTTCGACAACAATACACGCAGATACACTTCCGTGGAACAAATTCCGTATCACAACCGAGCAAGTGTGGTGTGAGAGTCGGGTGTCGAATATTGAGTCCGGACCTACCTCGAACAGTCTGTGAACTTGTAAGGGGTCTTCGTGGAGGCCCAGTATCTGGCGTATCGTCGAAACACGAATCTCCGGTAAATTAGTCTTTTTAGTGTTGTTTTTCGTGTTTTACGCCCTCTGTACCGTAGTCTACCCGACATTTTACCGGGAGTAAACGTCATACTCGACGTGGGTCCTCCACCGTCGGGGAACAGACTGGAGTCGGCTCTGGTACTGGGGTCTAGGACGGAATGGTGTACAGACGCCACTGGTGTTTCAGAGTGGTACCTACCGTACTAATTGTTCCGAATCTCTCCTCTGTCCAGACGTCTGCGTCTCAGGCACCCACTACTCCTGGCCGATGTTACCAGTAGCACCCCGGAGCTCGGGCTCGGTACCGTGGTTGTCTGGAAGGTGTACATGGTGACCCTCGACACGTTTGGCGTGTGGGTCTCACCCGAGAGGTGGTGTAGACACGGTAGTCGGTGATGACCGTGTCCTGCACGGGGACGGAAGTCTGTCTACGGGGTACTGACTGGGTCGTCACACTCTGTAGTCCTGTAGTCTTTCCTCTACTTCTCTCGGTCCACGAAGGTAGGACGTCCAGGGAATACCGCACCCCGGACGTCCCCCTTGGGGGAGGGGAGGTACGCGGGATTTGGGGTACTCCTGGACCGGTACGACGAAGAGGAGCGAGGGGAGTGGGGGTCCTTTTGAATAAAGGAGCAGAGGACCCCTACAGACACACCAAGGGTCTCCAGAGCCCATACCTACCGTTCGAAGGTGAGACGTCTCGTCTACAGTGGTACGTACTGACCCAGTCGAGGACCGAGGTCCTCCTCCTTCTGAAATCGATGAGTCAGGGGATGTCGGGTTCGGACGACGTGTTCCCTGTCTCGAGGGTTCCCATCCCTCACCCCACCTTCCTACCAGTTCCCCCGGACCTCAACGGCAGAACCCTCCCCCGCGAGACATGTCACTGAGGTCCGTCGCTCGGGTGTTCGGGCTCTCCTCACCACCCACCCTCCCGACCCCGGAGAGAGGTCCGGGGAGGGGTTGTCGTCCTCGACTCCGGAGGGAGGTGCACCAGTCACCCGTCGGCCCGGGGAAAAGGGGTCTCTTCCATCCCCTCCACGACCGTCGACCGTCCTTCGGGTCCTTCTCGTTCAAGTTAGTCCGACCTTAACCTAAGTTAGTCTCACTTCCTCTTGTAGGGCAGAGTTAGTCTCGTAGTAGTTTCGCCGTCAACCGTTCTTGAACCTCGGGTGTAGAGGGTTGTCTTCACAGGGGTCTGACAGGGCCGGGACGGGGAGTACCATTTCTCACTTTTGACTCGAGGTCGTCACTTACGTCTGGGACCGACCACCCATACCCCCGAGGCCTCGACTCAACAGGACGGGGACCGAGTGGACACACGGGACGGAAGGTACTACGGACGGACACCTCACAGACGACGACGTCTTAGGGAAGTCCACCTGAGACGTCGGAGGGTGCCACTTGACACGGAGGTGGTGATTCTCTTCCTTAGCACAGAGATCTCCTTCGACTTTACGGGTCCCGTAGGCGTGTATGGGGGTCCCAGGGTTCATGGTGTGTGACTCCGTACGTGACGATAAATAAATCTTTTCCGTGTCTGAACGGAGCTCTCACTCTGGGTCGGAGGAACTGGGGGAAGAACCGGTGGTCGGGGAGGACCGAGTCTTGTACTTAAGTTTCAGTCTCTCTTTTATTCATGTCTTAGTGTCCTTTGTTCTTTCTTCATCTGTGAGAGGTTTTAAGAAATTATCCGGGAAGAAGGTCGTTTAGGGTTGGGTCAAAATCGAAGATGAGAAATAACGAACTCTGACTTACGGGGTAAATTGAAAATATAGCAGAATTGAAATACGTAAAAGGGTAGGACTAATCTAAAGAAAAAATTGGGTTTCCCGTCGGTGTCCTGTAAAAGAACACAAACCTTGGGAGAAAACAGAGGGAGTACACCCTTTCTTGAAAGAGATCTAATCTTTGGGAGGTCCGAACGACTTGGCCGTCTTGTACGGGATCTTTACTCTTCCCCACCTCTCCACTCGAGAGGACCCGGACTGGAGTCACTGATATGACCGGGTGCCTATTGTTACTCTCCGTCTCGGGGCTAGACATTGTAGCCTGTTGAAGACGTCACATTTATGGGGGTGGTCCCGGCTGGAGTTCGGGGACTCCTTCATGGACCCAACCGTCTCGGTCACTTCCGCCCCCGTCCTCCCCGAAGTCGATCTGGGGTCGAGGAGCAGAAGGCCCCGACATTACCCCCAGGGACTACCGATGACAAGTCTTCCGGAAAGTCCAGTGACACCCTACAGACAGCACTCTCCGTCGAACGTTAGTACCGGGTTTTTCTCCCCTGTACCCAAACCAGGTGGGCGACGAGTACAGGGTTCATTCCTACGGGGGGGGGTCGGTAAAATACTCTCGTCTAGTCTGGACCCTACCCCCAGGTACGTTCACCCCCGGCCGCCACCCGAAGGACACGCTACGTCGATTGGGAAACAAGGAGCACGGGGTAGAGAGGGCGGGACGGGTGAACCGCAGAGAGTGGTCTCTCAAGAGGTTTCTCGCTCTCTTCCGGTTCCGGGCCCCGCTGAAGGTCTTCGACGCTCTCTTCGTCGTCGACCTCCTCCTGGACTTCCCGATGGACCTGACCTAGTGCGTCCGGCTCCTGTAGCTGGGACTCTTACTCCTGCTCCCGGACCTACTCCTCTTTGGGGCTTTGTCACTCGCCGGAGGGCGTTCCCCGACCCCTGACCCGAACCCTCCCCCGCGAGCCCCTCGTCTCCGACGGGTGGGGACGGAGCGCCTACGTAGGAAGAGCCGAGAGTCTTCAGTCAGGGTGCACACGTCGTCTCGGAGGGTCAGGACGACCTCGGAGACCAGGCCTCTGTGAAACGAGCTACCCCAAGAAACAAAAGTTAGGTTGCAGGAGGAGGGTCGGGCCGAGGGACCCGTCTCCCCACCCGTAGGACGAGACCCGAACAAGTTTTCCCTGGTAGAGGTGGAGGTGGTGGACCTTTCGCGCGGGGATAGGGAAAGGTTCGTGGCGACACGAGAGAGTCCCTTTTCTCGGTTTCCAAAGAGAGCTCCTCCAAGCTAAGTTTCGAGGTCCCTCCACGCTTTGTCCTTCTAACTTCTTTGGGACTCCCGAAACCGTCTTGTCGTAGTCCAAAATCTTTACCTCGGGTCAGGGAGAGAGACCCCAAAGGGTACCGCCGAATGACCCGTCCGAAAACGATCCTACCATTACTCACTATCTACCATAACTGCGCGTTCACAACTCCTCTATTACTTAGCACCTTTAGGTCCAAGTACCCTGTGCGGGTCACCTAGACTTTACACCCGGGACCTGACCGTCGTGGTCGTAGTGACCCCGTGAACGACCTTTACGTCCGAGGACTTCGGAGGAGTCTAGACCACCGAGGTCTCACCCCGAGACACGAGACAAGTCGGGGGTCATGGACCCAACACCCCATTTGCACCGGGATTGACGGGACACAGAGGAGACTGGAGACAGAGAGACTGGGGTTGGTACGAAAGGAGGACACCCATAGGAAGGGAGTACAAAGTGTGTAAACTTATTCCAGTAAAGACCGGTTCCTTAGGTATTCCAATTTGTCGAACGACGCACCCAGTCCGTCCATTCCCGCCCCTTGGTTTCCCCGAATCCCCGGTTCTCTCTCTTCCCTCTGGGCGACCCGAGACCCCTGGCTACCCCTCCGTCCGACAGGCAGTGATAGGAATGCCTCCGGTCCTTCCGTGTCCTGCGTACACACGTGCACACAGGACTGTGCCACACACCTATGGGACCGGTACACGTACCGCACGTAACACGACCAACACGAGTGCGAAGGGTCGACCAAAGGTCGACAAGGACCGAGCAACCACGGACTCGAGAGCCACCGTTAGGTCCTCCTCCGCACCCACCTCCCTCTCCCGTCTCCTGTACCGACACTCGTCTCTCGTCGGGCGGAAGGGAGTGGAGTCTACATCCACCTTGTGTAGGAGGTTGCTACGGGAAAGACCACTGAGACGAGTTCCCTGTGTATGTCTTAATCTTTCACGGGACGGTCTCCGACCATTGTTGTACTAAGTTGTCGGGTTCCTCCCGAAGTGCGAGACGATCCTCAAGTCGTCCGACCTTCTGTTCCGGACCCTACCTAATCTCGTCCCTCGCCGCTACGCCGGTTCCCAGAAGGACCCTTCTACGGGTCGTCTCAGAACGACTACCTAGCACCTGTTCCCCCACCAGGTACCACGGCTCGTTACACACTTACTCACTCGACCGGACCCTCGACTCCCGTGGGGACGGCGGTTCGTGTCCTCAACAGAGACCTGGGGTCAGACGAGGGACCAGTCCCGCCACGAGTCAAGAGTTACCTACCACCCTTGTCCAAAGAACGTACAAGTGTCCCTGTACACACAGGCGCCGGGTGGGTCGTGACACACCGACAGGTGTCTCTGCGCCACTAGGGGAGAGGAGGTTCCTGCCCCTACGACGAGGGACAGGACGGGTCTACCCCCTCCGAGACGACGACCTCGTCTAGCTCACGTGTTCGGGGGTGGGGGTAAAGAATGACTCGAAACCCCTCGTGTGCTACTTGGCGGATGGGAACACCTGTCTCAGAGAGAGTCCTGGGAGAACTCGGGTTTATGTCTACTCGAGTCGGACCTTCGACGACGGGAAGGGGTCCGAGAAAGGAGCCCCGGACCCAGACGAAGACAGAAGTCGGAACAGGGTCCTCCTTCTGTCATGTCCCGGACGGACGAAGGTAACACCTCTACCAACACCCCGTCAGGTCCCCAACCCCGCGGTCCCTTACTCGCAGAATTTTTCGTTCGGTTTCCCACTTTATCTTTACGCACTCCTTGACTTGTGCTCTACGAACTCCCACCTCGGTCTTCCAAGTAGGTCTCCACACCCGAAGTCCTTTCAGGTTAGTTCTCGTCTCACCTGCTCTGACTCCACAACTCCTCGACCGGTGGATTACCTAAACTTCTTTTCCGTCCGGGGACGGGTCTTTGATATAAGACTAGAAGTCTTGAAGCATCAAACGGGAAACTTCGTTTACGTTCCCCTCTCTACGACGATATACTAAGGTAGTTTCATCGACTTTGAACGGAAACTTTAACGATTTTCTAATGTCATGTCGCATAGACGGTCAAGAGAAGTCGAGTTTCTGATTCATCAGAAAAGTCCTTTTCCCACTTTCTATAACAGTGAGAACTGGTTACCGAGACCGGTGAAGACGGAGGCGGGGTCGGTCCTTGGGGTCGCCGTGAATCCTCTACGGTCCACAGGTCGATACCACTATGTCGGTACTGGGGTCCGTCCTTTGACGAGCACTATGCGGTGACGTGTCATCGACTCGTGTGGGTGTTCCTCGGGTCCATATGTAAACACCTCCTTTTCGACGTCTGTGGTGGCTCCAGTATCTTTCTCGTCCCAATCCCTTCCCTTGTCTCTCTTTCACGTAACAAACTCCATAAAGAGATTCATTAGTCTCAGCTATTCCACTGGTCATTTAATATATTTTTTATGCAATGTTATAAGACTCAAGTAAGTAGGAGGGAGGGTGGGTAGGTAGGTAGAGGGCTAATTTCCAGGTGAGACGTGGTGTGTGACCTCTTCCGTTACCGTTGGGTGAGGTCTTGAGAACGGACCTTTTAGGGTACCCGCCTCCTCGGACCACCCGACGTCAGGTACCCCAGCGTTTCTCAGCCTGTACTGACTCGCTGAAGTGAAAGTGAAAAGTCAAAGTACGTAACCTCTTCCTTCACCGTTGGGTGAGGTCACAAGAACGGACCTCTTAGGGTTCCTACCCCCTCGGACCACCCGACGGCAGGTACCCCAGCGTGTCTCAGCCTGTGCTGACTTCGCTGAATCGTCGTCGTCGTCGTCGACGCGGTGTACGACGAAGTCCGGGACCCCTGTGTCGGGAGTACCTTGTCCTTAGGAAGAGAAGAAACAAAGAGGAGGAGTTCTAGTTTTTACGTACCTAATTAATAAACACGTACACCCTTAGAGAGAAAGTACGACAAGTCTGGTAAATTTACGTCGGGGTCGGGAGCTTCTGTCTGTAAACACGCTACTCACACCCTTTCTGCCTGTCTGGCACCTTGGTTTGCTGACTCAAAGGTGTGTCTGTTCGTCTAATTTATACATAAGGCACATAAGTCGAGACGAGGGTCCTCGGGGAAACGTCAGGGGTACGTCGTCGTCTCGGTGCACCGAAGGTGGGAGGGACGGTTCAGACCTAGTACATAACAACTTTGTGTCTCTAACCTCCCGAAGGTTCTCGTCTCCGACGGGAGTCTTCCCGGGTCACCCCGAGCTTTCGTCCCTAGACTTGTAGTGACCAGGTGTGACATGTGCACAGGTTCCGTGTCCGTAGTAATAAACTCGAAAAAAATGTAAAGCTACTTACGTTTACCACACAAGGAACCTGCATGAGTAAGAGTGCCGACGGTGTGCGGACTTTACGGCTCTGTCTCAAGACCAGTCTGCCGGTCTCCCTGTGATCGCTTTCAAAAAGAGGAGCTGAGGGAAGAAAGAGACCGGGGATTCACTGGCAGAATCTTCGGTAGGATTGGGATATGGGGCGCCCCTCTCGTCTGCGGAGAGGTCGGGCAGCGGAAATCGAGCAAGATCTACCATTACCCGTCCCTCCGGACCGCACGACGTTAAGTACCCCAGTGTTCCTCAGCCTGTGCTGACTCGTTGACTTGACTTGACTTGTGACGGAACCCCAACACCCCTTACCGAGTGGACCGACCACTCTGTTCCGCAGTCCGTGTTTGACTCGGGGCGCCACTCGTGGTCGTAGGCTAGGGACCCGGTGCGCCACTCCGACAAAGTACCTAGGAAGGTCCGACGACCCTTGCTAAGGGGACCCACCCAGGACCCCCGGGTACAGTAAGTACACGTCTTGGTATGAGCCCTTAAACCAGTCGTGTTCCTGTGCCCGTCCCCAAAGAGGTTCCCGTCAGGTACGCGGTCCCTCGTTAGACCGACGAGACGACAGCCCGGGTCAGACCCTTGCCCCGGGGTAGCTCACATGCCGGGGTTCTCCTGTCACAAGGCACTTCCAGTAGTTCCCTCCGCTCCCTGTCATCTGACAGGACAAAGGTTGCTGTAGGGCCCACCATCGTCCTGTTCTTTCTTTCGGCGAGTGACTCTAAGTATTTTCATATGTAGGAAACATTAAATCTACACTAAGTACACTCAAGTAGGTTGACTGACTTGAGTGAGGGTCGTTTCTCCAGACGTCCCCTGAAAGTGACCTGTCTCGAAACTACTTTCCAAATAGGAGAGTTTTCTATATGTAAAGTCAAAAGTATTCCAAGAAGTCACAATCCCCAAAAATTGTTTTTTATTTCTATAAAAATTTATAGATCAGTGTCCTCGGTAACTGCCAGTGATTTAAGTATAAGATTTTGACTGAACGATTCGTATTACAGCCAAAACTGTGTGTCTGGGTTTCAACACGAGTCCCCCGAAGTCTTACACGGACCACGTCCGTGTGTTTGGGGGGTTGCAATCTCCAGTTCTCTTTTGTTTTTGCGCCCGGTCTTCGACCATTCGTGACTAAGGTCGACGTGTCTTTGAACAGACACGGAGATGAACCCCTACTCTATTATCTAGACGAGAGTTGTCGACCGACTACTCCACTTTCCGGGATTAATATACGAACTGTCCGGTCAAAATTCCCCCTTTCGGAAACAAATGGAAGACTTAAGGTTCGAAGTTTAGTCGGCCAGTTGAGACTGTAGAGTACAGTCACTGAGTACTCTATCCTATTGCTATAGGTCGTAGTCCAGTTGGTGACACAGTTGTTTTAAGAGACTTTTATTGTCGTACATGTGTGTGTGTGTGTGTGTGTGTGTGTGTGGGGTCCCCATGTGTGTGTATGGTCCGTGTACCTATACGTGTGTGCAGGGGTGTGGTATATGTGTCCGTTCTTCTTGGACTCCTGGGAAAGAGTTGTTCTTGTAAGTCTTAATGTCAAAATAACATAAACGACTATAAGTTATGACCGAGGTCGATGTTACTCTTCGAACCACCCAGCGAACGACACGGGGTCGTCTGTGTCTTTCTAGCACGAAGGTGGACCCTCGTCCCCGTGTAGAGGAACCACACCGGTCGTCGCTCCCAGGACCGGGAGAACGGGAGCCGAGGGAGGCGGCAAGACGTCACTAACCCGTCGACTAGACCAGGCAGTGACTGGCAGTCCGCCTCATAGGCTCCAAAAGCGGTTCTCCCGTGGTCCGAAGTCAACTGAACATCTCGAAGAAGAACTCGGGGAATCCACCAGATTTTGGTAAAGGCAAGCAACGTCGAAGGTGATTAGGGAATGACCTAAGATAGGCAAATAATGCAGCAGGGAACTAATCTAGTCTTTACACGTGCGTCGGCCGGGAGTGGGCTGACCTCCGACCTCGAATGCCGGATGTGTCACGCCGCCACACAACACAACATGTGACTCGTCCTCAACTCTTGGTGTCCAGAGGTCTGAGGGTCCGGGACGGGTGGCCGGCTACCCGTCAAGAGGGGAGAGCCAAAGGAACAGACATTTTCACCCCTCAGTCTAGTCTGTCGACGTTTCTGGGCAAAGTCCTAGCCCACACCAAAGACAACAAGCTTCGACTGTGTACAGTCGAAATCGGGACCCTCAAATCTCTTTGGAGGTCAGGTAGTCTGGGGTCTCCTGAAGTCAACTAAAGTCTGAGGACCTTGAACGAGACCCAGAGGGCATCCTCAGGGGACTTGGGACCTTCGTTCGACTAAGAAGGTTTCTGGAAGGACCTCGGACCATAGGAGACAGGGGGGAGTCGACGTCTCGGGTCGAGGTGGTAGAAGGAATCCTTGGTGGGGCGAGACTCGGGAGGAGCCCCGGGGGAGGGGAAGGTGGGAAGGGGGAGGAGAGGAATGGGGCGGGAAAACTGGGGTCTACGGACGAGGTACGGACGGACCACTGTGACTACATGTACTGGACAACATGGACAAATAAGTAGAAGGAGGACGACCCGACACGTTGACCTCACTCTCCCCTCCAAGTGTAGGGGTCTTAACAGTATCTCGGACCACCTAGTTGGTTGTCACTTATACCTTTTCCCCACCCTCCGGACCTTTAGACACTTTCAGGTGGTAACCCTTATCCACTGGGCCTGGGCGGAACAGTGACACAGTCCGATTTTGGTCTGTCCTGGCCTATAGACCGGGCGTCTCCGGTGCCTTACTTCGTCTGTGTGGTTAATTAGACAGTAGAAGGCACAGAACAGAAGTTGTGAAGACAGACTGAAGACGTTCTCTTGTCTGATGAGGAGCTACAAAAAGAAGTACATGGTTGGCCAAGAAGGGAAAGAAGAAGTTTATGTAAGTCTCTTCACGGTCTTTATAGAAATAAAATAAAGAGAGAGTCACTCCGGTCGATCGACAGATGTGCCCGTCAACTCTTTCCCAATTCTCTCCTGGGTCTCGTTCAAGGGTCGACAAAGAAATCCTGACCTTTCGACTTATGTAAATTCCGAACTTTTCCAGTTGAGGGAAGGTTCCCCGTCTCCAAACTAAAGTAGGTAGCACACCAGAACCCGTATTGCGAGTAAAGTAAGTGACCATCTCTACCTCTAAATACCTGATTTACAATAGTGTTCGTCTCTGAATTACTCTAGAGTCGACACAGAGGACCCGCCTCACCTTTCGTCGGTAAAACCATTATTTATCTCTTGCCGAAGATTAAACATTTAAGGAGAAAGGCAACGATTCAGATTAGTCTAGTCACTTTGACCTCCCTTAACAACTGCTGGGTTCTACTAAAAGGTACGGAATTAGACAGGTCCTTCGTAATGAAGATTACCTTCGTCGAACGAAGAGACCGTCGCCATCCCCTACTGTAAAGAGTAATCTGATTGAGTTAACAACGGATAATTTTTTATACAAATAGGGGTTTAGATAAATTTTCGTTTGACCTTGGCTCCGGGGCATAGTGGGACGATGATCAGAGGGACGAAGTATCTTCGTCTTTAAGAAAGGCTTACTCGGTGTCTGGAGAGAGACATCGTCCCGGTAGGACTTCCCAGGTGCCGGACACACTACAGTAGGACTGGGTTGTCTTCACAGGTCTCATCCCGAGCCACCTGGTGGTCCGTCAGTCCACACGAGTGTCGGAGAGACCGTGCCGTCTCTCGTCCAACCCTCTTATGTTGGGTCAGAGACCGTCTGGGACGTCAACTTCCAATTTTTCCTCTTAATTCCCCCGAGGTTTCCTCTTCTCGTTTCGAGAAAAGAACTCAGGACGAACTTAGAAAAAAAAAAAAAGTACGCACATTATTGTCAAGTTCCTAAAATGTTTCACAGAAGAGTGTTCGACAATTCGTAAAGGTCCCGTCTCTGGGACAGTCTTATCCACTGACAAGAACGTGTCATCCCTATAGTACTTATAAGTACTTTCAGACTGGTGGAACTGTTGGTCCCGGGGTTTCCCTTGCACTACAGACGTCGGGAGGATCCCCTCGCCGACTCTTGTGCAGGTGGTAGTGGTTGGTCAGGAGTCTGAGGTCCACTGGCAAGTCTAGTGTCGTCGACCAGGACTCCAGGAAGAGAACCCGGACGTAAAAACGAAAAAGTAGGGGTTATTCAGGTAGACCACAGACCCGTTATACGCGTGTGTCTCTTCATAAGGAGATTGGGCACAATGGAACTTAGGAGTGAATTGGGAGGTTCTAGACATAATACCAGAGAGAAAAAAAAAAAAAAGGTTTAACCAACTAAAAACCGGCACGACCCAGAAGCAACGAGACGTCTGAAAGAGAGCAACGTCGTTCATTCCCGACGAGGAGTAACGCCACGTGGTCGAAGAGTGACGCCTCCGAAGGGAACAACGTTTCGTACCCGAGGCCCCGTGCACCCGAAGTCGTCAACACCGTGTGCCCGAGTTATCAACACGACGTGCCCGAATCAACGAGGAACCTCACACCCCAGAAGGGTTTGGCCCCGAGTTTGGGAACAGAGGACGTGACCGTCTGTCTAAGAAATGGTGACTCGGTGGTCCTTTCGGGGTATAACAGAGTCAAAACAAAAAAAAATCTACTTTTTTGACTCCAAGTCTAGTAAAAGGGTTCTCCTAGTAAAGCCCGTCGGGGTCTTTATCTACAGTGTTCAGACCTCTGTCTCTGATACAAGGGATTGGTGGAATAGACGTGATTTGGTAGGGTCCCAGACGTGTCTTACACCCGAGTCGGGAAGGGACAGGGACTTGAGCTGGAGACCGTCGGAGGCACCTACACCAGGACTGCCCCGGACTGGTCACGTTCTCCCCTCGTTCCGGAGACCAGATCTTGCGCAAGATCTCGTCCAAGACCTCGTCAGAACGACTCTTTCTACACCTACTAATTTCGTAGCTCTCTTGGTCCTACGTCTTCTTGGACTGTTCGTGGTCGTCCCTCTCGGCGTACTAGTTAATTTCCCCTCCTGCACCCCCCCGCCCCTCCCCCACCGACTACCTACACGACTGGCGACGGGCGTCTAGGTAAGTCCCTCAATACCCCGAGCTCCGTGGTGCCCAAACCCTCGATTTTACTGAGTGAAGGGTATTTGCGGACGTCAAATTCCGACTTTAGACGAGAGGACGACTCCCCCTCCGCTCCGACTTCGGAGTACTTCTTCGGGACGAGAACAGTCCTGTCGGGGTAGCACCCACGGGTACCGGAAGTCCTAAAACGACCTGGGGGTATCCCGACGGGACCCCTTAGACTGAGTCCGGTTTCAATAGTGCTCGTCGTCTTTTATCCCTTCGTCTACCTCTGGTTCTTCTTTCTCTCTCTCTTTCGTGTGGGACTCGAGACGTCCGGGGGCACCTGTCGTGTGCGTCCCGTGTTCACACTCCGGACCTGGAAGTCCTGCCTCGGTCCCGTTCGGACCCGAACCAGTCCTACTGACTCCACCCGAAAACCGGGGAGACACTACACTCATTTCCCGTCCGTTCTTTTCCACCGTCACGACCGACCATCTTTTCCCCGGTCTGGAGGTCGAGATTAATCGACACACTGGAACCCACTCAGTGACCGGGGGAGACATGGGGTGACCAGAGGTGACAGTTTCCTTCCCGACGAGACGGGAAGATCGGGACGTTGTGTACATCCGGAACCGTCCCTTTGGTTCGGTGTCTCCTCCCTGTATTGTCTGGGGTCCAGAGTCTAGGTTTCACGTTTCACTCACTCACTTTCAGCGAGTCGGTACAGGCTGAGAAACACTGGGGTGCCTGACATGTCAGGTACCTTAAGAGGTCCGGTCTTATGACCTCACCCATCGGAAAGGGAAGAGGTCCCCTAGAAGGGTTGGGTCCCTAGCTTGGGTCCAGAGGGTGTAAAGTCCGACTGAGAAATGGTCGACTCAATGTTCCCTTCGGGGGTTTCACGTCTTGGTCCCAGGTTTAAGTTCGGTGACCGAGGTCCCGGGTCCGAGGCCGGGTCGCCGTGGGACCCGTCCCAACGTGTCATGGACTGAAGAGGGCCCTGGGGGTGGGTATGAGAGATGGGCGGAAGAGGAAGAGGGTCGCTGGGATCGTGCAGGTGTCCGGAGGAGAAGAGAGGACTAGCCCTTCTTGAACAGACTACATGTATGTCCGTCTGACCCGAACTGTGTCCGACCCCAAGTTTAGGGTCTAGAGTGCTCAACGAGACGAGTGAAACCTATTCGACGAAGTAAGAGAGTCGGAGTCAAAGGACTAGATACTTTACCCTCGTACATTACCCCGGTATATGAGAGAGTAGCTCAACAAGACTCCGAACTCAATCCAGACCACGCAGCGACCGTCCATCGTCCACTACCTTCTGGATCGGCAATAGTGCTGGGACGACATCTCGACAATACTAGGACCGGACTGACAGCAGACAGGGTTCTCTTAGGTTCCGGGATTTTACCTTCCTACTGTACCACCTGTGGCAGGTCGACCCGACCCCGACCCGACCTCTCCCTGACCCCCCTGTGTCGGTAAGAGACAGGGAGTGCATAGTGAGGTGTGCCCACTGGGAGACGACTCGGACCGGAACCTTAGATCTTGTAGTAGAAGTTGGATTTTCGTCAAAATACGGATTTTGTCGACTAAAGGTCTCCGTAGGACGTGTCTTCCCAGGGGTAATGGTGGAGAGAGTGGGGGCTCCCACCGTCACTCGACACAGGGAGCCCCCGGCCCCCCACCCTCCGCAGGTCGGGGAGGACAAACGGGTCGTAGGGGTCCCGGACTCCTACGGGTTGTGTCGGGGAAGTAGGGAGTCCTGCCACCCCGGCCCACCCTTCTCTTCACCCACGGGTTCACGTCGGGAGATCGACGTGCCAGGGGGGCGGGGCAGGATTGACTCCACCGGTGGTGTCACCGTGGCACTGACACCCCTCTCTAAAAGACGAACTCTCACGGTCCACAAATACCGGACGACCCTCGGGTCGCTGGACCAAAAGAGGAGGCCTACTGCCGACGTCTGGTTCCCGCCCGCAAAGCCGGAGGAGGCCAAATACCGCCATTATTATTAATAACGCTGTCGTACAGCACGAATGTGACACGGAAAAATTATTCCGGTGAAACAAACCGAAGAATTATAAATTAGGACAAAACATAAATGAAAGACTACCGAATCTTACTCGGACCAGAATTGACGAAGACCCCTCCGTCGGGACGCCCCGGGCCCGTGAGTCCAGTGACGGCTCCTCCGCGACCCCCGCCGCACTGGAAGGTGGGTCTACCCGGGGTGCCGACCGTGGTGAATGGAAGAGAGAGGGGTTGGGAAACGAGAAAACAGACGTTAGACGAAAAGGAGAGGACGGAGCAGAGAAAGAAACGGAACCTTCTCTGACAGTCGAGTCGGAGAGTAGTTAAATAAGAACATTCTCTACTTCTGGTACTCGGTGTCTAATAGTACATTGGATCAACCTTACCAGGGCACCGGACCGGTTCCGATCCCATCGCGACCACTAAGGATCTGGGTGTCACGTTACGGTCCCTCCAAGGGTCCTCGGACTCGATCCGTCTCTGACCCTCCTCCGAGGATATGGGGTGTCGGAGACTGGTACACACCGGTATCCGACCTGGAGGGGTCGACGTCTCTTCTTCACTCCCTATTGAGAGTTCAATGAAAAGGACGTCCTCTTTTCCTTCGGTTTACTTTACACTGCACCAAGGGAGGTGGGGGTCTCCCAGGACCCCGTCATTGGGGTGGGTCCTACAGGCAGGGCAGGACGGACCCCGAGTTCGGTACGGGGGTCGCTACGGGACCGAGGGACCACGGAGGGTCCTCCAGTCGGATGTCCCAGTGACCTCACGTCGACGGGACCTACGACGGACTGTCTCGGTCCTTCCGGGACCTGAGTCCGGTCACAGGGGACGAGGTGGGTGAGAGTGGACCTGTCGTTTAGAGGGGGTAGTGACCCAAGTGTGGCGAGTGGGCCGGGTGTGGGTCTCCGTACACCCAGTCCAGGACTGGTGTTTGTCTAAACTGTTGTCCCGTCGAATTCTCCCCCGCGTGTCTCTACGTCCGGGGTCCCCACTGTCGGGGTTCGTCCGAGACGACCGTGACAGGAAGCTCGACAGACGTTTCCAGTCGGAGGGCCCAGGACCCGTCTCCTCGTCGACTTCCTGTTTGGGATTCTGTGGCCGGGTCCCCTCGTCGGGACTTTGGGGGTCTGTGGTCTACGACATTAACGTGTTGGTCATGGAAATTCTGGACTTTTTCTCAGGTGCACATGCACGACTTAGTGGAGTCAGTACAGGTTGAGACACACTGGGTTACTTGACATCGGGTGGTCTGAGGAGACAGGTACCCTAAGAGGTCTGTTCTTATGACCTCACCCAAGGGTACGGAAGGAGGTTCCCTAGAGGGGTGGGGTCCCTAGTTTGGGGGCAGAGACTGTAAAGGATGTGACCTCCGTCCAGGAAATGGTGATAGTGGACCCTTCAGGGAATGAGGGAACGGGAACAAGTCAAGTCAAGTCAGTGAGTGAGTACAGACTGAAAAACACTGGGGTACCTGACGTCGTACGGTCCGGAGGGACAGGTAGTGGTTGAGGGTCTCGAACGAGTTTGAGTACAAGTACCTCAGCTACTACGGTAGCTTGGTAGAGTAGGAGACCGTGGGGGAAGAGGGGGACGGAAGTTAAAAAGGGTCGTAGTCTCAGAAAAGGTCACTCACTCAAGAAGCGTAGTCCACCGGTTTCATGATCTCGAAGTCGAAGTCGTAGTTAGGAAGGTCACTTATAAGTCCTGCTAAAGGAAATCCTAACTGACCAAACTAGAGGAACAATATGGGTAAGTAAATAAAAAATTTAGGGTACATTAGTACGATTGTATATCATAAACAGAAAGAGACTGAATAAAGTGGTTCGTATTACAGGAGGTCCAGGTAGTTTCAACAAAATTCGAAACATAACACTTTTATTCAGATAAAGAGGAAATGTATACAACTTTTCTTGGGACTAGGTAAAGAAGAGTACTAGATCAGAAGTCCTAAGGGTGATTGTTCGTCTCTACTCCACCAGGACGGACCCTTCAGGAGAGAAGTTTCAGTGGGGTAGACGGCCACGTCTGCTGAGAAGACACCCTCAGGAAGGAAGAGGGGTCCTAGGCACCAGGACACAACAATCAAGTACACTAGACCCCAAACCCAGGACAAAAAAATTCACAAGAATGTACAAAACCAAATAGCGAAAAATCGTAAAGAAGTCAAAATAAAAGTCTTTACTCGGGCTGCAGGGCGTACCTGCGGCTCAGGGTAAAGAAAGAAAGGGGTACCGACTGGACTCGAGACGGGTACAGAATAAGGACCAAAAACTGTGACTACAGAATAGGCACTTTCCTCCGTGGACCACACGAACGAACTAGTCTTCCTTCCTCTCAAAGAACCACCGAACCAGATTAGCGGGGGTATTTGGGCACCACTGTAGTGGGTGTGGTGTACGGTCATTTGCTCGGCCACGGGTGTCCCGTCCCGTCCTCGGACGAAGAGGACCCCCCACACACACACACACACACACGCACGCACATACACACGTACACACACGTTTCCCTCCGACCGGACAGGGTGGGTTTAGGTGGTGACAGGGAAGGTCGGACATTTCAGTCACTGGTACTGTTGGCGTCGTCGACTGGGGACTCTCCCGGAAAGGAAACTTCTAGCGGCCGGTTCCAATATCCGTGAGAGTCACGTCGACATCTGTCACTCTAGGTCGTCGTGGTCCACTGACGTGGGGTGTGAGACACTACGGGGTCTCGGACGGACCGACAACCTTGGGGTAGAGGAGACCACACATCGGGCCCCGGTAGTTTGACTCGTGTCGCGCCCCCGGCTCTGGGGACACGAGGTCGGGTTCGGGGATTGGTGACACACTCGGTCGAGGACCGGGAGGGGACCCGGAGTGGAGGGACAGGACACTGCTCTTCTGACCCGCTGAGGGAACGTTACTGCAGACCTAAACAAAGGTGGGCTCAGACACCTTTTCCTGAGTTCCCACCTATGTCCTGTCAGTCCGAATACCTCAGCGTCCGAAGGGTCAACACAGAAGCACAAGACCCTTACTCAGAGAGAGTGGAGGGGAACTGAAGTAAGTTTTCCTTTCTTTGGTTCCTTTTCGGTGTAGGTCGTTGTAGGGGGTGGGTTGGTCCTCTGAATAGGCCTACCGTACGAGACAAGACCGCCGTCTGGGGAACCATGACCAGGAACAAGGTGCAGGGGTCTACGGGGTGGGGTTGGTCACGCCCAAGACCCCGGTGACCCCGAGGACTGGACGGGACCTACTCCCACGGGGCGACGTTCGTCTCGACTCGGTCCTGGTTCCTACACCGCCGGCACGATCTATTGTTCCTACCCCTTCTATTCCTGCGACACACACCGCACAATCTTCCCAGTCTCTTCGACCTTTTCCTCTCCTTAAGAAACCCCTATATGAAAATAAACCTTATTTTTTATCATTATTTTCTTTCTCCTACTCTACCAACCTACCGTAGTGACTGAGTTACCTGTACTCAAACTCCTTTGAGGATCTCCGTCACTTCCTGTCCCTTCGGACCACACAACGTCAGGTGCCCCTGCGTTTCTCAACCTGTGCTGACTCGCTGGCTTGTTGTTGTTACTTTCCTCAGAGAAGATTCGGCGACTGGACCCGAGGTTCGATCTTCCAGGACCAGCGGGACCTTTAGGTCGCGGTGGTGGAGTCCCCTCGGACCTCTGTCTGACCGGCCCAGCCGGTAGCACCTCCGCCTGTCTGACACAAGGCCCGGCCGGGTGACTCTATAACACCCCTCTACCACAGGGACGTACACAGAAGTCCGGTGCAGAGTGGAATCAAACGACCCAGGTTGTACCTCCGGAGAGCAAGGGTGCATACGTCCCGACTGGACTCAGGACTTACGTCGTGACCTGCACCGATGTCGGGAGCTCGAGACAAAGTCCGAGGCAGGACCTACCTTAGTTGGGTCACTGGTCCTGAGTCCGGCTCCCGGTCTAGGAGGAGACTAGGTAGCTCGTCGGTGTGGGAACCGTTTCTGTGGGAAAGGTACCTGTCCGACCTGGGATTTACACCCCTGCTTCGGGGAATCTTATCCCCCGACCTTTCTTCTTTTTATTTTATAACAGCACTCTCGAGAAGAAAAACATACCTCCTTACCTACGTTTTCCCTTTCGTCTTCGTCGAACAGGTTCCCGTACCTCAACTACCATCTCCTCCCTGACTCGCCCCGTAGGAGCCCCCGGAGGAGGGTGGCAGGGTGAATCCCACAGGACCCGCCGTTCCCGGTGGTATCTGTCCGTCGTCCACACAGTCAGTCCTGGCGTCTGGACGGTCCGTGCCGGTCCCGAGGGGAGGGCTGGCCCGACGTCTGATTGGGGAGAGAGGAAGGGAGGTGCTGGGACGTCACTCGTACGGGTGGTCACTCTGGCTCAGACAGTTGTGGCTTTTGCACCGACCTCCCCTGTAGCTCCCTCTCTCGACGCCCCGGTCCGACCGCACTCATCAGAGCCCTTACCCCGGGCACCAGGGCCCTCCCTCACTCGTACCGGGACCGACCCCCAACGAGACGTGAAGGGTCCTCAAACTGAAACCTAAAACTCGGGGAAAGGTAGGGTAGTCCCTTTGTCTCACACACAGAGAAACCCTCACCCCCGTATGTACACAACGTCCCCGGAACTTCAGACAAAGAAGGGTCGGGGCGTTGGGCAAAGAGGTCTAGTCGAAACACTCCCAGGGACCCAGGACGATTCGTGGGAAAGTAAAGACTATTTACACTGGGTCCTTTATCCGTTTGACCGTTTTTCTGTGAGACCCTCTTCACCAGAATGCCGAAGGTGGGTCCCTTCCCTCGTGCCAACAGACAGTACGTCTGAGTCGATACTTTCAAGTGGTCACGGTCGGTCCGTTCACCGGTGGAGGGGTTTGTGCTCGGGGTCGGGGGTCGAAGGACTCGTCTGAACCCAGGTCCCGACCCGGTCCACACACCTCCCTGTCGTGTGTGTCTACCAGTGGTAGTGGAGATTCGAGGTAGGATTTTTACCTGTGGTTGTCCGGGATCCTCTACAGGGGGTCGTTCTTTACTTTCCTTTTACCGAATTGACGATTTTTATTCGTGTGACGACCCAAGGTAAGAGTCTCAGAGTTTTTCGTCTCAGGTGTTTGACATTCGACCCAAGGTAGACCCCAGTCCGACTGGGACTCCCACCAGGGAGGGAAAGCCTTCATCCTCGACGAACGGGGACAAGGGTCCCTATATTCTGAGTGGGACCTTTGATTTTCCTTGTCGTCCGTCTCGTGAACCTCCTCCTGGTCGGGGTGTAGCCGACTCACAGATTCAGTGAGGCAGCACCCTTGCCGCAGGAGCAACTGGAGACGGGGACTTTACGGAAGCATAGACCCACTGGGGCCGGGAGTGCTCCGCCAGGGGAACACCCACGGAGAGTAGACTCGACCCGGTCGGAAACTCGTTCATCCCTCGTCCTTGTCTGCCAAAGGTCCCACGTGCCCAGAACGGTAGTGAGGGGAGATGTCGTCGTGGTCCCTTAGACACGACGACTCAGGGTCGGTACACCCCTTCGTCAATAACAGTTCGACAACAATTTTATGCCCCGATTAATGCAAGTTTCGTCGTCCCACTTGGGAGGGGAGAAGGGAGGAAAATCTTGGTGTGTTTGTTCGACAGTCCTAATACCTGTACCCGGACCGGACGGTACCAACTCTTCCACTTACCGTCCAGGGGTTTCCCTACCTCCTTACCACTGCTCCTGACATGGGAGACCGAGACCCGGGTCCAATGTCCGGTCCCCTCTGGTCTCGTGACCGTGGGTGTTCGGACAGGGGTGTCGTCCCCGATCGTAGAAGTCCTACACGGTATGTTGGGAGGTCCTGAACCGTCTTTACTTACCGTCAAGGGTATTTGTGGACACAATCACGAGGATGACACACGTCTATTTCACGGACCGGGGTCGTGGTCCCAATATCACACAGGAAGTATTTGACAGTAGAAAGGGGTCACCGAAGTCTGTCGGGACCCTCTTTTGGTAGTCGCAAGGACCACCCCTGCACCGTAATTGTGGCCCCCGACTTCGGTTCACTCTACTCGTCCCTCTCCGGTCGGAAAGACTTCGACTCTCGTGTGTCGGACTCATCGTCCTACTCCTAAAGACACAGTACTCTCCGGACCGACTTCTACGAAGGTTCCCCTACCCCGGCTGTCTTTCGCCGGCGTCCCACTACAAAACACCCCTCCCCCGTCTGGCCGTCCCCTCCCCTACTCTCCTCCCTCGGTAGGCAACTCAGACTTCTGCCTTTTCTATACCTGCGACTTCAGTGGCCGCCCCGACGTTCCGCACCCTCGGCCCCAAGGGGACACCCCGCGTGTGATCTCCGGAGGCAAATCTTTACTTCCTACGCCGATGTACCGTGACTGTGGTTCCGAAGATTGGTCCCGCCTTCCGGCCCCGACTTCCGCCCCTTCACAAGTCTGTGAAAAAAATCTTCATTTTCTCGTTCATTCACTTTGTCTACCTCTCCACGGTCCTCTGGTCTTCGTGTCCGGGCCTCCGGTGACCTCCTCCTACAGATCGGACTCGGGAAGCAAACGTGGGGTAGACCCGTCGTACGGACGAGCCACGGCCCGGTACCCCTGTGTCCTGGACTCTGGTACCACTGTGGTGGGCCGGACCTTGAGTGTCGGACCACACCTTCACTGTCACCCGCAGTGACACTAAACCCTATTCGCAAGCCTTCCGTTGAAGGCACCCTCTCACCGGTACTCTCTTCGGCCGACACGACACAATTTAACGTCCGGGGTCGGGTCCACCGTCCGTTCCAGGTGTCTAGACGTTCCTCCTTCTTAGTCTTTGTTCGAAGGTGGAGACTGTGGTCCTTACTACACGTGGATCGGTGTCCGTATTCGAGTCCCCACGCCCTGCCGCGCCCTCCCTCTCCGACCTCTCCGGGGCTCTCCTCCGGCTCTAGAGTCCCGGTTCGCCGTCGGTCTGTACTCGAGTCCCTCCCCAGGGTCCTACTCCGGTTCTGGAGCCCCGGCTCACCTCCGGTGTCCCTCGGACTACGGTTTTCACACTCCAGTCGGAACTCACCCCAGATACGTCACCCTGGGAGCCTCTTGTCTGTCATCTTACCGGTCGTACTCCAACCGACTCGTACGGGCCTCAGACACAGCACGACTCCCACTGTACCTGCACTGTGCCCCGGACCGTCGACACCGTAACCGGACCCCACCACCACAACAAGTCAGCGAGTCAACACAGACTGAAAAGCTGGGGTACCTGACGTCGTGCGGTCCGAAGGGACAGGTAGTGGTAGAGGGCCTCGAACGAGATTGAGTAGAGGTAACTCAGTTACGGTAGGTTGGTAGAGTAGGAGACAGAAGGGGAAGAGGAGGACGGAAGTTAGAAAGGGTCGTAGTCCCAGAAAAGGTTACTCAGTAGAGAAGTGTAGTCCACCGGTTTCATAACCTCGAAGTCGAAGTCGCAGTCAGGAAGGTTACTTATAAGTCCTGACTAAAGGAAATCGTAACTGACCAACCTAGAGGAAAGACCGGTTCCCTGAGAGTACTCAGAAGAGGTCGTGGTCTCGAGGACTCCCGACCCATCCCCGATCCACTATCCCTCCTGGGTCGCCCCCAACTAGTCCGAGACCCTATCTCGTCTCCCTTCCCCGGAGACCGGTCTTTACGTCTCTTCGGTCAGGTCGGGGTCAGAAACTCCGCTCCGAGACACTCCTCCCACAGACCCGGGTCGGGAGACCGACATGGTCGACAAGTGTCTCAGCTCCTCCAGTTGACTCTGTTCACAGTGGGTACTTTCTGGTCGTCGGGAAGGCTGACTACTAGTCCGTTTAATCCTCCTAAGCCCTTTCCTCCCAAGGTTTGTGTCGTCGTCCGTCCGCAGGTCCCGAGGTCTGAGCTTATGCCGCTCTCCGATTGACACCTTCCACGAGGGTTCTTCAAGTTTATAAACTGGTTCTTACTGTTTGTGTTTGGCTCATTGACTTCCTTCGTCTCCCTCAAGACTCGCACAGAACGAAAGGCGGGGGTTCCTCCACACAGGACCTCCGGACCTGTCTCCTCCGTCGACCCGAAGTCCGGGTGAGTCACCCGACGCGCACCAGAATCCACGCTCAGGAGACAAGAGGTGGACGGCGAGAAGTCCTCAGGTACATTTTGTGCCCTACCCTTAGTTGGAGCGTCTCGTCCCTGGTCCCCTCGGGTTGTGGTAGACTTGTCCACCAGGGGTCGCCCCAGACCTCGAGACCCCGGAGGTCACAGACGTCTGAGCGACCCTAACTCCCGAACTTCGGGTACTCTTCCGTCATCGCCGACGTGCCGGTCTCTTGTCCCACTCCCCGCCCGTGTCACGGGTGTCCACGGGGTGGGCGGACGGATTGTCGTTCTATCGGTCAAGAGGTTTGGGTCTCGGTCACCAGTGACGGGTCCCGAACTCCTGTCGTCTCTGGTCTAGGGAGACCGAGGTACTTCGTGCGACTGGGAGGACGTACCCCTCGCACTCTAGAAACCGAGGGGTTCTCGGTCCGAGAGGAAACAGAGGTCTGTGGACGGGAGTTCCTGGGAGAAGAATGGACTCCCCGAGTTGATTAAACCACGAATTTCCCTCACTCTCGATGCCTGGGTCGCTCGGACACCTTGCTACGAGTGCTGGGTTCTCGTCGTTAGTCCGAAGTCACACCGTAGATCAGTCCAGGACTGCACCCTGGGACCCCCTCTCTTTCAGGGTAGGTACAGGAGGAGGAGTCATGCAAGGTCTTGAGGGTCCTTCCTCGGTGTTGGTCATCGGAGTGAATGGACCCCTGAGCGGAGGTTGTCCTCGGGACCAGACGGGAACGGGTTCGGGGTCTCAGTGACGGAACCCTCTGCACCTGTGAGACTGGAGTCGACAGGGGCTGTCCCGGGAAATTCTTGAGAGAAAACGAATACTAGGTAGCCGGACTCTCTTTCGGAATCTCCCTCTCGCACACCAGACGTGACATGCCGGGGGTTCTCCTGGGGACCCTAGAGACCCGTGAAACTGTCTTACCGGTCCGACTGCCGGTGGATGAGGTCGAGTACAGGTGTCACTCCCCAGTCGACGTGTCGTTCGATCCGGTCCGACCTCCTCCCTGTGGACTGACTGGCGGCGGGTCACGTCGACCTGCTGAAAACGAAGGGGTAATTTGTCCCCAGGTCGGGACGGGGACCCGGTACACTGATCTGGGACACGGGGCCGGTCGTAGACGTCACCCTAGTCAATAATCGACCGCCAAACCTCGTCATTTCCGAGAACCGAGTCCAAGAGCCCGGGCCCTCTATATTAATAGAGTGCGTGTTACCGAGACGGTGGACAGTGTAGAAGACCAAATCAAAAAAAAAATTACTTTGTATTGTTCTCCCCAACAAAAGAACGAAGTGTCGTTTCGAGTGAAACACGACTTGACCCGACCGGCAGACACAAGGGGTTGGGTACTGGGCTCGTCTGTGCACCCGGTAGGACTGTGAGTCGGAAGTTGGCTGGTCAGAGTTGACGGACGTACGAGAGACGGGGTCGGTGGGAGGGTACCCGGAGTCCCGGAGGACCTTCCAAGGACTGGGTGGGGGTGTGACTGGGAGATCAGTCGGTGGACGTGTTGGCGGCACGATGACGGGTGTTCCCGGGTCCAGAAGTCCCGGCGTGTGGTGGTAGTCGTAGGCCCCAACACGGGCCCTCAGGTCGGTAAAGGAGTCCGGGTCCGAGTCGGGAGTCCGAAGACAAGAGTCCCGCGACCCAGAGTCGGCCGGGCAAAGGTGGACTACAAGTCGACGGTTTCCGGCACAGACGTCGTCCCCGAGGACAGGAGGTGGTGTCAGGAGTCTCTCCGGGGTCGTGAACCGGTCGGGTCGACTACCAGACTCCTGTGTCGTGACTCGAGACCCCTGGTACAGAGGTGAATCTTCTGCGAGCTAAGCATCCAAACGCCCGACCCGACCGGGACACAAAACCGAAGTTTGGGAGCTCGCGGTCCTCCACGACTGGCGTCTCGAGAGAGGGACTTCGACGGGGAAGGTCACGGGCGCACCAGTGGGCCCTCGCAGACTCTTAGCTTCGTTTGCACAGCACACGATTGCAGAGGAGAAAGGGAAAGTCGGTGGCCTAGAGGTTCAGCTTCAAGTCCATTCACCCTGCGAGGAGAGGACGACCCGGGGGCCCCGGCGGGGTCCACCCCCGGCTCGTTCCCCCGCTGACTCCGCCCCGAGCCCCAGACCTCTGAATCACAAGCACCGCCGTGGTCGGGCCCTCCAACACTCTCGGACACGAAGGGGGGGAACATTCTACTTCAGGTCAACTATATTCACGGTGCGCGGCGAGAGACGGCGAAAACCGGTGCAAATGTCCTGACCCACTCCGCTCCCGTACGTCCAAGGTAGTCGCGACAGAGTCTCTGAAGGCGTCCCGGCAGGAGCGGGGTAGGGGGTAAGGTTGGGGTGACGGACACAGGGGGTAGAACAGGGAATGTACATCTCCGAAGACACACCTCGGGAAGAGGTCGACTTAGTACCACAGGGCCGGGGGACGTTTTGGACCCGAGGGTAATTCTTCGAGTCGACAGTGGCGTAGAGCTGTGAAGATATCTGAGGGGAGGGAGGGGCGTAGTGAGGTAAGTCTGGAGACAGTGGTGGGGGGTACACCTGAGGACGTTGGGATTATGCGAGGTACCCGAAGGTCTGACACCAAACGTACCTCGGTTCGACTCGCGGGCTGATCGCCGTCCGGCAGGGGACCAACGCAGCCTACACTCCTACCCGTACCCTTAAATGAGAGTGTTTCGAACGTGATCGGCCTTTTGTAGCTAATACAAAACATTAGCTAGATTAGAATGAGAGGGTCGGAGTGGACGGTGCATCGTCCGTGTGCGTACGCACGTACAATTCAGGGAAGTCAGCACAGGTTTAGACATACTGGGGTACCTGACATCGGACGGTCCGAGGAGACAGGTACTCTAAGAGGTCCGTTCTTATAACCTCACCCAACGGTACGTGAGGAGGTCCCCTGGATGGGTTGGGTTCCTAGCTTGGGCTCAGAGGACGTGACGTCCACCTAAGAAATGGTAGACTCGGTGGACCCCGTGAGGTCGTTCTCGTCTTTGTCGTAATCTAAAATCAGGTCGACTCGTCTCGTCGGGCTCAGGGACTCCGACTTACAAATCAGGGAGAAGAAGGGAGACGGGTCGAGGAGAGGTCCCACCTGTTCGTCCCAATCCTGAAGTTCTAGGGCCTTCATGTGTCTCCGAGTCACTCTTGAGACAAGAGACCGGGAGCCCGAGAAACTTGGGTACCTGCCCGGTGTCCTTAGTCCGAGGTCGGGTGTAAGGACGGTAGGTAGTGGTGGACGTGGACGGACCCATCTCGAGATCCGACTTCCGACCACGGGGGTCCGTGGGTGTCTGGGTCACGGGGTCGGTCCTCTCCGTAGAGGCCGGGGTCACAGGGTCGGAGGGATGCTGATAGGACCCCAAAGATTACGAACCGAGACCCAGTGACCACTCCCTGGGAGAGGAGAAGGTGGAAGACAGGGGACAAGGGGACCCCGACCTTTTGTGTCCGAAACAGAGGAAGGTGAAGGAGAGTTCGACTCTGGAGGAAATGTATTTTTCGGACTTCAGTTCAGAGGGATTTCATCTAGGGACCACCGAGTCTACCATTTCGTAGACGGACGCTACGCCCTCTGGGCCCAAGCTAGGGACCCGGTCCTTCTAGGGGACCTCTTCCTTTACCGTTGGGTAGGGTCATAAGAACGGACCTTTTAAGGTACCTACCTCCTCGGACCACCCGATGTCAGGTACCCCTGTGTTTGTCAACCTGTGTTGGTTCGTTAAAGTGAAAGTGAAAGTTCAGAGGGTCCGGGTCCAGGACAGTGTCCTTTCTCGAACTCTTACATCGTTTAGGAAAGAGAGGTATTATGTGTCTAGAGTGACGAGGAGACCGTAGACCTCCCCGTCACCCATGGAGAACCCCTTCCTGTCTACCTGACAGGACGGGACCTCCCCGTCGTCCATAGAGAATCCCTCGCTACCTACCCAACAGGACGGGGTCTTGTCGTAATCCGAACTGAGTTTCGCTTCAAGACAAAGTGTCAGTTTCGAGTCTTTCGTGAAACACAAGACTATCAAGGTTTCGGAGGTGCGTCCCTCTACCGGGTCCTCTGTCTCCCGCAAGATACAGGTCACGAGTTCCCACATCCGATACGAGGACCTCTTCTCCCCTGTGTCTCCGGGGTGTGGGGATCTGGGACGGACCGAAACTCTGTTCCGAGTGGACGAACAGGACCTACGGGGGGATCCTTCCCGAGGAGGGGGTCGTCGATGCTGAGTTCTACGTCTTCTTTGTGTCTCTCTTCCGAAACACAAGTAGGGGTTTCCGAATAAGTGTCATCCAACTGTGGTAGTCCTTTAGGTACAAGTTTTCGCATAACACCGGTTCCCCGTGCCCCGACGCATCGAGTACACACCGGTTCACCGAGTACACTCCGACTCAGTTCTGGGTACGGACCCTGGGCCCGTCGTAGGACACTACTCCAGGACGGATCCCAAGGTTTTGATAAAGAAGAGCTGACACAGACCCCAGTCCCCTCCCTAGGTACCGTGTCGATGACTCGTCTTTGTGTTATGATCGGTGAAGGTGGGAAAGATTTTGAGAGGTCATCGGTGCAATTTTTCATTTTTCTTCGTCCATTTTAAAATTAGTATTATATAAAAATAAATTCGGTTACGTAGATTTTGTAGTAAAGTTCTACATTAATTATGAAATTTAATTACGATATAATTAAATATAATTAAAAAGATGATTTAGAAGCTCCAGGTCACACGGGAAATGTGACTGGCGTGTAGGTCAAACCTGACCGGTGCACGTGTCATCGGTGTGTGGCGGGCACCGAGGGTGTGGCCTGTAACACTGGGATGTCCCAGTCTACCGTCGACGCAGTAGGTGTAGAATGTCAGACTACGACCGAGACAACTCCCTTATCGTTTCGACCCTTACCTGACTTGTACGGTGGCTTAGTGGCTCCAGCTGGGGCTCGTCGGAGACACCTCGTCTGCGCCCTTTTCAGGTAGGAGTGGCGGACAGACAGACTGCCACCGTCGACTTCACCTCGTCTTCTACGTCCTGTTTGTCTTCATTGGAGCATGCGTCCCCTTTCGGACAAAGTGAGGTCATCTCTCAGATTTTAAACTCAAAATTTTTTTATATATAAGAACTAGCAAAAGAGTCAAATTGTCACTGTGTATCATCTTAGACTGGATGTTTACCGGATAAGATAAACGTTCTGTTCCTATGGTTTTAGTGTCCTGAAAATTTTCTTTATAGTCTCGTCTCCAGAATCCCTTTAAGACCGTTTAATTACCTGAATGTTATAAACCCGTGATGCTCTCATTAAAAGAACCATTCGGTTCAGAGATGAAACTCCTTAAGCAATATTGTTCCTTAAAACACTGTAAACCCCGAGTCTTATCCTGAAGTCGTCAATGCCTTGTTTTACAAGACTCCAGAAGATCCAAACTTCCCTAATCGGTCCGTTACACGACCCCAACCTAGACCCTCTGTGCCCCCAGACTCCACTTGGGGAGTCCCCCAGACTCTACTTGGGGAGGTCCAAACTCCGCTTGGGGAACCCCTAGACTCCGTTTGGGGAACCCCCAGACTCCACTTGGGGAGCCCCAGACTCCACTCGGGGAGTCCCAGACTCCACTTGGGGAGACCCAGACTCCACTTGGGGAGACCCAGACTCCGTTTGGGGAGACCCAGACTACAAACCTTTGGACAGGGTAGAAGTTTCTTTACGCGGGGGTTCAAGGGGGAATGGAGACGGTAGGGGAGTCGTTGTTCCGTGCACGGGTTTAAACGGGTAGGATCATCGGGCACAAATCCCATGAAAACATATTTTACTAATTTACATCCACAAAAGACCCAACGAACAAGAGGTGAGAAGAGAGACCTTTCTCGGGGTTCACAGGTGGTAAACCACGGAGGACAAGATCTACGAACAGGTCTTAAGACACGGTCCGTCTAAGAAGGTCCTCGTGGTGGGTGAGAGGAGGACTGGGGTCGGGACCCCAGAATTCGGAACAGGCGTGTCAGTCACTCGTTCAGACACGTGTCGAACAGACGACGGGGTGGACGGACGGGTGGGTCACGAGGACGACACCCCCGTACCCCCCGTCCCTCGATGCGTAGGTAGTTTCCCGTCCTGAGGCGGGGAATTAGAGTCCTGGAACACTAGAGGTAGAGCGACCTCTCCGTCCTTGGTGTCCAATGTGTATGACTGAATGTCCTTTCCCCGTAGCACAGGAGACACCTCGGACCGACCTACGGGTGCTGTCCGACCCTCCGGAAGGGGGCTCCGTGGATGATTCGGGCGGACCGTGGATCGAGGGAACCCCAGGCAGTTGGTGCACTCGAAGGACAGACACACAATTGACGACTTATACATCATGGGTTGACCCTATCTACGAATTTGTTTACGGAGAACTCACACATCGGTTCACTCATTGTATCTGTCATTCACATAGATCTCGACGTTCCGACCCAGTGGATCTTTTCACGTAGTACCCCTTCCACCCGGGGGGTAGTTCGGGACTTCGTTCCCACCCTGGGTTTTTTTCTCCGAACCACCCCCCTGTTGGTACAGTTCGTCTCAACAGACCACCTTGGTGACTATGTGTCCACTCTTCTGCACTCTCTCCTATGCAGATTCGGGTGGTACGGGAGACCCAGACGCAGGTCTTTCAAGGTGAAGATCTCCTTTACTGAAACGGTCCCTCGTCCCCTCACACTTATCGTCCACTTAAGGAGGAGGAACGAAATAGTAAATTAGAGATATAAGAGGTACGTGTACATTTGTGTGTTTATTTGAATGTGCAAGATTATTTGATAATGCAAATAATATGTCATCCTTCGCAACGGTCCTTTGGTCGACAGTTCGTTTCGATATAAAACTTCTCACCCTCCACACATTAATAGAAATTTATGAAAGAGACCCATCATTAATGAGGTGGGGGTGGGGTCGGGTTCGGGTGCACCGAGAGGACTCACCGACAGTGCGCTCGTGTGTTAAGGTGCCCGCGGTGGGGCTGGCAGTCAGTGTCACCGATGTCCCCTAGGTGGTCTCGTAGAGGTCTGGGGGTCCTGTCCGGGGGTCGTGCACCGTGGACACAGGTGGTCAGGGTCTGGACCCTTGTCTTGAATCCGAAAGTAGTAGTACTCTGTCTCCACCTCAATCAAGGAGGTTTGGGGTCTTCTTTCACCGGCGTTAAGATAATCGGAGACTTAGTCAATACCGACTAAAGACATTTACTCTACCAGAGATAAGTTTTGTGTAAGAAACGTTGATGTTACATTTAATAACGGGTGAAATTTTTACGTGTTTCACTCTCAATTCAAAATAGACCCCGTTTCATTCCTGATATCGGACCCTCTGTCGTAGAGTCGATCGAGACTCTTTGAGGAGGTTTCTCCGTCCCCCTTCCAGTCACATATGCACTAAAACCACTTCCCCCTCAAGTATGTTAGTTCGTGTGTAAAAAAACGTCCAAAGACGATCAGCAGACATCCAGTGACGATCAGTGCTCCTCGTCTCCAGTGGTACTTCCTGAAATCACAAAAAGATCGACATTCCTCTACATTCTGCACCCGAGTATTTTGGTAGAGGACTTTTATAGATTGAGAGAGTGCTGGTCAGGCCGGTCGAAAAAGGTCTCGTCTCCCGGAGTAAAGACGAGAGGTGTCACTCGAGAAACGTCCCCACGACTTCCAGTCGTCGACGTCGTCGTGTACTAAATTAGAAACGTCTCCATCTACTGTGCACGGGCACCGTTCCCCGTCAAACACGTAGCAAGTACGTACGCACGAGGCAGTACAGGCTGAGAAACGCTACGGTACCTGACGTCGGGCGGCTCCCAGGAGACACGTACCCTAAAGGGTCCGTTCTTATGACCCTTTACGACGGTAAAGAAAGAGGTCCCCTAGAAGGCTGTGTTCCCAGCTTGAGTATAGAGGGTACAGAGAACGCAACTGTCCGTCGAAGAAATGGTGACTCGGTGGAACAGTGATAAATTCTAATCACAGGACTTTAACAAAAAGACCCCCTTTTTTACAGAGGGTTGAAACAGATGTCATAATGGGTGGAGTCAGTGTCCTTTGTTCGCCTCAGAACGGGACCGGTCTCGTCCGTGGAGTCGTGACGTCAGGTCGTGAGTCTCCGGCGGGGGAGTCGATCTCTGGTGGGGTGACGGAACAGGGGGAAGTGGGTTGGAGGCGAGAAGGGACTGTCAGACAGATCCCTTTTCTTTCCGGGTGTCACGTGAACCCTTGGTAGTAAAAAGACTGGAGGCCCGTAAAGAAGAGACACACCACTGGGAGGGGGTCATCGTCGGTAGTAGGGACGGTTCCGAACCACGAGGGAGATCCACCACAGGGACGGGGGCTCCACTACCTTCCGCCCCGGTCCAGTCTTGGAAAGGAAGGGAGGGACGAGACGTCCGGTGTTCGGTCCAAGAGGACGTCGAGGGCCCGTCGGTCCGGAGGAATCTACTCGGGGGGAAGGATCAGAGTCTTGTCTAAGGTCGTCTCCGTTCGTACCGTCGTCCTAAAGGGTGCCTGGCACCGGTGTCTTTATTGTCTCATCTTTATGTTTCAGTTCGAGAGGACTTCCGGCAGACCCCACCCACCTCCCAGGATTGTCGTCTCAGACCCTGGACCTCTGGATCCTGTAACACGTCTATACTCACGTCCACGGGTCTCCGGGGGAAGACAGGTGTTCATCCCTGAGGCAGGAGTCGGCGGTCACCCACAAGGATGTCTGTGCTGGACGTCTATGGAGGTCCGTAAGGAGACGTCCCCCGGTTACGACCAATGACCGAGATACGGAGGGTGGGAAAGAGAGTGGGGACGTAAGTTCCGGTCCCAGTTTCCGGACGATTGGACGGAGGTTTTAGCCAGCCGAGTAACAGGAGAAACGTACTCACTTCGACACCGGAAGGAGTAGAGGGCGGGTCGTCGGCCGACTCGTAGGGTAGGGACTCGACTGGGAACTGGAGTACCGACAAAGTAACCGACAAACCAAAGATCTGGGTCTAGAGGAGAGCTCCGTCTCGGGGTGTCTGAGGGGACGCGAGGGAAGGGAAGGGAGGAACGTGCCACACCCGTAAACAATTTACAAACCGGTTGTCTTAATGGTTTATATCGACGTATAAAAGAGTCATAACTCCTACTTTAACCCCTGTTCGATATTTGGGTAGGTGGTTTCAATATTTTACGCTCACAAAGGAACCCTAGAAGGTCGAGGTACCAACAGTAGTCATCAATGTATTCTCTTGGTGGGCCTTAGAATTGTTTGTCGTTACCAAAACACACACGACACAGTGAAGTCAGCACAGACTGAGACGTCGGGGTGCTTGACATCGGGTGACCCAAGGAGACAGGTCCCCTAAAGGGTCCGTTCTTATGATCTCACTCAACGGTAAAGGAGGAGGTCCCCTAGAAGGGCTGGGTCTCTAGTTTGGGTTCGGAGAACACAAAAGACGTAACCATCCGCCTAAGAAATGGTGATTGTGGTGGAACCTTCGGGTTGTCATAAACCCCCCATAAATTTTTAATGAGTTGGGGGTCTGTCAGTCTAAATTGACCAAACCTCAACCTCGGACCTATGACCACCCCAAAACAATAATTCAAAGGGGTACACTAAGATACGTGTCGGTCCAAACTACTTTCAGAGATTGGTCTCCGGTACCCTCGTTCGCAGGGCGGTGGTACCTAACCGAAAGTCCCGAGTACTCACGGTACTTGAGTACAATCTATACCCCCCAGACGGGTAACAGGACTTGTCTAGGGAGGTACTTCCGTTCTTCGAGACAACGACTGAGAAGCGTGGGGGTAACTACTCCCGCCCCGGGGACACGACCCCTCACCTCCCACCCATTGTGGTGACTGAGACTGGGGTTGACCACAGTCAGGTCCGCGGGTTTGAGTTCCTGGGAACCGAAAGGAAACTTTTCGTCCTGTTGTGGACGAGACGTCTCAACAAGCTTCTGAGTCTCTTCCGTACTCTTCGCGGACTACACCTCGGTCCGCCTGCACCCCAAGTGATCACCCTCGTAATGATCAGGATCGTGGTAGCAGTGATGATCAATGTGGACGTCGAGACGAAGATCCCTACGGTAACAATACTTTTGTCCCATGGAGGGAAGTCGCAGTCCGGTCCGACTGGGACGTACCCCAGTGTCTTCTCCCCAGGTACCAGGGCCTCCTCGTCCTGTGCGAAGGGGTGGGGGGCGACTCCGGTGTGACGGTCGGTGCTCGGCCACTGACGTCACCCTACGAGCCGGGAGTCGGGAACCACTCCGACCTGGTCGAGTCCCCTCGCTCCATAGGTCACGTCCTGGACTTGAGTGTCGTCGGGGGAGAGCAGGGGGAGGAGACGGGGAAGGTCGGCGATGACCGCGGCCACCTTAGCCAAGACGTCCTCCTTCACGGCGCGCCGGCACTTCAGGTCGTAGAAGATGACCGACCAGTAGAAGGACCAAAAGGAGTTGTGCGAGTGGTAGCGGAGGCTCGTGATGTTGGTCGGGGTGACCGAGTGCCTTCAGGTTCCACTCTCCGGCGGTCGGGAGGACAATGAGTCCGACTACCCCGAGAGAGGACCCCCACCCGTTCCCCTCGTCCCGGTCCCTGTTCTCCCGTCACCCAGTGGGGCCGGTGTGGTCCCGGACCGTCGAGTGGTCGGTCAATTTGTTATGGTTGAGTGACATGTGTGTGCCCTGGGGGTTCCGGTCGTTACGTCAGGTGGACAGGGCCGCCAGTGGTGACCCAGGTCCTCTGGTGCAGTCCTTGTCACCGAACAAACCGAGACAGGCCAGGAAGTGACGGGTCGGCAGCGGGGGCACCTAACGGTGCCGGGTCGGAGGTCCACACGACCGGGTGTGGACGCTCCCCGTCATTTGTGTTTCGGTCCCTCTCCTGCTCCCTGGACAGGAGGTGCCGTGAGTCAGGGTGGTGGGGAGCGATCCCATGGTTGGGCTCCCAGTCCGTCTGGGTCGGACCTGGGGCCCCTCAGAGGGCCTTGGACCCGCCCGGGTAGAGGAGGGTCACTGCTCCCGTCTGTTTTTGCGGGGGTCGAGGGCGAGAAGTGACCACCCAGACTCGTCTGTCTACCGTCGGGGAGTTTGGAGTGAAGAACACAGACCTTTTACCTATACTATCGTCGACCCGACCGACCTCTCGGCGACACCCCACCCCCCTGAGCCCCCCACCCCCCGCACAGTGACCTACACTCGACTCCAACATTGATCTGCTCAGTGTCTCCCTCCCGGCACATGCCCTGGGTCGCGTCCCACAGGGACGTCCCTGGGGGTGGGAGTGGAGGAGACGGGGCGGGGTACGCCGGGGACGTCTGTGCCGGTTGTTCCGCGACGACCGGGACAAGTGCCGCCTCTACGACGAGTTCTACATGTCGGACCCGGACGTCCGGATGAAGCACAGCGAGAAGTTGGCGAAGCTGACGAAGTAGCACACGCCGCCGTAGGACCTCTGGTAGGACCACCTCTGGTTCTAGTACAGCGGGAACCCGTAGAGGCACGACGCGACGCACGCGGAGGACGCCTATAAATTCTAGTGTTCCACGCACGGCGGGAGGAGAGGGAGTTCCTCGTTCGCAGAAAATTAAAGCTCCGACGTCAGCGGGAGGCGTCACTAAACCCTCGGGTTCTTTTACTTCAGACAGTGACAAGCGTGAAAAGGGGGTAGATAAACGGTACTTTACTACCCTGGCCTACGGTACTAGAATCAAAAAGTTACACATTCCTAAGGTCAAAGAGATGAAAGATTTGAGAGAACAGGTAGAGGTCTCTGTTCTGAATTTCCTAAAAACTGACTGAGACGAACGAGGAGGACCCCAAACGGGTTTCGATAAAAATTACACCGTAAAGTCCACGGAAAATTTATTAAGAGTTTTGGGGTGGACGAACCCCGAAACAGAAACAAAAAACAAAAAACCCAAAAAACAAAACAAAACAAAAAATTAAGGATATCTTTTCTTAAGAACGAGGGTCCATAACAGTATCATAGAATTACAAGTAAGATAAAAATAGTTGTTAAATGGATAAAGATGAGACTTTGATGACGGTTCTTTGGTAAAATTCAGACAGAAATAGGAACTCGAAGGGTTTCGGTCAGGTGTCCTTAAAAGTCTAGGGGTCATTCAGATACTTGTCTTGTTAAAGTAGTAGATTAATTTTCAAGGAAACCGTTTCCAGTAACAGAAGGACAAAAGGTCAGAGGTTTGGGAGACCCCCGAAGATCTTCTGCGGTCTCTCTGATCGACAACCCCCCTAGGGTACGGGCGAAGACTTGGAGTAGGGATTATACAAGGTCTCGGCTCCTACATGGATTTTATTCCAGACTCTCACACGGACCACCAGGGGACTCTGTCCAGTCGGACCGGGACGGAGTTTGTTCAGACAAAGTGGGAGAAGAAACTTTTAGAGAGCCTCTACGATAAAAATTGTCACAAAAGACCTGGTCACTAACACTAAGAGTTTGGTTCAACAGGAGGAGTTTCCTCGAGTAATTCCTAGAGGGGTTTGGATCTCTAAAATTGGTCTTTGGGGGGTCCCACAAGACTCGGTACCGAGACTATTGGAGTGAAACTCTGTGAGACCGGACTAAAAGACGTCGGTAGGAAACAGGAGAAAGAGCAGATTTTAATACTTGGAAACACATATTGACACTTTGGCACTGGAAAGGAACCGTAAGTGAAGAGGTCTGACGTCGGGGTTGTGGTAATTCTACCATGAAGACTGCCGAGAGTCGACTCTTGTGAGTATTACTACTTCTGGATTGTACTTAGGTCGGTTCAAAAATTTAACTAAAAAAAGGAAGAAGAAGGAAAAATTTTTTAATAAATAAAAATTAACTTCCTACTAATGAAATATTATAACATAACCAAAGACGGTATGTAGTGGTACTTAGTCGGTATCCATATGTATACAGGGGAGGGAGAACTTGGAGGGAGGGTGGAGGGTGGGGTAGGGTAGGGAGATCCAACAATGTCTCGGGTCAAACTCAAGGGACTCAGTATGTCGTTTAAGGGCAACCGAGAGATTAAAAGGTATGCCATTGCGTCTGCAAAGGTACGATGAGAGAGGTGGGTGGGGTGGGGGAGGAAGGGGGTGACACAGGTGTTCGGACAAGAGACGTAGACGCAGGGACAACGACGGGACGCGACTCCAAGTAGTCACGGTAAACGATCTAAGGCATATGTGCACAATTATGTGTAAACAGAGAGAGAAAGACTAAATGAAGTGAGACATATTATCCGAGATCCAAGTTGGTGGGGTAATCTTGACTAAGTTTTTACAAGGAAAATTACCGAATATAAGGTGACACACATATACCTGGCGTCGAAGAAATAGGTAAGTAGACGACTACCTGTAGATCCAACGAAGGTACAGGATTGATAACATTTATCTGGACGTTACTTGTAACCCCTCGTACACAGAAAAAGTCAAAACTAAAGGAGTCGTATATGTGGATCGTCACCCCAACGACCCAGTATACCATCAAAATAAGACTTCCTTATCAACACAAAAAAAAAATTCCTTAGAGGTATGACAGAAGGTATCACCGATATCGTTAAATGTAAGGGTGTCTGTCATGTTCTCCCAAGGGAAAAGAGGTGTGGGAGAGGTCGTAATAACAAACATCCACAAAAACCGCTACCGGTAAGACTGGCCATATTTCACTGTAGAGTAACATCGAAACTAAACGTAAGGAGATTATTACTCGCTACAACGCGTAGAAAGAAGCACAAGCAGTCAATAGACATACAGAAGAAACCTCTTTACGGGCAAATCCGGAAAACGGGTGAAAAACTAATCAAACAAACGAAAAGACCATGCTCAACATACTCGACGAATATATAAAACCTTTAGTTAGGAAACAGTCAACAAAGTAAACGATAATAAAAGAGGGTAAGACTCCCAACAGAAAAGTGGACGCAATAGAAACTCACTTACTGGTCCCGGAAGGTCGGTGTCCTCCAAACTCCAGGAAAGAGGACGAAGCCCCGAGACACCCCAAGATTCACAACGTACCAAAAGTATAGGTCAAACAGACGACAAACAGTCGGACTGTAAGCGAGACACCCCTCCTCCTTCTCGAAGCCAAACTAATCTAGACCTACGCTAGGGTTAAATGATTAGCGTCGAGTAAAAAATTTGTTAACCAGACATTCACGTGGCGGCAGGGAGGTCGGTAACGGTAAAAGGGAAACTTCGGGATTTAGGAAAGGAACGAGGACGTTGAGGGAAGGGTCCGGGACTCTTCACTCTGGTTCGACTGAGTCGCATCTGCCGGGGTGACCACTTAGGACTGGTGTCCCCGGGGTGTCGGGTTTCGTGTTTGGGAGGTCAGAGACTCGCAGAGCCACAGGGACAGTCAGACCGGCTCGGTGTCTAGTGGGAGGGGGAGTGTAGAGGGTCGGGGCTGAGAAGGGTCCCTGGGTCCCTCCAAGACGCGAGTAAAACCCGGGGACAATATTTATACTGAAACTGTAGGTGGGTGAAGGGTCCGACCCCCGGGTGTTCGGTCCGTGGTCACTCCTTCCACGACCAAAAGACCCTAATTCCTCTGTCCACTCCTGTTACGAGGTGAGGGATGGAGTGGGGTTGTGCTGGTGTCCCGGCCGGTCCCCTGAGCCTCTCCGAGTCCCTCGTGGAGGGGTCAGGGTGCCAGGTCCGTCCGACGGGACGGTCGCACTGGTCCGGCGTCCGGGTGGGCCCAGACCGGGGACGCACTGGCTCCGGAGACTTCGTTTGTCCTTTCTGGTCCGGAAACTCAAACAATAGGTCGACCCAAACTGAGATCTCAGAGCCGGGGGTCCACTTCACGTCCTATCCCTTGTCCTCCTTGATTTGGTCGTCAAAGGTGGGGTCCGGGTCCGGTAGGGTCTGGGACTGACGGTACCACACCTTAGGATAGACCGCGGAGGACCGGGTCGTTTACGGCCCAAGTCGGAGTCGCAGGGAGTCAGAATCCCTTGGTCTCAAGCTTGGGACGACTCAACCAGGAACCCGTGGTGTAGGGGTCCTGAGATAAAATATTGACCTCCAAAGAGGGAAAACTGGGGGAAAGGGTTAAACGGGTGGAGGGGGGTGTGTACAGACCCTTGGTGTCAGACAAGAGGACTGTGCATGGTCACACTGTGCACCAGACCGGCACCTTCCAGCCCTCGGAGTCTGGAATACAATACCTCCTTAGGCACCCCTCTACAGCCCCGGTACTTGTGGACGAGGGAGCCACTACCAGAAGGGACTTAGTGACTAATCGGACGAGTGAGTAAGTAAGTAAGAAGGGACAACAGGAGAGAGGAAGGAAATTGTAGTCACCTAGTCTACGAAAACCACACGACACTAAATAACGACAGAATTCTCGTAGTCGGCACTATGAAAACACCGAGGAGTGGACCCGGAGTCCCACCGTCGACCTTCCCCGTCCCCCCTTTCCCGTGCTCCTCGTCCTCTTCTCCCAAGAGGGAAGGCCGGTCTCCGAGACTGGGGCAGTCGGGGAGGTCCGGAGGAGGTAGTACGTAAGGGTCTAGTCGAGGACCGGGTACTGTCCACTATGTTGGACGAGAGGTAGTGTCGGAGGCGAGGTACGTTGGTTCCGGGACCAGACGAGGGGTCGGTCGGGAGGAGGGGTTGAGTCGTTGAAAAGAGAGAGTCCAGACCCCGGACGACCCGGTCGCGGGGACACGGGGACCGGTCGTCTGTCGAGACTCGGAGTCGCGAGTCTCCGATCTTATCTGATCGGATTCAGATAATCAATTCAATCAATTCAGCGAGTCAGCACAGGTTGAGAAACGCTGGGGCACCCGACATCGGGTGGTCCGAGGAGGTAGGTACCCTAAGAGTTCCGTTCTTATGACCTCACCCAACGGTAAAGGAAAATCCGATCGGCTTTATCTGATCGGATTCAGATAAGGGGAGCACAGGTGTTCGGAGACCTTTTGATTCCGCGGCTACAAATACCAGTAACAGAAAGGGTCTTATAAGACACGTCAAATCCCCGAGACACTGAAATTGGGTGTACTGGAATTAGGGGCGAGGGGTGGCGGCCGGCTATGTCGACCCACAAGAGCAATGTTTGTACGAGGTCTCAAGACCAAGGATTTGTGGCGGAACGACGGTCCGCGACCACGGGAGCGCTGTCACCACAATACCGAGGTCCACTCCGAACCCTCAGCCGTACATCCTTCACCAGGGAGGAGTCACGCAGGGAGGTCCGTCCGAATCCTCGAAATTTACATTCGTCCCGCTCACAAGATCGGGGTGTCTCTAAGAGACTGAGGGAGCGAAGTTCGTCTTGCCAGTCATGTCGGAGATCGACTGGTCCTCGGGTCGTGTGTGCGACCCGACCGGTCTTAGTGGACTCCTGTCTCTATCTCGTCCACCTTCCTTTCGGAGACGGGAGTGTCAGAGTTCGGATAAACCACTCTGTCTACTCCTTCTGCATACTCGTAAAGATCTCGTTCACGTACATTACTTGTAACAATAAATCAACGGCTCAGTATAGGCTGAGAAACTCTGGGACACCTGACATCGGGCGGTCCGAGGAGACAGGTACCCTACGAGGTCCGTTCTTATGACCCCACCCAACGGGGTCATAAAAGAGGTCTTTACATAGATTTGTAAGACGTTTGGCTCTCGTACACCGACCGTCCGTCTCGTCTCACCTCTTTTCGACAGACTTCCTCTTTCCTCGTCCTCTCTGAGGTCCAACCCCTCTTCCAGTACAAATGCACGTTTGACGACCGGGCAGACGAAGACAGTGAATTATGCCTTCGGCAAGGGTCCTCTTTCCCCAGGCCGGCCCCACGCCGACGGTACGACGTCACCCCCACCGAACGTACAGTGACAGAACTCGTCGTCTTTGTTAAGGGATAGACAGAGTCACTATTCGACCCTTATAGAATTCGCCTCCTCTAACTCCAACACTGGACCTTCTACCGGCCCGCCCCCACCGAGACCCTGTATACTCTCCGACACAGGACCGTGTAGGGGTCGACCTCCGGCACAGGGAAAACGACGTGGACTTGGCTGGGACAGGGTCCACAGACTCGGGAAGGTTGGTAAGCACAGGGTGGGGGAAAAGGTCCTCTCCCAAAAGGGGGAGGGGCAGGCAGGGGTGCTACTTCTCGTAGACACAAATGTCGGTCGGTGTCCGACCTCCCCACGTCCTCCCTACCCCAACCCACCCCGTAAGCGTTGAGTCCCAAAGACTTCGAACCGACAAATGGTCTTAGGAGACCCTAGGAACACTTTTTGTCCGAAGACCCGGGATTGGTGTCGATAACTTAGTCTTGGAGGTCTTCTCTCCGAAAAATTTCTTGGTTGATAAACTTATCCCACTTAGACCCTTTGGTGTTATTCGGTACGTGGGAGAGAATAGGTACTCGGTGGGACGGGTGGGAGTGGGCTACCTCTGGGGTGAGTACGGACCCGACCCTCCTTTTTCTTTGAGACCTTTTTCTTTTTAAATTACAGAAAAACAGACTTCTAGTTATCACCATTGTTATTAATGATTGGAAATAGTGGACACACGGTCCGTGATATGACTCCAAAAAAAGAAAAGCTCAACCTTAAATAAAAAAAGATCAAATTAACTCTTTATTAACTGTATACAGTCACAGAGCCAAATTCCTCGTACTACCAGACAAAATGTATATGACGTTTTATTATCCAAATCAATTGTAGATGGTAGAGTATCTCGATGTCACATAAGTTATTTTTCTTTTTTTAGGAACACAACTCTTGAGAATCCTAAATGAGACAACCGTCGAAAGTATATATTGTAACAACCGATATCAGTAACACAACATGCAATGTACGGATCGTAAATAAATAGATATTGATTTATTTACGAGAGAACGAAAGAGGTACTAGGTCGCCTACAAACGTTAAACTAGAGACCAAGGACACGGAAAAGATTTTGGTCGAACTTGTAGACCTTAAAGTGCCAAGTGCATCACGACTTCGGACCGAACCTCTTAAAACTCGTAATGAAATGATCGCACACTCTACTTACGTTAACACGCCATCAAACTCGTAAGAAACCGTAACGGAAAGAAACCCTACCCTTACTTTTGACTGGAAAAGGTCAGGACACCGGTGACNCACAGTCTGAAATAAAACCCCCCGAGGTTTTAGTGACGTCTACCACTAACGTCGGTACTTTAATTTTCTGCGAATGAGGAACCTTCGTTTCAATACTGGTTGGATCTATCGTATAAGTTTTCGTCTCTGTAATGAAACGGTTGTTTCCAGGTAGATCAGTTCCGATACCAAAAGGTCACCAGTACATTCCTACACTCTCAACTTGACACTTCTTTCGACTCGCGGCTTCTTACCTACGAAAACTTGACACCACAACCTCTTCTGAGAACTCTCAGGGAACTTGACGTTCCTCTAGGTTGGTAAGGTAAGATTTCCTCTAGTCAGAACCCACAAGAAACCTTCCTTACTACGATTTCGACTTTGAGGTCATGAAACCGGTGGAGTACGTTTCTCAACTGAGTAACCTTTTCTGAGACTACGACCCTCCCTAACCTCCGTCCTCTTCCCCTGCTGTCTCCTACTCTACCGACCTACCGTAGTGGTTGAGTTACCTGTACTCAAACTCACTTGAGGTCCTCAACCACTACATGTCCCTCCGGACCGTACGACGTTAAGTACCCCAGTGTTTCTCAGCCTGTGCTGACTCACTGACTTGACTTGACTTGACTTTATTTACGACGACGACGACGATTCAGCGAAGTCAGTACAGGTCGAGACACGATCCTTAAACATTGACCTTCGACCATGGAAAACTGGTCGAAGTAGGTTAAGGTGGACGGTGGTGGTGGAACGGGGGCCACTGGCGTTTAGACTAGAGAAAAAGACACTCAAAACACTCCCCAAAACAAACCAAAACAAAAACATAAAAGATCTAAGGCGTATATTTACTCTAGCATACCATAAACACAAAGAGACAGACTGAATGAAGTGAATCGTATTATGGAAGTTCCAAGTAGGTGTAACAACGTTTATCGTGGTAAAGGAAGAAGAATTACCGATTCATTATAGGGTAACATCTATTACATATGGCGTAGAAGAAATAGGTAAATAGGCAAGTACCTGTGAATCCAACAGAGGCGTAGAACCGATAACACTTATTACGACGTTACCTGCATAGTAAACCCATATAGGGGTCTTCGTCTTAACGACCCAGCACACCATCAAGATCGAAAATAAAAGAACTCCTTCGAAGTAAAACAAAAAGTGTCACCGACGTGGTCAAATGTAATAAGGGTGGTTGTCACGTCTTCGTAAGGGAAAAGACGTACAAGAGCTGTTGTGACCAGAGAACGGAAAAACTACTATCCGTACGATTTCCCCACTCCACTATGGAGCACCAAAACTAAACGTAAAGGGATTACTAACCACCGCCACTCGTAGAAAATTGCACAGACAATCGTTAGACCTACAGAAGAAACCTCTTTTCAGATAAATCCGGAAGACAAGTAAAAAAGCAACCTAATAAACCCTACGAGAAACAAAAAACGATAACTCAACAAACGTAAGAAGTATATACAACTTCTTATACAGAAGCATAGAATTAGAGAATAGTCTATGTACCAAACGTTTATAAAAAAAGGGTAAAACATCCAAAAAAGTGAAACGACTCTCAAATGACAGTCTTCGAAAATCAAACTACAACAGAGTGAATAAAAAAAATAAAACAACGGACTCACGTCTCGAAAATTTTTTAGTAATAGTGTTCATTAGGAGGGTTATTGTGTTACTTCACGTTCGGTAGTGACGGGGATAAAGAAGTCCACCCCTCTTCTTTCTTTCTTCCCTCCGACTCGTTGAACGGGTTTCCGTACACGTCTCTACCCAGCCTTGGTCCGAAGACTCGGACCCGGGACTTGACTCAGTGAGTGTGGGGTCAACACTCGACCGGTTGGGTCAGGGTGGTGGTGCGACAGGGTTCCCTTCCCGTTTCTCGTCCCTCGACGTCAACCAGAGTTTCGGCGACCGCCCACTCCGTCCACGTCCCTCCACTACTTCGATTGCGGGGAGCAGGAGTCCATGACCTTGAGGGACTCGTTGGACCACCGCAGGGACGACTTGAGTCACGCGAGGTAACGGAGCGACGACGACGACGAGAAGGAGAAGTAGTAGTAGAAGAGGGAGGACCCCTACGTCGAGAAACCCCCCTTCAAGTTGAAACTACTCTACGTCTGGGCCTCCTCGTGGAAGCTGTTGAAGGGTGTCAGGGAGGAGTGGCACAAAGTCCATACCTGGAAAGAGACGGTCTAGTACCGGCCCCTCCATCCCCCTCTCCCCCGTCTTTCGTCCATGGCCCCCTCACCCCCTCGTCTCTCCTTCCCCTAAGGGTGAGGGTGCCCCGTCGGTTTCGGTCTGGTCCGGCCAGTGCCCTCGGGTCCTCGTAGACATCGAGGGGTGGGGGTTCGGGGTGCCTTAAGGTGAGAGCCTACCTGGGGACCCCAGGTTGAGTCACCGAATTTTTAGACGAAGAATCGGCACCTTTGAAAATAAGTTTATATAAGTCGTGCTTTCGGGTTTTATAGGTGTCTTCTCTCGTCTGCCGAGAACGACCCCTCCCCTCTCCTCCCCTCCAACGAGGGTCCTTTTACGCTGGTGGTAGTTTAAACACTGAAAGCATCTAGACAACCGAACCCCGGTTCAAGTTTATCGTGACTTCAAATTTTCCTCCAGTCAAATGTCTAATTTAACTTGCTATTGCACTTACAACGGTTTTAGAATATCTACCATGGGTTTCAGGAGTACGAACCCCTTCGGACCCCCTGGTGCGCCACGGAGTCACTTGTACCAGTGAAACCACGGAATCGGGATCCCAGTCGATTGCCGTCGGTGGTTCGTGACCCGGACCCGATATCCTCCACAAAAAGGGTCCTTCGCGAATGTCGCGAGCTAGTCAGTAAACACGGCACCGGTGCGTGAGCTTCCTCTCCCTACCTGGACGTCCTAGTGTCGAGTCTCGGGGCCCTCCTCTCTCCCACCGTCCTCCGCCCCTCTCGTCTCTCCACAGTCTCCAAAGATATACCGTCCCCCGGCCCGTCCCCTCGAAGCCCGAACGACAACCAGATTGCGACACAGGGAGCAACCACCCTGATACAGTAAGTCTAGGACTGGCCCCTCCTGACCTTAAGCCACTACATACTACCCTAGTACCGAATACCGCCGGGGAGAAAAGGTCCCTACAATCAGACATAAATGAAGTAGTAGGAGAAGTAGACACCTTTAACATAGGAAACGCGGACGGAGGGGGCGGGGGACAACGGGGGGATTGAACATCGAGTTACGGTCATCCACGCGGGTCGCCCAGGACTGGTCCCTCCTGGGTCCCGGTGGGAAGGGGTCTCTTCTTCCTTTTCCGTGTACGGGTCGGGTCTGATGGAATCACCACGTCCGCCCAGTCCTACCCTTGGACCTCGGTCCGGGTCCCCCCTACACTCAGGTAGGGGGACTCGACGGCACCAGGTCCACCCGTCACGGGTCACCACGACCGGAACGTCGACGGGTGAGTCTGGAGTAGTACTCTGTGGACGACGGGACCGGCCCCCGGACGACTCCCTCCTTTTCGGAGTGGGGCCTTCACTGGAAGTGGACAGCGGGAGGGAGACTTCGACGAGTTTCCCCCTTCAATCGGTGTCTGTCTGGTCTGTCCGGTGCCCGTCCAAGGGTCCAGGGGGCGACGTCCGTCGGGAGGGGACAGTATAGGGGGTCCCAAGATACGTCTCTCCGAACATTTCATCTTAAAGTCTACTCGACCTGTGTCTCCAGTCGAGTGTCGGAGTCTGTGTGGGTCCCGACAGGTGGATCACAGGACCTTTGTTCCACCCTTACCGTCGTCGAGGCTGGATCGTCCGACCCGTTCCGACTTGACCCGTGGCGTACGGGTCGGGGACGGGGACCCCCGGCCCGGGGAGTCGAGGACCACACTTGGTCTCGGTGGGCCCCGGACCTCACCCCCGGGACTGACCGTAAGTGGAGAACCGACCTGACTGAGACTAGGTCATCAGACTGGGTACCATGTACGTAGACTCAGCCCCCGCCCCCTCTACTTTGTCGTCTGAGGCGAGTCAGTCCTCGGGTCGACTGGGAGGACCCCGGAGACAGACTTGTTCCAGTACCGCCCTCACCCGTCCCTCTTACCCGTGGAGGATCACCACCATTACTGGCGGGTCACGGTGCCGGGCGACCTCCGTCGAGACGAGTGTCACAGTGAACGTCCGTCAACAGAGACACCCTTCGTCGTAGCTTTGGGTCGTTAATCTCGCTCCGACCCGAGGGACGGAGGGCGGGGATCCGGGCCGGACACACGGACGGACGAGGCCTAGGGGGTCCTTTGGGGTCCTTCGATCCTCCCGCCACGTCTCCCCTTCCCCCCGAGTCACCCGAGCCTCGGGGAGGGGTACCCCGCGAGACCGGGACGTACAGGACAGGACTGGGGACACGGGTGGGTGGTGGGGTTCAGGTTCCCAGTAAAAGAAATTCTTACCTGTGTTTGTCTATAGGATGACTTGCACAAGAACCGGTAACGGCACCTGTTGGACCGACTGCGGCTCTCGGAGTGCAGACGGGTCTTCCTCCTCCTTCTCCTCTTCCTCTCCTTCTTCGATCGGTCCATTGACGCTCCGAGGGTCCGGTTCGTGGGTCGAGGGTCTACGGAAAGGACAGTCACGAGTCCTCTGCGACCCGGACGGGCCGACAGGAAGATCTGTCCCAATCCACCCCCGGGGATGTCACTCGACCCGGAGAGGGGATAAGGACCTGTAGTGAGATTCGCTCCTCGTGGTACTTAATATAGAGACCCCTCCACAGGACAAAGGGGTGCCCAGGTCCTCAACCCCTTGAGAGAAAACTCTTCTCCCAGTACTGTCTACTACCCTCATCTCCTACCCTACCCTCCTCTTAGACCTTTTTACTACGGAGAAGTGACAGGACATCGAGTAGAGAAGACTACTCGTCTTTTCTGTCCTGGGGTGCGGCAGGAGCAGACACAGGTTTGCCTGCTAGACCCGGTGTGGACACGGTCTATGACTCGTCCAAGAGTCCTTGGAAACCTTATCTACCTCCGACTCAGCCCCTCTTCGACCCGTAAGTCGACTCACGACCTGTCTCGACTGACCCCCGTCTCTGGCCCCTCCTGTCTCGGCCCCCCTCCGGGTCACGGGACTTCTGACTCGGTATGTCTTCCCGGGGGTCTTCTGTTCACCAGGGTCCGGGACCGCCAGACCTGGGGTTCCGTGGTGTTCCCGTCGTGGGATAATGAGACCAGTAGTAGGGAACTAGAAGAGAGGACGACTGGGCGGTCCTGGCGGTCGGGTCTCTTCTTCGTTCTCTACCATCTCTTCGGCCGGCACCTTCTCTGGTTCCTCCTCTTTTAGCTCAACTTTAGGTAGTGCCGTCTACCTCTCAGGGGTGGGCGGTGGTTCCATACCCGACGAGACGGACCCTCGGCCTCGGCCCCGTCCCCCGTCCCTCCCTCTCCCTCCCCCTCCCCCTGACGTCAAGACCCACCCGATGAGACGGGTCTTTGGTCTGTCCCGCCCACCCCTCCCCCTGTCTCTTCGGTCTCCTCCCCCTATCTCGGCCCCACCCACCCGCACGTCTCCTCCTTCCGGTCGGAAGACGACCACAGGACTCCCAGTATATGTTTGCCTGTCAAGTCGGATCTGAGCCCCCGTTAAAGTTCTGATGACCTCCGGAGATTTGGTACCTAGAATAGATTGACCTGGGAGGAGAAGAGGGAACCGACGGATCTAGTTGTACCTACTAGAGGTCGGGTTACTCTTACTCCTGTTCTCAAGGATGGGGTTGGTCCTTTGACGTCCATGGTCGGGCGACGGACCGGACCCCCTCCGTCAACACCCCACCTTACCCCCACTTGTGGACCGAGATTTCGACCCACGACCAGGGTCAAAGAGGTGTTCGCCCCCGGAGTGAACTAGGGGGTTAAGTCGACGTCGTAGTGGCAAATAGGAGACCCCTTTTTGAAACGAGTTAATAATGACACTATTACTATTGTCTTCTGACTTGTGTAACACGACCTCGTCACGGAAACCCGGAAAACTTTCGACCTAAGGTATATGCACATTCCAAATAATATCGGATGTGACATTTTAGCGATAATTCAATGTATTGAATAATCCTATTGTATACAACGTCGCAGAACGAACCAATTATTATTATCATTTAGGGTTTAGACAGGACGGGCGAGGGCCCTCCCCAACGACTCGTGTCGTCCCGAGGCGACGTCTGCGGACGAGCGAGCGCCGAGACGTGCTGCGACAGCTCAGAGGGCGTTGTTCTCGCAGGACAGACGCCACACTAGGCGGTTGACCGTCCGCCCAGGGACCTATCCCAGAAAGCAGTCCTCGGTCAGGGGACGTAGTCCTGTGGTGTGGGACGCACTCGGACCGGACGGGAGGAAGACGGCTTTTAACACCCATAGTAGTGGACGAAGTTCGAGTTTCAGTGTTGTCTGGTAGTGCCGCGATGTCCAGAACGGCTGGGCCCAGGGGTGCGTCCGATCAGACACACCCCCGTATCGAGGGAGTCTTTGGCCGGACGCCGGTCGGAGGAAAGAGGACAGAGGTGCCAGACAGACGACCCTTTCTCCTGAACCGAAGGACCCCGAGTCTGTCTTTCCTCCCGCCTTCCCACAGGGACTCGGCCGTACCTCGGAAAACTTCGGAAATGTCGGGAACCCCGTCTTTGGCAATGTCTTAAAGTTTCTGTGTGGTCTTTATCGGTGACTTACGTCATCCGCCCAGAACAGAACTAGGACTTACTCGTTTATTTGGAATTTTACCATAAAAACTCCGTCAGTCCCTTTTGACTTATGCCCGTCCCTCGATTGGCTACAATTCTTCCGAAACAAGTAGTGTCCTGGGGGACGTCCTCTACGGGCAAGGATCAGGGGTGTCTCATTGGTGTGACGGCTCGTCCCCGGACAGTCCGGAGGGGGGGGTTCAAATTAGAGGTCTCGAGCTCCAACCAGTCTCGGGGGTCAAGACATGTGTGGTGTAAAGTCCTTGTAGCGGAGTGAGTCCTCCTTTCGACACACGACTCTACCCCGAAAATGGACGAGCTAAGTACACACGCTCACTTGCATGTCTACAAGAACTTCTCAGTGACTCCTGAATTTTAATTATTCACGTGTACTCTTTCTTTACACTACTGGGGTCCCTTGTACATCGAGTCAGGTCTCCGACACTCCCTCCGGACCCGACAACGCCCCTGAGGTCCCCCACTCGTCACGCCATCGTCGAAGTACCTCGTCCCACCAGGAGTGACCCAGACGTCAAGCCACTTAACCTCTCCTTTCTACACTGAAGACCTGGTAAGACAACAGTACCTATGTCTCGACCTACTTTGGTCCCTCTGTAGGTGAGCAATTGAATTAGTGACGAATATTTCGTGGATGACACGACGGGCGGGACCCGTCCGTGACACACGAGTCGGTACCCCCGTCTATTCGACGACAACACTCCCCGGGTGTAAGTCGCCCTCCGTCTGTGCTTCGTTCTTTCGTTTGGTCGACCTTTCTACTACAGTCCCTCTAGTATTTTGGTACCGGACGGACGTTCAATACCTGTGTGGGTAGACGTCTCCTCGGGTCCCTCCGGTCTCGTTCTCTTTACCTCCCCCATCCCATACTCGTCCACCCCGTCGGGGTTTCCGGTGGGTGGCAAAGGGGGCCGGACGTCGGTCGGTCGACTCCTGTGGACCGGTACGGGGGCAGAGTGGACCAATGGAAAGATCACAGACTGGTGATCCTACTGGTCGGTGGGGTCAGACGTCCCGTGACTCCCAAAGGACCCCACACCCCTAAAGACGAATTTTTCGTCCTGTCCCCAACTCGACCAATGGGCTGAGTGTTGGACCAGAGTACACGACGGTCCTCCGAAGGAGGTCGTCTCTACTCGGGGTCTCCACGGGTACCCTCTCTCGACCGGCAGGATCAACCAGGGGACGCAAAGGTCTCTATGGCTACTACAGACTAAGGACAGGCATCCTTCCACAGACCTTCACCCGTCGTACCACCATTTTTATTCACCCTCGGCACCTCGATAAATCCTGCCACGAAAAAAGGACGTCCTCTTCTCCTGCTCCTCCTCGGGCTCTACGGGCACCCGGGGGCGGGTGCGGGGGAGAGACTCGACGTGGACTTCCTCTTCCGTCACGGGTACGGCCTTCGGTCGCGGAAGAAGTAGAAGTCGGGGTCGTTGTCCACACACCTGCCACCCCCTCGTCCCGAGGTGAGAGAGGTACTACGGTCGGGTCGTCCATAGTCGCAGGAGGTCGGGGTTCGGGTCGTACGGGGTGTTGAACACATTTGTCCGTGCCCAAATCTCCTCTCTCAGGACCTAATACTTAGTCTTCTGGGCACAAAACAAAAGGAAAGGTAATAAACTTTACGCATTTGAGATAAAGATGAGACAACCACTAATTGTAAATTGAATTGTTGGGGCTTTCAATTTGTTCTCGGATTTGGAAGACGTTTTATCTTCCTCCATTCGTTGATCCGACGGAATTGAGGAAGGTCGAGAGGGTGGAATCCACAACACCGGCTACTCATTAAACTATGGCTGGAAATAAAGGTTGGACTGTTCAATCTATACTAATGGACCCATCTGTCCCACACAAACCTAAATGTATGGTAAATGGTAAGATAAACAAGATAAAAGTGCATAGAACCAGGTAGAAAGTCTTTAGTAAAAGAAAGGAGGATTTTATGTAAGAAACCTTCAGAATTGCCATTGAAGTAACCTGGAGACAAATAGACATTAACGAAGGTAAAGAACAAGAACCCTCTGTCAACACGAGACACGTGTGAAAGTCCGTCTCTCCAATACCGGGAGCGGCCCAATCTACACAATGAGGTGACATGTCAACCTTAAGGGTGCGAGCAAAGAGACATCCTTAGACGGAGACCAGAGTGAGAAAATTGTAGTAGACACCAGAGACCTCTTCCGCTACCGTGGGGTGAGGTCATGAGAACGGACCTTTTAGGGTACCTGCCTCCTAGGACCACCCGACGTCAGATACCCCAGCGCTTCTCAGCCTGTGCTGACTCGCTGAAGTGAAAGGGAAAAGTGAAAGTACGTAACCTCTTCCTTTACCGTGGGTGAGGTCACAAGAGTGGACCTCTTAGGGTCCCTACCCCCTCGGACCACCCGACGGTAGATACCCCAGCGTGTCTCAACCTGTGCTGACTTCGCTGAATCGTCGTACCAGAGACCCCAATACTATACAAGTGATGGTGAACAAAGAGAGGTAAATAGGAGGAACCTTATATAATACAGAGGATTCAGATACCTAAATATCAAAAAACAAAAAAAAACAAAAACCAGTCAAGAACTTATTACAATTCCTAATCCTATTCTTGTCGATGAAGACCCTCTCAACGTCCTCTGAGAAATGTGTGACGGACCAGAGGGAAGAGAGCCCGACCAGGTTCCCCTGTGCTATCCGGACGCATAGGACAGGAAGGGGAGAGTGTGTACGTGAAGAAGTATTGAAAGTAGAGGATCAGAGAGCCAAGTTTAAGACCCAGTAACAAACCAATATAGAAGGTTTAAGAATTAAGAGAGAAGTTAAGATAGATACAATGACACATTCGGTCAAAAATATAGTTCAATATATAAAAAAAAGTACAGTCTGTCAAGGTACATAACGAAACAAAAGGTCTAGGTCGATGTAGACTCAGAGAACAATTAAGCAGTAGAAACACCAGTTCAGAAAATAGGGTAAGTCAAGTCAAGTCAGCGAGTCAGTACAGGCTGAGAAATGGGGTAATTTATAAAGTTTATATCAACAAGATAGTAGCCATGGATTATAAAGGTCATATGTCTCAGAGACCCCTCTCCAGATTGAGTAAATAAACTCAAAGAAGACTAAACGGTTGAATCACCGAATAAAAGAACTCACAAGGTACTAGAAACACTGGAGTCATGAGGCAGAATAAACCCCTCTACGGGCACCTGGGTTTCTTCCTGACACTTCGAAAGAAGGTCTACGAGAAACACACGCACCGAGTCGGATCCCCAGGGACCGGGAGACGGGGTAGAGGACAACCGAATTTCTAAGGAGTGTCGTCACGACGGTGACCGGAGACAGGAGTCCGTGGAGACGGGTTGGACCCGTACAGGTCGTCTGGGGTCGAGGGACCCGAACTCCCTCCTCCCCTAGTGACGTCTGAAAGGATCGAGAGTACTTTGGTCTTACCAGAACCTCTCGAGCAGGAAAGGTCCTAAACCACGAAGGCGTAGTCATTCCAGAGAGTCTCCCAAATCAGTTGGTGTACGGTCTTCGTCTCCAGACTTCCGGACCAAGTTTGGGACTCGGTGGGGCGCGGGGAGGGGCGTGTGTGTGTATGAGGTTTCACCCGTTCTGATGGGAAGGGTCTAAGGTACAAAAGTAGACATTCTACTCTATTATGGGGCAGTTCTCCTCTGTCGTGTATTCTGTGGGAACCGTAGGTTCCTAGGTGACACTCACGGGGCCCCAGTCCCGACAACCGGAGACAGGGACGCGACTCCAAGTCCTGACTTAATGACGACGCCGTAGTAGGTGCGAGACCCGTCGAGACGACGAGGGGTATGTCTGTGTACACTCCATCTAGAATACTTCAGTCATAAAAATTACTACCCCTTGGCTCAGGGGTCTACTTTCGAGCACTTACCTACAGTATCGTCATGTACTTCTACGTCTCCAAGGACTTCACAGCCTGCATTGGGGTTCCGGGGCACCACCTCCCCGTGCCACCCTGGCCGACGTCCCGACACAGAGGGGACACCGGTCTACCGAGTCCGACTTCCTGGGTGTGGGGCGGGTGTGTACGCAGATGGGTGGCTCTTCCTCGTCTCTGGGGTGGGACACACTGTCGGGGGAGGGGGACGGGGGTGTCCAAGGCGGAGGTCACGGTAGCGTAGCAGTTACTGAGGTAGAAGTGGTTGGACTAGGAGAAGAAGTAGGACGAGTCGTCGTAGAGGGACCGGCGGCTCCTGGGGCACGTCGTGTGGAGGAAGTCCTTGGTGCATACGTGGAGCAGGGGGCGTGGGGTTGGGGCGTTGCACTGGGGGACCGACGGACTGGGACAGGAAGTTACTCCTCGGACGGGGCTTAGAGTACCAGTCTCCGTGTCGTCTGTAGAGGGATTCTCTACTGTCGAAACCACGTTTAGGTAGAATTCTGGGAATCGTCCTTCTCTGGTACTCGGGGCTCGGAGTCCGGTCGGACTGGGACTACAGTCTGACGTGACGGATGCCTACGAGGGGTCCCCGAAGCGGAGGGTCCTCGACCGGGTAGGACAGGGACCCCCAGTCACCGTCTACCGTGAGACTACTCTGGCGGGAGTATTCCTCCTGGAGTGACTGGGAGACGTCTCAGCTTTAACTTAAACCTCGAGCGGAGTCCGAGACCACTTAATGTTAGTTTCCGGTCTCATCCTGGACGGTATAGGGTTTCGGAACTTTGTTACAGTCTAGGATTTGTCCGCCCGTACTTCGCTCCTCAGGTGGTGGGCTTTCGGTCTGGGGACGCTCGGTCGGCTACCAGGACGTCGGGTCACCGGGTGTCCAAAGAATGACCCTTACAGGAGCGAGACTGGGTAGTAGACTCTGTCTCGTTTCGGACTTGGGACTCGGACAGGGGTCGGACCCCACACGGGTGGTGTGGGACTCCCCGTGTCGGTCCCATCCCAGGACCCTTGCACTCTCTGACCGAGTAGGGGACTACACTCAATTCGTTAAACGTAGAAATACGTTTCTTTCGTTTGGGGTGAGACAGGAACTCTGTGTATAGGGTACCAGACTAAAACCAAACATTCATTTAACTTAATTACTCTTTTCGTGGGTTGGCCTGGGTCCTGGGCGACTCAGCCGAGACCCTCGGGCGAGTGTCTAGACCCCGGAAGTCCTGGGACCCGACACAGTTACGGAGACCAGAGGGCACCTTTCTGACGTACTAAACGCCACGCTGAGGGACGACCGCTGGGACGAGGGCAGGACAACGAGGTAAGGGGGTAGGGGTGGGACAAAGAGAAACAAAACGTCTAAGACAAAATAAAACTGTAACAAAAGTGATGGTAAAAGTGGTAACTCTAACGGGACTTCCATTGGGACGGGAGACGAGGAGGGGACAGGAAGGGGTGACCGAGGCGACGAGACAGCGATTGCGTGTGAGACGACGACAGACAGTGAGCCTCGGTGATTAGGCGACACGAACAGAAAGTCTAGGATCCGTTACGTCTGATACAGAAGTGATCATAGAAATGGAATCTTTAATAGGAGTTCCATTACGTGCGTCGTTCCGGAGACGGAGGAGAGACGTGGCGGAGAAGAGAGACCAAAGGAAGTGAGACCAAAATGAGACTTCGGACTTCGACCCCCTTGACCCCGGGGACTGAAACAACACGGGTACGTGTCAAACCCGTGACTACGACCGACTATGGTCCGTGAGGGGGTGTGGCGGACGGGGGGTGGTGGAGACGCTCGGTGCGGACTGGGGCCGTCCTTGGAAGAGGGATAGGCCGGGTCTCCCTTGCGGTGTGCTTCCTGTTCTCGGTCTTTTACCGTTTCGTGTCCCGTAGTTCTCCGGGAGACGGACACGGGAGCCCTACGGGAAACAGTTGTGTCCGGTTACGGTCACAGGGTAGGCTCCCGAGACCTGTCTGGGGACGTGTGTGGAGACTGGGGGTGGTTTCGAACGGGGGAGTGAGGACGGGTCCGGACCTCCTCCGTCGACACAGGAGGTCCCGAGTCACACCCCGGGTCTCAGGTGTGCGTGAGGGTAGGACACCAGAGGGGTTGTGTCATCTCGGGCGGAGACTCGTCGGAGTCCTACTGTCTCCAAACGGGGTTCGAAATAATAACAAAGATAATTATATGTTAGTCACTCCGAGGGGTCCACCGTGATTACCATTTCTTGGGTGGACGGTATCACGTTCTCTACATTCTCTGTACCCAAGCTAGGGACCTAACCCTTCTATGGACCTCTTCCCTTACCGATGGGAGAGGTCCTAAGAACGACCTCTTAGGGTGCCTGTCTCCTCGGACCGATGACAGGAACCCCGGCGTCTCTCAGTCTGCACTGACTTCACTGAATCGTGTCGTGTTATATAATGAATGTAGGTGAGACAATCCTTAAGGTTCGAGGGGCCCGGTGGGTTCGGAGCCCCCGTTCAAGGTTCAGTCCCCTCACACAGGCGGGTGAGAAGAAGAGTCTCGGACCGTGAGTGGGACTGGGGTCAGTCGCTCGCCGAGTCGAGTCACGGAGGTTGGATGACCCCCGGTGGGGCCCGCTGGAGGGGGACCGAGGGTCGAGGAGGGTGGGACGTGTCCTTCGGGGTCTGGGAGGAAGGACCCGAGGAGGTCCGCCCCTGTCGGACAGTGCAGGTCGAAGTCGGACTCACCTGTGAAAGAGTACGGAAGACACAGGTCTGGGAGACCAAGGTCGATTGGTCCACAATTGTTCTCCTTTGGTCTTCACAAGGAACACAAAAAGAGAGACTGAAGGCCCCCACCCCTCCCCCTGGTCCGACGGGCCGATGTACCTCTGGGAAGGGACCTGAGGTCTGGGTCCCTCTACTTGTTTTTGGTCCGAGAAGGTTCAGAGTCTGGGAGGGGTCTCGCGGAGAAGGAGGTTCCAACGGCCGAGGACCCTCCAGGAGACAGGGTGGGTGGACGAGGAAGAAGACGGGTGAAAGTGCGACTGACACGAGATCCACCTCGGACCGGGATCTTGGGACGGACGTGGAGGAGGGGGCCCAGGGAGACGGGGTGGACATCCGAGTCGTAGGACGGACCCTCTCCACTGACAGTCCGTACTCCCCACAGGTCCCAGTCTCTGTCAACTTTCCGGACCCGCACAAGTCGGAAGGTTCCTTTCCGAAAACCCCGGTTCTGTCAACCTGACTTACTACGGCTCTAGACAGCGACTCCCCTCCCTCTATCTTGGTCCTGGGTGCTCGTCTTTAATGCTTTCTACACAAATTACTCGGCATAACGATGGACCTCTCCGCGACCGACCTGCCTCCCCGTAGGACGAGAGGGTCGAGTCTCAAGTTAGGAAAAGAGAGGGGTCGTTCCGAAAAGGACCCGTTTCCAATCCTGAAGTCCTCGTCCTCACACACCGCCAGTCGTCTACCCCCTCTCCCCCGGGACGTGACCTGGGTGTCGCTTGAGAGTTCATTTACGGGGTAAAAAGGTCACAGGTGAACGGGAAAGAGGACACCGGTGAGAAGGAGACCAGGACGGACCCGTCGGCGGGACGTGTGTGTGTGTGTGTGCGTGTGTGTGTGCGGTCGGAAGACCCGAGTCTCGGAGAGTCAATTATACTTGGTACCTCGGTGGACCCAGACGAGAGCCCCCGGGTCTGGATGTGACTGTTCCTTCGGGGGGTGGGGTTCTAATATCCGGAAACCCCGTGTAGAGGTCGACTTAAGGGGACGTTGGAAAATATATTAGATGGGTGAAGACCTTTGAACATCCTGTGTCCACAGACTCAGGGGACACTGGGGGAGGACGTCCTCTAGTCACCCTTCTTAATCCAACGTTCTCGATAAAAACGGGTAAAGGGGACACAAACGAGAACTTAGTGAGACACTTGTTCGACGGGACCCGTACGAGACTAAGGTTTCTTTATTTAACCCGAAGGTCCGCTGGCCCCTCGACGAGGGTCCGAGATTCGGTAGTCGAGGTCTAAAAGGGGCGACCGACAGCGAGTACCAGTACCGGAAAGTCGAGAAGTGGACCTTTAGGTGACCGGGAATCAAGTACAGTTGCTCTGACCTGTCCTCAAGGATCTCGTACCTGTCCCGAGACTCGCCCCATCCCCCGTCGTTTGGGTGTTGTCGGGGTTTCACCAGGGAAGGATCAGAAGTTCCCCGAAAACGTACCAAGACATCGACGGATTGTTGGTGTACTCCTCCGACGACGAGATGTCTCCCCCTGAGACTCGTCGGGGGGTAGTGTCCTGCTTGCGTCTGCATGGGATGTTGCTTAGGTCAGCATCGAGAGACGACGCAGGTCAGGAGACATCACTTCCAGGGGACGTCCCGAACGGCAGACGTCCTAACACAGGCTTCCCGAAACGGATATTGAGGGTTCTCGTGAATGTTGGGAGACCCCTTCTCCAACAGTAGTGGAGTAAAGAGACTACTCTGTGTCCCTTCAACTCATTGTACGAGGTCCGTGAGTCTCGTACCACCCACCCTAAACTTGAGTCCGCCGGTCCGAGGTCTCGACCCGAGTGTGCCACCACGGGTGTCGGGGGAGACCTGTGTGTCGAGGTCTTGGCCTACCACCTCACCTCGAACTTAGGACCCGCGTCTGGTCGTCGTGAACACTCCGGGTCCTTCCCTATCTACGACCAGTGGTCGTAAGGACCATCTTAAAGAACATCTTAAAGAGTGACCCGCGATGTCGAATGTACTCGGACTCCCCAATGGACCCCGATTTGCTCCCTTCAAGGCCCTTCGGTTCCCCGACCAGGAGCTGACCCGTTCGGGGGTGGAGGGGGTCTACGGGTTCAGGACCCCCGGGACTCCACCTCTCTCAAACCTCTCCCGTAACCTTGGGCTCTTGTGTCGAGTTGGGTCCCTCGTCGTCGTTCCCCGGAGTGCCCCGACGTCAGTGTCTTTGCACTGCTCCCCGTCACCCCTTACCCCCGCCCGGGAACTTTCCCGACGTCTATGACCTGACTTCCAGTGTCCGTGCAGGACCCGTCCTCGGAGACCCGAAACGTAGCGACCGTCGTCTGTGAACGGTCCGTGTCGCAGAAGAGGACAGGACGGACGGGGTTGGGAGACAGTGGAGAGCCAAGAAGTAGATCCGGGACGACCCTCACGACACCGCCCTCCCTCCCCACTTCCCAGAAACCTCGGGCCTCGACGAGTGTGGGGCTAGGGACACGGGGGTCTACTGCCGGATGCCCCGGAAGGACGTGTTCCCGAGGAAGACGGCGTTGATGAAGTTGTAGGACCTGGACGACCACCAGTCACACAGGGAGTAGAGGAAGCCGTAGGTCACTCACCCCGGGCTCCCGGACGCTCTCCGTACCCCGTTCCCTCTCCCAGTCTCTTCTGGCGCTCCCTCGTCGGACAGACGCAGGTGTCGTCGCACTCCCGTGACCCTGGTCCCACCCCGGAGGGACCGCCGACACCCGGGTTCCTCCCATCTCCGGAAGACTTCCATTGATCGTCCACTCCCACCCCCTGTTAAGTCTCGTTGGGGGTAGGGGGCCCCGTCCCGCGACACACGGGGACCTCCTGCCGACACCGGACAGGAGGGGACCTCTCCTCCGGACCGGGGTCACGGGGTCCACACGTCTCAGACACCACAGTCTCGACAAGGAGGTCCGGACTTACAGGAGACATGTTCCCCCACACCACCCGTCGGTGACCCTTGGTCCGAACCTCCACCCCTGGTCCAAACTTCCACTCGTGGTCCACGGAGGGGGCGGACTTCGGGGCGGTAAGCATGTCATATAGAAGTTCTGGTACTATACTTTTCGGTGGTGCCCAAGTCTAATGTTGTCCGTGGTGCGTCCTACGGTCCACCAAGTACACGTAAAAGAGAAAACTAGGAACGTTGTTCGAGTACTCCACTTTTGACGGGGCAAAATGTCTATTTCTTTGACCCCGAGTCTTGTCAATCCTTCACATAGGAGACCGACCCCAGACCACCTCGAGACGGAGAGATGTAGGGGAACCGACCCATTTACGGGAGCTCGTAGGACTGTGTACCATTTAAGAAAAGGGTACTAAACGAGTGGTTCAGGGGCCGAGGGTCCTATCGAGGTCCAGGGACGTCCACCCTCTGAAAGAGGTCCTGAGGGTACGCGAGGGGGAGAGAGGACGCCCGGGTCCTCGTCCTCACCAAGTGGGGTGGTAGGTGAGGGGGTCCAGGTCACGGTAGTTGCACCACTTCTAGGACGCTCAGGACTCCCACGAGGCCGGTGACGCCCGGTAGTTGTCCCGGTTCCCCGACTTCCACTCGGCTGGCCCGGACTCGCCCCCGGGGGTCGGGTCGTTCGAGGTCGGTCCCCAGGTACACTCCACTATCCACCCGTCTTCCGTCCCTGTTACCGTCCCGGAGACCCAACCTTGGTCCTGGGAGGACGACCGTGGAGTCGGGTGAAGTACAGGACCAAGGTTCTACGTACCTCGGGGTCATCTCCGGTGGTAAATGTTAGGGTTGAAAAGTCGTTTCGAAAACGTCTTCCTCTGGTGTATGTTGGAGCCCGGGGTACGTCACTACTCCGGGGACTTAGTGACGGGGTCTCATACCCCACAATCGCCCCGAAACCAGGTACCCAGTGCGTCACCCTATACGCGGGGGGTCCGAGGTAGTGGGACACTCGACCCTCGTGTGAAACGGGGAAACTCAGACTAGGGGTGGTGGGGGACGAGTATCACCTCCCGACGGGGACGGGGGAGTCTCTCCCGGTACTGTGGCCCCTTGAGTCGGTTCCGGTCCGGACTGGGGGGACGGAGGGGGGTGTCGTGCAGCACGTCACGCACAAGCACCGGTAGGCGTGGTAGCCCTTGTAACACTAACAGTGGTGCGACGAGGTCAAGTACAAGCGGACGTAACCCCAGGTCGAGAAGTTCCACCCCAGAGTCGGTCTAGACGTCGGGGACAGGAAGGGTGGACAGTCGAGGGTTCCTGTACCTGTCCTCGTCGGTGTCCCCTGTACCACCCCTGTCACGACCCAGAGAGACCCCTCCCTGCGTCGATGGGGTGTCGGGGAGGACAGAAAGTCTGGGTTCCTCCTGATTGATCAAGGGTCTGGTCTCGTCTCCATCAAGGGTCTGGACTCTTCCTGATTGATCAAGGGTCCTACCTCCTCCTGATTGATCGAAGGTCTGGGTTTCCGATTGATCAAGGGTTTGGGTTCCTCTTGATTGATCAAGTGTCTAGGTTCCCCCTGATTGATCAACGGTCTAGGTTCCCCCTGATTGATCAAGGGTCTAGGTTCCTCCTGATTGATCGAGGGTCTGGGTTTCTTCTGATTCATCAAGGGTTTAGACTCCTCCTGATTGTTCAAAGGTCTGGTCTCTTCTTGACCAAACGTTTGGACTCCTTATGATTGATCAAGGGTCTGGGTTCCTCCTGATTGATCAAGGGTTTGTACTTCTCCTGATGAAGGGTTTGATCTCTTCTTGATCAAGAGTCTGGTCTCTTCCTGATCAAGGGTCGGACCTCCTTCTGATCAACGGTCTGACCTCCTCCCGATCAAGGGTCTGGTCTCTTCCTGATTGATCAAGGGTCTCGTCCTGATTGATCAAAGGTTTGGTTTCATCCTGATCAAGGGTCGGGTCTCCTCCTGATCAAGGGTCGAGTCTCCTCCTGATTGATCAAGGGTCGGGTCTCCTCCTGATTGATCAAGGGTCGGGTTTCCTTCTGATCAAGGGTCGGACCTCCTCCGGATCAAGGGTCTGTTCTCGTCCCGATCTAGGGTCGGGTCTCCTCCTGATCAAGGGTCGGACCTCCTCCTGATTGATCAAGGTCTGGTCTCGTCCCGATCAAGGGTCGGGTCTCTTACTGGTTGATCAAGGTTCTGGTCTCGTCCTGATTCATCAAGGGTCGGGTCTCGTCCTGATTGATCAAGGTTCTGGTCTCGTCCTGGTTGATCAAGGGTCGGGTTTCCTACTGGTTGATCAAAGGTCGGGTCTTCTGCTGGTTGATCAAGGGTCGGGTCTCGTCCTGATTGATCAAGGGTCGGGTCCCGTCCTGATTGATCAAGGGTCGGACCTCCTCCGGTCGCACATCCACCGGGAGGTTCGCACCGACGGGAGTCGGGACGGGAGGGAAGATCTCTTTCCGTCCCCCCTGACAGTAGGGACTGGGGAGACACACCAGTGGGTGGATCTGGACACCCCGAGGGACACTGGTCGTCGTACTCAGGGGGTGGGTCCACCGACGTCTCGGGACCGAACGGTCCAAGAGCGGGACACGGACCGTCCGGGAGGGGTAAAGACGGGGTCAGGAAGAGAGAGACAAGAAAAGGTGGACTTCGAGACGGGGGTGGTACGTGTCCCCGGGGCGAAAGTGGTTCAAAAGTTGGATTCAGGTCGGTAGGAGGAGGGAGTGGTCTGGACGGAGGGCTCGAGACGAAGTGGGGACCCAAGGGACACTACCCCAGGGGCGCCGTGCCGCGCAAAAGACAGACCCGAGACGAGAGGAGTGAGAAGACAGGGTTCTGAGGTCGTGTCTCGGTCGACGTCTATATTAGTGATCTGTCAAAAACTGGTTGAGGAGCTAAGTCCTTGGAGAGGTAGTGACACGAGAAGGTGGAAGGTCCCTTTCGAGATGTGGACAAGCCTGTCAAGGTTTGTCTGTCTCCGACTTACGTTCACTCACACCGCCCCTGTCAGTCCGGCCGACTGAGACCCACCCACTCCGAACAGGACTCTCCTCCCCACGGGGCAAGAAGGAGGTTGTCGTCACCGTCGACCTAAAACGGGTACCCAACAGACCAGGTCAACTGTGTCGTGTACTCTAGTAGATGAGGGCTCCAGACGAGTCCCCGGTCTTGACACCCAAATTCGAGTCGGTAGGGTAGGGTGGGGGTTCGGTCCTCAGTGTCCACCACCCTCTACCCTCTTACTTGACAGAGGGAAGGCGTCCCCCTTGATGTAGTGTATGTTCCTACCCCTCCATCTGGTGGGGTAGTAGGTCGGGGCGTCGACCCTCTTGTCGTTCAAGCTGAAACTGTTACAGGACCGGCGGTACTACCGGGACAAGTGGCAGAGGTGGAAGCTCCCTACCGGTCTCATTCATGCGTCTGGGACCGGTCAGAGTGACCACAGGTGTGAGGAAAGTCTTTGGTGCAAATAGAGGTAGGAGGGATCCACCACTCCCACAAAGATCTTGTTCGACTTCCGGTACGCACGATTCAGTGAAGTCAGCACAGGTTGAGAAACTCTGGGACACCTGGTATTGGGTGGTTCGAGGAGACAGGTACCCTAAGAGGACCGTTCTCATGACCACACCCAACGGTAAGAGAAGAGGTCCCGTGGCAGGGTTGGTTCCCTAGCTTGGGTTCAGAATGTAGAGGACGTGACCGTCCGTCCAAGAAATGGTGATCGTAGTGGACCCTTCGGGTCTGTGTCCGATGGACTCACATTTGATTTGGTGACGACTACCAGACTCGCTCGGACCCGTAAATATAACTCACGAAAATAGATTTACCTATAGACAGGAGTCTACCTAGAATGTAAGTGACGTTGTAGGAGGCTCAGAGACGACTCTTTGTTGTTTCGACATAATGATAAGTGGTTATAGAGGTCAAAAAATTTAGTTACGGGTACTGAACGTAATGTAAATCTGTCAAGAACGGTCAAAGTTTTGTGGAAGTATAAATAATATGGTTGACGGGACGGTCCATCCTTTTAGGTCTTGATAACAAGTGTGAAACGTCTATTCCTTAGACTACGAGTCTCTCTAACTCACTAAACGGGTTCGGTGTGTCATCATTCTCTGTCTCGACCAGAACTTGGTCGAGGGGCCGGGACGCGCCCGACAGAGGGACGGAGGTCCAACGACATGGCGAGGTAGCTGAGAGTGTGCCTCCTGTTCCCAGGGTATATGTTGATGGCGCACCTCTAGAGGCAGAAGAAGTAGTAGATGTAGTAGTAGTAACGGAAGAAGTACTACTTGTAGAAGCACCCAAAGCAGTAGCAGTGGAAGGTCCTCGTCCCCCTCGTTCTCATGTTCTTGACGCTCGACCTGTTCTTGGTCCATCGGGGGTGGGGGGTCTCCCGCTCTCCGGTCCGCCAGTCCTCCGACTTCGGACGCTTTCGAGGGGAAGACGTCTCTTGGGCTCGAGACGAATCCTTTCCTTGAGGGGGGTTTGGGGACAGTCCCCTGGAGACCTGGGGACCAGGTGTGGAACCGAGATCTGAGTGGTAAGACCGCGGAATCTGGGAATAGATGATGGTCCAACTACTGTCATCTGTCCTCGTTTATCCGACCAACCCAAATCTTCGACCTTCACCTCTGACCTCCTCTCTCCTCCCGAACCCACTCAGGGCAGGACTGGACCCCAGGCCCATGTCGTCGTCTCCATTGGGCTCAGATCAGTTGGTTTCTGGGGAACCGGCGTTCGATACTGAAGACCAGACACCTGTGACCATAGATTCTGTTGACTGAGTCCTACCCTTTCCTCTTAGCACCTCTCTGTCCGGAGGTCTTCTCAGAAATCGACCTTTATAGACTCTTCTGCCTGACAATCAATCAGTCGTTCGCAAATGGTTGGTAGGGGCTCTGCCTTCCTTCCTCTGTCCCGGGGGAGTTGATGTAGAACTACCCCTGGTTGGTTTCTCCCAAGAGGGAGGCATCCCCTTACTATCTTGGAGTTTTTTACTGGTTCATTGTAGACCAAGTTGGACACTTTGGGGAGGGCAAATGAGGGGCACCGTCACACACCTCATGGGGGGAGTAGGCCCAATGATTGCGGAGGGCGGATGGGATCGCCGTCGCGCACTTGATTGTGGTGGTGGGGGGGTAGTAGGCCCAATGATGGGATCGCCGTCACGCACCTTATTGTGGTGGTGGGGGGGGGGGTAGTAGGCCCAATGATTGCGGAGGGCGGATGGGATCGCCGTCACACACCTTATGGTGGGGGGGGGGTAGTAGGCCCAATGATTGCGGAGGGCGGATGGGATCGCCGTCACACACCTTATGGTGGGGGGGGGGTAGTAGGCCCAATGATTGCGGAGGGCGGATGGGATCGCCGTCACACACCTTATGGTGGGGGGGGGGTAGTAGGCCCAATGATTGCGGAGGGCGGATGGGATCGCCGTCACACACCTCATACGGGAGTTCCGGGCCGGGGACGCCTCCATGTAGGGCTTTTTGGTCGTGGTCATGTTCCACACCATGCACCAGTTGAGGTGGATGAAGCTCATGGACTACAAGCAAGAGTAAGACGAGTTGTGGTAGACGGACCGGTACGTCCAGTCAGGGCGCCCGGCCGGTCCCACGGACCCAGCCCCGCCCCATCCCCCGTCTTGCCCCGACCCTCCACAACGGTAAAGCGACCGGGTCACCCCGTCCTCCCGGTGGAAGGGCTCCCCAGTCTTACGGTCCTGCGACCCGACTCCATCTCCCGCTACCTCGTGTCCACTGGAATGTCACCGCAACTAGCAGGCCCTTACGGTCGACACACCTCGGGTGGACTCCGGTCCGCCGGTGCGTCTCGACTGACGCTACTCTCGTCCCGGGTCCGACACGGACGGACGTAAACGCCCCTGCTGTCTCTCCCCTTCCTGGGCGTCCCGAAGAACTCGGGTGGACCGAGGGCGTCCACACCGGCCGGGGGTCCGACGCAAGTCCTTCCAGAGACAACTCCCGCACCGACCCTCGTCCCTCGGTGGCGGAATAAAGTGTCGGGGAGGCGGGGGTGGGGGGTGGGGGTCGTGATGCCAGTCTCGACAGACAAGTTTTAGCGGTACTTGTAGGAGTTGTACGAGAAGTGGCCGGAGAAGTGTCACCTCTACCAGGACTTCGAGTAGCGGAAGTTCGGGTTCCATCCGGAGGACCCTGTCCGGAAGCCAGGTGTCGCGGTCCCCGCCCGAACCCAGCTACTCCCGTCTCAGAGCCGGTCCCTGACCTAGGAGGACCGTTACTGGCGACGTCGGGTCCTCGGAAGTCCCGAACACGGTCTTGCTGAGGAACTTCGTCTGAGAGTCAGGGACCTGACTGGACTCCAGACCTGTGTCCCTCGTCCCTCCACGGACTCGGTCGGAGGAAGGTGCCCTCCACCTGAGCGGGAGCGGGGGCGTGTAGTAGATCTCCTCTGACCTTTGGTTTGGAGTTGTCCGGGTCGGGGGGTTCTGGGTTTGTCCCAGACAAGAGTGCGCTCGTGACGTGTCTGATTGTCGGAACGACGTCGCCGAGTCCGTCCCGGCGTAAACGAGTCCTGACCCGCAATCACGTAGACCCCCCGGAGACCAAGGGGTGGAGTCCCGACGTCAGTGACGTGTATGGAAGGTCGTGTCCTGTCTGGATGTTTACAGACACGCATCGATCCATATTCGTCGAAAATCTTTTTTTGTAACCCTCTCTAGTCTCGACTCACTCCGTCCTGTCCCACCCAACCGAAGACGGAGAACCTAGTAGACACGGGAAACAGTGACTGACCTGTTGGGTGGTGATGGTGTGTGTGTGTGTGTGTATGTCGGAGCTCCTGCCTCCCACTGATCCAAACTCGTCTAGGGCAGAGAGAGGGATATCTGTCGAGTCGTAGTGGCACAGGTAAGAGACCCGAAGTGTCGACGGGATCTACCCCACAGGACCCCCGAGTCCCCGAAGGTCGACGATGTGTTGAAACCCCCTCAGTCACTCTTCCCTAGATTCTCCCATAAAGTCCCGTCCAAAGGCTTGGAAAAACAGGGGTGAAGATGACCAAAAAGATCTACGTTGTGTCCAGTTGGGTCCCCCCGACTCCCCGGTTTGACGTACAGGACATAAAGTGAAGGTAAGTCTACGAATGGACGAGGTCTTGATCGTCCCGGTCCTCCCTACGGGGTTCCGACATCCAGTCTAGGGACAAATCACTGTCCTAGGAGCAACAGAAGAGACTTAATTACAAGGTGGTTGTAAACAGTCATTGGACGCCACGACGTGTGTGGAGTAACGTACCTTAGGAGTTCTGTGGAGAGACTCTATCCATAATCGAGGAGCAGAATCTCTTCTCCCCTCACCTTGAGTCTCGTTAATTCACAACATAATTAATGTGGTAATAATTCACCGTCCTGACCCTTATCTTAGGTCGCACAGACTGAAACATCAGCTACATTAAGGGAGGTGTGGTTCGGTAATCGTTCGTAGAAGGACACGGTACAAAAGACGACCCCTGAAACGTCTTCCTCCCTTTGGGAACTCCCCGAAGTTTCTGTTCTGTCGGCACAAGAATGACGTGGTTCGGAGGGAGTGGTCTCCCTGGACTCTCAGGTCTCACACCTTGGGTCTGACTTACGTCTCTTACTCTGGGATTATTTACAGTAAATCACTATTAGTACCACGAAAGGGTGGAGGAGGTCCCGTCTTTTATCCGAGAAAAGTGAAAGGGAAGGTTTGGGTCAGGGTGAATCCCCGTCTCTTATGGTGCCTTACAGGGACCGGTAGAAGACACCCCGGGATAAGGTTCGGTGTACCGGTCCCCCGGCCGTCCGAGTCTCGGGTGTCGTCGTGTGGTGTCCCTCCGACCACCCGGTCCGGCAGCGACTCGGCTCGGAGGTTGAGTCTACTGTCGAAGGTCCTCCATTGACCGTACCAAAAGAGGTCAGAGTACTCTACACGCCCAATTTATCAAGTTTCCGAACCCAGTGAGACGCAACTCAGTCTACACAAAGACTACTACAGTCCACGACGACGTGTCGGGACACCCCAGAAGGACTCAGTCCGACGTCTCGAGTCCCCTACGTACTCTGTCTGGACGGGATTCCTCGTTCACCGTCACTGTAACGTACCCAGATTCGGACCTTTTGTGACAGGGACTTAGGTCTGGGTCCTTGTTCGATCAATGGACCCTTCTTCGGTCAATCCCACGAACCTTGGTATTTCATGGGGTAGAGGACATGTAGAACGAAAGACAGTACTCTTTTACCCCATTTTAGTCTCGCTGCAAAGGTTTCTTCATTCTGTTGGTGGGTCCCGTAGACGTAAAGTGTACGTCTTACCAGACGGACACGAATTTCTCTTTCCCTTTTTCAGTCTCACAATCAGTGAGTCAGCACAGGCTGAGAAGCGTTGGGGTACCGGACATCGGACGGTCCAAGGAGGTAGGTATCTTAAAGGATCCGTCCTTATGATCTCACCCAACGGTAAAGGAAGAAGTCCCCCAAAAGGATTGGGTCCCTAGCTTAGACACAGAGGACGTAACCGTCCGCCAAAGAAATGGTGACGCGGTGGACCCTTAGGGAGTAATTCCTTGTCTAAGGTCTTCGTAGCGGTTGTAAAGGTCCGTCTTTTGGTTTGGTCTTTCACAGACGTCGAGACCACCTTTATGACTCGACCGAGGTGGGCTGTTGGTCCCGAGGATTGCACTGGCGTTCAGATACAATGCACAGACGTCGGCACTCGCAGTCGACTCCTTCCCGACAGTCTTTTGTCCCTACGTCCCCACCCGTAGTCTGGACTGTCGCCCACAGACTCCGACCGGACGACCCGAAGGAAGAGGCAGCGAACCAGAGACACCAGAGACACCAGAGGCACCAGTCACCCAGTCAAACATCCGACCGGAACAAGAAAGGTACAGGAACACCATTGACTACAAAGACCAGAAGTAAAGGTAGACAAGACGAGTGGTCAAACTCTTTAATTCAGTCAAGTTCATCTAGAGAAGGGACAGACAGACTTCTCACCCTGTCCACTGTCCGTACAGGACTTGTGGATCACCGGTCCCCTAAAGAGGGGACTCGTCCTCTTGAAGGGACCTATAAGGGTCACGGGGACCCGGGAAACTCTGACACGTCCTGACTTGACCAGTCGTACTTTTCCGAAACAAATCTTCCGAGACTTCAAGTGACTCATCGACCTCACAGGAGAATACTTACCTTTAAATAGTCGTTTCTGTCTTTTCTTGAAAATTCTATGTGAACTATTCGTGACTTTTTATAGGTTATCGATCCTTACGCACACACGGTTCAGCGAAGTCAACACAGACTCAGAAACACTGGGGTGCCTGTCATTTGGCGGTCCGAGGAGACGGACACTTTGAAAGGTTCGAACTTATGATTTCACCCAACGGTATGAGAGGAGGTCCCCTAGAAGGGTCGGGTCCCTAGTTTGGACTCAGAGAACGTTGAGGACGTAACCGTCGACCTAAGAAATGGTGATCGTGGTGGACCCTTCGGGGTCTAAGCCCGTCCAGGGGAGTTTGGGAGTAGGACCCACCAAGACGTCACCTCAGGACGATACCTGAGTCCACGGTTGTCCCGTCCCCTTCTGAGAGGGCTCTGGGGTCTCCTCGGGTCGACCAAGGGTAGTGTAGGGTAGGGTGGTCCCCTCCGACACCCACGAACACGAGACGGGTGTGGCTCGAGTGGAGGTCCAGTAGTGTACATCCACTCTACTCACTAACTTCCGGAAACCTTGAAACGACCCCTCCTTTTCGCATTGAGGTTTCTTTTTGGTCTCGTCTACAGGTTTCACACGTAAGGAGCTTGTTGAACCTCCCGGTGGTGGTGGGTGGGACCCAGAGGGGACGGAGGACGACGGGGTGGAGGTAGGGTATGAGAAACTCGACCCTCCACGGTCGGAGAACTTCCCGTCCAGTGTCCTATTTCGACCGTCCCTCCACCTCCGTCCTCCCCTTCGTCGACACACGGTCGGTCCGGCGGGGTGAGCTGTGGCCGTCGGGAGTTAGTGGTACTACAGATTCCTGTAGCACTGTAGCGGATGTCAACTGTAATAGAAACGCTCTACCCTAAAGAAACCTCCTTTACTACGACTTCCACTTTGAGGTCATGAAACCGGTGGAGTACACTTCTCAACTGAGTGACCTTTTCTGAGACTACTACCCTCCCTAACCCCCGTCTCCCTCTTCCCCTGCTGGCTCCTACTCTACCGACCTACCGTAGTGGTTGAGCTACCTGCACTCAGACTCACTTGACGCCTTCAACTACTACCCTCCGGACCGTACGACGCTAAGTACCCCAGTGTTTCTCAACCTGCACTAACTCGCTGACTTGACTTGACTTGACTTGACGTTCCGTCACCAAGGGTCACACTGTGAGGTGACGGTCGACGCGGGTGGGGGGTATAGGGTCTGGGTACTGGACCTCGGGTCCTTTCTGGTCTCGAAGACCTTGGTCCCCGTGGCGGAGGGTCCGAGTTAGGTCGGTCCGAGACTGAGCCGACCTGGAGGAAGGGACTAGTTCGTGTTGTGACAGAGGGGGACGTAAAACCTAGGACGGAGGAGTCAGGAGTGATCCTAAGTTCTACTCTTGGGGACTTCCTCGAACCCCAAGACATCGGGTGGAAGGGAGAGGAGGAGGAGGGTGTCAGGACCCGAGACGAAAGGGGTGACGGGTCGGGGTAGGGGTTTTGACTGGGACACGTAGTCCGGAGGGACCCTCCCCGTCTGATTGAGGTCGTTGGGACTGTCAACGACCTGTGTGACCCGAAGGACGTCCACGTCCCGAGTGGACACAGGGTGGAGCGGGGGTTGGTAGTGACCTTCCAGCAGTATCCACCCTTTTGGAGCCGCGTCTCTCTACGCCAGTAGACGAGTCCCAGTGGGTCGGTCCTTCACCGTCTCCCTCCTGAGCTTGGGTCTGTGGGACGGAGGTCCCGAGTGCGTGATGTGGCGGAGGAAGTCGAACCTTGTCGAGGTCCGTACCTCACTTGACCCCGTGTCTACTAGGCTCTCTCTTCAGGCTTAAGAGTGTGCCCACGTCACGTAGTACCCTACGATCCCGTCGTCAGAGAGGAAGGGTCTTTGTTACCCGACTTCGGTCCCGACCAAACCAGGTATTCGGTCACTCATCTCCCAACCTCGTGAGTCCTCTTCCCTATCAAGGATCGTCTACGACCGGGCAGTTGGGGTCCGACCCCCAGGTGATTGGGACGTCCGAATCTCTTCCGAAGGTCGGGTTTCGCGATAGGGTTACTGGTCGGGACGGACCGAGATTCCTCGACCTGGAACTCTCCAAACCAAGTGGTCAATTCCCTCTCGGGTCTTTGGGAAAAGGACTGGGACTGAAGGTGGTTCCTCTTTTCCCCACATACTGGACCGAGGCCAGTCGACCTGAAGGACTTTCAGACACCATAAAAGGGCCAGACGAAGGAGGTAGTGGGGTGTTTGGACACAGTGGGCTCTAAAGGTCGTTTGTTCAGGGTAGGGGGACCCCTAACCGTCCACACAGGACCGTCGGTGACTGGAGGACCTTCCGTAGTCGACAAAGACCCCACCCACACCTTGCCCCACCTCCTCCCCGACTCTCGACTTAGTTCGGTACAGGTACCAGGTCGAACCTTCTAACTATCTTACCCCCACCTACCCAGTCCCCTCGACCGTAGAATTTCCCTGGGACAGTTGGGGGACGAGCCCGGTACACATTTGGAGGAGACCCACCCTTGACCACCCGAGACGCCGGTCACCTCCGGGACCTGGGTGTCCAGTCTATCCAGTTGGCTTCCGGGGTCGTCGTGTCGGACGTCTCCCGTTCCGTCCCGCACTCGTCTCCCTCGGAGGTTCCCCCCCGCCGGACCAGGGACACGTTGGTCTCTCGTCCCCACTGTCCGTTACGAAAGTACCCCCGCCAAACGTCCCAGGGTCCCGAACCGAGGACGGGGCACGAGCGGGCGACAATTGGAGGACAGGTGACGAAGACGGACGGAAGGAGGGAACAGAGAGGGGAGTCGGCGTGACGCCTGGGTCCACTGGGTGGGCAGACAAGGTCCAGGGAGACCACTAGGCCTCTGAGGTCAGAAGGGACGCTTGTTCTACGGACGGCGGGAGAGAGGAGGGGAACCGGGGTTATTGCGAGACAGCGGCCCAAAAGATCCAACCTACGCCCTGCAGGACCTGAGAGAAGACCAAGGACGAAGGTAGGAGAGAGACGGACTTGGGGGATGGGGAAGGGAGGACTTTGGCAAAAGGGGGGACCTCCATCGAGGGGTCGCAAAAGGTTTTCACTACAACTTGTGTACGTGTAAGCAGGAAGCAAACCCCAGGAGTGAGACAGGGGGACGGGAGTTTTGGCCGTGAGGGGTACACGGACTTTACGGTACAGTCGTGGGTCCTCCCCAACCAAGAAAGGACGAGTGTCGAGTTTACCCTCTCGTTCAGAGAAAGACGGGGTCCCCGGGACACTATAAGTCTCTTTGTGAGCTCCTTCGAATGTTCTACCGGTCCCAAGGTTCACTGGGAGTGAAGGGGGTACGGAACTCGGTTGGAGGTGAGGGACGGTCAACAGGTCTCCGAAACACCACCGTAAAGACGGATGTACCCGTCTTTACGAACCCTTGACTCTTCCGGGACAGGGACACTGGACTGGAGGCGTGATTCTCATTACTCTTACCGGACCTGTCGTACAGAACACTAGGTCGACTTTCCCCCGTGTCGACCCTTCACTCCCCAGCTTCTCGTCCTACCGCGACCCTCTTTACCCGTTTGTCTTCTGCGGACCGAGGATTCTCAGTCCTTGTGTCTCCCTCTCAACCGGTGGGGGTCCTCCCGATCCCTCCCCCCTGGACCCTCTGCGAATCTCAGCCCCCGAAGGGACCTTTCTGGTTTCCCCGTCTAAGGAGAGAATTTCATCTGTGTAAGGGGACCACGACTGGGAGGGGTGAGGTGGGAGGCCCTCTCATCGGTGGGTTGAGGACCCTAGGACTTGGCGCTCACACGTAGGTGCACAGGGTCTCGTAATGAGGGACTGGGGAGGTGAGTCTCTCCTGGGCAGGACAGAAACATCTCTCAAACGGATGGATCCTGAGGAGTACCCTTACCTCTGTCAGTCAGTAGGTGTATGAAGGTCTTTACAAAGTTTTTGTACGCAGACAAGGGAAGGGGTTTATGTCACATTTTGTCCGTTTTGGGTGTACACGTCCTGTTCCCCCACACAAGTCGTGGGACGAGGGACGGTCCGTGGTCCGTACTACCGGTCACACGAGGAGGGTTCTCCGGAGGAGGGTCCGGGGGTGGGACGGACGTCCGACACTCTCGGGACAAGAGAGTCCCGCAGAGTCGTCCCACGACCAGTGTCACTACTACGACCCCTGGCCCGAAACCTCTGAGTCAGGTCCAGGGGGTGTGTGTGTAAGGGTCCGAAACCTGGACTGGGTCGGAGGTAGGGGAACTTCACTCCTTTCGGAGACCTGTCTCCGTTTAGGTCCCGATTACGGGTAGGCCCCGACCGTGCTCCCACTGGACCAACATCTACGACGAGACTACTACACCGGGGGAGCAGTAGCACTCGAAGTGGACTCAGTGGTGGTTCGGGTTCCCGGACCGGTGGGTGGACCTGGTGTGACTACGACGAACACTAAGGGTCTAGTGCGGAGTTCCAGGGACGGGGCACAGTGGAGGCAGGGACGTCCGTCGGGAGTCTGTTCTCTCAGCCTCCGGACCCTCCACGACCCCTGTGTCCTTCCCACCGGTCCCCGGCCCAGATTCCTCCCCGTGGGCCCTTCCGTCCACCCCCCCACCCGGCCGGCGGGGAGGACCCGAGCCTGAGGTCGTCGCGGCCCGCCGGGGCGCCCGAGACACGGACAGACAGATTGGAAGGAAAAGTGAGGGCAGGACGGCGGGGCACATCCCGATGAAATCACTGGGGACCTTACAGAAACTGAAGGACTAGCATTAACCGTCGCATTAACTGCAGTAAGAGTCACTCTGCTTACACTCATACTGAGACGGGTCCTGCGGAGGCACGGGGGGAGAGAGAAGTGGAGGAAACCAAATAAAAAACCAAAGGACAAAATGGGCGAGGTCAGTACGAAAGAGAGCGTGGACGGCGGCAGGACCCCCTGCACTCGGGGCGGTGACAGGGGTGAGGCGGCCCGGCCCGTTTCCGAGGGCGAGGAGGGCCTGCGGGCGGGCCGGGGGCTGATTGGGTGAAAACAGTCCGAGGCACTCGTTGTCCACGTCCGCACGTGGAGGTCTTGACACCTCACCATTCCCCAGGTCATACGGGTGTATTGGAGAAAGAAAAGAGTAAAAAAAGAGAAGAGAGGAAAGAAAGTACGAAAAAAAACAAAACAAAAGTAAAAGGAGAAGGAAAACAAAACAAAGGAAACAGCGACCAAAAAGAGAGGGAGGGAGGGAGCCGAGGAGACGGGTACGTCGTGATAAAGACACTACGTACCTTGTGTAAACTGCGGAACTAACAACACCCATCGTAACAACTATATCGGTAGTGGCTCCATTTGCATTCATGGCCGCAGGGCGGGACACTGCGGCACGGACGGAGTGCGAGTGGGGGTAGCGAGAGGAAACGGAGGAGAGGAGGAGGGTCGAGTAAAGGTGAAACAATAAGAGTAAACAAACAAATTTAACCAAATTTCCTAAAAAAAGAACAACGGAATAGAACTTTAAAGAAAGAAGAGAAAAAGATTGTAAACCTTGCTCAATCCGGGAGGAGAGGAAGGCTCAAGACTGAGGACGTAGGGAAGGAGAGGAGAAATGTTAGTCGGACCGTACTACGTGCGACAGATCTTCCTGCGTCGGGGTCCCGGGACCTCATTCCGCTACCTCCCGACAAATGTTGGGGACCCGTCGACGGCCCCGCCCCTGGGTCGGGGGAGGACGAGGCCGTAGGCCCTTTTCGGAGAGGACTCCTGGGGCCCGTCCGTCTCCGAGGATGAACTGGTCGGAAGAGTCGGGTGGGTCGAGGCATAAGTACGACCTTCCCGGGGAGTGACCCTCTTGTGAACATAGGGAGAAGAGACCTCTCCCGAGGAGGGGGGTCGGGGGGAAGACGAATGACACCTCGTGGACCGGGGTGTACTTGGACGGGACTCCTGGTCGGAACGGGGACGGACCGAGAGGGACCGGGCGGGGGGTCGGACCGAGGTCCCGGAGGACGTGGACGAGGACCCTCGACGGGGAGGATCTGTCAGAAGTTGGGGACGTGTGCGAGCAGACAGGGGCCGTACGAGTTGGAAGAGAGAGAGAGACATCCGTTCGGGAGAACGCCGACCAGAAATTGTACACACCAAATCAAGGAACAGTATCAAAAAATAACCAATTCTCTGAACTATTACAAACGTGTTTACAACTACGTGACTTGGCAACTCATTGTCGAGTCTCGTCTACGACTTCCCAAGACTAGATTCCACAGTCTTTGGGGAGTACTGGCAGTCGGGGAAATGGGGTCAGGAATGGGGTGGGGTTTCGACCGACGGTCAGTGAATTGACTGTAATGAAGAACAGGACTAAGGGGTAGTCTTCGGACAGATGGGGAAGGGCCCCCACCTACGACCCTCCTCAGGTAATGTAGGACGACAGTTGGAGCGGAGAGGGACGAACTGGGTGACGGGTCTAAACCAACGGGGAGACAGAGTCCCTAGGGGACCCCAACAGAAACAGAACACCACACACACACACACACACACACACACACACACATTTGAGGGCGTGTGTGCGTGAAGGAACTGGAATAGGCCATTTAGTAACCTCGTGTTCCTTTGACTCGAGGGGGATTGGATCCGGAGAAGAGGGAGCGTGGTGAGGGACGAGGAGGTACACCGGGGTCCAACGAGAGCCTAGGGACATGTACGTATAGGAACTGGTCCCGGGACACGAGTCTGGTTCCCCGGGAGAGTCCCCTCTGGTCCCTTCCAGTCCCACCCGGACGGAGACCTCCTCCCTAGAGACACCCCCAGACACGTCCTTGGTTCCCGTCCTTGCATTGTCGTCTCTCCGGGGACCACGTGTTCTGTGTGGGTCAGGGTCCCAGAAGACCCCAATCCGGTCTTCCGGTGACGCCGGTCCGGGTGCAGTAGTGAGTCGGACTACAAAAAAAAAAGACACGTGCACGTAAATGTGTGTGTTTTTACTTTCCGTTTCCTCTTTTCCTTTCTATATAGGTACACTTACGTCTTAAGGTCTTTGATCGTTCCTCTCTTTTCTTTCGGAAGGATTCTCTAGTTACTTTTCTTGATCTCCTTTTGTTATATTACCCTTTCTGATCTCTAGACAAGTTCTTTTAATCTCGATGGTTCCCTCGTAAAGTACGTTTCTACCCGTGTTATTTCCTGTCTTTACCATACCTGGATTGTCTTCGACTTCTATAATTCTCCACTATTCTTATGGGTCTTCTTGACATGTTTTTTCTAGAAGTACTGGGTCTATTGGTACTACCACACTAGGAGTGGACATCGGTCTGTAGGACCTCACGCTTCAGTCACCAGGAATCCTTCGTAGTGATGTTTGTTTCGATCACGTTCAGTACCTTAAGGTCGACTTGATAAAGTTTAGGATTTTCTACTACGACAATTTCAGGACGTGAGTTATACGGTCGTTTGAACCTTTTGAGTCGTCACCGGTGTTCGGACCTTTTCCACTCAAAAGTAAGGTCACGGTTTCTTACGAGTTTAATCACAATCAGCGAGTCAGCACGGGTTGAGAAACACTGGGGTACCTGACGTCAGGTGGTCCGAGGAGACAGGTACTCTAAAAGGTCCGTTCCTATGACCTCACCCAACGGTAAAGGAAGAGGTCCCCTAGAAGGGTTGGGTCCCTAGCTTGGACCCAGAGGACGTGACGTCCGTCTAAGAAATGGTTGACTCGATGTTCTTACGAGTTTGATGGCGTGTTAACGTGAGTAGAGTGCACGATCGTTTCATTACGAGTTTTAAGAGGTTCACTCCGAAGTTGTCATGTACTTGACTCTTAAAGGTTTACAAATTCGACCTAAATCTTTTCCGTCTCCTTGGTCTCTAGTTTAACGGTTGTAGGTAACCTAGTATCTTTTTCGTTCTCTTAAGGTCTTTTTGTAGACGAAGTAACTGATGTGGTTTCGGAAACGGACACACCTAGTGTTGTTTGACACCTTGTAAGAATTTCTCTACTCTTATGGTCTGGTGGAATGGACGGAGGACTCTTTAGACATCGTCCAGTCCTTCGTCGTCAATCTTGACTTACACCTTGTTACCTGACCAAGGTTTAACCCTTTCCTCATACAGTTCCGACGTATAACAGTAGAACGAATAAATTGAATCTCATGTAGTCCACTTTACGGTCGGACCTACTTCGTGTTCGACCTTAGTTCTAACGTTCCTCTTTATAGTTATTGGAGTCTATACGTCTACTGTGGTGGAAATACCGTCTTTCGTTTCTTCTTGATTTTTCGGAGAACTACCTTCACTTTCTTCTCTCACTTTTTGGACCGAATTTTAAGGTTGTAAGTTTTTTGATTCTAGTATCGTAGACCAGGATAGTGAAGTACCGTATATCTACCCCTTTGTCACCTTCGTCACTCTCGGAAATAAAAGAGGTTTTAGTGACGTCTACCACTGACGTCGGTACTTTAATTTTCTATGAACGAGGAACCTTCTTTTCGATACTGTTTGGATCTGTCGTATAATTTTTCGTCTCTGATGGCTGTTTTCTAGACAGATCAGTTTCGACACCAAAAAGACCATCAGTACATACCTACACTTTCAACCTGGTATTTTTTTCGACTCGCACCTTCTTAACTACGAAAGTTTGACACCACGACTTCTTCTTAGAACTCTCAGGAACCTGTCCTTACTTTAGTTTGGTCAGTTAGGATTTCCTTTAGTCAGGACTTATAAGTAACCTTCCTGACTACGATTTTGACTTCGAGCTTATGAAACCGGTGGATTACATTTCTGGACTGAGTAACCTTTTCTGAGACCACGACCCTTTCTAACTTACGTCCTCCTTTTCCCCTGTCGTCTCCTACTCTACCAACCTACCGTAGTGGTTGAGTTACCTGTACTCAAACTCGTTTGAGTCCCTTTATCACTTCCTGTCCCTTCGGACCACACGACGTCAGGTACCCCAGTGTTTCTCAGTCTGTACTGATTCACTGACTCGACTGACGACAAAAATTTGTTTTTCATTTCTGTTTCCTTTTAAAAGATCCTATATTTTAAAGATGGGGGTTTTAACCGACAGCCCCAACCCCACCACGTCCTGGGGTCCTGACCGCTCACCGTAGTGTACGTTTTGGTGGTAGACATGTGCCAAAGGTAAATGTTCAGCAGTACCGGAGCTCGAGACCTCAGGTAGGGGGACTCGGATTGTCAGTTCCCACTAGTAGGGGTAACCGGTCCCTTGTCCACTCCCGTACCGTACCCACTCCCGCCCCGTGTCCACTCCAACTCGTGTCCACTTTAACTCGTATCCACTTCCACGTCGGGCAGTCACGGAAAGGGCGGGGAGCTGACCTCGGGTCCGGAGGGTCCCACCGACCGAGGGGTGTGGACCCCGATCGTGACGACAGACAGAGCAGGCGCCGCGGGAAACAATTGTGCACTTAGGGTGTAGGGGGAGAGCACGTACCGGAGGACGACCGGTCCTAACCGAGTCGGGTATACAAGGTACCAAATATAGGCTTTCTTGGTGTCCTCCAGAAAATAAAAGTTTTGTTCTTCAATGTCCGGTCGAGGGGAAGGTCGACCTTCGGTGAGTCGAGGAGGGTCCGAAGGAAACGGGTGCGCGTGCACCTCTACGAGGAGTAAGGTATCTACCTCCTCAGACAGTCTTCAGTACCCCTCCCACCAGGCCTCTATCTTGCCCCTGTCACGGACATTACCTCTCGTTTCGCCCCTGACCTCTGGGAGGTACGTTGGGGGTGACAAAGGGAAGGGAGGGTGTGTACGTCAATCCTCTACGTGGAACAGTGGGGTCCGTCCCCGGTCTCCCGACCTCAGGATTACGACGAGGAGGTACCAGACCCCTCGCACTATAATGACGGTCCATAACTTCGAGTCGATTCTCACAAGTACATCTTCGGACCGTATGTGACATCTCGCGACAACTTCCCCTCTCTTGCACCGTGGGTCGGTTCCTGTAAGAAAAGTTCGAGGGACGGTTATGGGGACGGTTAGTGTCTGAGTGTCGGGAACAAGGGTCTCCGCGACCTGAGAACCAACCGCCCACACCGTCCTAGTTCCGTTCGAGTGACTGAGGACGGACATTGAGTTCGGTCTGTCCGGACCGGATATCGTCCCTGTACCGGGACGTGGACCTGCCGTCGGTCCTAGTCCCCCAGGTCAATGTCCTTGTCGCCGTGAAGTAGGGGTCCGTCCCGGGAGATGACGTCCAAGACGGAGGACGGTCGTCGTCGGACCCCGGACCGCGAGGGACCCCGTCCCTTCTCGAGCCGTGGTTCTGAAACGACCCATGACGAGGTCGAGGCGGGGGGTGGAACTCAAAAGATCAAGAGGAAAGAAGTGGTTTGGAGGGAAGGCCCTACTTGCAAGGTAAGGTCGGAATCCTAAAGACCTCCGAGGAGTGGACATTAAGGAGTAGAAACTGACAGAAAGGACTTTAGTGGTCTACGACTGAAGTAGGGAGATCTATGACGGGTCTAAGTCTAAGTGGGGGAAGAGAAGTTGTCGAGGCAGGAGGGCGGAGAGGGCCCGAGACCACGGGGGATCCCTCCACCCGAAGGATCCTTGGTAGTAACGGAAGACACACGGTCCGTGGACCCTAGGGAGCACCTGGTTTGTCTTCGGGCAGGAGTTTTCAGTCGTAGGATCTCGGTCCCCTACTAGTCCGTGTCTTTCGGCCTTCAGAGTGTCATACGCTTTCTACGCTTCATGGTTCACTCTCGTAGTCTTCCGCCCCTCGCCTCTTCTGTCCACGACAAGAGCCTTCTACTCGACATCACTTCTCCACTCAGATTTGTTTCGTTTCTGGATTTTTACCTTTCTCTTGTGCGACGATGAACCATCTTTTCGATACTGTTTGGATCTGCCATAATTTTTCGTCTCTGTAGTGCAATGCCTGTTTCCACATATATCAGTTTCGATACCAAAAAGGTCATCACTACATACCTACACTCTCAACCTGGGATTTCTTCTGACTTGTGACTTCGTAATTACAAAAGCTTAACACCACGACCTCTTTTGAGAACTCTCGGGGAACCTATGTTCTAGTTTGATCAGTTAGGATTTCCTTTACTTGGGACTTATAAGTAACCTTCCTGACTACGACTTCGAGGTTATGAAACTGGTGGACTACGTTTCTCGGTTGAGTAACCTTTTCTGTGACTACGACCCTTTCTAACTTCCGTCCTCCTTTTCCCCTGCTGTCTCCTACTCTACTAACCTACCGTAGTTGAGTTACCTGTGCTCACACTCGTCCGAGACCGTCTACCACTTCCCGTCCCTTTAGACCGCACGACGTCGGGTACCCCAGTGTCTCAGTCTGTGCTGACTCGCTGTCGTCGTCGTCGTTTCTGGACTTCGTTCACGTCACTACGGGAACACCCAGGGACCCGTCCTGCTCGTCCCGCCCCCGAGTCCCTCTCGTGGTCGAAACCCCGAAGTGGACTCGTGCTTCCCCTCCAAAACCGTGGAAATCCTTCTCTACAGGTACCAGGTCCCTGGACAAACGACACGTGCCCTTAGTCCCTACTTCGGCGAGGTGGTAAACCTTCCCCCTGTGTCGGTAGGTCCGTACTCCGGAGACCGAGTCCTGTTGGGGGAACGAGACCTTCTACGGAACCTAGGGTGCTACACTGGCCTCCTCCGGGGCCCGGGGTCGACAGGTACAGACACCGGGTCTACGGATCGGGGAGGGCTGTGCCGTGGAGGAGGAGGAGGAGGAGGAGCACAGGGACTCCTTCGGGCGTGAGGAGGAGACAGGGAGTTCAGAGCTTAAGAAAAAGGTCTTCCTTTAGGTACCTTCGAAGGTCCCCAAGTCGGTCGTGGAGGGGGGTGGGCGGGGTGTTGGAGGGAGGGGACGACTGTCACTGTCCTTCACAACCCTCCGGGTCCAGGAAGCAGTCCTTGTACCCACAGGGATCGACCCCTGTTCCTTCGGTACACCGGTTCTCGTTGTTGAGCGGAGCCCCGACCTGTGGAGGACCGTCCAGGTACACACCTCTAACCCCCGGTACCTCAGTCTTGTGAGTGTACCCCTACGAACCTGTGGGTCGGACACCCGGTCACCCCGAACCTCTGGTTTCCCGTGTTCTTCACACCTCGTGGGGGCGCGTGTGGGTTACGGACGACCTGTCCTCCTCTTTCACCCGCCTCCCCTGTGCCTGTCCTGTCCTGAGCCGAGTCTCGAAGGCCCTACGTACGACCCCGGGGTGCACCCACGACGGGTGGACCGAGGACCTTGGTCGACAGAAAATTGGTGTGTGGGTACCCGGACCGAAGGTTGCTGACGGGAGTGACCGAGGGTGAAACCGGTACAGGACTCAGTCTCGCAGACGACGTGTGGGTGGACCCGACTCAGTCTCGGAGGGAGGGAGGTGGGTTGGGTGTCTGGTACGGACCGAGGGACGGGTCGAAGGGACGGGGGTGGCGCCGGCTCCCCGGTCTTGTCTGCAGTCACAGGTCTACCGTCACCAGACGGACCGGACCCAACGAAGACTCCAGCTAATTTAGTCTGACTACCAGAACCCGGTTCGACTCCCCCCTCGGTACTAGGAACGGTGGAAGGACACGGCGGGGGTGGGGGCGAGGACCTCGGGGAAGCTCGGGGAGGGGAGGAGTCGCGGTAGGGGTGGGTCACGGGGGTTGTTCGGTGGTTCCGCGTAACAAGGGTTTTGTGACCAGTGTCTCCCGCCATAACTGAGTCCTTCGACGGACGGTCCTTCATTGTTACGGAAATTTTCTTGTCTCCACTCCGACCTGGATCGCTTCTTGGAACCCACACCTGCACTCCGGAAGTCCTCGTGCTGGGGATCACTCTTCCACCTGGAACCGGAGGGGGACAGGACTTCTCGTGAAAGAGGAGACGAACATTCACTTCGACCGGGGCTCTCCAACTCGTCTCGGTACGAACGGGCGGTACTCGCCCCGGACTGTCCGGCGTCAGGTCCACCTGCGTCCCTCGGCGAAGGACTCGGATCGGAGGTGGACGTCTTGCTCCAGGTACACGACCCGTCGTCTAACTAGTCCGGAGGTCCCATCCCCGTCTCTCACAGGGTTTCAGTTCCGGACCTCCTTCTAGGAAGGGAGCCCGGACTCGGTTCTCCGGGGACCTCCCCCAAGAGTCGGACCGGTATAATCGACAGATCGTAGGACTGTCGGTCCTGGGTTACCCCTGGGTGAGCGAGACTCGGGAGACTGGTTCTGGGAAAGGGAAAGACAGTAGAGTAAAGGAAAGAAAAAAAAAAAAAAAATTTAAATTAACCTCGATGAAATGTAACATCACCAAAACGGTATGTAACTGTACTTAGTCGGTACCCACATGTACACAAAGGGTAGAGTAAAGGAAAGGAGAGGACGGGGTAAGACAAAAAGAAAGGTGTACGTCGGGGGACACGCACGCACGAGACAACGAAGTCAGCACAGACTGAGACGGTGGGGCACCTGACATCGGACGGTCCGAGGTGACAGGTACCCCAAGAGGTCCGTCCTTATGACCTCACCTATCGGTGAAGAAGGAGGTCCCCTAGAAGGGCTGGATGTCTAGTTTGGGCGTAGAGAATGCAGAGGATGTAACCGTCGACCTACGAAATAGTGATCACGGTGGTCCCTTCGGGAAGTTGGGGGGAGACGGGATTTAGTCTGCTGACCTGTCTCCTTCGTCCGTCCAGTGTCGGGACAAGGCGGTGTGCCGGTCGGGAGCTCCGTCGCCCACTACGACCAGGGGTCGTCGGTCGAGTCGGTTTCTGGTAGGTGTCGACTCCCTGGAGTTGACAAGGGATTCGAGCACCTCGTTCACTCCCTCGGTTAGAGACCGGGGTTTTGTGACTGGTGCGGGGGTTTCGTGAGTGAGAGAGCAGTGAAGGACGAAGACGAATAAGCAAAGGAACTCAGACAAGAGGTGGGTAGTCCGAGTGACACAGGTAGAGAGAGAGAGACAGAGATACACAGATAGACGGGGTGGGGTGTGGTGGGTGTATACCCTGAAACACAACACTCACGAGTACTGTTTGAATGAAACAAGCTCGAGGAGAACAACCAACAGACGAACTTACTGATAAGGAGGGTTCCTTCTATTTTGTTAGGATCATTAGAACATTAGTCGGGGTACATCATACTTAAGACAACCATTGTCGTGTACCGCCCGATAGTCCGACGTCTACTTGTTGTCACACCGAGGACTCTGAGGTTGGTGAGGGACGTACTGACGGTCGTGTTTGCCCCGAGGGGTCAAGTCGGGGGTCTCAGGACGTTCCCTGTACCTAGACTAGGGACCGGTCCTTTGATTTCAGGGTACAAGACCCGTCGTGTCCGTTTTTTCTTTGTTGTTTTTCAATACGAATTTTTTATTGTAATTTTTTCGGATTATAGGGTTTCCTTCTTATGACTTACAAATTCTTCATTTTATTCATCAAAATTAAGACAGAACCGGTCCCGAGTAAGCCGACCCGGTCCACTGGGTCCACCCGCCCGGGAGACTCAGTCGGGAAGACCAGGGTAAGTCCGACGCCAACTGGTCTTCTGAAGTTCGGAGACGGGTCCCTACAATCCTCATACCCGTCGAGACCACCAAAAGTCCCACGTAGGTCTACCTTCGTCACCGGTCTCGGGGTCGGGATTTACACATACCTCCGGAACACGGGGAGCGGGTGTCTTGGGGACTTTGTGCTTCGAGGACCCACAAGTACGCCGCGTGTCCGGGTCGGTTGGTCTTCGAAGGGCGCACGCACGCACACGCACACACAGACACAGACAGAGGCACAAGGCAGGGCCGGACGACAAGGCCGGGCAGGATCTGTGGGCGGGGGACGTCCGTACACCCACCTGGACCGTCGGTCCGGGGAGCCCCTCGTCCCTGTCGGGAGCCGGCACCAGGTGTTCACTGGTCTCGCCGCAGGAGAGAGAAGGGAGGAGGAGGGTAGAGAGTAGGACACAGGGGCGGTCAGGTGTTTTTCCTGTGGAGGGTTGAACGAAACCCTTTTTTTCCTTAAACGACTCTTTAGACAATGGTTTCTTCTTAAAAGTCGGACACTCGTTTACAGACCAACACGTGTTAAGGCAGGAAGTCTTCGGGACAATATGCAACAGAAACAAACATGGAACTCTTGTTTTGCGTCCTCGTTGCGACACTGTCACCTCCCGCCGACGCCTCCACCTCACTTCCACCTCAACCGCCGAGACCCCCGGTCCTGGCAGGTCCCCGGTTTCCCGTTCCACGGAGGGGTCCACGTCGAGACCCGACGGGTCTCGCGCGAACGTCGGTCAGGGGACGGGGGATCACTCGGGTTCCAGTCCGGACACTCCTGTCGAAGAGTCCCGTAATTGTGATTACAGGAGTTAACACACATCCCGAAAGTTTAAATTTTTGGTTCAGGTGTGAGCAATAGAGTACGGACACCGGTGTCAGGTATGGGCCCCTGGTCCTTAGAGTCGAGCTTCCGACCGGGACGGTGGGTCCCCATGGGTTTGGAGCCAGGAGGGACCTTGGACCTCCCAGTGGCGGGGTCCCGAGGAACCGAGTTTGTGGACACCCGGTTTTCGCCGGTCCCCGTGTCCCTTCCGGAAAGTCGAAGTCGACCGTCACGACCCATCCACACACGTCACGGTCGGGGACCTCCGACAGAGTCCTGTGTCTCGACTAATTTTTATGTGTTTTAGGTGGAAGTTTTAGGTCTTCTGGAGTCACTATTGTTCACACTTAATCAGTCAGACAGTGGTCTCTACCAAGGCCCGTTTTGTGGGTTCTCGGACCGACCCACCCTCGGCCACCGCCTGTACGGGGCACGGACGGTCCGGCCCCGGGGGCGCGGACCGGGAGGACGGGAGACGACGGTGACCCAACGAGGACACAGCGGCTCTGGACCTTGCGCCCGGAGAAGGACCCTCTGAGTAATGTCGAATAGAGACAGACGGAAAGAAATTTCGGTCGACTTGTATGGGTTACGAGAGGGAAATACCATTCTGGCTCGGAGGTCTGGTGCGAGAGTCGAAGACACTGGGGGGGATTGTAGGGGTGACGGAGGGGGTTGGGGGCCGTAGAGCCTCGGGCCGGGGCTACGTACAGTGGGTGGGCACAGACGGTACGCGGAACGGACGGACCAGACGCTCGACAGTCACGACAACCACACTACAAAGCAGGCACTCGAAAGGACACCCACCGTCAAGTGACACTGGAACTGGCAGACTTTTCGGTGACCCTCTCTTAGTCTGGTCTCCCGGTCAAGGACAATTTGTAGGACTCCTGGACGAACAACCGTAGAGGTCGGAATTAGACCACACCCCAAACGTGCCCTGTGGCCGGACGTGGTACCGCTCCGGGGACCCTTTCTCCTTTCTCTCCAGTACATCACCTCCACCTCTCCGTCACCCAGGGAGGACTAGTGGTCGAGGACCCTTGAGACTAGTTCCGGGGTCACTCTCTAATTCCACCCTAGGAATGGATACTCCCCGTAATCTTACCCGGTGTACGGACGTAGGGATTTCGTCCGACACACCAACCCCGGTGGGGACGACGTCCTCAGAAACTGATTTCACTGTCTCATCGGTGAAGTTAACTGGAACTTCAGTGGAACCCTGTCGACAGAGGTTCTCCGACGTCACTCTGAAGCATGTACCTTGTTCACACTCAAACACTTTCCTGACCTTACACCCAACTAAGGGGTTCGGGACTTCCCTCGTCTACTCCGTTCTGGGTCCTACCGTAAGGAACTGTTTCGGGTACGGGTACCGACCTTCCCGACTGGGACCGGCAGGACGGGGAGTGGACCAGTCATCTCGTAACCCGTGGACGTCACAACCCGCGGGTCCTGGTGAGTCCGGCGTTCGAGCTCAAACCGATAAATTGTTCAGTCTACATCTACGGGGACACCGTGGGTGAAGGGTTCGAGTGGCGTGTCGACTCCAAGGTACACGCGACCACGAAAGAAGAAGGAGAGGAGGGCTCGTACCACCCCATCCCCTCACGGCTGCCGGTTCAATGTTTAGGGACTCGGCGGAGACGTAGGAGGGGACCACCTGTGTTGGAAGAAATTCCTCTCTTTCATCTTAAAGTTCATACGTTTCTCCTTCCCGTAGTTTCTGAAGTTTGGTGTGTCCGCCTACCAAAGGGTATAACCCTCTACCCGCCGGACGACGGTCGAGGAGGGTCGGGACCCGGACGGACCTCTCGTCGAAACCAAGTCTTTCTTCCGATCCACTCGGAGAGGGCCCCGTCTCGTCCCACACGCCCATGCACGTCTTGGACGAGGAACCCCACAGGACAAAACAACCTCTACTCTCCTCTCCGGGGACCTCGTCGGCGTCCCAATCTGTGCCCTGTGCTCCCGAGGGTACGACCACCCTAAAAGTACCCACAACAGTCCGGCCTAGACTGGACCTCTACCAATCTTCATTTCGGTCTCCTCGACTCTCAACTCTTCGCCACCGGTGTGTCCCGGGTCGTTGTTGGGTCTCTGCGGAGGTTCGTCCTCCGGACGTCGTCCTCGTCATTGTCCTTCGGGTTTCCAGGCAAGAGAGGACCACAGTTTCCCGACCCCCGACGTGATCGCGACCCCTCGGTCGGTCGAGGGCCCCGGTCGTGGGGGTCGAGAGACAGGGTACACCCGTCCTCCCCCAGTCCCCAGACAGACACGACTCACGGGACTCCAGACCTCCGTCTGCCACTGTCCCGTCGGCCAGAACAAGGATCTGGACCGGTCCGCGGACGGCCGAGACCGGGGGCGGGGGAGGTCCTGTGGGACTCGTCCCGGGGAACCAGGAAAGTGTGGGTCCGGCCTGAGTAGGTCCCGAGTGAGAACGACGGGACCGGGTGGGTCGGGCACGGGGGTCGCGAAGGTCCAGACGTCGGACCTTTGGTTTCGAGTTTCGCCCACCTTCCGTCGTCCCCCCGTCGGTCCGGACCAGGGTCGTGGTTGTGGGGTCCGGTCGGGCGTCGGACCCGCCCCACGACACATTTCAACCCCTCTACTGTGGATCTCACGGCTCAGACCCGTCGGTCCCTCGTTCTGGGGAGGCACCCGTCGGGTGGTCCTGGGGTCACGGTGGACCGTCACTCGGTCAGGGTGACCCTTACTTCCTGGGACTCGGCCCGGCCCGTCCTCCCTCTGACCCCGGGGACCTCACCAAGAGTCGGATCTAGAGTTTCGTCTACCTTAAGGATGTCTTAGTGGACAAGGGGGGTGGGGCGGGGTGTTTCTCCACCCCTTCTGATCCCCACGACCCCTTCTGCTAGCCCCGGTCCCGTGACGACCCGCGACGGTTCCGGTCCCCGACCGCGAGGGTGGGGACCCGCGGACTCTCAGATCACGTCGGGTGGTGGGGCGAGTGGAGATGGGGTTGGGGCCCGGCACGGCTCGTCGGAGCGGGCGGGTGGGCGGACCATTGACGACACAATTGCCGGGGTCTTGCGCCTCCTCTTGAGAGCGTAGAGGTAGTGGAAGAAGGCGGAGAAGGCCCAGTACGCAGAGCAGTTCGACGACTCGGCGCCCCTCCCGTAGGCCTGTGACGACACCTGGAAGTAGTTCAGGAAAGTCCATCGGTCGGGACGGGTGGGGGGTCGAGGGGGACCTACCACGAGGGTCGAATCCGCAGTAGTCGTAACCCGTCAGTTGTGGAGGGTCTCCACCAGGTCGTCCCAGACGAGAAGTGTGGATGAACGTCTGAAGCGGTCTGAGGGGTCCTGGACAACAGGGACTCCCCCGAGTCCCTACGGTTGACATCCCAACTAGAGACGAGGGTTCTCAGTGAAGGAGGATTTTCACCCTATCGACCGGGACCGGGACGGGACAGATTGCTCAGAGTATGTGCAGACTCCAACCTTCTTCATGTCGACAATCCAGGGGCTTGAAGACTTCTGTGACCGTATCCCTGGGGACATGGACTTTGAGGACTGACACCCGAAGGACTCTGTCTCTAGGGGTCATACCTCCCCGGGTCCCTGTCCGAGTCCCACCCAGGAGTGGACTTGTACAACGTCCTGACTTCAACGTCGGTCTCCTTCTCCGGTCCGACAGCCCCGTGAGGTGGGGTGGGTGGTCCTGTCCACGGAGGGGTGGGGGAGGACCGGTAGACGAGGACTCCAGACTCACCAGAGTCACCCCTAGTCCGGATCCGTATGGGGTCTCAGGGTATCGGTGCCAACTGATGTTTGAGTGGGTGGTGGTTGTCAAGGATCTGACCCTTCCCCCGACTCCTCGTCCGGACTTCCACCTGCCTGTGGGGTACCCGGACTCCGTGGTGGACCTCCACACGTCCGAAGCAGGTACGGGACGCTCGGACTCCGGAGGGGTCCTCCTCCGTCCCTGTGACTCGTTCACTTTACGTCCCTGGTCGGTGTCCGGTCACGACGGACTCGTAAAACACCCGGAATTCAGTCGGTCTGGGGGTTTAGGGACTCCAGTGATGAAAAGGAGCTTAAAGAGTCCATTCCTGTGACTCCGAGTCTCTCCAATTCGGACGGGTCGTGGGTATCGATACGACCACCTTCGTCCGAACCCGGTCCTAGAGCGAGAACAAATCCCGGGGAACCAGGACGGAAACGACGTGGACCCCTTGTCGAATATCGACACCCCCCTGACCACCCGTAGGGGGACCGGGAGGTCGACGTACTCCCGTCCGCCCGCCGTCCTCCCGCAACACGAGTGAGATCTTCAAAGACGGTTCCCCCGTAGTACGACAGAGCTCGAGTCGTGGGTCAAAAGACCCAGGGGGTGGGGTCTAGAGTCCACGGACTTTGGTTCCCCTTCCCTTCCCAGTTGTGGTCCGAGTCCGAGGGGAGTCACGGGTCTTGTAGACAGACTGAGGACCTTCACGGAGGTCTCGGACCGTCGTCGACCACCGAGGTCTCTACGACGGCGTCCCTCCCCAGGGCGGTGGCCGGAGTGCGAACGTACAGGGCGTCCGGGATGGGATACACCGGGAGGACTAGCACTACGACAAAAAGTAGATGCGGCACTAGCCCTACGTCCATCCTACCTGAGGACCGGGGGTCGGGTGAAGGGGATTGAGGGGGGAAGACCCCAGTCTCTCTAGTGGCCTTCACCTTGAGGAGGGGGGTGGGGGTACCACAGGGCACCCACGTGTCGAGTCTCTGGGAGAGAGGGGTACCGGGTGACCTAAGACGAAGGATATCTCTCATTGAGGGGGTTCAATGTGTTACTAAACAATTAATAAGGAGTTACTTCAAAAGAAAATTTCTCTTTTTTTTTTTTTACAACAGATCTTAGACGTCGGTTTTCTCTCCTTCCGGTCACTCGGAACGGGGACGTTCTGTCTCAACGTCAGAGACGGAGGTGGTCGAGAGGGTCCCGGGGAGGGTTCCGGACCCCCACGATAAGAACCTACAAACAAGTTTCACCTCCTGATCCTACCCCCGACCTGTTCCGTCGTCCACGGACGGGGGTGTTCCGGGAGACTTGAAACAAGTCGAATACTCGGTCAGACAGGTCCCAGTCGACACTGGGGATTTTTCTGGTGACCTACGACCCACCCTTGGTCCTGGGGACACAGGTACCGAGTGACTGGGGTAGGAGGGGTGACGGTCCACAAACCCTTTTAGCGGGACTTACTGTGTTGTCTCTAGTTGTCCTTGTTGTTGAAGGTCTGGAAGGGGGTCCGGCACGACGAGGAGAAGTCCACCCAAAAGACTGTCGGCTCCGGGTTACGTCGGTTTATTTATTTATAAAATTTTTCCTTCTGTTGGAGAAAGTACATGTCTATTACAAGACCAGACCCGTCGGACGGTATTGTTTACGGTGCCTACCTACCTACCTACCTCTCCGTGTTTGTCGTCCACAAAAAGGGGGTGTAAAGACCTCCGACCTTCAAGTTCCAGTTCCAATGGTTACTAAGGGTAGGACCACCCTCGGAGAAGGACCCGACGTCTGTCACAGGACTACGGACACAGGGGTGCGACACCTCGCTCTCCTCTCGCGCAGAGAAAGGACGAGACTATTTCTACGACGAGGGTAGTACGTGGGGGTCGGGGTGCTGGACAAGATTTCGATTCACGGACGGTCGTGACAGTGTGACTACAAACCCCGACGTTGTACGCTTAAGACTCCCCTGTGTTTGTAAAGGAGGTATAGTCCGTCATCGATTAGGTATTTGTATTGTCTACTCGAGTATGTGATAGTGACAGAGTTGTGTTCAAAATAGGGAATGTTATTCTGTTCTTTTCATTTGGTTTCCCGTTCTTAAGTTCTTCTTTGTTTGCGGTTTCTTTACCTAACGGCTTCTGTTGTTCTTTGTTACGTTGAATCTTTACTCGTCTCTTCAACTCCTAACGAGGTTTCTTTTATACACTTACTGGTCACTCGCGTACTTTCTACAAGTGGCAGTGCTTAGTAGTCTCTAGACGTTCAATTCTGGTGTCACTCTGAGGTGGGGTGGGGTAGTCGTACCGAGGACACTCTCGTGTTCAGGACGACTCCCCCGTCTCTATCACCCTGTAGACACGTTAAGATCACGCTCACACTTTCCGGTTGTCGGCGACACCTCCTTGTCATACTACCAAGGAGTTTTATAGTTTTTATCTAATTTTCAAGGCATACCGGGTCGTCAAGGTGCACACTCGTATATGATTATGGACTTTCTTAGCCTTCGTCCCGTAGTTTCCCTGTGGACGTGGGAACAGAAGTACCGTCGGCGTAAGGGTCATCGATGTCGTGCAGTCGTTGACATCCAGGAAACTCTCTTCTTACCTACTCGTGTTACACCCATGTTGTGTCACCTTGCACTAAGTCGGAATTTTTCCTTCCTGCAAGACTGTGGACGATACTGTCTCTGTTTGGAACTCCGGTACTACAAGCCACTTTGTTCGGTATTTTCCGGTCCAAAGGACATGCTAAGGTGAATGCCCTCCATGAACCAGTTTTAGTAACAACAGCAAGTCAGCGAGTCAGTACCGCCTAAGAAACGCTGGGGCACCTGACGTCGTACGGTCCGGAGGGACGGGAAGTGGCAGAGGGTCTCGAACGAGTTTGAGGATAGGGAACTCAGTCACTGCCGTAGGTTGGTAGAGTAGGAGACGGGAGGGGAAGAGGAGGACGGGAGTCAGAGAGGGTCGTAGTCCCAGAAAAGGTCACTCAGTCAAGAAGTGTAGTCCACCGGTTTCATAACCTCAAAGTCGAAGTCGTAGTCAGGAAGGTTTCTTGTGGGTCCTGACTAGAGGAAATCCTACCTGACCAACCTAAAGGAACGACAGGTTCCCTGAGAGTTCTCAGAAGAGGTTGTGGTTTTAAGTTTTCGTAGTGAATAAGTCGTGATGCGGAAGAAATACCAGGTTGAGAGTGTAGGCATGTACTGGCGACCTTTTTGGTATCGTCGAAACTGATATACCTGGAAACAACCGTTTCATTACAGAGACGAAAAATTATACGCCAGATCCAAACAGTATCGATAAGAAGGTTCCTCGTTCGCAGAAAATTAAAGTACCGACGTCAGTAGTAGACGTCACTAAACCCTCGACTTCTTTTATTTTAGAACAGTCACGAAGGTTAAAAGGGGAAGATAAACAGTACTTCACTACCCTGGCCTACGGTACTAGAATCAAAAAAGTTAAAACTCAAAATTTGGTCGAAAAAGAACGAGGAGAATGGGAGTAACTCTCCGAGAAATCAAGGAGACCCGAAAGACAGTAATCTTACTATTAGTGGACGTATAGACTCCAATAACTACAAAGAGGGTCTTTAGAACTAAGGTCGAACACTAAGTAGCTCGGAGCGTAAAGTACACTATATGAGACGTATATTCAATTTATTCGTCCCACTGTTATATGTGTGAACTGTATGAGGAAAGGGTTAAAACTTGGTCAGGTAACAAGGTACAGGCCAAGGTTGACAACGAAGAACGGGACGTATGTCCAAAGAGTCCTCCGTCCAGTCCACCAGACCATAAGGGTAGAGAGTCTTAAAAGGTCAAACAACACTGGGTGTGTCAGTTTCCGAAATCGTATCAGTTACTCCGTCTTCATCTATAAAAGACTTTAAGGGAACGAAAAAGTGAAAGAGGGTCGTGTTGGTTATTATTCATTTTTTTTTAAAAAAAAATTAAACCAATGGACCTGTCTTCTTCTATTTCGCATAAAGATAGAGGATACTTTGGGGTTTTATTTAAAGTATCATTCCCAATAATACTTTAATAATACTTTTCGTTTAAAACATAGGAAATCTTGTATATCTTCCTATAAAAATGTTGGATCTTACGTCGTCCTAAAAAGTCTGTACTACGTTTTTTTCGTGTTTTGATTTCTTTTTAATGTTAAACTGGTGTGACTTTAAATTTTGAAGATAAGAAAATTATGTGGTAGTCACCTCGACCCTTGCTCGGTGTCTTACCTTCTGTAACCAGTGCTCCACACATTGTCTCCTGAATATATTACATACTTCCACGGCGTTTACTTGTCCTTCTGTCGGGTCCTCTGTCTGGTGTTTGTGGACGGTAAGTCGTCTACTTTATTCAAAAAAGTAGTAAAATTTTGGTTTAATTTTGTCGTTATGTAATAATAAAGTGTGGGTAGTGTACTTTAAGTGATTATGGTTCGCAACTGTGCAGATTTGAGTCTTTGACTTATATTCTCCCTCCTTACCTCACCGCCCCAACCCCCCGTCACCTGTCTAACCTCTCTCCGATCATTTTCCCGTGTTTGAGACTCGGCAGTCTACTCACTCCAGACTCCAGACTCGACATTTTACCACTGACATCAACTACTGTGCCTAGCATAGTGACTTTGAACGATTCTGTCATCTTGCATTTACAAGAGTGGTTTTATCCTATTTCGACACTCCCCTACTCAAACAATAGTCCACCCTCCTCAGGAATGGTCGCCCGTGTGTGTAGTCTGGCAACACCAGACGTGAGGTCGAGTGTCAGAGCAAACAGTCAGTGCGGGGCCACCTCGACTCCTTTCTCGACCGGGTAGACATCTCGTCACCATAGAGAGGACGGACTACGGTCTCGGACTCAGCCTACCTGCGAACCTCTTGTTCGTCCCAGTTCGTGTCCCTCCTGAGTGGACGACAGGTGACCGCTCAGGTGGACCTTCGGTCGAAGGCACTTCCGGGACGCGCCACCGACGTCCGAGGGACCACTGTCGTATCTTTCCTTTTCGGATTAGTCCGTCACCCGAGATTACCTTATATCTCGTGGACGATGTGTCCCACTTGTTTGGTCTTGATTTTACATAGGTTTACCGATTTAGAGTTGTGAATTGTCCTTAACGTCTTTTTCCCTGAAACGTCTTTTCTACCTTAGACAACGGAAAGGGTATTTTGAAGGTCCGTACCTCTGTCACAACACACACATATAAGACACCTACACGGTCGCGACCCCCGGACTCTTCGAAGTCTGGGTTAAGTCACCAAGGAGGTCCTCCTGCCGACACACTCGGCGAGACCCGTACCAGACAGTGTCCACGCGGTGACCCCTCCGGACCGTCCTGTAGTACGACCGGACGTACGGACCGTTCTTCACGCGGGGGCTCAGTCTCGGCCCGTTGTCGTGCCTCCCCCTCTGCGGGACACCGTCGTCGAAGCGGCAGAAGATGAAGTAGTCGAAGATGTACGAGACGCGGAAGGACCATTCGACCTACCCCGGTCGCCGGAACGCACGACCCGCACGCCAGGTCCGACCCGACCTTTCGGACGCAGGGACCTTGCCGGGTTGTTCGACCCTCCCCGTCCTCGACCCGGCCCACTCGAGTCGGTGGAGGAAGAGCAGACAAGAGCCGAGGACGGAAGTAGGGGTTCCTGTCCTCCGGCGAAGTCGTAGAGACCGTGAAACTACTCCTCGCTGTCTTCCCACCACCTGTCAGAAGGGACAGGAACCGTCGGGGTGGAACCGTCGACCCACATTCCCTTTGACGGTCGGGTGTCACCCCAAGTACGGCGTATTGACTCCCCTCGACCAGTCCAGGAGTCAGTTCTATCGGTTCAGGACCTCCGGTCGCAAAGGTACCACGGTGTACCGACCGGAAGCCCTCGAGGCCGGAGACTCGTGCACCAGGACCGTCGGTGTGTACGTCCTTCCCGGTGACTCCGTCGAGAGACACGGGTAGGAGACGTCTAGTAGTTGGAGAAGCATCGGCAGTAGTACCTGTTGAAACTGATGGACTGCTCCCTGACCAGGTAGGACCCAGGGGTGGTGGACCTGCTTAAATTCTCTTAAACCCGTCTTATACTGGGACTTCGGTTCACTCACGGGTCTCCCTTTGGGCTCGGGGGTTGGACTCTCCCACAACTCACTGGTGTACACCCTTTCTCTCAGCTCTGCCCAATCGTGACCCGTCTGGGTGACGTTTAGGACTGGACGTGTTCTGTGGTCCCAGTTCCCAGTTCCCGGTTCCCGGTCGTTATCCTCCGGAATCCGACTCACTTCTGGTACAGACGAAAAAAGGTAACTTGCCCGTCCACCAGTACTACAACCTCGTTGGTCATACATGAACTCAGTCCTGCAGACCCGGCCCGTCCCGGACCGACATAGGGACGGTGTCCAGGTAGTCAGGTCCGTAGTACGAATCAACTGAGAGTCTTTTCACAGTCTACCAATCTACCAGTCTACCAATTAACTACCTTAGTCGTCATTTATGGCTGTTAAAGTAACGGACGATTTTAGGGAAGGTGGAAAGTAACGGATGACTTTATATCGTGACTACCTTTTAACGAGGAATCTTTAGATTTGTACATCTAACCAAAAACTCAAAATGGTGGGTCAAGATGTCGAGCCGTGGTCAAACTAGTGATCCCAGGTCGACACCTCTCAAGGAGGGTGTCCTCTGGGGTGGGGACCCGGGTCGTCAGGACCCGACGGTCGGATCTGGAAGGAGGACTGGAAGGGAGGAGAGGACGGAGAAGGTCCCCTGCGTAGTTCGTGGATCTACACCACTGGGACGAGGCCGCCTAAGTCGGGGGGGACCCAAAACCCTTCGACACGGGAGTGGCACACCGAACGTTTCATTCTTTACCTGACCCGAGTACCCTCTGTGTCGCATCCCCCCGCTCTGTGGGAGGCCCATGGGACCCGTCCGGTCACACGGGGACGCCCCTACTCCCATCAGAAGTACTCGGATTTCTTTCCTGACTCGGTTTTGTCCGTGACCCCGAGGAAGGGACACCGTATATGCAGGAGTCTGTCACTTCCTTGGTGTCTCACTGCACGTGTGTGCAAAACTCCGAGGGGGGTGGGCTGAGGGTGTAGGAGGACGGAACCTCCATGGAGTCCCCAAGGTGTCCGCCCAGGAAGTTCTTGGTCGTCGACACGACTGACGACACGGGAGAGGGGTCGCCGACCAGAGGTACTTGTACGGGGACTTGTCGCTGCCCTGGCAGTACAAGTTGCGGTGTGACAAACGGGACCAGGCCTGTCGGGACTCCTAGTTCTGCCTTCCATTCTAGTACCCCCACCGGTCCTGGGGATCACCTCTGTCGGTCTCGACTCGAGCCACGGACGCCCCAGGGCCCCGGGGGACGGGAACCCCACAGTCTCGACGTCGGGTGACACTAGGAGGGGATGGGCGGACGGGGTCCCTGTAGTCACCTTGGTCCGGACGAGTCCGTCGGAAACAAGGAACTCACCGGAGGAACGGACACTGAAAATCTCTAACATGGTCACTGGGGAGCCCACTTCAAGTCTACCGTCCTCCACTCGCGAAGGACTTCACCCGACTCGGGAACGTGGTACCCCGAAATAGTCGACGTCCACTTAGAGTCTACAGGTCGAAAGGAACGTTTCATTTGGGAACACAGCAGTCCTTCCCCAGTGTCACCTGCACTGGTACCAGGTCCAGTCGTGTCCGGACGGGTGTATGTCCGTGTCGGTCGGTCGTCCACCGTAGTCTCGGGGGACGCGAACAAGTCCCGGTACGGTGAACCTCCGTCCCTGGCAGAAGACCAAACATGGCGTCGTCGGGTACCGGTCGTCGTCGACCCGACCCGACACGACTGGTCGGTAGAAGCACCGACTAACCACAGTCTTGACGAGACCCTCCCGTCTCCACATGGGTCCCTCGACGTCGACGAGGGTCGTAGGACGTCGTTGAGAACCTCGACCCCGTACGAACTCTGCCTCAGGGTCGTGGACGGGACTTCCGGTTCAGACGTAGGACACGGTCGGCGCACGTACCCAGTGGACTCGTTTCAGACTTTGGGTCGCTGTGTCAGTGATCTCTTTTGGGCCGCCACAGTAAAAAGGGAAGTCTGGAAACCTAGACTCCGAGTCCGACGGGTAGGGTAGAGGGTCTCCTCGGGACCTGTCCTCCTGCTCCCCCGATTTGGCACTATTGTGTGCTGCGAGAGAGGTGGAGTCAAAGAAACACTTTGTTCTTTCGTCACTCACTGTACACCGTAAGTCAAGTCACCTGTTCGGTTCTCCGCGGAAGGGAGTCGATTTAGGAGGGTGTTTATAGGTCCTGTATTTATAGGTCCTACTTCTTGTCCTTAGGTCCTACTTCTTAGTTCTGGGTACAGTTTTAATCCTCGATTATAATTTTTTTTCTTTTGAGAATCATCAAGTTCAAACCGACGAGTCATTTTTCTATGAGTCCGACTTCTCACCGGTTCCGGTGTTCAGTTCGACCTTATCCGTACTTGTCCGGACAAAGACGGGTGTTTTCTGACCTTACCTGTTCCAACCCACATTACGGACACACTGGTCCTCCCGATCCTTCCTTCGAGTGACTGCGTACTCGACACCAACGGCGTTCGTAACCTGGGGCGGTACTGAAGGCAAGTGATGAAAATGGAAGAAGGGAAAGGGTTTGAAAGGTGTTACTGACACTAATGTTAAGACAGGTTCTCCTTTCCAAACAAGAAGGTTCCTCCCTTCTTTACTTCTGAGGACCTTCCTCGTACGACACCAGGACTTCCGAACTATATTTCACTCCTACATGTAAAAGTAGGACACCTTCTTACTCTATGTGACTACGGACTTCGGGTCTCAGTGGTAGTAGTTCTATCAGCAGTCTGACTTCGTCCAGGGTCGGCTTCTCGGTCTGTGTTTGTCGGGCAGGGTTCCTTACGCGAGGACTCTGGTTCTCTCTTCGACCGGCGTACCTTCGATCAGTTCGGTCCTTAATTTCCTTTAAGTGGGTGGTCGTTTCGTGACCGTAGAGTAGGGTAGGACGAAAGGGTGACGGTTCAGTGTACAGTGGGGCCGGTGACACCCACAGACGAGTCTTCTAGACCTCAGGTCGGTACCCCGTCGCTGAAGAGACGAGTCCCCGGAAGTCAGGTTTTAGTCGGACAACTGGTCCTACCCAGGAGAAGGGTCCCGGTCCCCCTCTCAGGAGAAGGTCGGGTAAGTCCGACAGTCGGCTGAGTGAGGGGCGTCTGACCCTGGTCGAGACCGATCCGGGGACGTCGAGGCTCGAGGTGCGTCAGTCCCCCCGGAGGGAACAGAAACCGGGTGAAGTGTGTACTAAAAACAAACACAAAACAACACACGACAAGAAACAGTTCCAGATTCACTGTATATTGTAATGCACTTGTTCCACTTGTTCTATTGCTAGGACAATAAACAAATATAGCGTTTTGTTGGTGGTGTGTAGATCTGTTGTGAGCAGTGGGGTGTCCCAATGTCGAAAAAAGAACACTGTTCCTGAAAATTCTAGGCGAGTTTCGTCGAACGTCTACGTGTTGTGTCATAACGGCGTCAGGAGTACGACACGAACTGTAGGGGTCCTACACAAATAAAATGTCGACCCTCAAACGTGGGCTCTCGCGGGGGGAACACTTCCCGAGGACCCCACTCGGGTCCGGGGGACGTGTTCGGGGGACAGGAGTCCCGGGCATATGCATAGTGTAGTGGACTAGCGTCCCACTCTGGGGCACAAGTGGCAGGACCGCGGTGCGTCCCGTACACGTCACCACCACCACCCTCCCTCAGTCCCCACACGATCGGGGTCGGTCGGAGGGTCACGGGAGAGTGTCGACGTCCAGAGTCGACAGACTCGGGTCCTGACCTTCAAGCCGGTCACCTCTTTCATCTGGGGATCCCCGGGGACTAGAGTCCTGGGGTAGAGGACCAAAGACGGGGTGTACTCCAAAACGACGGAGGGGTCCTCCTCTGGGTTATCTCGGGAAACTGAGTCTTCGGGGACCCATACCTGTGAGGGCGCCCAGACGTTCCTCTGGTGAGAAGGAGGGTCACCGGGAGGACCGTCCACCGGCAACCCGAATCAGACCGGGACCGTCGGGGGTGCTCCTCTTCGGAGCTCACCCCACGTCCCAGGGGGACCGACGACTCGCCGTCCACCCTCGTCCCCTCTCGACCGGTTCTCCCGTACCTCCACCCGGTGTCCTTGGACGTCTCCTTCTCTGTCTTGGGTGCAAGTCCCGGCGACCCGTCTCGGGAGTCCGTCGGCACACCCGAGGGCGTGTCCCTGGTCGGATCGGGTGGTCTCCGGGTCCCCTGTCGACGGTCAGTCGGACACAGGGGGGTGTCCCTTGGACCTTGTCCGGTTACTCCTCGACGCCCGGTAGTAGTTCTTTTAGACCTTTGCCTGATCGTACTTCGACGACCTGGTTCACCACGGCGGACGTCCTCCACTCATGGGTGGGGGTTAGGGACCCGTGTACGTCCAGGGTGCAAGTCGGACGAGCTCTGGATGGACAAGACGGACCTCGGACCAGGATCGGACTCCAGTGACCCCTTCGGTCCGTCCGGGGACCTACGGACGTCCAAACCCTCTTGCAGTTCCTCTGACGTTCCATCCCCGAAACGGTATTGGGTGGGCCGATCCTCGACACCCTCACTGTCCCTGAACCCCCTTCTCGGGGGTCCTGGGGGAGAAAACAAAGAGGACTCCCCCCAATACTGGGGGGATCCTGGGGGAAAAACAAGGAGGAACTGTTGGGACAGATAGACAGAACACATAGGTTAATGATTTTATATTGAGAAATTATGTTTTATATAACAACCTAACCGGTTTTTCAAGTAGGTCTAAAAAGACATTCTACGAAGAAGTCTTTTCGGGTTCGTTTGAAAGACCGGTTGAGTCATATTAGTTTCAAAAAGTCACTTATTTACGAATCCCCGTTAACACGGGTTTCGACACCCGTGGACCTCGAGTCAATCCAAATTTTTCGTTCCACCCTCTAGTAAAACTACTATTCGATTAAAAGACACTCTTTCCTCTCCTGTGATTAGGTACACCCCGAAGGGACCACCGAGTTGTCATTTCGTAGAGGAACGTTACATCCTCGACGTCCTCTGAGTCCATACTAGGGACCCAACCCTTCTAGGGGACCTCTTCCCTTACCAATAGGTGAGGTCATGAGAACGGACCTCTCAGCGTACCTGCCTCCTCGGACCACCCGATGTCAGGTACCCTGGTGTTTCTTAATCTGTGCTGACTTCGTTGACTCGTACGTATGTTCTTATATAAACGACTGAACGTCTTTCATAAACGTATTTCTTAGAGACCCTCTTATGAGTCCTTTACTTACTCTTTCCAATAGAATTTCCTTTACCCTTACCCTATGGGAAGTGACATGTGTCCAGAAAAACATATAAAAACAGAAAAAGTTGGTACACACACCTCTCACAGAAAAGTTTTTTTAATTTAACTAGTGAAGAGTTGGAAAACAAATTCTAGTTCACAACATAGACAAGAATAGTCAAATTTTTTCAATTTGACTCTTTTGGATTCTTCGACTCTTGAGGGTCTGTCCCAGGTTCGGGGGTAAATGGAGGTTGGGACAAGAGGGAAACGAGAGTCTACTGCTCCAGTGTCACCCGTTCAAAATGCGATGAAAGGACTAGGTTCTCATAAAGGCCTTCAAGTTCTTCGCGTTTCTCGTTCCGGACCACCCGTTCGGGAGGGTCTCCTTACGGGACAGGGACGTCCACTCCCCGGGAACGGGGACCCCTGGAGGAGGGTGGAGACGGTCCAAGGTTCGAGGGTGCCCAGGGAAGGACTTTAAGGCTTGGACGTCCCCCTGGAAGGGGAGGGCGGGACTGAGGACGTGAGTGACGGCAGACATCAGGACCTGAGAGTCGGGAGGACTCGAGTCCCTCATCCCCCTTCCCGACCCCCAGATGACTACGGAGACTCTGACGGAGAGTCGTACGGACGTGGGCGACACCTGGGGGTCTCGACCGGAAGAACCCCTCTTCGTCTCCCCTTCCACCCACCGCCCAGCGCACCCGCGGACCCGGGAGTGCGGGACAGGGGAGCCGGGTCCGACCGGACGCGTGGGACGTGCTGGACCCCGGACTCTAGGCGGCCCGGTAGAGACCCCTGGACTGGCGGCTCCTCCTCGACCTGTTCCGGTACTTCCTCCGACACAGACGTCGGAGTCTTCTACTGTAGAAGTCCCATCCACCCGTGGGGTCGGCGTCAGATGTCGGAGATATTGGACCCAAACCCCGTCCTCCCGCTCACAGGACTTGGGCTCCTCTTCTTGGTCGGGACACGGGGGTCGAGAGGGTGAGGAGAGTGGTGGGGTGGGGTGGGGACGGTGGGGGGAGTCGAGAGGGGTGGGGGAGGGAGACGGAGGTAGGTTCGGATATCGGGAAGAGTTCGAGTGTCTCGTAGTGACCCGGAACCTCCTCGTCCTTCGGTAAAAGGATTCCTTCACGAAGACTCCTCTGCGAAGAAGTAATGTGTAACCTTTCACCACCGGAACCTCGGTGTAAATTCCGTGTCCGGATAAAACAGACGGTTGGAAACTTGCGTACCGAGTAAGTTTTTTAGATCTGAAGGTTGCAGAGTCTTTTTATCTTCTGCACGCCCATAGTCCGTCGTCTGTGGACCTTCGGTCACCGCTGGACCTGAACCTGGTACTCCAGAGGTCAGGGCTCGCAGGGAAGGTCGGGAGGTGGAACGACCTATGGTTCCGACAGTTGTCATGATTGGTACTTTTGATCTCGGGTGACCCTAAGACTCCGGGAACACGGGTCTAGAGAAGTGCTTGGGGTTCCGTGAACCGATTTTTAGGATGTCGTTCACTCTGCGCCGGCGGGTCTAGACTCCGTCTCGACGAGTGGGACGGGAGGGTCGGGACGGTCCGAGGGTCCACCGTCCTTGTGCCCCACTCTCCCCGGGCCGGGAACTCCCAGGACAGGAACGGTAGGAAGAGGGGGAATGACACTTTGCACGGAGTGACTTACCGAGTCCCTGTGTGATCGTACAGTCGCACTGGACTCTCTGGGGTCGGACCGTCTCCGAGGAACGGGTCCCGTCCCTCCCTTCGACCCTCTCTGTGCCTGAGGTTTAGACTTTAGATCCCGAGGGGCCCCTTCCTCCGGTACCACCCACATGAACGACACCACTAAGAGTCTTGGCGAACCGGTCGTGTCAAAGGTCGAGTGACTCGGTCGGCCCAGGAACAGACAGTTAGGGGAACCGTGGAAGACCGGGGAAAGAGACGGGGAGTCGGGGGTACTCGGACGGACGGGGTCCCTTCCCAGAGGTAAGGTCTGTCAGTGACGCGGACGGAGGGTAGGGTAACCAGGACCTTCCTCCAGGACAGTGGGGACGTGGACAGCAGGGGGGTCCCCAGAGTCCCCTGACGGACCCGGGAAGGTTCGACGGACCGGGTGTCCGCTCTCCGGACCAGTCGACCCACGACGGGTCGCACCAACTCGAGGGACGGAGGGGGCGCCCCGTCGGGAAGTGGGTGGCGGGAGAGAGACAGAGAGGAGGGTGTCTCCCGACCCCCGGACAAGCCGTTGGTGCACCCGATGATGGGGTCACTACCGGCCCCGCGGAAGGGGGTCTGGAAGTGGTGGGTCGCGGGGGACGTGTATTCGTTCCGTCCGTTGTCGGTCCCCCTGTGGCTCAGGGGAAGGGTGCTCTTCGACCACCTGAGGTGGAAGTGGGGGTCGTCGATGAGTAGGTGTCCGAGGTTACGGTTGTAGTTGTTGCGGTTGTTGTGGCGGGACCCGGCGACGGGGGCGGGGCGACAGGTGAGACCACGACAGTCGTGGAACCTCCGGGCGCCCGGGGGGAACAGGGGACGGTAGGCCCACGTCCTCCGGAGTACCTCCGTGTCGAGGGTCTCCATTCGACCCTGCACCTCCCCGAGCCCCTCCTCGCAAACCGGCCGTCTGAGTGGAGAGCGGGGAGTTCGACCCCACCTGGTGACGACGACGGCCCTGGGACCGGTCTCCCGTCCACCTACGAGTCCCTCCGTGGCACCGGGGTGACCGGTCGTGTACAGGACTCCATGGGCGGAGATCTGCCCCGTCTCCTCGGGACCGGGCTGGGGACTCTACAAACACAGGACCTCTGTGTCGTCAGAGGCGGGGGGCCCGGGAAGAGTTCAGAGACGGGTTTAGACCGGAACCCCGGTTGACCCTGTCCTGCCCCAGGGGGAGTAGATCTCCGTCCTCCGGGAAACCACCCCGTGAGCGGACGAGACGGGGTCGGACCCCGCTAAGGACTAGCAGGACGGTCGTAGAGGTCGGGGACCGGAAAGAAAGGAAGGTGAGAGACGAGGGGCCACTCGGTCCTGGGGGTCGACCCTACACGACCCGACCACCATGGGTGGGGTGCGAGACCCGAAGCCCGTCGTAAATGTAACCGTCGAGACCCAAGGTGTCGGCCCCCTAGACCGACGAAGTGGGCTCGTCTTGTCGCCACGGTCGTCCTCGAGTCCGGGTTTTCACTGGAGATTGGGGGTTGGACACAGGACTCGTCGGAAGCGGGAAGGTCTTCGTCCGAGGGGCGGAATCACAAGCACGGGGGAAGTGGTGGTACGGACTCAATCGGTTCCGGGGTCGGGACCCGGTACAGGGGGGGGAGCGTCGAGTCCCGACTCACCCCCACTCCGGTCGAGACGGGGGTCCCCACGACGGGCGGACGACACTAAGAGGTGGGGGTCGAATGGGGCACACGGGGTGGTGCGGGAGGGAAAGGACAAGTACGGTCGCTCTCGGAAGGGTACAGTACACAGGGAGTGGACCCCCTCCCGTAGGGGAGGTCCCCTCCAGTCCCGGAGGGGACTCTTGGTGAACCTAGGAGGGACTCACCGATTACCCGGGGTCCAGTCTTGACCTGTTACTGGGGGTGAGTCAAGACTCTCCTACTCGGCTCTACTGAGGGTCTAAGGGACACTCAGACTCGTATTTCCCTGGGGTTGAGAGTCCTGGAAATCCCTCTTTCTACCTGTGTCTACCCTTTCCCCCCGGAAAGGGTAGATTTCTGGTGTACTGGGTCACTTGTCTTCGGGTCCCGGGTCCCCTCTCGACCCGGGTCCCCTCTCGAGTCGGGTCCCGTGTAAGACCGTACTCCCAGAGTCGAGTCCCCTGAGTCCCCTGAGTCCGAGTCCGGGGACACGAGTCTCCTCGTTCGGGGACACACTCCGGAGAAGAGACACGAACCGAGATTCTTAGTTGTAGTTTGAGTTCCGTACAGTCGATACTGGGGTCCTTCGGGGGTCGTTCACGGGTGTCCGGGGTGACAGATGTCGTCGTCCTCCCTGTCGGGGAGGGGGACGGGGGTGGGGTCGGGAACACATCCTAGAGTGGTGGGGTGGGAGGTTTCGTGGTAGAGTAGCCGACGAAGTAAACAGTGTTGACTTCGGTGTGTTTGTCTGTCAACATGACCACCCCTACGACTCCGTACCCACCCGTTGCACTGAACACGTCCCCTTTTGACTGGTCGAGTCTTGAGTCTAGAGGAACCTAGGATTAGGGCTCCGGGGAGGGGACGTGTCTTGGGATTGTCTTTGTGAGGACCCAGGTAGTCACCACCACCACCAGGGATGGACGACCCCCTCCCCTCCCGGACCGTCGACGACTGTAAACAGAGGTACGACCTGTGAAATCCACGGGGAGGGCCCTGTCGGGTTATCGGTACGACACAGTCCTTCTCCGGGGACCCCTGCTCTGGACACGGCACGTGCACCTGCTCCTACGTCTCGTGTCGTCGCTCGGGTCGGACCAGAGGTGCCTCTACATTCGAACTGGGAGGGACCCCTCCCCGGGGGTTGAGGAGGAGGTCGTCGACGTTTCTCCTTCCTTCGGGGGGTGAGACCAAACGAACTGCGAACGAACTCTTTACTACGAAGGTCCCTTTATAGATTACAACAAAGGGATTCGAAAAAACTGACACTGGTCTGTAGCATTTATATCAAATGTCACTTCGAGTTATCTATGTGTGCACGTATGGAACTGACCGAGTCTGCCATTTCTTAGACGGACGGCACGTTATCTGGGTCCAAACTAGGGGCCCAGTCCTTCTAGGGGACCTCTTCCCTTACCGTCGGGTGAGATTATAAGAATGGATCTCTACGGGTACCTGTCCCCTCGGACCCTCGATGTCAGGTACCCCAGCGTTTCTCAGTCTGTGTTGACTCACTGATTGTGAAAATTCATCCTGACAAGGACTTTGACGCATATTATTTCGACTGTCGTCTCCCGCGACAACCGTCGGTATTGACTCTTGAGGTGGTCTAGGTCAATTTCCCTTCCCAAAAATTTGACGTCCAGGTCTAGACACTCCCCCGACACTGTAAACGAATCAGTCAATGTTGGTCGTGAGGATTTTCTTTCGTCTCTTACCCCGTCCTGTCGTCCTTCATCGCACCGGTCGCAGTGTTTCCGTCGTGACAAAACACTTCTAAACAACGGTTCAGAGTATTGAACAATTATTGGACACTGATAAGTGGTTCGACTTCGGCACAATCTGCGAAAGGACTCTCTTTGCGAAGTAGTGTTCCTTGACGGTCGGGAAGACCGAAGACTGTAAGCCTCCTCCCTAATTATACACCGGTGAGTGGTAGTAGACACGGGAGACGTGTGCGAGCCACGAGTGTCCGGTGACGGGCCGCACCTACTCGGCCGGAGCCGTCGGTTACTCCCCAATACTCTCCTAGAGCCCCTCCTTTCGTCTCCTCTAACGGATGGATCGACGAGTGGGTTGCCACCTCTGTCGTCCCGTGTCTGTAAGTCTCCTCGATTCCCAGTTTGTCTTCGACCCAGGAGTTCTCGCCCGTGCTCGACTTGTCATTCTGTCACAATGTCCTCCCACCGGTCCGACTGTCATTCTCCTTGCAGACCACCCAAAATGGGTCGTGGAAGGACCGAGTACCAGTCGCGTCGACCTCCTGTCGACGACAGGACTCCCGTGGCCCCCCGTCGGAGCGACCGCTGTCCTTCCCGACTTACGGTTCCGTCGAGGTGACCCCGGACACGTAAGTCGGATCCCGGACGTCGCCGACAAAAGTCCCTTCACGGGGTCCGGGCCCGCGTCACCTACGTCCGAGCCCCGGACCCCCAGACTCAGGTCGGGAGGTACGCCGGTAGTACGAGGGGTCCGGTCCTCCTCGGTAAAGGGTGACTCAAGGGGACTCTTTCAGGTCCTCGGTAACTGATCTGTGGGGTTCCAGGGGGGTGGTCGACAGTGGTTACTGGTGTGCGGACACGAGGGCGACTGGTTCCCACCCGTCCGGCCCTCTCACACCCCTCCGTGCTCGAATCCGAGTGGGACCCTCCCCGACGTATCCGTCGTAGGTGGACGCTCGTGCCTCCTCAGGTCCGGTAAGGTCTCTCCTCGACACCTGGCTCTTGACACAAGGTCGAAAGAGTTGGCGCCACTGGTTGAACACGTGTGGACGGTCGTAGTCTCCGCACCCCCCGTGTGTCCCTTGTCTGGTCTCCTCGACCCTCGAAGACGACGGGGCACCGGACATCTTCCGTCGCAGCCCCAGGGGAGTGATTCCCTCTTAGTCTTCAGGACCCCACTGTCAGAGTTCAGGAGACAAGGTCCGAGAGGATGGTCCTACTGCTCTTAGCCGTCGACTGAGGGGGGTTCCTCCTGTCCTCCCTGCAGGCAGACAGGGGTTTCTCCCCGAAGGACGCGAGGCGGAGGGATCCATTGGGGTAGGGGAGGACGGAGGGACCCATTGGGGTGGGGGAAGAGATCTCCGTCAGTTGGGGAGGGGTCACTACTGTTCCGTGTGTTCCCACTGGTTCCTTACAGTTCCGGACCGACGCTACCGGAGGACCTACCTGAGGTCCCACCTCGACCGGACCCCGACCTGCACACGATTACGACGTAGATACCCCCCGTGTAGGAACGTGGAGGAACCCACACTCGACAGCGTCGGTGTAGGAGAAAGGCACGACTCAGTAGTGAACACACGTCCAGCTTCCCGGAGGAAGGTGGAACTTACAGACTTCGCTGTCTTCTTAGGGCCCCCTCTGCAGAGAGTCTTCTGTCAGGACGGAAACGTGGACCAAGTGGTAGTCCATCGGGGTAGACCCCTGTCCGGCGACGGGGAGGGGGCGCCCGACCCAAAGGACACTGCTCCTCGTCCGGAGGTCTGGGGGTCAACGGGAAGGACAGGGTGTGGTGATGACGCAGGGGAGGGGACGGGTTTATCGGAAGCCCCTTCCCGAGACGCATGGGCTCCTGGCACATGGGGGTCCGTCCTGTGGGTTCACCAGGACCTCTCTGGGACCCTCCAACCTTCCTGGTCGTCGAGAGTAGAGGGAGGTCACCGGTCGACAAGGGAGGGGTCTTGATTGACAGTGAGCATCGATCTCGGACCTGTAACTCGTCGTGTTTTAATCTAGGTACTTTATACCTTTATTGGTTTCTTAGAGGGTCGTTGTACCAGTCCCGTCTCTATACAGTCCTTTCGTTCAGGTCCGTCTAAGTCATCAACTTGACCGAGAACCCGACTCACTGGGGTTTACTCCCCCACTTTGGGTTCTGGGGTCGAAGTTCGAGGAGAATCCTGGAAACTGGGTTACCTCCAAAGGTTGTCGACTTGTCAGGGGCTCCGGTCAGAGAGAGGAGGGTCGTTTAGTCCCAGATTTGACCTGAGAGGGGGTGGAAGAGTGGAGGAACTAATGTGAAGGAGTAGTACTCGAAAACGAAATTTACCGAAAAAATAGGGTTTCCACAAACCACGGGTAATCCCGAATATCAGTCGTGTTCTGTCCGTCTCAACGAGACGGGCCCACTCCCGTAAAGACGAGTCCAAAACGAGTCGGACTCACGACAACGGTCTCTTACGCACCAGAGGTACCCCGAAAGACCTTACAGTCGTCGAGAGACCCCCGGGGTCCCTCCTCTCCGGCCGTCCGACCCTTGTGGTGCACGTGACGACTCCCTAAGGATCCTCGACCAGAGAGGAGACGACTACCACGGGTTTCCTTCTGGGAGGGAGAGAAACAAGACGGAAACACTAGGGGAGGTTGGGTAGAAACCGGGAGCCCGACCCGGAGGGGAGATCCGTCCCAGTGAGGGGTACCGGATAGTGTAGTCTCGACCACCTCTCTTATGTGTCGGTCGCCCCCGTCCCGACCCTGATCTCCCTTCTACTAGCACTCGGGTGACCCGGAACCGGAAGACTCGAGTCCCCTCTTCCTAGGGCCGACTGGCTACAGTGTCCCAGACAATCCCGTCAACTCTGCTAGGGACCCAGACCCACGTACTGGCGCTCCCACGTTTGTGGCCCTCCCCAGTCTCTGTCCCTGTCCCACCTCCAGGGGACTGAGTTACGAGAGGGTAGGACAGGTGTCCGCGACCGTCACCGCCCGGACTCGGGGGAGGACGTCTCTTCGGTAGGGGGGCCCTGGGAGGGGGGTGGTGCGGAGTGTGGGGGACGGTGTGGACCGGGTCGGACCGGAGACGCCGGACACGGGTGGGACGCCGACCTCCCCCGGCTCAGGTCGCTGTTCGAGTGGTCGTCGAAGGGTAGGTAGGTGACGCTGGGGGTGCAGCCCCTCGGGTGCGGGACGCCCCAGCAGCCGTGGGGGGCCTCCCGGGCCGGGCACAGTGAGTGACACGGGTCGGGCCGTCCCGGGGTCCCGGCCGGCAAGGTGCCGTCACGGTCGTCGGACCATCTCCGCCACTCACGAACCCGTCACGGACTCCCGACCCGCCATCTCCCCAAGTCCGTCCTGCCTCCTCTCGGACCAAGAGGGTTCGTGTACCTTGTAGTTCAGAGAACCGGTCTTTCTGTGAGTGAATCCAGAGGTTAGGTACACCCACGGGTCGTCCGACTCCTTCTCGCCAGTGTGGTCGGTCCTCTAGTCACCTCGAGAGGTCCCTCCCCGGCACTCACTTGAGCCTCGCCCTCCACCCCTGCTCCGTCCACCCCTCGTATCACCTGTCCTCCCCCAGCGGATCCGAGTCGACGACGTAGGGGTTCCGGTGGTCCTTCCCCCGTCCACGAAGTCCTGTTTGCCCCACCCACGGTCCGCATAAGGTGTGTGTGCGTGTGTGACAGGGGTCTAGGAGTTGGGGGTTTACGTCGGCCCCGTGACCCGGTCCACAGTGGTCTCTTCGGACTGTCGACGGACCTTTCTCAGTGCACCCCACAGTCCCGTGGGGCCCCCTCCTGGTCTGGGGACGAGGGAGGCACGTACGTCGAGCGGACGTAGACGACTGTCCCGGGGTGGGACTCTCCGGGGAGGAGCCCGGACGTGCGGGCTCACAAGACCCCGTGAGGTAGTGTGAGGAAGGACCGCACGTCCGTGTGGGTGTGGACACACGCGTGTGTGTGTACGTGTGTGAGAAGGGGTCCGCTGGGGAGCCTTCGGGGACGCGGTCGGGGTACCCCTTCCCGACCCGAGTGTCGTTGCAGGGGCCAGGGACAGGGGGTCCAGAACTAGAGCCTTCCTAACCCCGTCAAACGAGTCCTGGGGTCCAAGGAGCTCCGGTGGTGCGTCCTCGACCGGCTGCGGACACTGTACTGGTAGCTCCTCTACCTCTCGCGTCGGCTGCTGTAGGAGTCACCCCCGCGGCCCGTCTCGGGGTTACCGTGGGACGAGGGCACACGTTTGACGTCCCTGGGCCCCGGCCTGGCTCGCCCCCCGCACCTCCTGCGTCGGACCCGCGGGTCGCGGCTCGGGGCGGTCCCGCGTCTCCTCGGGGCCCTGTCGTCCCGGAAGCGGTCGCCGGACATCGTCGGCCCGACCTCTGCGGCCGAAAAATAAACAGAGTTACAAGGATTACCCAAGCAAAGTCTTCACGGAGTGACAAGAGCGCCGGACCTCAATTGGCCTTGTCGCAGAAGTAAGTAAAGCACCCCTGTTCTGGTTCAGCCACCGGTCCTCTCTTCGTCGGCGTCAGGCACAGGTCGCCCCCGCCACCCCCGCCCCCGCGCCCGCGGTCCCTCCCCAGGCGGAACCGAGGGGTCGGGAGTGGGTTTCCTGGGATACGATTTGCCCACAGAAAGTTGAAACGAACATTTTTTTGAGTAAAACGTGTATAAGACATACTCGGAGTGACAGGGGTATCTCGGTCCCGGGACACGCAGGTGTCTTCCTTCCTCCTGGGCCGGGCGGGGACCCCTCCTCCTCCGGCCGGTGCCGGTGGGTGCGGGGGACACAGACCTGGGAAGGACGGTCCGGTGTCAGCGCCCGGGTCCCCTCGCCCGCACGGGCGGCCCGGTTCTGGTCACCACTGACAGGTCGCGCGAAAACAAAACCCCACACTGTAAAAAGAACTGTCGTACAACATCAAAAGTAAACTCAAAAAAAAAAAATTATATATTAAAACAAAAGGGTCCCCCTCCCCTCTTTCTTCTCACAAATGTTTCAAAACGTCGGTGCGTGGAATGACAGAAGTGAAAACGTTTACATCTAACCTAAACCAAAACAACCACAATAAATCGCCAGCCAAAGAAAAAGATGCCTCCTAAGTCGACTCGGCGGCATCCTCCCAAAACAGTCGGTAGTACATGTGGGTTATTAAACAATATTAAAGGCGTCCATCACTGTTCTAAAAAAACTAAACCAAAGGATTAAATTTCCACATCCCAGAACGTGTTCGCACATATCACCACCCACGGGCCCCAGAGGCTCACACGCACGGCACACACGCCGCCCACCACACACACACCACCCCCGGTCAGACGTCGGCGGTCCGGAGGTCGTCCAGGGGAAGTCCGAGTCGGCATCCCTCCGGACTTAGACCCCGGTAAACTTTCGTTTTTGTTTGGTGACAGAGGCGAAGACTTTACCCTTAGTCATTGACGTAAAAGACAGGGTGTTCTATACGTTTTTGTTACGTTATTATAAGTAAAATGTTTATGTTAACACTCAACACAACCGTAATTTTGACATAAATTTTTTTGGTGTGTCTTTAAATTCCCTCTTTGAGTCTTCCGAAAAGCGAAGCTAAACAAGATACACTGCAAAGTGACGCAACTACCACAAAGACGACTTCTCTGGCAATATGAACTTAAGTCCAGTCAGAGTCATAAAATGTTTATAAAAAAATTTTGACTTAACGTTAACACGGTTCGCTTATATTACTTAATTCAAACAAAAACTTAAGTGAAGAACATATAAACGACGTACATTCATTTAGTAAAACATAAACCTCACACTGTTCGGAATGGAAACTCGAGAATTCACGAAAAGATGCACACCGACCCTTCACCGAGAAGAGCCAACACACAGCGCACGGCCGTGGTGGGTACACCCAGGGTGCGTCCGAACCCGTAGCGACAAGACGTATAGAGCACGAACGAAGGCAAACGAGGCGAAAGGGGTCGGACCCACACCACAGAGGCATAGAACGAGACTCTCTGGTCCTGAACAGACGAGGTGGGAGTGAGACAGGCGAGACGGGGCCAAGAACCTAAACCCTAAAGAGACCCTGTCGGAACGTGGTACTCCCCAACACACCACGGGACTGGTGGGAGAAGGTAGTGTCCGTCCGTATCCCGGAGGAGGGGCTCCTCTCCACCGAGTGGAGTGACAATCCGTAGGGGGTCGTGTTCGTAAGGAATTCTTACAAAGGTGACTGGTCCTCCCACCTCCTCTCCCGCAGGAGTCGACCTGTCGTCTCCGACCTCGGTCCGTCGTCCACTGTCGAGCAGGCAGGTTTCAGTTCACGTAGGCCGAGGGAAGAGGTGGGTCCCAGAGGAGGTCCCAGACGGCAGTACCACACCGTCGGTACCATTCCCTGGCCCTAACCCCCACCGCGCACCCCTCGACCGTCACTCCCGCCCTGACCTCCGTGACCCCCCCCCCGTAGAGACAACCCACGACTTAGGAGTTCGTCTAAGGTCGTCACTCGCAACTTTGCACTGGTCAAACCCTTTTGTCCTGGTTCGTGAGTAGATCCGGGAGGGGCAGCTCAGCGGAGGTCACGGACCGAGCGGGTCGGGGAGAGCCGTGACTGAGCACACTCGTCGGGGAAGGAGACATTTCTACACGAAACGACACTACCCGACTAGAAGGACACTACCCGACTACGAGTCGGGGGCCACTTACCTCCGACCCCTGTCGTCCGACGCAGGACGAGGAGGTCCGGGTCGGGAAGGGTAGAGTCCGAGGAAGAGCCACGGTGGCACCAGAAGATCTGTAAAGCAAGTTCAGGGAACAGGGGAAGGGGACACAGACGGAGCCGGTGATCCTAAAGTCGATCTCACCTCCTGTCTCGGAAAGCCGGGACCACGGACCAGGGGCGACACACAAACCGGGGGCCACTCTGTGCCCGAGAGTCGCCCGGAGGCGGCACGTGGACGCGTGTGCACCGGAGGAGCCTGACGAAAGCAAAGACGAAACGTGAAAGGTGGACACAGTGGTTCAGAGTGGTCGGTCGAACACGACCCGAGACGGTTCCCGAGGGAGTGGGGTAGAGCGTGGCGTCCGGAGGAGTGACGGACGAGCAGACAGCCCTTCTGGACAGGTCCCTTCCCAGAGGGACCCGGAATCGCGTCCGGGCCGATCGCGCCCTGCCTGTACACTGTGGACAGGAGGACTCGGAGCAGTCGTCGCACCAGGGGTAGACACGTAGACTGTATCTTGGAAGAGTTTTCGTCTCGGCAGCTCAGAAGACTCTGGGAACCCACCGACCTCTCTTCGGTGTCACCGGTTCCTGGGATGTGCGGACTTCTCAGACCCAGGTCCCAAGCACTTGGGTCGAACACAAACAGGCGACTGTCCGTCGGAGAACAAAGGTGGGACTAGAATGTCAATCAGTCCTCGAACAGAGGAAGGACGTGGGTGGATCTTTCAAGAAAAACCAGAACCCCTTCTTTCCTACTAAAATAGGGGGGTCTAAAGTCGAGCTAAGTACGCAAAAAGAGACGAAGTAAGTCTTAGAGAAACAAGGTCGGCGAAGGAAGTAGAAGAGTCAGACCGACCTGGGGTCTCAGAACACGTCGGGTAGAAATAGGAAGAGACGCGAGACCGAAGGCTCGAGACCCCCAGCAGTCCTCGACGGGTAGTGCAGGAGGGGTGGCAGGAGGGGAGTCTGGTAGAGGGGTCACCAGTCGATTCCCGTGGAGCGGAAGGTTCCGACTACTTCGTAGAAGGACTCCTTTTCCTCGGGGACCTTCCTTCTCGAACCCCAGTACCTCCCCCACTCCGACAAAAGGTCCCCCACCCACTATCGTGCACGGGGGTGGGGTTGCCGGTCCTTTGTCTTCCCTCAATCTCGTCGTGTCCCTCCTCCATCACCCTCCCCCTAGTCACGACCGTCGGAGCAGTGTGGAGTAGTGTCTACACCGATTCCTGCCACCACCGCAGAGGGGCGAGGGGGGGTAGCTCCTTAGACGTCCCTGTCCGTACAGTACAGACTCTCCGTCTTTGCCGGTCCCTTCCCGCTGGACCACAGGTGGGAGGTCCGTGGGACAGTCAGGTCGGTCTCGGGTCCGGTCCGAGACCAGACGCCGCTCGTGATCGTGTCTAGGCTTCCCTTTACCCCTGTGTCCCGGACAAACTGGGGCCACAGACGCCGAAGAAAAGTACCTTTGCAGACACCACTGATGGGTCATTTCCCCGGCTCTGGGGTTCTAGACGAAGTCTTCTTCTTTTTTATTTTAAGGCGAGGTCGAATAAAAGGTCGACTTGGTGGGAGAGGTCTGCACACACCACAGACGTGGGGGGGCTGGGGAGGAGACGCCTGTGGGGAGGGTGTGCACCCGACACCCGGGACTTCCGTCCGTCCCGCACGCCCCTCCCTACTGGACTCCAGTGGGGTCCTTCGGTCACAGGTCGAAAGGGTCGACGACATGGCAGTCCCCCTGGAGGGAGGGAGAGGGTCACGGGGGCGTGGGGGTGGGGGTGGGGGCACAAGGGGGGAGGACGCCAACCCTCCCCCTGGGGGGGCGCTCGGTTAAGACTGCAGCAAAGTAACACAGAAATAAATAAATAAATAAAAACACAGTTTTGTTGTTTCGCGACGGAACACCCCGGTCTCCCGTTTGATAGTCCATTTACCCAAAACGGTCCGAAGGACAACAGCCCCTCTACGAACTCCGTGTGGGCACGTGTGTAGATGTGTGTGAGTACATGTGTACGTGAGTTGACGTGTACGCAAGTGTACGTGTGTGGACTGCCCGTCCCCGACCGGGAGGGTCCGACTAGGAGGAGTATCTTCCGACTCGTGGGCGACGTCTCTCTTCGTCTCCAAGGGGGTGGGGCCCGTTTTCCACGGGTAACCTCACTGATATTTGATTTACAGCAACGGGAAGTAGTTTTTGTAGGGTGGTGAGGATATTGGCTTCAAAAGGACGGCACTTGAGTCCTCTGAACCAGGTGTCGTCCGGTTCCCCACCCACCCCCACGGGCCCTCGGCGGACCTCACAGTCGTCTCCCACCCGCCAACGGGGCCCTGGAAGCCCTCCATGACACTCCGACTCCACCCGGTTACCGACCTCGGAGTCCCGTCTCGGGCTCCGCTCTAACAGGGGCCTCAGAGGGAAAGACGTCTCTTAGTCCCTGTGGGTCCGGGACCGAGCCAAGTGGTCCACTGACTCCTCTTAAGTCGGCTCGGGCGCCGGAGGACGTCCACCGCCCGTCGGGAAACACCCCGCAAGTCCAGGGATAAAGTCTTGTTCACCGGATTCACCCTAAGCCGAGAGTCTTTCCGTCTCCCTGCGACTCGGGTGCACTTAATTGTTCAAACGGTGGACCCTAGTGACACGCACTCTCTGTCAAAGGAGGTTCCAGTGTAGTCTCGTCGACACCCCGTCTCCGATAGACACAACCCCCCAGCACAGACGTCCAGTACAGACCCGTGTCACCACGGGCGAGTGGTACGCCGGGACTCCGAGGGTGCGGTGACAGGAGCCACGACGACCCAGACACCCGACCCTACTCCCTCTGCCCCAGACCGGAGACAGTGGGTGAGGGTCGGGGGCGCCCAGGACTAAGGTCCTCGCCCTGGTCGGCCCCCTCCGAGGACACGATCTACCCAGGGTCGTCCGTTCGAGGGGCGGGTTGTGGAGGTCGCACCTCTTCGGTGCGGTTCCGAACTTTCCCTGTCGTGGACCCTGAGCTCCCTCTACCGAACATTTGTTTGTCGGGTCACGGTGCTAGAGGGAGTGCTCCGCCGGGACTCGGGGTCTGCACTCCGGGACCCCCCGGACGGACATAGCTCACGTAGGGGGGTGGGAGTCTTAGGCCGGAACTGGAGGGTGGGCTACTGGACGAAGGACGGGAAGGGGGACGCGTGGGACAATAAGGTCTCGGGACACGTTCCTTCGAGACGAGGCTCCGACTCTACAGGTTCCACTCGTCCAAACCTGGTCAGACACTACACCGTCGCTCTTGGTGGGCACCTTTTGTGTAGGTGACTCTCTCTCCCACCGTCCGAGGGCGACCACTTCGCGGTCTGTGATGAAAGGACAAAATAAACCTACGGGGAGCTCGACGGGTCGGTTCCAGGAGGTACGCCCTCCCAGGTCTGCGTCGGGGAGACGAGGAGCAGGGCCGAGCCTCAAGGGGGTCACGGGGGTGGGTGTCTTAGTGTGACCAAGAGTCCGTCAACCGCGGGGGTGCGGGGGTGTGGAGGGACGCCCGGGAGCGCACAACATTTATGACAATATGTCAAACATTGGTAGCAGTGGACTCAGCCGCCGGAGCGGGTACAGGGAAGAGTGGAGCTCTTTCCGGTCCCGCAGCTCTTCTCGAAGTCCCGGTAGAGACACTCTGCGACACATATAAGGACATTCTAACGTAAAAATAGATTCCTTACTACAATAAATTTTTTGTTTTGTTTTGTTTTTTTTTTTTGTTCTTAACGCTTATTTAAAGAATTGTTGCAGGAGCAACCGAACCAGCAGAACGGGAGGAGTGGAACTGACAAAGGACCTGAACGTCTTGGTATGAATTGGGAGGTGACTGTAGACTAGGGGTTTTCCCTTTGAGCCCCTGAGACTGGGGCCCGTACCAGAGGTTGGAGTAACGTCATTGAGTAACGTAGGGGGTGTAGAAAGAAAGTCAATTACCAGTTTACAACTTTCCCCTGTCTTCTCCTCTTTAATTTACCTACTGGGTGTTTTAGGTCAACGAAGAGGAGATGGGTGGTAGTAGATCTTTTTCCGTGTCTTGACCAAAACTTACTTCGTTCCTGCCTCGCCCCTCCCTTCCCTTGTTCCCCACCCCTCCCCTCCTCTAGTACATACAGTTGCATGAGACCCAAGAGGGGTCGCCAGGTCGCCAATCCTGAGGGTCGAGAGTGATACCTGTTACGTCCAAGTGAAGGACAGTCCTTTGATTCCGGGGCGTTCGACGTCCCGTCCGGGTTTTTTGGAAATAAAATTTAATGAAACTTTCGATATTCGTACGTTTCACTTTCACTTTCAGCGTGACAACACAGGCTGAGAAACACTGAGGTACCTGACGTCAGGTACCTTAAGAGGTCCGGTCTTAGGACCTCATCTATCGGAAAGGGATGAGGTCCCCTAGAAGGGTTGGGTCCCTAGCTTGAGTCCAGAGAGCTTAACGTCCATCTAAGAAATGGTCGTCCCGGTGTTCCCTTCGGGTTCTTATGACCTCACCCATCGGGTAGGGAAGAGGTCCCCAAGAAGGACTGGGTCTGGGTCCTTAGTTCGACCCTAGAGGACGTAACGTCCGTCTGAGAACTGGTTAACTCGATACTCCTTTCGGGATATTTGTACGTTCGAAGAAAAGATAATAATTTGACTAAGTCTGGTTGGGAGTATTAAGGGACACATTTTGATTGGTCAGGGTCTTTGTTGTAGAATCAACCTTTTTCAACGTCTAGTAGGAGTACCTGTTAGCTCAGGTAAGGTCCTTAATGTCAGTAGTGGCGGGAGGGGCGAGGAGACGACCTCGGGGGTGGGGGTTGAGGGTGGGGCATGGGACTCGGGACCTCAGGTCCGAGGTCCCTCCTCTTCCTGAGCTCGTCTGTGACGAACAGGTCGAGGACCTCCTCCTCCACTCACCCGTGGGGGGTCCTCGACGGGGAGGTCAGTGCCAGTCGTTGTTCCACAATGGTCGTTACTGTTTCACGGACGGTTTCGAACATTTACTACGAAGGCTAGTCGACTCTGTCTGACCTCTGAACGGGACACTACCTAGACAAGACGAACCCAATACTTACGGGGGAACTCACCTCATTCCCTCGGTCCGGGGTGGGACCCGCACCAGTCGGACACTCTCCGGGAGTACCCACCTGCCGGAGGGGTGACGAGACGAGAGGTCCCAGTCTCACGTCCAGACCGACCCGAGGCCGGAGGGGGAGTAGTCCGGATGAAGACGGGTGAAGAGGGAAAGAGGGGTGCTCCGTCTACACCAATAACTAGACTAACGGGTTTCTTGATCCATACTCAACCCGGAACAAATAACCTTCCTGACTACAACTTCGACATTGAGGTTATGAAACCGGTGGCTATGCTTCTCGACTGAGTAAACTTTTCTGGGACTACGACCCTTTCTAACTTCGTCCTCCTCTTCCCCTGTTGTCTCCTACTCTACCAACCTACCGTAGTGGTCGAGTTACCTGTACTCAAACCCATTTCAGGTCCTCAATCACTACCTGTCCCTCCGGACCGCACGACACCAAATACCCCAGCGTTTCTCAGCCTGTGCTGATTCACTGACTTGACTGGACCCGGGCACTCCCCTGTCCCTGTGGACTGTGAGGGGACGTCAACGACGAAGGACGAAGGTGCAGTGATTGTCTTGATTCGGGAGTTAGGCACGTGGAGGTAGAGAGAGGGGTAGAGGTGCGTCGAACGGTCCATCGACCGGAAGTACCTGAGAGTTCGGGGACGTTGGGAGAGGAGATTACAACGGAAAAATTTTGGGAAGGGACTTTCGTTTCCCCTCCGGTTCAGAAGACTCGGACTCACCGGGCAAGAGGGGTGGACAGGGGTGTAACGTGTGGAACGTAATTTGTGACAAGAAAGTGGTGTTGGGTACTCTCGGACCTTCTGATCGAAATGACGTGGGCCCGTCCATCTGGGTTCAGACCAAGTCCTTGTTTGTTTTGGTCTAGGTGTCTATGTCTTTTGTTTAGTCACCAATGGTCCCCTTTCCTTCCTCCTCTCCCCGTTCCATCCACGGCCGCCCCTTCTCCTTATTTGATGATACATATTTCATCTAGTCGATGTTCCCATAACATGCGTGTCCCTTAATCAGTAAAGCAACATTATTGAAATTTGACTCACATTAGATAATTGCATAACTTAGTGATACAACATGTGGACGTTGACTATGTTATAACATTTAGTTGATGTAGAGTCAAATTTTTTTTGTGTGTAGACTAATAAATATGCATTAGGAATACGTGTGTCTCGACATCGAGACACCGGACCCCATTTAGTGTAGTAGAGACGTCCGAACAAACGTTCAGATATTTTGGGTGCAGTGGTGGGGTGTCCACCTCCGCCGTCACCTTGGACCGGTCCGGCCCGGAACACAGACGTGACTCGTTTGTCCCAAAGGGGGGGTGGGGAGTGGGCCCAGAGTCCGAGGCGTCCGAGTAGGCAGTTGGACGAGACACGTTGGGGTCTTTACTCGAGGTTCCTTGACTTACTCGTGGACCCAGACTCTCCTGTCTTATGTCCAAGCCCCACCCCCCCCCCCCCACGCCACGACTCGAGGAGAACCGGAGCGGGACTCCCAGTGAGACGGGGGAGGTCGGTCGTGGGGTCCTGAACGAAAGGCTCCCTGGGGTTGAGGGGTTGTTGGTAAAGGGGGAACCCCGGACTGAAGACAGGGGGCTGGGGTCACCCCGACGCGGAAGTGTCGAGTCGCCTTCGGAGCGTTCCGGAGGTGGGACCCAGAAAGACTCAGATCTCGGAACCCGTCCCCACCCGGACCCCCAGACTGTTCCCAACTACTTTGATTTTCGGAACACAGAGACGACCAGTGGTCCACTAACCTGAGCCGTCCCTGACATCCCTCTGCTTGGCGCCACCACCAAAGTGTCGGACCTGGGAAATTTGTCCATGTAGTACGTGTCATACAGCTATCTAGGGATGTTTCAACAGGTTTCCTTTAGTTCATTATCCCGTCGACTGGAGCATCGGAGGACCACACTACAGGACACTTTATGTGGCGCAGTGGCCCTCCCACGAGAACGGCTTTGCAGAGTGGACTTAGTTTGACTCGGAAGTCTGGAGTGAGGGACAGATGTCCTTCACGTCCCTTATTTTTTTCAGTGCGTCTCTGTGGTGGTTCTTTGACGGTCTACTGATCTTTCACACCTTATAAGTTATAATAAAATTTTTGTTTTGGTCGATCCCTTTGCAAGAGTTAGCTTTCTCCATTGTAGTGGAGTACGCAACACTTTGAAGTCACTCGGGATCAAACTCTTTTCGTTGACACTTTTGTGAACCCCGCACTAAACCTCTTAAACTTGTCCTTGACTTGTAATCCCCCAAGAACAGTAAAAGAAGACACATTATTTCCGTAATACTTTTTTATTTAATTGTTTCCGTATTACAAATCCATTCGGTAGGGAGACGAATCTTCTACGAACAACTTTATAGACCCCCGTTTGTAGTATAGACGTTAAAAAGTTACAAAGGTTCTGTGTGTCGGTGCACGAGACTGTGGTCTTTACGTTCGTAATGTTCCCCAATCGTTTCTGCCTTGAAATAAGAAAAGGTTTTACCGAAACCTCTCAGAGCCAGGAAACTCAAAGGTGGGTTTCAAATCTTAGCCGAACAGTTAAAGGTACTTTTCTCGGCCATCCTAAAAAAAATTCCAATAATAAATACATGAATAGACGGGTACGCTGTACGTCCTACAATCAAAGTCCCTAGCTTGGGTGAGGGAGACGTCCCCTTCGTGGAATGACCTGGTGGTCCCTTCAGGAGTCGGGTCATTCTAAAACTAACTCTTCATGAGACGGGAACTTAATTGTGAGACGACGGGAGAGCAACTCGTGTGACGGGAGGTCGTGTAACGACTGCTAGTGAAGGCGTCTCAAGATGTGGGAGTACTGGGGAGTCGAAGTACCCTTAGGGAACACTAAGAAACTAAGTAGAATGGGTTGTACTGAAGACAAGGTGGTAGATGTAGGGAGAGGAGAGAAGGAAGTCTAAAGTTCCAAGGGAAAATTTCGGTATTTAAATTAGTAATGAGGACCTCCACCCCTCAGGGACGTACCCCTTGGGGTTAGGTTCTCCTGTCTTGTAAATTAAGGAAAGGGTTCGAGTGGTGTACGGACCAATTAAGGAGAGGGCTCGAGTGGTGGGGACGAGGGACCCGAGACGGGACTGAGAGAGAGTGGAGTCCGTCCCTACCTGAGAGACTCTCGGAGGCAAATGAATTGTAATTCATCTTTCTAATCTGATTTAGACACGACACCAAAGTGACACCGTTACCAAACTAAACCAAAACATTAGTGGTTTTGAGGAAGTTCTAAGACTACTTTAGATAGGTCCTTTTTCATGTGAGTGTTTATTTGTAAAACGTTTAGTAGAGGTTCTCAAATGTTTGAAACGTCTCGGATGGGTGTCAGAAGTACAATCGTTTCATTACAAGTTTTAAGAGGTTCGATCCATTCGAAGTTGCCATGTACTTAGTTCTTGAAAGTCTACAAGTTCGACCTAAATCTTTTCTGTCTCTTTGGTCTCTAGTTTGACGGTTGTAAGCAACCTGGTGTCTTTTCCGTTCTTTTAAGGTCTTTTTGTAGGTGAAGACGAAGTAACTGATGTGATTTCGGAAACTGACACACCTAGTGTTGTTCGACACTTTTTAAGAAGTTCTCTACCCTTATGGTCTGGTGGAATGGACAGAGGACTCTTTGGACATACGTCCTGTTCTTCATTGTCAATCTTGGTCTGTACCTTGTTTCCTGACCAAGGTTTAACCCTTTCCTCATACAGTTCCAACATATAACAGTGGGGCGAACAAATTGAATATAGTCTCATATACTGCGTTTTACGGCCCAACCTACTTCGAGTTTGACCTTAGTTCTGACGACCCTCTTTATAGTTATTGGAGTCTATACGTCTACTGTGCTGGGAATACCGTCTTTCACTTCTCCTTGATTTGTCGGAAAACTACTTTCATTTTCTCGTCTTACTTTTTTGACCGAATTTTAAGTTGTAAGTCTTTTGTTTCTAGTACCGTAGACCAGGGTAGTGAAGTACCGTTTAGCTACCTCTTTGTCACCTTTGTCACTCTCTGAAATAAAATAACCCGAGGTTTAGTGACGTCTACCACTGACGTCGGGACTTTAATTTTCTGAGGAACCTTCTTTTCGATACTGGTTGTATCTGTTGTATAATTTTTCGTCTCTGTAATGAGACGGTGCTTTCCAGGCAGATCAGTTTCGATATCGAAAAGGTCGTCAGTATATGCCTACACTCTCAACCTGATATTTCTTTCGACTCGCGACTTCTTACCTACGAAAACTTGACACCACAACCTCTTCTACGAACTCTCAGAGAACCTGACGTTCCTCTAGGTTGGTCAGGTAGGATTTCCTTTAGCAAGAACTTATAAGTGACCTTCCTGACTGCGACTTCGACTTTGAGGTTATGAAACCGGTGGACTACTTTTCTTGACTGAATAGTCCTTTCTGGGACTACGATCCTTTCTAACTTCCGTCCTCCTCTTCCCCTACTGTTTCCTACTCTACCAACCTGTCGTAGTGGTTAAACTACCTGTACTCAAACTCGTTTGAGGTCTTCAACCACTACCTGTCCCTCCGAACCGTACGACGTCAGGTACCCCAGCGTTTCTCAGCCTGTGTTGACTCACTGACTTGACTGACTGGGTGTCTGAAGTCAAATTATTAGGGACACCGATTGACGGAAAATAAAAAAAAGTTATCGAGAGAGACCGAGATTAAGATTAAGGAGAATTTTTATCTTTGTCCTTTCATCGTTAAAAGTAGGGACGAGTTTTGTATGGAGGTTCTTTTTTTATCACCTCCTGTTTCCTCGTACCTCACGGTGTCAGGTACCCCAGCGTCTCTCAGCCTGTGTTGACTCGCTGACTCGTCTTTGGCTCTTACCAAGACTGTAAGGAACGGCTCAAGATTTCTCGTCCTAAGATCTTTTAGGGACGCGATTCTTCCACTCACTAAATCCGATCCTTCGGGGTACGTAGACAAGTAAGCGGAGAGTCTTGACTTTCGATTAATAGACATCTTAAACTGTCCGGAGAGGAGAATACATTAGAAAGAGGTAGAAAGTTAGACAAAGTATTTTACACTGGTTATATAAATCGTTAAACGATTTAAATCGAGGACGGAACCACCGAGTCTACCATTTCTTAGACGGTCGTTACACCCTCTGGACCCAAGTTAGGGGCCTGGTCCTTCTAGGGGACCTCTTCCTTTGACGTTAGGTGAGGTCATAAGAACGGACCTCTTAAGGTACCTGTCTCCTCGGACCACCCCGATGTCAGGTACCCCAGAGTTTCTCAGTCTGTACTGACTTGTTCATTGTGAAAGTGAAAGTGAAGTTTAAATCGACCTCAACAACACGACTTAAATTTGTCGAAACAACACTTGTTTTATTAAAAATTTAGAAAAAGATAGTCTTGTTGATTTAACCCAGTTTACCCTTCACATACCTTTGTAGTAGCATTTGAGAAATTTTTCATGTTGAAAAAGATCGACATAGTGACTTTGGGTAGGTGTCCTTTTAGAGAAGTAAATCTGAGTCTCCTGTTAAGCCATTGTGTCTGGATTCGTTATTTTCTTAATAAAAAGGACGTTTCCACCTAAATAAGTTCTTATCGTTTCCTTTACTTTAAATCTTCTTCGTTCGATATAACGTTTTTCGGTACCCGTTTAGATCTCTCCTTACTTTGTAAATGTTTCTTTTTCCTCCTTCAACCCTGCCCAACGAAACTTACTTTCAGAGAACCTCTTTTCACTCTCAAGTCCAGAGGGGCCGACCCAAGACAACCNCCCCACCCCCACCCCGATCGGGTCCTACGACAGCCAGGCCGTCCGCCGGCCCCCGTCCCCGACCTCATCGCCCCAAAGCCCCCAAGGCTCTGAACCCGTGTTCTCGTCCGGCGGGACCCGTCCTGTGCGCCTCGCAGCGCTCAACGCCACGCTCGGTCCCTTCTCTGCCTCAAACGACCCTTTCTAGCGCATCGCGCCCAACGTGTTGGACCCGTCCGCAGGGCCGCCGGAGGCCTCCCTCGGAGCGTCAACCCCTTCCTGAACCCCCTCCGCGCGGCCGGCCTCACCTCCGCCCCGGACTCCTCCCGCTCCGCCCTGCCCTGGGCCACGGTTGGGCCCATCAGGTCGGGAGGAGGGGCGCTCGGCCGCGGGCCCCCTGGGGCGCCGTCGTCGCCGACCGCGTGCTCGGGGCCCAGACGCCCCGTCGAAGGACCCTCTCAACATTCCCGTCGCGCTACTGGGGAGGCCCGCTCGGGACCCGTGGCGCACCTGGGAGGCCTGCCGCGGGGGAGGCCGGGTGTGGCGGGCGGGCGCAGACCTCAGGGCGCCCCGACATCCGTGGGCAGTCAACGGCCGACACGGGTGTCCTTCGCTGTGTGGGTGTGGGTGGCGGCCCATCACCGGAACCCCACCTCCGGGCAGAATTCCCTTTTCTCTGTCTGCCACGACCGGCGCGCGACGGGAGAGGGCGGCGAGGAGAGCCAAAGGAGACGGGGGAGGGGAAGTGGAGACTGGGATTCTGTACTGCGAGGAATAGACTCAGTCTCCTACAACTTGTTGGTTTCACCATAAAGAGGGATAGATTACAGAGTCTCCTAAGTATTCTCCCACTTTACAGTCACTGACAAATCGTCTTAGAGAGAAAAAAAAAAATTGTACTTGGTACAACCCTTTCCAGGAACACTGGGGGATGAGGACCCGTCGTGTCCTCTGGGTGAGTCGTCCAGGATGAACCCTTGAGACGAGAGACCCTGAGTCAAGTAAAAATCTACCGGAAAACGACCGACAGACGTTTTATGTTCCAGGACTTTGTTGTTTCTGTGTGAGCGACTACTGCCTACAACCCGGCCATTTAGTGTCTTCAGTCGGACCTCGTCCTCGGAGACAGTCGGTCCTCGCTACCTCAAGGTCCCTTGTCTCTTCGAGGACGACGGGGCCACGGGAAGGACGTCTCTCCCGTGAACCCGTCGGGCGGTTCTCTCAGATCTCGTAAGGTCCTCCCCCTTTCGTGACTCGGTTCCGGGCTCCCACTCGTCCCCGAACCGAACTACCGCCCCCTCGTCCCCGACCTCTCCCTGGGACCCGTCAAACAGATGTGGACGGAGGGCATGTGGACCGGTCTCTGGTCCCGGGGTGACGGTCGACCGAGGGGACTTTTCTCTCCCCACTCCGGGGGCTAAAGACAGGGAGGTGACCGCCAAGGTACCTACCTCGTGGTGAATCACTGAACTAGAGTCTCCTGGACCGAAGCGTAGGACTGAAGTGGTGGATGTCGGGTCCCGGTATTCGTGTCCGGTACCCCCGACTGTCTACAAACACCTGACTTTTCTCCTTCCCCTCCCATTCGTCCATTTATTGTCGGTCGAGACAGGTTCTCCGTCGTTACCCGTCTCTCTGGGTGTCGACCACGGTCGACGAGCCTCAATCGGTCCTTCGACCACGAGGAGTCGTTCTCTTCGGGCGGGCGGTGTTGGACTCTCATCGGGGGCGAGTGACGTCGACGTCTTTCGGTCACGTATCGTCGTTTCTGGGTCGTGTCGGTTTTTCTTTATTTAAAATTTTTATTTCACCACTCCACCACTACCATGGATGGAGTATCCCGATAACATCTAAGTTACTCGAGAGGTATGTTTCACGATGGCTACGGACCGGGTCCTCTCGAGTCCCTTGTGACTGGTGATGGTGGATTGTGACAGAAGTTGTAGCACCCGCAGAAGAGACCCAAAGACGTCCTCCAGGTTGAACCACGATAAGTATTCGAGTATTTGTCACAAGACCAGGACAACAAAAAGGTAGTAAGTCAGGACAGACTGAGAGACGTTGGGGTACCTGACGTCGTGCAGTCCGAAGGGATAGGAGGTGATAGAGGGTCTCGAACGACTTTGAGTAAAGGTAACTCAGTCACTACGGTAGGTTGGTAGAGTAGGAGACAGTAGGGGAAGAGGAGGACGGAAGTTAGAAAGGGTCGTAGTCCCAAAAAAAGACTACTCAGTCGAGAAGTGTAGTCCACCGGTTTCATAACCTCGAAGTCGAAGTCGTAGTCAGGAAGGTTACTTATAAGTCCTGACCAAAGGGAATCCTACCTGACCAACCTAGAGGAACGTCAGGTTCCCTGAGAGTTCGCAGAAGAGGTTGTGGTGTCAAGTTTTCGTAGTTAAGAAGCCACGAGTCGGAAGAAGTGTCAGGTTGAGAGTGTAGGTATGCACTGGTGACCTTTTTGGTACCGGAACTGATCTGCCTGGAAACAACCATTTCCTTACAGAGACGAAAAATATTCGACAGACACAACCAGTACCAGTAAAGTACCGACGTTAGTGGTAGACGTCACTAAAACCTCAGGTTCTTTTATTTCAGACAGTGACAAAGGTAACAAAGGGGTAGATAAACGGTACTTCGTCACCCTGCTCTACGGTGCTAGAATCAAAAGACTTACTACTCAAAATTCGGTTGAAAAAGTGAGACGAGAAAGTGAAAGTAGTTCTCCGAGAAATCAAGAAGAAGCACAAGACGGTATTCCTACCACAGTAGACACAAGGACTGCAATAATTATAAAGAGGACCGTTAGAACTCAGGTCGAACACGAAGTAGGTCGAGTTGTAAAGGATACTACATAAGACGTATATTCAATTTATTCGTCCCACTGTCATATGTCGGAACTGCATGAGGAAAGGGCTAAGCTTTGGTCAGACAACAAGGTTCAGGTCAAGATTGACAACGAAGAACTGGACGTATGTCTAAAGAGTCTTCCATCCATTCCACCAGACTACAAGGGCAGAGAAAGTCTTAAAAGGTGTCAAACAACACTAGGTGTGTCTTTCCGAAACCGTATCAGTTATTTCGTCTTCATCTACAAAACGACCTTGAGAGAACGAAAAAGACACTAGGTCCCCTACAACCGTTAAACTAGAGACCAAGGAGACGGAAAAGATTTAGGTCGAACTTGTAGACCCTCAAGTACCAAGTGCATGATAACTTTAGACCGAACCTCTTAAAACTCGTAATGAAACGATCGCACACTCTACTCACGTTAACCTTTATATGAGTGAGTATAGTAAAGAGAACTTATTTATAAGAGAATTTATTTATAATTTATTAAATTTATTAATTTATTAAAGAGAATTTATCTATAAGGGTATAACAAAGAAGATAAAGACAAATTATAACAAGATGTAAACCTCTTTAAAGGACTTAAAATATTGGATCAAAAAGATACCTAAAAAAAATAAAAGTACCAAGTAAAAAATTAATTTAAATAAATAAAAATTGAGTTCCTATTAACGAAATGCTAGAACACAACCAAAGACGGTTTATAGTTGTACTTGGTCGGTAACTATATGTATACAGGGGAGGGAGAATTTTGAGAGAGGGTGGAAGGAGGGGAAGTTCCAAGCAAAAATAAAGACAAACGAGTAAAAAGGTATCATGAGACAGGACAGTATACCTATGTCACAGGAGAGTAAAGAAACTCCGGTAATATTAAAATTAAATAAGACGAGGGTCGTAATAGAATAAAGGAGGTTCTCGTAAGGACATTCAACGACCCAAAAAATTGATAAAAGTATGTTTAGACCATGAGAAACCAACAGACTCTTATGAGTTCGGATTCCAAGATTTTCGAGTAACCTACGGGACACCTTGTCCGGCACACCTAGTTAGTGACCTGAATTGCATCCCCAGTCCGACCACCACTGGCACCGGAGAGTCTACACCTTCAGACAAAGACCTCCAGAACAGAGACCCGAACCGACGGTCACAGGACTCGAGTCCCGTCCTTTGCTCCGAGTCCACTGCGGGTCGAGGATTTCGGTGACTCTTTTGCCGTCAAGGAAAGGCGGTACACAACGCGGGTGAAGAACGGGGCGTAGAGGAGTCAACAGTCCTTTCGTCTCATGCCCCCCCTTATGCCAGGGGGGTCCTCACCGGGGTTTTCACTCTCCCTTCCGCGCACGTAAAGTAAGGACTCACACTCGGGTCCCTGTGGCCTCGGGCCGACCGCCTAGACTCAAGAAAGAGTCGACATTAATGGACGAAGAGAAAAGGCGTCCCCGACTTGACGTGTCAGTTCTTGTCATTCAGTGGACGAAAAAGAGAAGAGTTCAACGGGACTACGCCACGACTGGGGTATGACTCAACTGCTCCCTGGGTCAGGGGTCACCCTCCTGGGGACTCCGAGTCCCGACGTGGGCAGTAGTCCCAAAACCTTCTTAAGAGACCCCGCGGCGTTATGCTGGACCGAGACGTCATACTGGGAAATCGGTCTCGACAGTGGGACGTCACCCGCTATAGACCCCACCCTAGAAAACACAAAATTAGGTTCCTCCTCCGCGTGGCAAGTTCTCAGGTACGAGTAATCCATGGGTTGTGTATTTTTGTCTCGTTGAGAATACCGACGGGGCACAGAGGAAGGGTGAAGGTTGGTGACGAAGTAGAGTTTCGGTGTCCGCACGAAACAGTAGAGAGGACATTGCAGTCTCGAAGGGGTACTGGGGGCTTCCCGTAGTTTTCTCGACACTCGGGTCAAAACCAGAACCCCAGTACCGGACTGGCACTTCCGAGGACCTGGGGTGGTCCGTAGGAGAAACCCGACGTAGAGACAGGGAATCTCGGGCGTTCGGAGACTAAAGACGGAGAGGACGAGGGTCCATGGACGGACCTGCTGTCGACCTAGGTGGGAGCCTTGGAGTGGGGGAGTAGGGGGTTTTTGCACGTCTGGGTCGACGCGAAGCGGGTGTGCGTCGTTCCTGTGAACGAAGGGCACCAAGTGTAGCTCACCTGCGACGTCTGTCTACCACTCACCCGTAAGCCCCACGACGGGTGGAGACCCACCCAGGTGTCTGACCCGGAGGATCAGGAGGGTGGTCTGCGTCTTAACCCGAGGGTCGGGACACGAGTCTGTGCTCCCGGTCAAGTCTCTTTCCTGGGTAGTCAAGTCCGTCACTCAGGAAAAAGTCTCAAGATCTACAATTGGGTGGTAGGAGGTGTCTTCTGGAAAGAAGTCGGGGTTTAGAAGTAGTGGGACCTTTAGTGTAGACCAGTACTGGGTAGACTGACGTCCGACCGGGAAGACTGTCGTGGGGAGGTTGTTGAGTCGGAGAACCCCCGCCCCGTCACACGTGTGGACCCTTCTGACCCACTACTCCCGCGGGTCCGGACACCTACCGGCCCACTCAGGGAACGACTCCGAGCGATGCAGGAGTTCCAGCTCCTGGGGGGGAGACTGTGGGTATCAGTCACAGGGGTCGTCGGATCGGTGCTTAAACGTTGCGAAAGGGAAAACCGGGTCCCATTTCGTAGAAGCGGGGCAGGTCGTTCCCCATCGACAGGTCTCCGTCACCGATTGGGTCGGGTCTCCCTCGACCTTCCTCGTCCTTCGTCCCCATCCAATCTGCCGGGCGTGTCGTCTGTTCTTTACTGGGGGGGTGGGGGCCGCCGATCGGTAGGAACCAGAGTGGACACGAAGAGAGGAGGGAGCTGGAGTTCGGTCGCAGGAGATGGACCTCCCCCGCCTCGACAGGTAGGACGTCGACTCGTGGTTGCTCGCAGACACACAGTCCAAACTCAAAGACTGGTGTGACTCCGTAGTAGTGTTCGCCCATTCTCAGGGTGGTCCCACCCGCCACCACTGGCGCTCCTCACCACACGTGTGTGTGTGTGTACGTACGTGGGGCGAGAAGGAGGGGTGGAGTGCAGGTCCGAGCAACAACCCTCCCGCCGAAGGAACCGGTCGCGGACGGCAGTCGGTCCCAGAGGAGGTCCGCGTCCCCGAGACGGGTCGCGTCCCGTCGGCACCAAAGGTGGTGTCAAAGACAAGGAAGACGACGAACCTCGGTCTTACCCAAGCACAAATCAAACCAGTTTCGCGACTAAGGGTCACATATTAGGGTTCGGACCGTCGTGGTGGTCCCCTGACGATCTTTACGTCCAAGGTCCATCGGGGGGTCTGGAGGACTTGGTCTCCGACCTCACAAGTTTGCCGACGTCAACCACCACTGTTCGGCAGGTCAACTAGGACTACGTCCGAGCAGAGTTAAGACGGCCAAATACAGACTGTTCACCAGTCTCCGTTTCGAGGGTCTTGTGTTCGTCGTTTCTGTCTAGGGGACACGACACAAATCACTCCTGTCCTGGGGGTTTGATGATGGTCCTCCTGTCCCTCCTGGTCCCTGGGGTTCGCCAGGTGGTCCCCTCGACCTCAGTCACGCAGAGTAGAGGTAGCCGGTTTTTTTCAAACTCGTTGTTGTTGCGACACTCCGGGTCCCAACCTGTCCCTTGGAGCATCGGAGGGTGATATGAAAGCACGAGGTCTCTGGGACGAAAGGGAAGGTGCCCCGTCTCGGTGCATTGTTCACCAGAAGTCGACGGGGACCCAGGGTCGCCGGACGTCGGGACCTCAACCTCTCCCGACTACCCCCTCCCCACGGAGGTTTGAGCGGGTGTAAGAGAACGGAAACCGGGACGACAGAGGATTACTCCGGTCTCGTTCCACAAACACTTGTCCGTCCTTCTGGTCTTCTTTGTGTCTTGTCCCTGTGTCACGGAGACTGACCCCTCGAACGCCGGACCAACAAGGGAGGGACACAACTACTTAGGAAGTCCCTGTTCACCCCTCCAGAAACCCGAGTCCATTCTCGACACTGGCAAACTGGAGGGGAGGAGGACAGAGGATCACCGCTAAACGGAAGTCGGTGAAGCACCATCTTGGGTCTCTCCTCATGCTCCACTGGCAGGTGGTGGACGGATTCGGGTAGGGACTGCCCCTGGGTTTGGTGGTTAGGTCTTTGAAGGACCACGGGCCATTCTCGTGGTCGGGGCTCGTACGGGAAATGGAGAGCGAGACACCAGCCGGACACCTTGGGTGCCCTGTTTGTCCACGTCCCGACCCCGAAGACCCACCCCCCGACGTCGGAGGTGAGGGATTCCGCCTCAGGCAAGAGACGCCGTGGTTGAACCACAACCGGGTTCTGGGGCCCTCAAGATACCCTTGGCTCAGGAAGCAGACCGTACAGGATAAGTCTTTCACAACCCTTCTGTCCGGTCAGGGGTCTCTCGACACCGGAGTGAGGGGAGGGGGAGGGTCGGGACCGAGGAGCGAGAAGGGTGCAGGGTGGACGTACATAGACCGTGGTCGGGGAGAAGGGGACGAGGGAGGAGGACCCTACGAACGGTCCGAGTAGAAGGTTTTGTCGTAACCTACGTAGACGTGGAGACCCACGTAGAGACAGGAGGGGCCTCAGAGACGGTGCCGGACGGAAAGAACAACAGACCTCGATTCTCGTGGGCTTACGGGTCGGGGACCTCCTGTCCCGGACGCGGAATGTGAGTGGACCTGTCGGAGGTCTGGGAACACTTGCCGGGTCGCACACCCTCCGCTAACCCTTTACGAACGACTCCGGTAGGTGTAACGGCCTCGTGGGGAACGTGTGTGTTTTCTACGTGTGTGACGTGGGTACGTATATGTGTCTACACGTGCACGTACGTTTAAGTGAGCACATGTGTACGGTCGTAGAACTGCATCGGCACCGTGTTATAGTGTCAGAGGAAGATACCGGGGAGGTCGACCTTACCGTAGTGGCCTCCCGTCCCTGAAGCAGAGTGAGGACCGATATAGAGGGTCCGGAGTGTGTCGCGGACCGTGTATGACCTCCGAGTTATTCATAAACAGTCTACTCACTGTGAGGGGCTAGGGGGAGGATCGGGGGGTAGGGAATTCGCCTGACTGAGTCGGGCAGCGAGTGTCACTAAGTGCGGACAGTGTAGAAGAATTTGGTTATTCTTCCGACGTCAGTTCCTTTACCCCCTGGTTCTTCGGCAGAGGCCCCCTCGTCAGAAGGGTCCCAGGGGTCCAACCGTCACGGTACCTTAGTGGACCCTTGAACAGTCTTTACGTCGAAGGGTCCGGGTGGGGTCTACCCCGACTTGGTTCTGAGGGTACTCGTACGCACCTTCAACCCCTTTACAGTGGTAAACGGCTCCCCCTGATTCGGGTAGAGGGGAGTTCCCGTCTTCGTCTAGGTCCCTCCTTCGGGGGTCTCTCCCCCTTGTCCTCATCTGGTCCTGGGGAGTCAGGTTCTTGTTCAGACCCCTCCCCCGAAGAAGGACTTAGACCTTCAAAGACCTTCCTACTCACCATTCCACCGGTCCCGTCGGGGTCCGGATCCCGGAGACTGGGTACTGTCGCAGGTAGGACCCCGAGGAGACTTCCCCGGCGGGAACCTGTCGGAGGGTCTTTCGTCTGCCAACAATGGAGACCACAACCTCCAACACATTCTGTTCGAGAGGTTCCGTCCCCGACTGCCAACGTGAAGAAGGGCCAGGTGTCTGACGTTCCTGGGGTCCTACTTCCTGTGGTGCGGTACGCACTCGAGTCCATTGGTACCCCCGGTGGTACACCCTCGAAATGAACCCAGTGTGTGTGTACGTGTGTCTGTGTGTTCGCACGTGTATGCACGTGTGTACGTGCACACGTTCGTGCGAGCGGGGGGAAGGACTGAGGACCAGTGCAACACGGGTACCCTATCCGTCGGACACCCTGGGGTTGTAGTGGCACCTCTGGGAACTCCGGGTGGTCGACGCCGACTCGAAGTGGGGCACCTTACTCAGGTGGTCAATGGTCCAGGACGACGTGTCGAAGGGCGGACGCCTCTTGGTCTCGACGAAGGTTGTACAACAGCTGTACGGGCACCATTGACGGGAGAGACGGCGAAAGGCTTTGGTAGTCGGGCCGAGTCTCGTGGGAGAGGTGGGAACTCCCGGTCCGCGAGTCCGACCCGAATCTCGTACACTGGAGGGAAGGGCACACACGTCTGACTCCGACCACACGTGAACCTCTCACCGACCACACTCCACCCACACACCGACCACACATCAACTATACACCGACCACACACGGACCGTACACCGACCACACGCGAACCTCTCACCGACCACACTCCACCCACACACCGACCACACATCAACTATACACCGACCACACACGGACCGTACACCGACCACACGCGAACCTCTCACCGACCACACTCCACCCACACACCGACCATACATCAACGAGAACGTCGACTGTCCTCGGGACAGAGACGGGACACGTAAGTCGGGAGACAGGAGGGGAGGGGCTGTATGAGGACCAGGAGAAAAACGAAACAATTAAAGTACTAACGTTTCTCCTAAGCTTCTGACATGTTACACGTGTACTCCTGTTCCACCCCCCAGTTCCACTCCGTCGTTCTGTCTCGGTCCCACCCCGGCGACGACCTGTGGACGTAGATGTGGAACCAGGGGCCACCGGCCCCGCAGACTACGCCAGGACCCCTACGTCAGGACCCCTACCGACGAGGAGGACCTCGTCCTGGACGTCGGGGAGAGGGGTCCCTCCCCCGGGGGCCCCGCGTAGGGTCGGTCCCGGCCCCGGAGTGGCAGGGAGGCGGGACGTCGGGCGTGTCCTTCGGCGGGGCGTCGCGACGGTGTAGTGCCAGTGGGACGCCCTGAGGTCGACCACGACGGCGGTGGTGCACGTCCACCCCTCGTCCCACCCTACCCCACCCGCTTCCCGTCCATCCGTCGATCCCCCCAGTACGCGGGGGACCTGGGTCGTGGCGATGGACCCCTAAAGGACGGGTCGGTGGTCGGAGTCGGTCCGTCCCAGGAGACGGACGAGGGCGACCGTCCTGCGGACGAGTCGTCGGTACCTCTGTAGGACCTCTCCGACCGCCCAAGGACCGCCCGGACACTCGGGGGTCGGAGAGGGGGTGCGAGACGGAGTGTCTAGGTCGGGAAGAAGTCGTCGACGGAGTTGCTGACGGAGGCTGTGAGTCACAGGCACCGGACGGGCCTCCAAAGCGTGTGGGGTCCACCCTGTGCGCCGACGGTCCCCGGTGCCCCTTCGTCCCACCCACTTCCAGTCGTCGGGTCTGACGTGGTACTGCACCAGCCCCCCCTTCCCCGTCAACAGGTCCGGACACAGCACGTTGGAATCTCTCTCTGAGGTCGAACCTGAGGAGCGACTGAAAACAATCGACACACTGGAGCCCTTTTCGTGGCTCGGAAATACTAGAAGTTAAAGACACTGACCTTTTAACCCCTAAGAAATAACAGTGTCAATGTCAATTGTGGTACATGACTCACTCGTTTCACGAGATTGTGCAGACGAAAATCAAGAGTGTTTGAGACTCAGTATCATGATAGACTGATCACGACACATGATCCATGATGTGTGATATCATGACACGTGACAAGTGATATCATAACCATGACACATGATTCACGATTCGAGATACACGACCCGTCATACGTGATATCATGACACACGATACATGATTCATGACCCATGATACGTGATATCATATCTATGACACATGATATATCATGATTCATATAAAATGACACGTGATACATGACACATGATTCATAATGTACCAAGACCCATGATATATGATACCTGGTTCACACGTGATACATGACACGTGATAGTGACGACTGTTGACTTTCAGACAGGGACAAGAGGAACGTCTACGGCGACTTCCACTCCGACTGAGAAAGGTCCGACTCTGTGGAGTTCCCGGTGCCTCTCCAGGGACGGATCGGACCACACCCCAGTCCGACGTGCTCCTCGTCGGGCCCCACCCGTCACCCGCCCAGGGGTCCCGACCGTGTCGTCTCTCCTGAGGGTCCCACCCGTCACCCGCCCCGGGGTCCCACAGTGTGGTGAGTGTGGTGGGAGGACGGTGTCTGGTGTGCGGAGACACCCACAGACGCAAGTAGTGTCCGGAGAGGTAGGATGACCACCCGAGACAGTAGGACGACTAGGAGACGTACTGGACCTCCGATGGTCCATTCTCGCCCCGATGTCGGGTGGACCCTAAAGACGAGACGGGGAGGGAGAAGGGTCTGGGAAGGGCGCGGTCGGGATTCAGACAAGAGTCCTGGGGCGTGGGGGTCGGGACGTCCGAAAATTCTTCGTAGTCAGGGGGTGGGGCCCGGATAAGACCGGTGCAAGGTTCGTCCTCCCTTGTACCCAGAGACCCCACCCCCAACCGGAGAGGGACGGGGAGGTACTGGGACTAGACTCACCGGCATGGGAGACACTGGTGCTAAGCACGTCCCCTTCCAGTGGTTCGGTCCGCACTCCGGACAGCTCTCGTAGCAAGGTGTCTCCCAGGGACCCTCCCAACCCTCCGACAAGAACCCGGTGTGTAGACTTGAAAAGGGTTTCCCGGGTGAGGAACCCCGCTCTCTTCCTGGAGTACCAAGACCCCTCGTCGGGTTTCCACCCTCAACTTCAGTCCACGGTTTTCGGGAGGAACCGGAGACACACCGAGGTCTCTCAGTCGGGGTGTGGTACCCTAGGGAGTGACCCAGGTCCCCCCCTCCAGTGAATTCCTGCAACTAAGGGACGTAGTGGAAGTCTTATGTTCCTCCGGCGTTTCCCCGGTCCCCGCGGTGAAGGCCTCTGCAGAGCCTTCCGAACACGGAGGACGTTCCTGTCCAGAACCCCTGCCCGAAAGGGACTTTCCCCTCAGACAAACCCCCGTCGGTGAGTCCAACATTGGAGGATCCGTGGTAAGACCCCCGGGATCGGGTCAGTCACCACGGTTTATGAACACTGGGTCCACCACCCATACAACCTACTCGGCCCGTGAATTGGGTGCCTGGGTAAAGTGTCTCCTTCTTTGGTTCGAAGTCTCTGTAGCTATGGAGGGGGTCCAGTGTGTCGCCAGCACCCTCTGAACCAGAGGGGCGGTTCCGGGTCTCGTCGATCCTCCACGAGGAGCCGGGGAGGGCCCAGCCCTCTGTCGGAACATTTTGGACACGGCGGACGTGTCTGTGAAGACCTCGTCAGGACCGGAACGGAAAGGAAAGTCCCAAGGCAGTTCCTTTTGTACTTCTACCGTGGTTTCTGTGTCCACCCGTGAAGACCAAACCCGCCGGACCGAAATCCCCCTCCGACAAGTGTGACCGGACCTCCTCGAGGGTCCAGTCAAGGACAGGGAGCCCTCTACAGTGGACGACCCCTGGGTGGAGGTCGGGGCTCGCCTCCCTGGAGTGTTTCGTCCCCCTGACCCTAGTGTCGATTAGGGACTTGTTCTTCCCTTCCAGTCCCGGGGATCACTCGTTGACACAGGTACGGTCTCTATCCGGAACCACAGAACTTCTTTTCTATTAAGATTGATTGCACGTCCGACGTCCGGTCCCTCCTTTCACTCTCTGTGAGAAAAGGGATTTCCGTGTCTGATAAAACGTCCGTCGGTCACTCCGGACCGTCGGTGGAGCCCGTAGAAGGCCCCAGAGTCGAGGTAAAGAACCCGAGCCCTCGGTTCGAGTCGGACAAAGGACAGGGAGTGGCCGTCCGGTCCGGACACTACACACCAGTCGTGACTTTGCGGACTTTGGTGTGGGACCAAAGGAACAAAGGGGGTCTCTAGGACGGGCGACGGTGGTCGGACTCGGGGGGCGGGGACTTCGGGTCTTTCCAGACCTAGTAGATGAGGCGGCTGGTGGGGGAGATACACCTGCACCAGGAGTTCAAGCGGGTTAAAGACGAGTGGCACACACCGTGGCTTCACCGGGACCTGGACGACCTCCTCGTCCGGTAGAGTCTCCATCCCCAGTACTGGACCCACCCCGCGGTCTTCGTCCTTCACCGTCTGTCGTTGAGGTTCTAGCAGCAGGACACGAGGGCTCCGTGGGCCCGGTTCACCGTCCGCTACGAACCGACCCTCCTGCGGCGGCGGCACGTCGAGGCGACGCTGGCGCCCGTCGGCCGCCCCCTGGACAAGTGCCGCCGGTACTTGTACTAGGACGGCCTGAAGTTCTCCGGCCGGACGAAGCCGTGGATGTAGCAGACGATGAAGTCGCTGTAGTCGACGCTCCGCCTGCACGGGCTGGACAAGTTGTAGTGGAGGGCGATACTCGAGTACCTGGCCAAGCTCCTCCAGATGAAGGCGTAGGTCCTGGACCTCTACAAGCTCGGCCCGGCGTACGTGGCGCACCCCCGCGAGCGCCGGGTCTTGATGGACGTCTCGGGGTCGCCGGCCGTCGAGACGCTCCGTCACGTCGCGAAGGCAGCGACCGTCCGGCTCGCGGGCCTGACCAAGCTTGACCTCTTGGAGGCGAGCCGCCTGCCGGACCTGGAGGGCAGGGACCTGCTCCTCCGGAAGCTCCTCCTCGGCGACGGGCTTCCTCCCTAGCAGGCCGTCCTCGGCGACCACGCCCTCGGGTGGAGGGCCCTGGTGCACGACCACTTCGACGAGGAGCGGCCCCTTCTTCCCCCGCCGGACCGCGCCGACCTCGGCGTCGGGGCCGGGGGCCCCGTCGGCCGTCGGGGTTGCGAGGTCTGGTACCACCAGGGCCACCTGTCCCAGGGAGCCCGAGTCCATCACCTCGGGCAGGGTGTCCTCCACCCCTCGCCGCGACCGGCCGACCGGGACCACCTCCCTCTTCTCCGGACGGGCGACAACCCCCCGGTCCCAGGGGCCGCCTTGTCGCAGGAGAAGGAGGGGCACCCCGCCGAGGGCGGGGGGTTCGTCTTGGGCTCGGAGGTCCTGGACGAGTGCGGGGGGCTCCTCCTCGTCGCCGCCAGACACGTCAGTCTGGTCCCGATGTAGAGGTCCTCGAGGGGCGTCGGGGGGCTGCTGCTGCTGCTGCTGTTACCCCTCCCCTAGCCCCTCCTCCTGCCCCCCGTCGGCGACAGGGGGGTCCCGGACCTCTCGGACGCGTCGGAGGTCGACGACGAGAAAAAGGTCCTCGAATCGTTCTTGGGGCCGGAACTCGGACTCCCCGGCGGTACGCTCCGGGAGGGGGTCGACCCCGCCACTCACTCGTGCACACACGTACACTCGTGTACACACGCACACACGTGCACACCCGAACGCGGGCACTCCGGCATGAAAATTTCCATCGGTCGAACTGACACCCTCTTCCTTTACCGTTGGGTGAGGTCACAACAACGGACCTCTTAGGGTCCCTGTCTCCTCGGACCACCCGACGGTAGATACCCCAGCGTGTCTCAGCTTGTACTGACTTCGCTGAATCGTACGTACGTAACCTCTTCCTTTACCGTTGGGTGAGGTCACAAGAACGGACGTCTTAGGGTCCCTGTCCCCTCGGACCACCCGACGGTAGACACCCCAATGTGTCTCAGTCTGTGCTGACTTCGCTGAATCGTCGTCGTCGAACTGACGCAGGGGAATCGAAAAGAAGTCCAGGGGTACACCAGTGGAAGGTAGGGGTTCTGGGGTACCGGGTAAGGGTCCTCGATTTCCTGTCTGGTAGACGGTAAGGAGGGAAGCCGGAAATAGAACCCAGGTCATATCGGGACTGGCGGTTCCTTGACGAGGAGATCACCCTCCCAGCCCCGTCGTGTGTCCCGTTCTGCACCACCGGCTTCCCCACGGCCCCACCTCACCCCCCACCTCCCGTCCACCTCAAGGCTCAGACCCCGTCACCCCGTCACACATTGACTAGGACGGCGTCTTCCACTCGGGTACCCGGGTCGAACCCCTCCGGACCCCCGGTCCGACCTCAACCCCGTAGTCCGGGACTACGATTTCTGGCCCCGAAGAAATGGTCCTACGGGACAAGGGGCGTCTCCTCCGACATCTAGTCTGTGTAGCCAGTAAAGGTCTCTTTTTGACCTATCTTCACTTACTCGGGCCTACCGGAGTCGTCCCGGACTTGGGTGCACACCGGAGCCAGTCACCCTCTCGAAACCGGTTCCTAAGAAGGTCCCAACACCCGACTCGTGACCCGATATCGTAGGCCCGAGTTCTTCTTGTTCCTCGGGGGTCGGGACACACGTGACCCCAGTGACATCCAAGAGAAACGGACTTGGACTCAGGAGGTGACCTCCAAGTTCGTGGACGTTCCTCCTCCCCTAAGACTTTAAGTTCCTCTTTAGTCTATGGCGCACATGTACACACGCACACACTTTCGCTCGAATGACTATTTTCTTACTCATTTAAAAAATTTGAGACTAATGTCAAGGACCGACAGTGAAGCTAAGTGTACGATATGCCCAGCCCTTCGAGGACCGACGTCTCCGGAAAGAGGACCACTCCAACACGGACCATCGTCGTCCGACAACTCCGGGTCCAGGACCTGTCACGTTCCAGGTGTGGTCGGGGCGCGTGGTTTCCTGGTCCGTACCCTCACGATGTCCGACCGCAGGTACTGTGGGGGGGGTAGGGAACCAATTATGGACCAGGGGTCACACACTACTGCAACCCCTCCCGAAGACCCTCCTTCCCCCAGTACCTCACCCCAGGGTACCTACCCTATTCACGGGAACATCCTTGAGGATGTCTTGTGACGGGGGACGCGGGTACGTTCCTGTGACGTTCTGACGGCAGACACTTAGACCTCAGGCGGCCGTGGGACCGGAACCTGAAGGTCCGGGTCGAGACAGAGGTGACAAGTACCAGACACGTCAGAACCCACAAGGTAAGATCGTCGGTTCTCCTGTTCCCGTCTCCCCGGCTCCGGAGGGTGGGAGGTCGGAGATCTCGCGGTAGGGGGCTACCACAACCGACCCGCAGCGACCCACGTCTACGGGTGCGTCGAGAGACCCTGCTAGGGGCGTGAGGGTCAGTAGGGCGCGAGTTACACGTCTCACACCCACTCGGTCCACCACGGACGCCGTCCCACAGGGCCGGGACACCAGGGACCGGACCAGAACCCTCTGTGAGAGGCGGACCTGGTGGAAGGGGTGTCTGGAGCCTGAAGAAGATACGACCGGGGACTCTGGTCTGCTGGGTCGACAGTGGTAGGTGGTCCAGGGAAAGAGTACTGTCGACGGGAAAGAAAGGAGTGCTGAAGTGACTCTGTGCTAAGTGTCGAGTGTGTCAAATGGTGTCTGGGACATGTTCAGTTCCGAAACCCCTCAAGTCTCAAGTCGTTGGAAGTCGTATTAGTTAAAACTTTGTAAAAAGAAGGAGGGGTTTCTTTGGGTCGGGGGGATTAGTAGTGGGGTACTGGGGTTTACAGGGTAGCGACCCGTCAGTGGTTAGAAAGGTAGCCACCCACAGGGATACACCTGTGCCGTCTATATTTGCCTCAGTCCTTCTAGGGGTCCATTGGGTGGGAACAAGGTGAGTACAGGGGGGAGGAAGGGATCTCGGGGGTCGGAGTGTGACCAGAGTCAGATTCATAGTGGGTTTACGGTTCTCGTAGTCCATACTTATTCCGGTCCAGAGCGAAAGGTATGATAAGACTTGGTCACTTGATAAGACTCGATCACTTTAGCACGGAGTGGGTCTTTCCGGGAAACTATTGTTCACAGGAGATCCGACACTGGGGGTGTGGAGCCCCGGGAGGGGTTCGTCTCACGTGTCTTCCCCGAGTTCCTACGCCCTCCTGGGGACCGGTATGTTGGGCACGCCTACAGGTGTCGAAAAAGAGATCCTTTCACTCTTTACCGATTGTCCAGGAGACCTGCATCGTTCGGTGTGACCAAGACTTGGTCGAAGAGAAAGGACGAGTCCTTCCAGGAGTCTCCACGAGTCCAAAACCTCCCCGAAAACAAGCAGTGAAATTACAGGTGAGAGCCGTGGACCTCGACCCGGAGACTTGTGGACGACACTACCCAAAATGAGTAAACGACGAATAGAAACGGAGCCCGTCTTCCCTCTTCCACGAGTCGGCGTCCTGAGGGTCGTACGTCGAGGACGGGGACGAAAAATCGGTCTTGGTCTGCTGTTTCCACCAAAGACAGACGCCGGAAACGTGAGGTGTCCTCGTCAGAGGGGAGGGTCCATTTGTTCCCTCCCCGGAAGGACGTTTCTGGACGAGTCACTCCCGGTACGGGTCGGGACGGGTTGTCTCAGTCAACGTCAACAAGTGTAGAATCACCCTTAGTCACGGGGCCGAGGAAGGAGAGGTGTCGGACTCTCCTCTCATACGGACCCGGACTGACCCCCGGACGCCCTGAGGGCCCTACGCCGAGGTCGGGGACGAAAAATCGGCCTGGGTCTGCTGTTTCCTCTTAGGTTCAGACTTCCGACGGGTCCCGGTGACCTACACCAAGTCTGGACTAAGGGAACGACTGACGTCACGCTGGAGGACGTCCGTCGAGGTAGGAAGATCCGAGTCCTCGTCTCCCCTTCGAGGGACCTCCCCGGCACTCCCGGCCTCCCGGGTTCGGGACTCGAGTGGCTGGGGTCCGGAGACCGACATCCTGATCTCGGGGGGCTGTGCTGGAGGGGAGAACTCGTCGAGTCGGTGCTCTAACCAGTAGAATGGCAGATGGACGTAAATCCCTCTGTACTTGTGTACCAGAAACGACGAGACACTGATAACATGAACAATGCTAGCAGGTACAGAACTCCCTTCCTGACAGAGCCGTGTGCAGAGGGGTAAGGGTGGATATTCGCATATCCACGAGGACAGGACATTCACCCCTTCTAGGGCGTCCGGTCCACCCGGACTCGCCCGTGCCCACCTCGGCGGACCAGAAGCGCCGAACCTGTCGTGGCCGGGAGAGACACGTCTTCTTGATGTTGGCACCAGAATAAAGACGTCTCTGGACCACAAGGGAGTCCGGCGGGGCGAGAGACACGACTTTCTTCTGTTCGTGCCGGGGACGAGAAGGGCTTTTGCTGAAGACGAAGACCGGACACGCTCCTCCCGTCTCCTGAATTCTTCAACCGAAGAGTCGGAAAAGGGAGTGACCGTTCAAGAAGAGTCTTTCTTCCTCGGCTCCTGCCCTCGGTCCCACACTTCAGGTTCCGGCGAAGGAGTTCTCGGACGGTCGGTGGACCTTCCTTCGTCGGTTCCTCCCGGGTCTTACGCTCGTCTCTGGGCTTCTCGCTATTGTCTACAGTGTCACTGTAAGTTCTCAAATCGTCCCTTTGGTCCTGTCCGTACTAGAATTTGGCGTGTCCTTCGAACAGTGTTCAGAGCAAACAAAAAAAAAAAAAAAATAAAAGTCTTGTCTTCGACCAAAATAAAAATTTTTCTCTTCCTCTTTTTTTTTTTTTTGCACTATATACGGTCGCTCCACGGTGAAGGCAGGAGGTCCGAGGCTGACGGTCGAGAGGCGAAAAGGTCTTCTTGCTACCTGAGACGTCGACAGGTCTGTCTCCCAGATCCGGTTCGGGAAAGGTTTGTCCCTTCCTCAGTCTCCGGGCTGGGTGGGTCGTAATCTCCGCCGTCGCGCCCAGGGTGAGGTCGAAGAGGAGGTACTGGACGTGCCTCCCGCGCCCGGGTCCCTGTCCTTTAGGGCGGACGACCCGGGTGGTGTCGTAGAGGTCAACCGGGGGGGCGTGGTGTCTACGGGGATCGTTTGTTCTTTTTGTTTTGAAGGGTCCGTAGAGAACAACACTCATCCCGTTTCCTTCATTCATTTTCCTTGGGTCTCTTTGCACCGTCTTCCTTCCCCAACCGGGGGACTCGTGTTCACTACCGTGGTTCACAGTCCTTCTCCTGCAGACAGGGGGCCACTTGCTCCCGGTCGTCGGCCCTGGTCGGCGTGGGCGTCGGAGAGCTGCCTGCCCCTTCACGTCGAGCAACCTTGGGGGGCGTCGGGGGCCGGGGTGTGGGTTCACCCCCGGGGGGTGCACAGCGTCACAGTGAGTCGTCCCTCTTCCCCCACCCCGTCCCCGGTCGGACCCGGGGGGTACCGAGTCTGCACCTCCCATCCACCGTCTCGTTGTCGTTTCGACCTCTCTCCCATACCCCCGTCTCCCCAAGGGGGGTCCTAGACCCGGGGTCTTGAAACTGGTGTACCTCAAGTTTCCCGTTCTTCTCCCCAGGACCCTCTCCTCTCTTCCGTTTTTTTCCTTGTTAAACAACGTTTTCGGTTGGTCAACTGGGACCTGGACCCCCCGCTCCCCGACCCTCGGGGTTGTGACTCACGTTTGTAAAAGGAGGGACGGGGGCGGGGATCTCGTCCCTCTGAGTCCTGTAGTCGGGGAAGACACAGAGACAGAAGACAGTTGTTGGGAGGTTTTGTTACTTCCCGGAGTTTTGTAAGAGACCGGGGGTCGTGTCTTGTCTCCGGGTCCTTCGTTTTCACTGGACAGTGACTTCGGTCGGACACTCTCAGTTCGGTTGCGGGTACTGAACCCCGTGAAACAGGCCCCAAATAATGTGGTGTGTTTCGACGGGTTCGTGTGCCTCTCCCCCCTAGGAATGTTTGACGGGGGTGGGGTAGGACAATGGGACAATGGGGCGGGAGTTATGACATACACCCGTTAGGGACCTATAGTCGACAGTGATCCCTCTCTCCGACCCACCCCACCCCGAACGGGTGGGGGAGGTCAGATGGAAAAGGGATCCCTGAGGGAACTGGTCTCGTCTCCTGTTTCCAGTGGTGGTGGGAAAGACTAGGTGCGGTCCGAAGAGTCTTCTTCCCGTCCCCCACCCTCTGCCCAAGGGATGAGGGCACCCGGGCACCCACCAGGTTGACTATAGTTAGGTCCCTGGGGGTGGTTTCGACAAGACTCGGTTTTAGACTGGGTCGGGTGTTGGTCGGAGTCCTTCCTACCCACGATACCCACGTCTCTCTCCCTCTCTGCCTCCCGTCGGTCGACTAGGAGGTATCTGGGACATTATTGTGACCGTGGCTTGGGGTCGCCCAGGTCACCGGTACCATTTACTCTGCAGACTCAGAAACAGGAATAAAAAACGTTCGTCGTAGTCACACGTTACGTTGTCTTCACCTTTCGTGCCTCCATCTGTGCGAGTGAGTGGGTTCTTTCCCACATCAAACCAGGAATCTCATACCTGGGGTGGGGCGTCGACTCTCCTCACCCCACCCTGACTCCTTCTGGGACCCACTCGAAGAGGGAGTCTCCTCCCGGGGACCCGTCAGGGGTTCACGGGTCGAGACAGACCCTTGATTAAGTACCGGTGTCTAAGTCCATCCTTACCCCTCACACCCACCCCTCTTGTCTCGGAGGGGTCTAGAGGTCGACTAGAGTCCACCGTGTCCCACCTGTGTTCCTTTGTTGTACGTGTGTGTACGCACACGCACGTGCGTGTGTGTGTGTGTGTGTGTGTGTGTCTAACGTAGATAGTAGACCTACTTTGTGTTGTCTGTGTCAGGTCCTTGTCCCCTGAGGTCCAGTTAAAGGTCCACACCCTGTGTCCGGTGATCGGTGTCGGATTTTCGTCGACAGGGTAGGTCGGAGGACGGACCCAGGGGGAGGAGGTGAGAGGGGGTGTTCCCTCTCCTTAGTCCCACTCTGCCCTCTTCGTCCTTCGTCTCCGTGGTACGGGGACCTCCGACCTTGAGTCTTACCCACACCTCTTGTCTCGGACCGCTGAAAGGAGGAGAGTCATCGACCGAGTGAGGTTCGTCAGAACTGGGTTTCACGAGTCTCACCGCACAACCGGGAGTCGGGGTAATTGTCTACTAGATCTGATCCACTCCTTTCCAGGCTCCTGTCCCTCGACCCAAAGGGTTGGGGTCTCATTCTGGGTCTGGGGAGTTAAGACCCTCCGGTGTCGGTCTCACAATTGTATCGGTACCCGCGTGGGGAGTAGGAGGCTCTGCGTCACCGGGTCGACCCTCCGAGGCCCGCGGCCACCTCGCCTCCCACTTCGTGGCATCGGGCTGGACCGGGCTGATCCCCTGCGGCCGTCGGGGACCAGGGTCGTCGGGAGGTCCCGGAGGTCCGGCGCCGTCGGCTCCTTCTTCTCTAAGAACTCGTACTTCTGTCTCTCGCCGACGACCATCGAGTCCCGGTCGTCCGTCGCGTCGCGGTCGTTCCCGCGCAGGTGGTCCGTCGACGGGTTCTCCGCGTCCTCTGTCGACGTCGGTGGCCCGGCGCTCCGGGCCCGGGCCCCGCTTCACCGCCACACCTCGAGCATCTCGGTCTCATGGCCGCTCCGCTCGCGCTCCTTCATCTGGCGCTCCTCGTCTATCGCGTCCACGCGCCCGTCGCCGCGCGCCGGCAGGTCGTAGTCGAGGTGGTCGCGCTTCGACAGGTCGTCCAGGTCCGTGCACGGGTCCTTCGTCGGCCGCCGCGCCACGGCGACGCCGACGTCCTCGTCCCCGGGGCGCCTCGGCCCCCACCGCGGGCGAAGCGGCTACCGGGCGTGGTCCGTCATCTCGTCGCCGCGGCTTTCGCGGTACCACTCCGCCTTCGGGCACCACGGCTTCCCGCGCGCGTCAAGCTACTCCAGGTCCTACCTGCACGGGTCCTATTCGTGGTGGAACCCGCACTTCCGCTACCTCATCTACTCGGTCCGGTCCATCCGCTTCCGCTTGAGCGGCCGGCGGGGCTGGCCGGGGCGACCGGGGCCCGGTGGGCGCCGGGGCGCGCGCGGCGCGCGGAACCGCGGGCGTCGGGGCCGCCCCCGCCGGCCGTCCACGTCCCCGCGCCGCACGCCCACTACGCCCACCACCCGCACACGTGGCGGGGCTGCCGGGGCCGACAAGAACCGCTTCTTCTACCGGGTTGGGCGGCGGTGGTGGTCCAGCCACCGGTGGGTCCTCGTGGTTATGTCCAGGCACTGCCGCTACTCCATGTGCAGGTCGTCCGGCGGAACGCGGTCGTCGTCGCGGTGCCTGTCACGGACCATCGGGGTCGCCGTCGGGCTCGGTCTCCTCGTCGGCGCCGCGGGTGGGGGCGCCGGGCTGGCCCGGGCCGCGGGCGTCGTTGGCGTCGTGCTTGCCGTCCTCCCCGGCCCCGGCCCCGGCCCCGGCGGGCGTGAGGGCTGCCGGGGCCGGTGCCGCGGGCGCGGGTCCAGTCGCCGCCAGTACGACGCGCGCCTCCACCCGCACCTCCGCGCTCTCCGCCGCCCCCAGGGGCCCCCGAGCCGCCTGTGGTCGCCGGACGACTACGACCGCGAGAGCAGCAGCAGGAGGGCGAGCCGCGGGCGCGACGGCGGCGACGACGGGCTCGGCGAGGCCGGCGCGTCCTTGGCCCCGACGGCGGCCCGACCCCCGCCCCGGCGCGCCCCCCGCGGCCCGCGCCCCGCGTAACAGGAGCCGAGGGAGGGCGGAGGGGCCGGCCTCGGCGCGCGGCCTCGGCTCGGGGCGCCGGCCCTCGCGCGCCACTGCCGCCGCCACTGCCGCGCGCCCCGCCGGGTCGGTTCTCGACCCCCGCCCCGTCCCTGTGGCCCTAACCTAAGCCCCGACCCTCCCCCTCTAGGCCCGGTGCCCCAGCCGCCCTTCTTCCCCTCTCCGACGACCCGCGCGTCCAACCCCTCCTCGTCCCTCCTGCGACGGAGCCTTGGGCACCCCTGAGCCTCCGCGGGGCACCCTTGCGCCCCCACTCTACCCTCCACTAGCGCTCCAGGATGGGCGACTTGGGGACCCGAAATCCCTGGCCCACCGGAACCAGAGTCACATCTGCCACGGGCGCTCGTTGGTCCGAGCCTGGAGACGTTCCGTGGTCCCGTCTAAACCGGAGACGAAGGAGGCCACGGGAGAGGTGAGGGGTAACCCGGTGAGACGGAGAGGGATTCCGGGAATTTTCGGTGACCTTCTCAGTCCGGTATGACTAATGTTCCTGGTATTTGTCTGTATGTAAAGATGTATAAATACGGGGAACGGACGAACCAAGTCACCCGTGGGACCCCCTCCATGGTTAGATGTCACCGACCTCGTCGAGAGACTTATGTTTGCGACCCTTCTTTCCTTGTCTTTCTCCTGCCGGGGTCGGTTCGACCGCGGGCCATAAGAGACTCCAAGAAGTCCGTCCTTACCCTTAGTTGACCTTCTCCATCGACGTCTCCTTTTTATTTCTTTGTGGATCTCCACGTCCACGCAGCTGCCTGTGTTTCCTGGTGTCGTCACTACGACTTACGACATCGGTCCGTCACCTCTCTCGACACAGGACGGTCAGACGTCCACCTGCACCCCAAAGTGTGTCGTGCGTGGGCCGCGAGTGCACACGACACAGGTCAGGAGTACACCCGGGTCGTCCACACCGCCCCCTCGACTCGGGACCCAACTACCAGAGTCGAGTTGGTGACCCGGACACACCGGAATAAAGTAGAGAGACCCGGAGCCTTATAGGTCAACGTTTTCCCCTGGTGGTAAACGGAAGGGTCCGACAACATAATCCTCCAGTACTCGACCCTCCCAAACCGTGTCAAGGACCACGTCTTACACACTTTCCATTCACCACAGTAGTAATGTTGACGAGTAAAGAGGTGGGAACCCCTGTGGATGGTCGAGTCTGGTGAGAACTAACAAAAGACTCGACCTAGGGAAGGGTTCTGGTGTGACCCTCGAGACGACGGGTTGTCGAGACCCGAAGCGGTTCGCGGTTCCTCGGCTCGTCAAGAACAACCCTTGTCGCCAAGAACCTCGACCCGTGTCCGAAGTCCCGTACTCTCTAAATCGGGACGGTCGACCGTGGTTCCGGTCGGTGGGCCCCGTCAACCCCCCCCCGTGAGCACTCACAGTGTCGTCCAGGTCCACTTTTTCACTCGACCCCTGGACGGTTGACGATTACCCTCACTAATGTCGGCCCGAGGGTCGGAGGGGAGTCCCTCTTGTGGTCGGTCGTCGATTGGACTTTTGATCGGATATTAAGGACGAGTTCAATTGGCTCGTCTTCTTCGTCTCTGCGACTACTTCCGTTTCTTGGCCCGAGGACTCGCTTGTGACTACCGAGACAGGAGTGGGGTCGGATCCGGGTGATGAGATCGGTGGGTGAGCCGAGGGAGGACGGGAACGGGTAGTACGGTCGGGAGCGGGTCTGGGGGGGTGGGGGCGGTTCCTATCCAGAGGAGGGACCCTTGAATCCAACATGGTCTAGAAACTTCAATAGGAACGTAAAGATTCCTTACCTGAGGTCAGCGAGTCTCATTGAAGACTTACTCTGAGAAGTCGGGGTAAAGAAAGTCCAGACTCCGGGACTTATTTTTCCCGCGTCTTTTCTTCCTACTCTTTAGTCCCGTGTGTCACCTCATATGGTTACCAGACTCAGGGTCTCCCAGGAGCCACAACGTCACCCAATACAGATTAGACACATGTGTGAGCTTGCGTGTGTACGTGTGTGTCGCGGAAGTGAAGTCGGACCCTTTTCGAACTGTTTCTACACCGACCCTACTTTTCTCCCTTCAATTCTGAAAGAGTATATATTTAACTCACGTTTGTAGGGCGTTCCTGGACCCTTTCCCTTCTGTGTGAGCGGTTCGTCGAGGGTCCGAGGGTCCCAGACACGAATGCAGAGTGTGTGCTATGGGTCCCTGTCTCTGTCTCCCTACCGTGAAACGAAGGTCTGGAGGCTGAGGGTCGGGCCACAGGAGTGGACGGGTGGTGTGAGGAAGAGTATTCGGATCCTACCGTCGGACCCTCACCCCTTGTTTGATTCGTCCAAAGATAGGTTTTGGGTAAAGGGGCTCGTGGACAATTTACGGTCCCCCATCTCCCCCTGTGGTCCATTTCGATCAAACCTCTGGACTATGGAAAAGGCAGGCGGACCTCGTCCCTCCGGTCCTACCCAACTCTCTCTCTTCTGTGCGGGTCAGTCGAGTCGTCGGGTCCTTTGAGTCACTCGTCCTAGCAGGGGTGCGGGTCGTGGTTCCAAATTATGGTGTCTAAATATTTATATATCTAAGAAAGGACATCTCCTTCTGATCTAGAGTCGAATTCTGTATTTTAATCTATGTTCATTGTTAATACTCTGACAATAACAAACCAAACATTGTATATATGTAGATGGTACATGTTGTCATCATGATTCTCCCCTTGTCTTTATTTTATGTTTTACGTATCTTCGTACAAAAGATAAAGAGTGACTTTAATGTAACCATATTTAGTATTCTATGTTACGTATAATAATCGAAATCTCGTTGATGATTCTTATATTGAGTTTTTTGGTAAATTCTCTGAAGGGACCACCAGGTCACCGATTGTGAGGTGTGAGGGTTACGTCCTCCGGGTCCCAAGTTAGACCAGTCCCTTGGTCTAGGGTACACGACGTTGATTCTGGACCGTGTCGGTTTATTTATTTATAAAAATTTCTTGTGAAATTTTTAATAATTTCCTTAATTTACAATATGGTCCCCTTTTTTTTTGAGAATCATGGTTTTTTACTTTTTAAAAAAATTTTTTCTTGAAGTCCAAAGTTTATATATCAGCAACTTTTTGTAATTATCTACATAATTCATCGTGTAACGACGACGACGATTCAGTGAAGTCAGCACAGACTGAGACACGCTGGGGTACCTACCGTCGGGTGGTCCGAAGGGGCAGGGACCCTGAGAGGTCCGTTCTTGTGACCTCACCCAAGGGTAAAGGAAGAGGTTACGTACTTTCGCTTTTCACTTTCACTTCAACGAGTCAGCACGGGCTGGGAGTCGCTGGGGTACCTGACGTCGGAAGGTCCGAGGAGGCAGGTACCCTAAAAGGTCCGTTCTCATGACCTCACCCCACGGTAACGGAAGAGGTGATTTTTCTGAATCGTTGAAATTTATTATAATAGACTTCTCCCCTATATACATATTGACTAAGTGAAACGACACGTCTTCTTTGTGTTGCAACATTTCGTTGGTACGAGGTTATTTTTACTTATTTTTATGTATAGACTTCTTTTAGAGATCTTACGTCATCTCTCTCGATCTTCACCATTGTATGAGGTTTCTGTTTAACTCATCTAACCCTTCTAGGTTTTGTTCGGATTATCTTTAAGGTCTTCCTCTTTGAACTTTCTCAGTCCCTTTCTATTATTTCTTTAATGTCGACTCTTAAAAGATTTTAGCCACTTTTGAAGAGGTTAGGTGTCTAAATTCTTAGTGTTCCTTGGGATTTGTCCTCCTTATTTATATTTGTACGACGATCTACGAGCCTACACTTTGGTCTCTCGCAGAAGTCCTTTCCTGAAAGTCTCTTCGGTACTGTCACTTGGTGTCTTGTCGTCAATCTAACTGTCGTCCGAAGAGTAGTCTTTATTGTGTTCGGTCTTACGTTTCCTACCAAATTTTTTTATTTCAATTTATATAGGCGTTAGTGTGATTTACAGGATAATTTACTCTGTCTACTAACCCGAGTTAAAAAAAAATTAAGGGTGGATATACGAAAACATTCTTTATAAAGATCCCTGAAGGGACCACCATGTCACCCATTCTTAGCGGACGGTTACGTCCCCTGCGACTAACCTAGCGACTGGACCCTCATAAGGTATACGGTACCCCGTTGATTCGGACACTCGACGTTGATGATTTCGGGCGTCCGGATCTCGGACACGAGGTGTCGTTCTCTTCTCGGTCGAGCGGCGTTGATCTCTTTCGTGAGTTTGTCGTTGCTGCTCGGTGGGTTGTTTTTTATTCAATTATTTATTTTCTTTAGAGAGATTTTGTATTTCTGTTTCTTTCTAACTTCCAACTTCTCTTTTACATTTGTATACATAAAATTACGTAAATATATTTATTTGGTTCGTTTATAATTGAGTTTTTTCGATCGTACTGGACCCGAAGGACCACCGAGTCACCACTTCTTAGGAGGACGGTTACGTCCTCTGTGCCCAAGCTAGGGACTAGGGTCTCCTAGGGTGTGTGACGCTTCGTTGATTTGGATACGCGGTGTTGATAACGTAGGCAGGAGATCTCGGGTCCTTGGTGTCAATGGCTCGGGTGTCCGATGTCGATGACTTTGGCCGTGCGGATCTCGGGTACGAGACGTTGTCCTCTTCGGCGGCGTTGCTCTTCGTTGATCACCGTTCCGGGACGAGCGGCGTTGATCTATTTTCGGCTGTATCGTGGCTTTAGGGTCGTGTCGGTTTTTTTGCTTTATTCATTTTTACTACCGAGTCTGCCATTTCGCAGACAGATGCTACACCCTCTGGACCCAAGCTAGGGACCCAACCCTTCTAGGGAACCTCTTCCTTTACCGTTAGGTGAGGTCATGAGAACTGACCTTTTAGGGTGCCTGTCTCCTCGGACCATCCGATGTCAGGTACCCCAGCGCTTCTCAGCCTGTCCCGACTCGCTGAAGTGCAAGTACAAGTTTATACTATTTTTCTTTTACGGAAATTTTTCGATCGCACTGGTATAATCGTAATCTTTTTTTATTTGAAATATGAGTTCTTATAAAAATACTTTATTTCTTAAAGTAGTATATCACTATTTCCCCGACCGTATCATCAACCCCATATGTGTGATCTGGATCTGATGGATCCAAGTTTAGGACTGAGGTGGTGAGTCTTCGATCCACTGGAACCAGTTCAATGAACTAGAGAGACAGAAGTTGAAAGAGTGGACATTTTGCCCCTGTTATTAATTATCGTGGATGAAGTATCTCAACAATACTCTCTACCTTCCGTGGACCTACAGACTCAGTGGTGGACCTCCCCTTCTGGTTCTCGTCGTGGGCCGGATGTAGTCAGATACTTTGCTCCCTCTTTATGGAACTCACGCAATTCGGTATAAAAGTTACATGTACAAAACTCTCGACAAAACAGGGTAAACATAGGGTGGGAGACGGTTCTCTTGTGACAGAATTAAATGACATTGAAAAATTTTTACAAACTTTAGGCTATCCTGGTTTAGGTCCCAGAAGAAGTGTTGTTCCGTCAAGAAGTAAAGAAAGTCCCCGAGTCATTCACGAGGCGTCCGTAAACAACTCACTTATTTATTTCTCCTTCAATCTCTGTGTTTCCCTTCTCGTCTGTTCTCCTCTGTGGGGAACCCGAGGTTTCCCTCCAGGACCTACGACGTCGACAAGACCATCCTCACTCTAGGTATCACCCTCTTCCCTCTTCCGAAAGTTTGGTCTGGGGAGAAGAGACAGAGGACTTTTTTCTCTTCTACTCCGAAAAACCTTGGTTCTCGACCTCCTCCGACCTTCGTTTTCGACTTCGGGACTGTCGGAGCGTCGGGAAGTGTCGTCCTCTGTTAGGAGCGTGGAGGTCGGGGACCGTCTCCGACGGTCCTCGGGGGCCGTCTCTCGTCCGTCCGTAGGGGCGTGCTGGGTCGAGAGGACGTGGTGCGCCATGCCCCCTTCACTGTTCTCTCTAACCCCCTTGTTTCGATAAGATCGGCTCTATAAAATTTTTAGGCGGGAGTTCCGTCGTAGGCCAACGATGTCGTTGGGATCGAGGACCCCTCCGGACTGGTGGGTGACCGAGAGGTGGACGGAGTCGGGTCCCCACAGGAGCCCTCCGGACTTCGACGGTCGTGGTGCCCCTGTGCCTCCTTCGCACCCCAAGGTCGTGGTTCCAGTCCCGACCTCTGGGTGCACCCGTGGCGTACCAGGTGAAGACGAGACCCGACTAGTGAAATAAGACTTGTGCACGAATGAAGGACACGTCTGACTGAGTACCTCAGAACGGCTTTGTGTCTTTCCATTGAAAAAGTGAGTCAGTCCGACTCGTTACTTCGTCGACCAACACCTAAACCAAGGTTCCAGACCTGTTTCGGGGTCTCCTTACTCTGGCCAGACGTCGGATCGCCGGTCGGGACAGGAACTGGACGCACTCACTGGACGTCAGTGGAAAGGAAGGACGTGGGGCGGACCTTCCCGGGGATGGTGGAAGTCCTTTTTGGTTCACAATCTTTCCCTCTCTTTCCCGGTGTCCCTCTCGTCGACGGTCGGTGTCCCGTCTCGACCCCCGTCTGTGTGTGTGACAGTGGGGTAGGGAAGTCGGACCCCGAGGTCGTTCTGGGACGTGCGCCGGTGTGGGTCGCACCGAGGGGTAAGGACGACGTGAGAGGGAAGTGAGAACCCCCGGAGGACCCGGGTCCCTCTCGAGCGTCCAGAATAGACACCGAACCTCCTAGAAAATCACTGTCCTTGAGGATCATCACCGTACACCCTAGATTAAGGGACTGGACCCTAGCTTGGACCCGTAATCCTCGTACCTGAGAATCGGTGACCTGGTGGTCCATTCTACGTAACGTCCTTTCAAGAAATTTCCCTGAGATCGTGGTGGTCGAGGTAGAAGCGGGAGAAGAGAGGCACCTTGCACCGACTCTACGACTCCGGTAGGTACGGCGTCCATCCGTCCGGACGTACGGTCGTCCCACCCGTCGTCTCAGGAACTCTACGGACGGGGCTTACGGTACTACGAATCTGTCGCAACCTCTGTGACCAGTCCGAAGACTCTGTCCGTCGACTTCTTTTAGGATTTGTCGTGTCGTACCATGGATGTTGTCGAGGAAACACTGCAGGTGGTAGATGTCTGCCCTTCCTCGACCTCTTCTCACCCCTAGCGACACCCACTCCGGGGACGGGAGGGGGTTCCTTGTCCTCCCTCTCTTCGGTGCGGACGGACACCCAGACGTCAGGACGGTGTGTGGGTCGTACACCCACTCCCCTGGGTTCTTCCGTGGTCGCACCTGTCACGTGTCTCGCGTAGAAAATCTTCTGCATCTCATTCCTCACTTGAATCCAGTGCCCCACTACCCCTGGAGTCCTTTCTACTACGTCCTGTCACCTCTCTCGCTAAAACAAAACAAAAGACAAAAACAAACGACATGGTCCTTAGACTCAAAGGGTGGGACCCTACCTTCGGTCTCAGGATGGTTAACCTGGTCGTTCCTTCTGGAACAAAAATGTCCTTAAACTCCCTTAGGAAGACTCGTCAGTGTAGGGGTCTAGGACTTTTTCCCTACCTCGAAACACCTACACGTTTCATTCCCTTACCACTCACGTCTCCGGGACTCCGTCCTCCCGGACTGACGTCCCTGGACTATTCTCTCGACCAGTTTCGAGACGAAACCGACCCGGACACTCCCCGCAGTCCCGACCTCCCCAAGACGTCCGCTCCCACCCGACGTACACTCCTCCTCGACGACGACGAACTTCCACTCCCCGAGAGGATGTCCCGGACACCCGTACCAGAACGTGTCCCTGCCCCGTGTTCAGTAAGTGGGAGGGTGAGCGGGGAGGGTCCTCGTCGGGTCCCTCCTCAGACTTCTTCCCTCCCTCGTCTCCCGATACAGTCGACGACATCCTACCCCTGGCCCCGACCGACCCCCGCCCGTGTACCTCTCACCCCCGGTGTCAGGACCTTCTCTACGCACCCTACTGACCCTACTGACCCTCTCGTCGGTCCTTGTACTCTGTCAAAGATCTCAGTGGCATCCTTTCCGGGGAGAAAGAAAGGTGTAGTTCCTTCACCAATTCAGGCACCACTCCGGACCTAGTCTAAGTCAGGACGTGTCTGGTCCGAGCTCCGGGTCTGACGTCACCCGACCCCAGGTGCGAGAGTGGTTACGGAGTCCAGTGTGTGCGGTGAACGGGTGGTAGGAAGGGATGCGCTGAAAAGTCACGTATGGTCTGTCTCGCAGTGTTCTGTGTCGTTTTACTTATAAATAATAACATGTCAATAAAGGTGAATTTTTTTTATCCAAGTTTCAGAGACCCTTCATTCAATTTTCTGGTATGTTTTATCACAGACTCTCAGTGTCGGGTACGACCGTCGTCCGTCTCTGGGGGTGGTCCACTCCTGCGACAGACGTACCCGTGCCCTCCCCGACCCCCGGTCGGTCGTCCGGGTGGGGGTAGGGACCCGGGATCTCTCGGGTCGGGAGGAACGTCTCCTGGTCGACGTGTCGGAGTACGTTCAGCGACTGGTGCACCCGACGGAGGTCCTCGAGTCCGGACTTCGGCTTCAGGGCCACAGGTACCTTGCCTCTGGGGAGTGACGGGCCCCGTCCGTGCCACCCCGACCCCCGGACCCCTGGCATGTGGGGGCACGTGTGGTCCTACCTCCGCGTCGAGGCCCGGCGTGGGAGGACGACGCAGACGTCCACGACCACCTTGTCCAACCGGGGCATCTGTAGTCTGTACCCCAACAGCGACCCCTCTCTCCTGGGTCAAGTCACACCGCCTTCGCTCGTCCCACGACAGGTGAGCCCCACCTCCCCCCGACCCCGTGCTCGTGTCCCCTCCTCCCGCCGAGTGGGGTGCCGCATCTCCGAGGCCTACCCCCGCCGGGTCGGAGCGGCGCGACGGACGACGCGGTCGTCCGGGAGCCGCATGGCCATCCACTCCTCCGACCCGAACGGGCACTCCGGGCTCATCGTGTCGAGGGCCGGACAGTCGAACGCCATTTACCGGAGGTCCGTGTCGTCCTTCCAGGGCACCGGTTTGGACGGTCCCTCCAAAGTTAAAACTGTAATGACTTACTTGTCCACTGTAGTTTAACCGAAATAGTTGTTATTCAGTGGAGGACGGTAAGCCAGGATGTATTGGGTGAGGGAAGTGGACAGCAGTCGTTTGGACTTGAGATCCTTCTTACAAGGTCTTCTGTACGGACTGGCGCTCGGCACCTTGACGTAAAATTTTTTCGTTGCTCTCGATTGTGTCACTGGACAGGGGGAACCCGCCGACGCGTCACCGAGCCCCAACCGGGGGCGTGGTCACTGCCTGGGTGGCGTGTCGAGTAGGCCTCCGTCCGCCTTCTCTACAGTGAACAAGCGGACACCGGGGTCTGTTCGGGTTGTCATGGTCGTCGACGGGAAGGTCCCTCCAGTGGACCCCCAGTCGTTTTGGACTTTTAGGAAGGAGAAGGGAGGGGACGTAGAATACCCGTCCTGTGGTTCCTCACCCTCTTGTTCGTGGAGCCCGCTTCCGTCCCTCCCCTCCCCTCCCGCACCTCTTGTCCCGGACTCGGGGTGAGGCCGAGGCGCCCGGCATTCCTCGACAGGACGACCTGCGACCGCCCGTTCGCCCCCATCGGAGGTGGAGCTAGGTGGTGGGCACGAGGCATTCGCCGTCACAAGGAAATGATGAGTCATACACTTCACTGGGACCTCTGACGAGGGTCTCCCGTCCAGTGGTACCATTGGGACCCCGGATCTCCTTCCCCAGACTCGAGTCTCGTGGGCCTACCGACTCCTCGGTGGTCGTCGACCTCCGCCCCTGGGTCCCGACTCCGCCCCTGGGGCACAGGAGTGGACCCGTAGAACCGAAGCCGGTAGGTCTCCTCCAGGCACAACGACCGGTCCTGCCCCTCCACCCCCATCCCCCGGCAGCGGTCTGGGCACGGTCCCAAGGGCAGCGACTCCTCCTGTAGCCACTAGTCGACGTCCGAGCAGAGGGTCGCGTGTCCGAGGGGGTCCTCTTCGTGGGGACGTCTCGCGCCTGCCACTCGGTACCGCGTCCCGCGGGGAGCCCCTCAGGACGGCTCGGGCCGGGGTCGGTAAGGGGCCCACGTACCGGGACCTCTCCCGTGTCCAGGGTTCTTCACCTGTTTCGGCTCGGTCCTCCTCGAGGACTCCCGAGGAAGCACACAGGTGGACCGGCAGGTTCCCAATTTTCGTCTGCTCGTTGTCGGGGACGACTGGCTGGGAACGGGTCGTGGAGTCGGTGGGCCAGTGCAGGGGGCTCGGGGTCCCGGTCGACCTTTGTGTCACCTCTCTGTCCCAGTGTCCCGGCTGCGACGGGTGCAGGGAGACTCTGACATCCGATCAAGAGTCGCACAGAGTCGGAGCCGAAGGAGTTGATGTATTCCTGTTGTGAGTGACGACACGTCTCCTAGTTTCACTCTGGGCCGTCTTGTGCGTCCGACTCGACGGGTGTCCGAGGTGCGGTCGAAGTTCTGGTCCGCGACCGGTCAGGTGCCGGGCGACCCGTCGCGCGGGGTCCCTCGACAAAAGTAACAGTGTTCCTGACTGTGCGCGTCACTCCCGACACCCTCCCCGGCCCTGCGCTCCCCGAGTCCTGTCGGGACGAGTCAGTTCGGGGGGTCCAGATGACTGTCGACTGTGTGTCTTGGTGGACGAATGGTACTCTATACGGATTTAGAATTAAGGTAAGGGGTGTTGCATAAAAAACCATCCCAAAAGTATTTGTGTCTAAACAAGGTTTTACGTTGATAGTACAACCAGTACTCTTCTGACGTGAAGTAAAGAAGTTTTGAAATGGTTCTAAATAAGGGTTAGCCCTTTTCGTGTAGTGGTCACTACTGTGACGGGGATTGAACTCAGTGTGACTCCGTGTGGATGTGTGGACACTTGTGTGACGCAAACAGTGTGACTCCGTGTGGATGTGTGGGCACTTGTGTGACGCAAATCTCGACACTGTGAGGGCCCCTAAGATGAAAACGATACTAGTAAAACGATGAATTGATACAAGAGAACCCATTAATAATGTATGACTTTACGTCTAATGGAATGATTTTTTGCAAATAAAGAGGTATGTTAATACCGAAAGCTCACTTAATTGGAAACACATACCACCACCACCACCGACTCCGTGATTCAGCACAGGCTGAGAACGCTGGGGTACCTGACATTGGGACGGTCCGAGGAGACAGGTACCCTAAGAGGTCCGTTCTTATGACTTTACCCAACGGTAAAGGAAGAGGTATTGTAAACACATATCCTTTCAATATCATAGATACTCTTGTGAGTCCTATCATTCACCTTGGTATGTTATAAAAAAGACAACGGGTCCGTCTTGACCCAAGTTGTCCCGACTCTTTGTGACCCGGTCCAATGGAATCCGTGGAAAGGTGAATCTAAAAGGTGGAAATGTTAAAAAGACCTTATTACTCCGTCCACCGTACCCCTTCCTTTCTACTCGTCGATTACAGAGTCTCCACCACTTACCGTCTACCTCTGGTCTCGGGTCACAGATCGTGGGACGGGTGTGACGGGTGTAGTGCGTCCCTGGAGTAATGGAAGTTAGCGTCCCTTCAGTGAGGAACCTTCGCCGACGTTCTCTGGTTCTTCTCTGGCAGTTGCGGTACCAGTGGACCAAAGGTCCCGACCCTGCATACTCCTGTCTGTCTCCCAGGGAACCACACCGGGTTCGGCTCCACTTCGACTGTCCGGTTCCCCCTCCAGGGGTCCCTCTCCCACTCTCACGGGTCGTCCCCGTGGTGCACACTTCCAGTCGGTCCCCAGTCGACGAGGTGACAGAAGAGCGTCGTTCCTACCCTCCACGGCCAGACCTTAGTCCACCGGCTCTTCTACTCGGGTCCTCCCTATCCTCGGACCGCAGTGAGGCCCCCGTCCCGGTGGTGACTGACGCCAGAACCCCGGGTAAGGAAGGTCCTTGTCGACGGGTCCAGAGCCGAGACGGTTACTGGTCGACTCTGGACCCGGTTCGTGCAGGGACCCCCGACAGTGACACGACAGGACTCTCGACGCCGCTGCGGACCGACTCCTGTGTGTCACGCACCGAGTCTCCGTCCCCTCCCTACCCTCGGGGCGGGGTGGTCCCCGGGGTCCTGACGTCTCGGTGCTAGTTGGGATGTTTCCGATCCCAGGAGGGTCCACTGACCCTCTCGACCATTTCGTGTTTCGGTGGTCGACCTTCCCTGCTCTCCTGAGATCTTCCTCTCTCCTGTCAGGAGTGGTGCGTGTAAATCCCTGATTTAGGAGCCGGTCAGCACAGGACGTTCCCTGGACGAGAGACCCCCGTTCCGACGTCCCAGTCGCTCCCCCCGGGCTCGTACAGGGCAATGGCACCAGAACCCGGCGGCGACGTCTAGGTGGTACAGGTCGTGTCCCTTCCGTCGGGCGTCGAGTAGGTGACACTGGTTCACGAACTTTGGGTCAGACGTCGTTCCAGTCCTTCGTTTCACCGGTCCCGTCCCACGCCCCCCTCTACGGAAACTTTCACTTCCTTCGTGGGGGTTGGGCTAGTTCGGGCGGAGTTGGGATCTGTCTCGTGTACTCCGGTCGTGCGTGGTCGTCGATGACGTACGTCCGCACCCACGGCCACCACCCGTGGGGGCCCGTCTCCGTGTGTCCTTCGGGGTAGGGGCTCGAGTGTGACCGGGTCTCGGCCCTCGTGGTCGTGAGACTCCTGCCGACTCTCTTCTGAGGAGCCACTCTTCCTCCGACCCGTCTTGGACCTCTTCGGTCCGGCCTACTGTAGACCTGCTACCCGTCTACCTAGTCTAAGTCAGATTTCCCCCACCCCCTGTGTTACGTCGGAGTGGGAGGTTACGAGAGACGACACGAGGAAGGATTCCGGGAAGAGCGACGGAGGTCGTCCTCGGGACTACTCCGTCGTCCGCACACGACGAGACCGGGGGTCCCGCACCGACGGGTGTGGTCACGAGTCGAGCCCAAGCGTCCTCGTCGTTCACTAGTTCTACGAAGTCTCACCCCTGACTAAGAATATTCGTGTGCGGACCTCCACTCGGAGTGTGTCTACGTGTGACTCGTGTCCCTCGGCACCCCGGGATTGACTTGGTGTCTTGGTGGACCCGAGAGCCCGGTGCCACTCAGTCTGAGAGGTCCCTCGACGGGTCACCCGACTACCGTCACTCGACCGAAAGTCCTTGGGGGTCTGTGGTCCCGACCTGTGGACCCTCGACGGGAGGGAGGAGAGCACCCGTGGTTCGTCCGACCCGGGGTCAGGGGAGTCGGCCCACTCCTGTCGTCTCGACCTTCGTCGTCTTCCTATGCGAGCTCGCAAAAGGTGGTCCCCGGGGACGGGTCTGTGGTCGTAGGCGGACAGTACTACGACGCTCTTCTCGAAGTACCCCGACACCCTGTCCTAGTGGACCAGTCCGACGTGGACGTCCCGTCGGCTCTCTCCCTCTCGTCTACTGTGCGTCCACTCCCGTCCGCTCCCGTCCGCTCCCGTCGGTTCCCGTCGCAGCCCTCGTCACCCCTGTGCCCCTCCTCTTTGCACGGGTCTCCCCCGGGTTGAGAAGACCTCGATGGGGTTGTACCCACTCCCCGGGCCTGTCGTCTCGGACGTCCTCGACACCGGTGGTGTCCGGGGCGAGCGGGACGAGGGGTGTGGGGCTAGAGAGTCGGGACGACCTTTTGGTGTCCCAAGCACGTGCTCGAGTCTGGACGGAGACGGAGACTGTCAAAAGTCAAGATTTATTTTGGACCGAAAAGTCGTAGATACGATTACCACTGGAGTTTGTGGGTGACAGACCTGTGGTCCCCTCCTGGTCGGAACAGGGGTTCGTCACAAGGTCGGTGAGCCGTTACCGAGATGAGAGATCCAAAGTACTCCTGAGAAAGGTTTTAGGTCTAGGTAACGGTTGTGTACGGTACACCTACGACCCCCCACTCTCGACGACCACCCGCTTTCTGTTCTCGAGGTCTTGACACGGTAGGATGAGTATTCTTTTCTCGTGACAGTGGAGTCGTAGGGGGGTCGTGTACCTGTGAATCTTTGTGCACTGGGACTCCGGGCCCTCCTTTCTGTCTTTACCGGTTCAGGTGTCACGAGTAAAAGTATTTTCTCCTGAGACGGTTACCCCGAGAGAGGGACTCAGACCGGAACTCGAAGTTCAATAAAAAGGTCGCCCATACCTTCTAAATGGGACCGAGTAGGTGTCACAGGGGGTGGGGCCCCGTTCCCACGTCAGTCACAACCTCTTTCCCCAAGGTACCACCCCCCTCCAGGAGTGGACCTTCGGGTTGACCCGGCTGTTGAGGAGCCGAAATGACGTGACGCTCTACAAGGGTCGTAAACACTGCTTCTGGTGCCCGTGGGCGTCGACGGGGACTCCCAGGTCGTCGGCCGCTTTCCGGAGGACGCGCCGTCCCTACTGGACCACCGGGGAGTGGTCGTGGGGTAGTTACAGGTTGTCGTTGGGTTTTCACCCGCCCGAGACGTGCCTCTCCTCTGCTCTTACCGGGTTCAGTCCGTCTCCCCATCACCCCACCCCTCCGCTCCCTCCTCCGGAGTAGGGGTGGGAGCCCGGTCGGGCCCGGTGCCTAAGGTCTCCTACTGAACCCCAACGGCCGGTCCGTCTAGGTAGACGTTATCTCTTAATCCGGAAAAGTCCATAAAAATTCGTGCATTGATGAACCAATTTCAATAAAAACGTATTGACTATATTTCCTAATGAAATTAAAGTAAATAAATAAATACCGACACGACCCAGAAACAACGACGTGCGCGAAAGAGATCAACGTAGCTCTTTCGATCAACACACAAAGAGATCGACACCGCCCACCCGAGTCATCGACGTCGAGGGGCCGAGGTCTCGTGTGAGTCGTCGACACCACGTACCGAAATCTACGAGGTGCGCGACACCCTAGAAGGGGCTCGTCCTAGCTTAGTGGCAGGGGACGCGACCGTCCGTCTAAGAAATGGTGACTCGGTGGTCCCTCCAGGGATTTCCTTAAAAAATTTAACCTTTTATCTCTTTAAGTCTTTATTCGGGTCCTAAACTTGTGCTGCCAAGTCATAAAGAAAACTAGCGGAAAAAGATCAGAAGACAAACAATGCACCGACTCTGACGTGGAATATACATACTAAAACACGGGGCAAGAAAAACGAACTACACTTTGTAAAATTAGATAACGTTGTCGGAAGTATTGGTGGAGAATTCAAAATGGTATTGTCGTGTGTGTCTCGAAAATTTTTGGTGAGTTAGCGATGTCTACTGTATCTCTTTTTTACAATGCTAAGGACGAAGGAGAAGGTGGGTCACGGTTGGGGAGAACCATAAAAGGTCTTTGGAAAGGACCTACCACGATGAAAGAGTAGAAAAGCGGTTGTGTGTCTTCCGTGATACGACACGAAAAAAGGGTAGAAGAGAAGTGACCAGAGAGAACCAAAAGAAAGCCGTAGTCATGTGTGTCGGAATGTAGGAGGTACAAAGACCGATGTATTATAAGAGTCACTTATAAGGTGATTATAATCCAAAGGGAATAGAGTGAATCCAAAGGGGTATAAGACGCCGATGTTTAATGTAATATTTCTTGGAGGAGGACGAACGACTAAAAAGGTATAATGCCTGTAAAGGAATTCGATCTAAGAATCTTCGTTCCCATCATTCGGTTTACCCATGTCTGTAAAGTTTCTGTCTTGTGGAGGATTGTTCGACAGAAGATTTTGTACATAGTCGAGTGTACCTGGGACCACGGGAACGGTTTCTCCAAAAGTGTTATAGTTTCTCAAACAATTCTTAGTTTACAGAACAATCAAAGTTTCAATTTTTTTTTTTTTTAGAGGAGAGTTAGACGTAAAGAACCTAAATGTTTCAACTTGTGATAAGAGAAAAATTTTTGAGTAGGGTGGAGAATAAAATACTTGATAATTGTGTGTTCTGCAAAAAGTTAACAGTCTTTTTAGGTTGGATTGGACAAACGGTAAAAGCAAAACAAACGTAGTCGGTTCAGTTCGGTGAGAGTAGCGTGTGTATAACACAAATACAAGTCTTATAGGAATAAAAGAACCTCCACGTGTCTCTTCTTAAATCCCAACTTTATTGTTCTTTAGTCCCTAAGTAAAGTTTGAGAATCTCTGTGTTTTATCTTCTCCCACCTCCCTCTATTCGTTTCGTTCATGTCGGTTTATAATTATTGACGACTAAGACCTTCTACCCAGATACGTCAAGTATTATGACAAGAATCTAAAGGAAAAATTTATGTGTCAATTTTATATTCTATCGAACAAACACGACTACTGTCGTTTTCGACTGGTATCAAAGTGACGAGAATCACCGGTATAAGATTTATCAAACGAGAGAATCTGTATTCTTAGGTGTCTGGGGTGATGATTCTTGTTCTTCCAGAGTCCTGTTAAATCGTTACTGGCCCGTGAGGGAGTAGATAAGGACACCCACACATTTGAGATGGAGGTTGCTAGTCCACACACGTCAGTGTCTTTGTCCTAGATCGGTGGTTGACTCACTCAGTTCCGGGGAGGTAGTAATTCTTGTCCTTTGCCCTCCTGACCCCAGATCCCGAAGAGATGAGAATGACGAGTCGAAGAGACTTTTGGATTTTGACGAGATTTTTTATTGTAGATAATTAAAAAATTCACTTCAAAGGATCTCGTTTCCTTTGTCCTAATCTAAGGAAAAGAAGAGTAAGAAAAAAGAAAAATAAGAGAAGACATAAATAAGATATAGTGAAGTAATAAAAATTAATCAGGACCCATAGTCCGATCTAAAAGATTAATTTCAAGTATAAACACCGTCACGATTTTACGCATCAAAAGATGATATATATTTTATTTCTTCCTTGATTGTATATCGTGTCCCTTGATATGAACTACAAGACGGTATTGGATATTACCTTGTCTGAGACTTTTTTGTATATATACACACATGATAACATACATATATGTGTATATATACATATACATGTGTGAGTGTTAATTTGGTGAAACGATATACGGACTTTAATTGTGTTATGACATTCAGTTGATATGAAGTTAAAAATTTTCACACCAAAATTCTAATCAAACTTTACTTCCCTGTTGCTTCTACGAGGAAACACAAAGACGAAGAATAGACCTTGACCACCTACACAAAAATTTGTTATCGTCGTGTTGGTGGTAAACCCTGTGACAGGTGAGGCTGATCGAGGTAGAGACGTCAGGGACACTGTCCATGACGGATGTAGTGTGTTTCACGGGCACCATCGGAGAACGTTTTTGTGACGTACGATTCCCGATCGGGACTGCGGCTGCACGAATCAGCGACTCAGCACAGACTGAGAAACGCTTGGTAACTGATATATCGGACGGTCTGAGGAGACAGGTACCTAAGAGGTCCGTTCTTATGACCTCACCCACCGGTCAAGGAAGAGGTCCCCTAGAAGGACTATGTCCCTAACTTGGGTACAGAGGACGTAAGGTCCGTCTAAGAAATGGCGACTCGGTGGTCCGTTCGGGACCTAATTTGGTTGACACTGCCGTTCGGAGTGTGTGGTTCGCCCAACCACGTAGGCGCCTACGCCCCGGGTCGACACCCTAAGTTCGTGGGCTCCCAAAGCCACAGGGGACACTTGTGGTTCCCCGCCGCCATTGAACGGAATTCAGTGTGCCCCTCACTCACCGGGCCCGTCCCGACTGCGGCTTTCCTCGCCGTAGTGAAGGGGGAGGAGGGTGAGAGCGGTGGTCCTTTCACCTCTTTCAGTCCTGGACCCCCCGACCCCAGGACGGATCCCAGGGCTCAGGGGTCGGGGGCCCACCGGGGGCGCTGCCCCCCGACACGCCTGCCTCGGCCCCTCTGTCACTGGGCGCACCGTCCGGGCGTCCCCTGCACTGCAGCGGTGAGCGCCGGTTCCGCCCTCTCACCTTTACTGTAGGTCTCCAGCCCTTGGGTCGAGGCTCAGGCCGTGCGCTCCAGGGAGCCCGAGGGCGGCGGGTGGGGCATAGGCGGCGGGAGTGGACGCAAGGCGGCGAGCGCTTTGCGGACGGGGGCTCGGTGCGCCGGCGCGCGTGGCGGGCGGCGGTGTCGGGGCCGCGGGTGGCGCGGCGGTGGAGCGGCTCGTGTCGGTACCCGGCGGCGGACGCGCGAGGCGCGTCGGTTAGTCTCCGGCCGCCGCGGGCTCCGTGGTGCCCTTAACATCAGAGCGGAGTCATAGCCCCCGCACCCCGACCGCGCCCTGTAGAGCCCTCGACATCAAGACGGAGCCGGAGACCCTTGGCGCAGACTCGAGACAGAATAAATAGTCTGTTACCCTTCAAATATGGAGAACTGGGGAAGAGGGTAAAGCGTTGGGGTGGGGCGGAGCCCGTTAGTGGTCAGAGACCAAGAGACCTAGACACTCGAACCAATAAGACAAAGAATCTAAAGTGTACATTCACTCGAGTGTGTCGTAAACCAAAAACGACTAAATAAAGTGGCTCGAATTATGAAAGTCCCAGGTAGTTGCAACCTGGGGAATGGAGCACCCAGAGGGTGAGACGTCCCGACATCCGGTAGACCTTATCCTCGAGTGTTGGGACGGTGAGAGGGGACCCCAGGGCCGGGGGAATTGGGAGATGAGATCCGTCGAAATAAGATAAACCGAAACACATTCAATAACCCCATTTCTTCCCACCCAAAAAGACCTTCTCGAGACCCTAGGGTCTATGTCGAGGGTTGTAGTGTCCTACCAAGCCCGCTCCCCCAACCTTCTCCGGTAAGGTCCTCGAGAACCTAGGTCTGACTGGTTCCACGACTAGGGGAGCCGGAGGTTGAGGGGAGACTCGTCACAACGTCTCAGATGTCTTTTAATACAGACCAAAGAATGAAAAGGGAAGTTTTACAACAGGTATATGAAAGAAAAAGGGTAAAGATGAAGATTGGACGTACCTGGGAGATCGAAACTGTACATTTCCTTCTGGGACGAAGGGTGCTTCGTTCCCACTGACGTGCAGGAGACTGGGCGCCTCCACCACCTCCACGACAGATATTCGGGTCCTTGAACGGGAGTCCCGAAGACAGTGGACCGAGAAATAAGTAAGTAACGTATTTAATCGATGAATAATATAACGTTCTCAAACCCGAAAAACTCAAAAAAACAGAATAAAAAAACCGGACCGGTCTTGAACGTCGAACTCCCTAGAATCGAGGCCCTAACTTGGACGTGGGAGTCGTCACTTTCGTACCTCAGGATTGGTGACCTGCCCGCCCCTTCAAGGTTCTCAAATCAGATTGTATATAAACTTTTCTCTCCTCCCGTACCGTTGGGTGAGGTCATAAGAACGGACCTCTTAGGGTACCGGTCTCCTCGGACCGTCCGATGTCAGGTACCTTAGCTTTTCTCAACCTGTGCTGACTCGCTGATAGTGTGTGTGTGTAAACTTTCTTTTCTTGGGTCCACAGTCGATCTCCTGGAACAAATAATTCGAGACCACACAGAAGGGTGGGGTGGGGGTTTGGGACTAACTCTGTCTCCGTCCCTCCCTTCTCCACCCTCCTTCTGGGAGTTGATTTTTGTTTCTTTCGAGGCCTGTCCACCCGTTACACGCGGAAAGTAGTGTCTTTTCCTTTGTCTCAAATGTACACGTAAACAAATAATACGTTTCTTTGTGTGTGTTTTTTGATTATTTGCACCACCCTCTTTATCCACCTCACCCTTTCCAGCCCCCGCCCCCGTCTCCCCCCCAGATTTGGAAAGTTTCATAGGGAAAAGCACAAAAAACTAAAAACTTTACACTAAGGTACCCGTAAGCTTGAAAAACAAAATTTACATTGTTTTAAATTGTGACGCCACCGGGATGGAAGAGGAGGGTGATACTCGAGATTCGGCCAAGTTTCGCGTCCTACAGGTGCTGTCCTCAATCGGAAAGAAGGGCCTCGCCTACCCCGTTTCGTCGCCTCCGCCCGTCACGTTCGCTCTTCCGGCTTCGGCCCCCGTGTCTGGGGTCCACACGAGCGAGTGAACCTTCTTCCTTCGCGCGCCGTCGGCCGCTCAGACTTGGGCCCTCCCGCGACCCTCGCTCGCCGCCGCGGACGAGATGGATGCCGCCGGTGCTCCCCAGTCGGCGCGCGGCGGGCGGCGCCTACGACGGTTGCGTCCACGTTGTCCACGCGCGGCGCGCGTCGCGGACGAAGAAGGAGCCCGGTGAAGGATGGTTTGCTGTCGGGGGCCCTCGCCCCCTCGCCCCCTGGGACCTGTTTCCGAGGCCCGTTCTTAGGCAAGGAGGGCCCGGTGTCCTTCGCCTCTGTCAAAGGCCCCGACTCTGTGGCGGCTTCCGATTAGTCCCCGAGAGTTCTCACCCGTCCCCTTCCCAGTCTGACGGCGGACTCTGGACTACGCAGGACCGGAGCGACTTGATTCTGCCCTTACCTCGCTGACACCCACCCAATCCTCGACCAATCTCACTTGAGGTGGGAGGTATTTCCTTGGGGACTGTCCTCTCTTTTATCGACGCACAACATTCCACTAGTGAATCGGTCCCTTCGCCGACAGTGGACGACACACTGGACCCTCTCAATGGCCGGGAGAGACCCGGGGTCAACTCAGGGACAGTGAGTCCAATCTATTTTACTAGAAGCCCGGCGAGGGTTGAGAGTAAGACACTTAGATTTTGAAGGTCAGGGGACTGTGAATGGGGGTTCTCCCCCGAATCGGGGTCCCTCCAGACCGACCTGGATCGTCTGGATAAGGGGATTGTACCAGAGGTCTGTCAGGGGTCCTTTTCCGGGAAACCTTCCAGCCTAGGACCGGTGGGACTTCCGATAACCGACTTTGCGGACCTGGGTCACCTTGGGTCGTAGTGACGGACTCGGTGTGGTAGGCCCACTCTTGACCCTCGATAGGAATAAAGAGTAGACTTTCACGAGCGGTGGGGGTGGTACGACGGTCTGGGGCGTGCCACCTACTTGTGCGAAGGTCTGTGTCGTCTTTCCTGTTTCTTCCAACGTAACAGAAATCCTACTGACGATAAATTTCATTGTATATACACCTATATATACATTTCATTGTATACACTTTGTATACATATTTCATTGTACATACACTTTTATTGTAAATATTACAATATTATATTGTAAATATTACAATTAATATTAGTCGTCAGACTAAATTAAGACGGTTCTCTACGCAGACGTGTATCGGTCTGGAGTTCCCCAGGTCAGAACGTTCCGCGTACCGAGTATAGTCAGTAAGTTCGTGGAGTAGACCCCTTCCCCTGTAAACGCCTAGGTAAGCTCCACCGACTCCACCCACTCGGTGGATAAACGACCACTCGACATTTTTTTTAAGTTGTCCGTCCAGAAGGACTCCTTCAAGGACCGTCACGGAGGGCTGTCATCTCCTACCAAACTCTCGGAGTCCAGGGGAAGGTCCGACCTCACGACTGGAGTGACATTGACTAGAGTCGAGACGTAGACGGAGTAGGGCCTACTTGCGGGTGGACCTGCCCCCCGGAGACTCCGCAGTGCTGTTCAAGCTTCCAGGGAGAATCTCTCCTAAATTTTAGCGATTACGTCGAAGAGAACGTTCCCCCAGTCACGGGGACTCTGTCTCGAAGTCATTGTGGCCATTTAGGCAAGCATACAATTCAGCGAGGGCTTGTGCTTTCGGGTGCCTAAAGGAAAGAAGGTTTGTAGAGGGAACAGGAGAGGGAGGGAACCTCCGTGGACCCTGGTCACCCTCCCCGGTTACCTTTTCCGACGTCGCCTCTAGGTTCCCCCTGGTGTTTGTTCCCGTAGTCGTTTATAGTTCTACGGAACTTCTACGGAACCTCCAGCACCCACGGTACAAGAGTGACCACCCCTTGTCTCCCTCTACCCTCCCGACTCCGACCTTAGTTGGGATACCAGAAATTATTTTAACCTCTACACCTATATCTGGGTACCAAAAAAATTTTTGAGTCTATTTAAACCTTTGTATTTTACATTCACAGATTTATATATAACGTAAGATTGTATATACTTGAAGGGATCACCGAGTCTGCCATTTCGTAGACAGATGTCACGCTCTTTGGGCCCAAGTCAGGGACCCAACCCTTCTAGGGGACCTCTTCCTTTACCGTTAGGTGAGGTCATATAACGGACCTTTTAGGGTACCTGTCTCCTCGGACCACCTGACGTCAGGTACCCCAGTGTTTCTCAGCCTGTGCTGACTCGCTGAAGTGAAGTGAAGCGAAGATTGTATATATTTGACCCGAAGAGGTCACCGAGTCACTCATTTCTTAGACGGACGTCAGAACTTCTGTGTCCTCTGTGCCCAAACTAGGGACCCAGTCCTTCTAGGGGACTTCTTCCTTACCCGTCAGGTGAGGTCACAAGAACGGACCCTTTAGGTCACCTGCCTTCTTGGACCACCCGATGTCAGGTACCCCAGGGTTTCTCAGTCTGTGCTGATTCACTGATTTGTGTGTGTATGTATATATTTGACATAAATACATACAGACGAATAAAAATGTGTGTAGTCATCGTTGTCCTTGTAGATTACGGGTCTAGTTCCGAAGATTTATAATAAGAGATACTTTTTCTTGGTCTCGAGAAACCTCTTTACCAACTAGAAGTCGGTGTCTGTACCTTTCACATTTTACTTGGATTTTGTAAAACAACACAGTCTTTCGTTTATTCACTAGTTTCTTATTATCCTTAAAAAGGTTCTCAGAGTCCTCGGTCGAATTGTCTCAAGGGCACCGGTGTAGATGTTTTCAACCCGTAGTTTTATTTATTGTTGTCAGTATCTAATATTAGGTGACTATCGGTCTTAGGTACTCGGTATGACCATTAGTCGGTTAGCTAGTTACTCTTTTTCAAGAAGAATGTCTTCTTACCGTCGATTATTTATGTCTTCTTTACCATCTTGGTCTTTTTAGTGATACACTACAAAAATAGAAGGTCTGTAAAAGATGCAGTAGAAAGCACAGGCAGGCGATTACACTGGACCTGGTAGAAGGTAATCTTCCGTCCCAGGGATGGGCCAGGAAAACTTTGACTCTCACAAGTCGGATCTCTCTAAGCTGGGTCCCATCGGTTTTACTATTATTTTCTCAAAAATTTTCCTTAAACTGGAGTCAGATTCTTTATCTCTGAGGACCTCAAGTTTAGTCTTTTTCCACAAAACACTTGTCCTCGAAGACGATGTTTAAAGGACTTTGTCGTTCGGGGGGAGCGTGACACGTGGAACTAAAACAAATATTCTTAAGTTGATTGTGTCCAATCTTCTAGTCGCACAGTCCCGGGGAGTCCTTCAGGGTCCTCCACACACACTTTGGTCGAAAGGGAAGAGACGGTCGTCGTTGGACCACTCAAGTCCAGACCGGGATGACCACAAAGAGCAAGAGACGAACCTGAGACGGACAAATTGTTCTTACTTCCGTGGTGTCGACCAAACAAAAGGGTTTAGTCTCTGGGATGTGAGGTTCCTCTGGGGGCACTGGTACCGTTGTACGATCGCTTCGGGTAAGACGATACAAGAGAACAGTGGTAAGTAACTTAGCGTCAGTCGACGTGACCCTGGACACACGGGGTGGCACCCTAACCACTTCCGACACTTAGTTTTCCAAAAACTCTAATAGACTGAGGAAGACCCTTGGTCGGACACCGACTCCTGGGGTCAGTCGTCCGACAGGTCGTAGTCCTCGGGCTCGGGTCCCCCTCCAGGACGCCCGCGGTACGTCCCCTGTCCCCTCTTCTTCTGAGTGTGACAGCCCGGAACATTCCTTCCGTAACCAGGAGGAAGTATGGGTCCCGGGCCCTTTCGGTCCGACCGAGAAACGGGAGAAAGAGGGTTCCCGACCCGACCCTCTGCCTAGACTGGGTCGAGTCGTGCTGTCCCGTGTCCGTAAGAACGTTGTGTTGTAAATAACTCCCGGTTGGTCCGTTCCCCGTCCGACCCGAGGACCGAGCGTGACCTGCGCTTGACCGGTGCTCACGGACACGTCGACTTCCAGACCCCTTCCCTCCGGCGCGTCTTTATTTAGGTATTACTGTGTAGCCCACTTCAGTCCTCCCTCGCTCGTTCCACGGGTTCCCTGTTCAGAAAGACTCTGATCCTGGACTTTGCTTGGGACTCCCACTGTCCTCCGTCGTCTGCCTTCACCCCTCTTTGTCGTAAGGGTCGACTCTCCCGGTCCTCCCCGGATTCCGGTCTCCGGTCACACGAACCCCCGGACACCACCCTACTGTACCCTCTCTGGGGACAAGTGTCCTACGACCCTCGGGCCACCCTCGAACCACCTCCTCCCGCTCAAGATTCACGAGACTTAACAGTGTCACCTCATGGGACCAAATTAAATTGAACTTTGTTAGTGACGAGACCCCTTTTACTCGACCTCTCCCGTTTCTCTTCTCCCTCTACTTAATCCCCGAGTACACTCAGTCCGGTCTCAGTGTCGCCGGACTACCTGTTTGCCTCCACTGAAGGGACCTAAGACTTGGTAACCCTCCTCCCTTCGTCTCCACCTCCCACTGTCTGTCGACAGGGGAGTGAACCCCGGGGACCGGTCGGGTCGATGTTTGAAGACGGTGGAGAGGAGGGTCCAGAGGTACCGTCTGAAGAAGTACCAGAGGCTGTCCCGCGATATGGACAACCACCCCCGTCCTACGGGTCCAGTCGTACCCCTCCCCCGTCCTCCCCTGGAGCCCACAACCGTCCCGAGGTACAGGGGTCAGGTTCTCGTCATTGCCGTATTCTCCGTCTCTTCGAGTGCCCTTGGAAGACCTGGAGACGGGTGCGGAGTCTCGCCACCTGAGTCCGCCACCACCTCACCTAGCGTGCCGTCTGAGTGGACTACCTCAACTACCGGTCAACAAACTCGCAGGAGTCCAGCCGGCTGTAGGGTGGCTACGGGTACTTCCGGAGCATCTTTAGCATCCTGTCCGGAGACCGGGGCTTCCGACTCCCCAGCAGACTCGACTAGTGGTACCCCATGGGTCGTCGGTAGTACTGCCGCCGCCCCACCAAAGAGTCCAGCCTGTGGTCGAAGTCCTGGACGAACCCGTCTCTGTTCGCACCTAGGAACTCCTCAGCAGTGCTCCCTCCACTCTGGTACAACAAGGTCCGTAGTCCTGTTGAGACCCGTTTCAGGATACGTCCTTCTCGGTCAGGATGAGTTTGTAGACCAGAGGGGACCGGGTCGAACTCGGCGACAGGACTCGTGTCTCGGGACTCCTCGGTACACCGTCACCCCCTAGGGTGTAAGGGGGGACGTACGGGGGGTCCCGTAGAAATCGAGACAGATGTCGAAACGGGTACCAGGACAGGGTGACCCCTGGGAGTAATGGCTCTTGTAAAATCCGTCTCCGGTAAGGATTTTTTGAAGTGCTTACGATCACTCTCTCTCTCTCACCTTCCTGTGTCTCTTGTTCCCGCAGTGCCTCGTTGGTGTCCCTCCCTCCGACCCCTCCGGCCATGGACCAACCTCTACCCTGTCTGAAGTTACCCCTACAGGAAGAAGGTCCGAAGTCGGTTCTGACGGCCCACGAACGAGTTTCGTTTGGGTACCGGCTAGGCCCAACTCAAGTCATAGTGTCGTAGGTCTTCTAAAGACAGATGTCCTCAAGGGAGGTTTAGACCCTTATCTCTCCCCAGAAGTCATCTTACTTATCCTGGGGTCTGGAAGCCGTCCACTTCCGGGGTCTCAAGGGTCCGTCCTTTTCCTTCTCTTTACTTGTAATTGTGTTTACACGGGTGTGAAAAGGATGACTGTTGTGACGTCCTCCCCCATGCCGGGCGGACACATATGGAGACACACACACATGCACGCATTGTCCACTCCTTCGCCTTTGGGCCTTTGGGTGTGTCCGAAATATCCGATTCCCTTCTCCGAGACGAGTGCATCTCTCGTCTTTTTCACCCGAAGTTCAGAACCAGACGAGCTGGGTATCAGGCATAAGAAAAAAAAAAAAAAAAAGGCCGGCTTGGTCCACCGTGCGCTCTAGAGGCAAGGGATTTGTTTCTAGTTTGGCCGTCACCTTCGTGTCTGGGGGGGGGCGTTGGTGACCTGGTGGTCCCTTAAGGGACGGGGACAAAAGGGGTATAACAAAGAAAGGTAGAATGCAAACAAAGATCTTTGACGAGAGAACCTTAAAGTACACATTCTAGAAATGTCACACGACGTCTGCTAGTGACCTTGCTAAACGTGATAGACGTGAATGAAATTGAAGGCAGAAATTGTTTTGAGGACCCTGTTGGGTACCGTTCCATCGGTGCCGGTCGTCCTTGTTCGGTGGGGCGACCTGGAAGGGTGACCATCCCGGAGGACCAATCCCCACTCTTCTGACAAGACTGAGGCGGTCGGAAGGGTCGTCGGACCCTACCCCACCTCCCGAGGACGTCGAGGGCGAGGAGAGGGTAAGTCCCTCAACGGGACCTCCTTCGTCGACAAAAAAACCGAAGTAACCTACACCAGTGTGGGTCTACACTGAAGTGATAGACACTGATTTACCCCTCTCTAGGGTCCGGGTCCTCCTGCCGTTCCAACTAAAGCACTTGCTAGTGTCGTCTGGACTTTCGTCCCGGATGTCCCACACACCCGGGGTAATGACCTGTGGTTTTCGTAGGATTGACTGGGTGTACACTTTACACTTTTAAGGTACAAAGAGAACCCTTGCTTCGGGTTCTTAAGGGTTACGACCATTCTCGTACACGAAATCTTCTTAAAAGTGACCAAAGGATTGTGAAAGAAAAGTTTCTACAAAAGGAAAAGAAAAAAAAATTTCCACGTACGACCCAGTGAGTGAGTACAGACTGAGAAACGTTGGAGTACCTGACATCGGATGGTCCGAGGAGACAGGCACCCTAAGAGGTCCGTTCTCATGGCCTCACCCGACGGCACGGGAGGAGATCTCGTAGGAGGGCTGGGTCCTTAGCTTGTGATCCAGAGGACGTAACGTCCACCTAAAAAGTGGACGATTCGGTGGACCTAAAACAAGTCAACGAGTCAACACAGGTTGAGAAACACTGGAGGTTCCTGACGTCGTGTGGTCCGAAGGGACAGGAAGCGATAGAGGACCTGAAACGAGTTTGAGTACACGTAACTCAGTCACTACGGTAGGTTGGTAGAGTAGGACAATAGGGGAAGAGAAGGATAGGAGTTAGAAAGGGTCGAAGTCTCAGAAGAGGTTACTCAGGTGAGAAGTGTAGTCTGTCGGTTTCATAACCGCGGAGGACCCTTCGGGTAATTTATAAGTTCAGGACCGTTTTAGAAGAGGATCCAGGTACAGCACCGTAACTCAAATAAAGTCTCTACTGACACCAAAGGGTTGGTTTGGAGTCCCGGAAGTTCCCATTGTTGACGGTGCAGGGGACGGACGGGACTGGGTAGGGTCGAAGGGTAGGGGGTGTGTGGGAAGAGATGTAGAGGATCTTGTCGAAACTAGATTTAACCGAGGTTTACCTGAACTTTACAGGTCTTTTTCTCTAATTACACGCCCTTGGGAATGAAACCTCGGCGACACTCTACGGTCCAAAGTCGGACCGACACTTTAGGACTGAGACGGGAACCGAGGAACCAGGAGAGTCCACCGGCCTCGGAGCCTACGAGACTCCCCACGTCACGTCGTCCAGATTCGGGGGGTTTAGAAGGGACTCTAGACTGCAACGTCGACGTTGGACGACGAAGACGACTCCCAAATGTACAAAACTCCTCGTAGACCTCCGACTCGTTACTGGTCACTCGGGTGCCTGTCTCGAAACTCCCTGTCTCTGGACCGACCCGTCTACCGTCAAGTCTTTGTTCCCGTCGGTCCGACGAACTCGTCTCGACCCGGGGGAGTGGGCCCACCCACGTCTGATTCCAAGGGGTGGAGTCGGACTACCTGCACCTGTCCGTCGTGGGGGAGTCAGACCACCCCCACCTGTCACGGAGGGTCAGTGGCTTGACCGGACGACCAGGGAGAGGGGGTTGGAGGGTGCCAAACTGAAACGTGTACTCAGGTGGAGCTTTCGTCCCAAACGAGCAATACTTTAACTGTAGTAGTCTTTCCCAAGGGTCGAGGAAGAGCACGTGGTCAGTGGGACAAACCGACCTCGGAGCCCGAGGAGCGGACCTCTAACCCCACCCCACGGGAGGACCGTCCTGGTCCACTCTCGGGGCCCATTCCGCACACTTCGCGTCGACGGGGTCGTGGTGGTACGGGGGAAGAGACCCGCGACGATGGTCGTATCTGAGTTGTTACACGCACTTCGCCGGTGCGCGGTACTCGGCGATACCCCGACAGTGAGGTGGCCGGCCCCAGGATAGACGCCGGAGCCTCTACAACTCCCCCGGGACGGGTAGTCGGGACACGGGCTGCCACAGCGTTCGAGTGGTCAGAGAGGGCGCACCTTCTTCATTCCGTCTACTTGCGGGACTCTCCGGCCTTAGTAGTTTCGGAGGGACATCAGTATGTCCCACACCGGGCACAGGAGCGCGGGGTGGACGTCCTGTCTCGTCCGTGCACCCCACGGACGGCCGGGGGATGGAGCGGAACGATCTCACGGGACCTGGACGGTGGTGACGGTTCCGGAGACAGTGTCGGTATTTCTCTCTGGTCATCGTCCTGACCCCTTCTTTTCTCTCGACACACCGGGACTATATTGGTGGGCGGAATAGACCCCCTCCGACCGGATACTCGTCGGGGGTTCCTGGGGTCCTCCTGTGGGACCAGGTCTCTTTGTTCGGGAACTCTAGGCGAGGCCCCGGGGTCACCCAGACTCTCGTTCTCGCACTCGAGAGAACCCATTCTACATGTCTGTGTGGAGTCGAAGGTCTGTGGGTGGGACCCGACGTCCAACTTCTCGGTCCACAGTACGGGTCACACCTCTGGCCCCTCATCCCGTCGGGGAGGAGCACCGGGAAGGACAAGCCCTGAATAGGAAAGGACGGAAGAAGACTGGAGAAGACGAGAGGGAAGTGGGGGGTTCTGGGGTTCCTTCCCAGAGTTGTCACGGAGGGTCAGAAAGGGACCCTCGAAGTACGACGTGGGTAATGGTCCAGTTTGGGGCGGTGATAGGGTCCCTTGAACTGTGCTTCTGGGTACCGACAGACCTACCTAAAGAACTACTCCCTGAGCAAAAACCAAGACACCCTCTCTGTCTCTCTTTGTGCCCGCAGTCGAGGGGTCACCTGCCAACTGGTGTAGGTCCCGAGGGTCGACGGTGCAGAGTTTGGGAGCCGTGTTGACGTGTACTGGGATGAGGTAGGTCCGACGACTCAGGGAGAATTTGTGTCTTTAAAACGGGTTTAGGTAAGGACAGCTCCTGAGACCGACGAGGTCTCCCTGGGTTCAGAGACCTTTCGGTCACCCTATCCCCGGGTGTTCCGTTCAAAACGAGTAGACGTAAACCTACTTCTTTTGACCGGCACTAGCTTTGGACGGGACGCAGGGACTCTCTACCAGGACCTTCGCAGGTCGAGAGACGAGAGACCCGTGGACACTTTGCGGTGCCGGTGGGCCAGGGACACCCCGTGGACCCGGACCGGGGACTAAGTCAGTTTTTCCGGTCTCACGAGGCCTTTGGTCTACTGGTCCGACGGAGGAGAGGGCGTTTCGAGAGAGGAAAGGTCGGGTCCGGTCCCTGGTCCGTTCTCGTAGCGGTGTCCTCGTGGTTCTCTTTTCCACGTCCGGGTACTACCCCCTTCCACAACCGGGTGGGTGAGACTAGGGATCGAGACGCGGGGGTTGTGGACGGGTAGGTAGGGACGTGGGCGTCGTCGACCGTGACTTCAGGACGGGACCTCCAGGACGGTGGTCGGGGGTCCTTCGGAAGTGGTAGGTGATGACGGTCGAGGTGGGACCGGGTGGTCGAAGTCGCCGGGGTCCAGAGTGGTCCTCCGCTCCCCGAGGTCCCTCCAGACTAACGGGAGGGTGGAGGATACCGAATCGTTCATCCCACGGACGGGGAGGGGTCGGTGGATCGACCTGTACCGTGTCAGATAAGTCTGACTGACGGGGAGTTGTTCTCCCTCTGAGAAAGAACCGTTTCAGTCCACTTAAGGATATCCGAAAGACGGGAACGAACCTCGTTCCCACCCAGACGGAAGCGTCACACACTCGTACGGTATGTCTACCCCGACGACACTCCGTCTTGGGTCGGTGTCTAACTTTGTTTTAGTAGCCTTGTACGTCCCTTTTTGTGATTGGGGTATTGACTGGTGGGTCCGGTCCCACCCTGTGTAGTACCTTAAGGTACCGTGTACCTCTGACGTCACGAATCTGGGACCCGCCGTCCCGCCACCACCCCCCCACCAGAGACGGGGACCGGTGTCGGAGGGACGGGGAGGAGTGGGGAAAGAGGAGGACAGGGTAGGGGAGGGTAGGGGTACCGAAACGGGTGTCGGGCAGAAGAGTCAAGGAGGTCTGAGTCGAAGTGAGTGAGAGTGGACAATAGACTTTTTTACTCAAACTAAGGTTATTTGGGTCCTACACAAAAACGTTTTAATACTCGGTGAAGAAGTATTCAGGAGTGGTTGGTGAGAACCGACATCTGGCAGGGTAGGTCAAGTATGTGGACACTCCCTTCGTCCCAGGGTCGGCCTACAGTCTCCACTCGTTCCGTCTTGAGGTAAGGGTTGACGGTTGTTAGAGGTCTCGGACCAACTGTCGGAGACTCCAACTGGTCTTCAGGGTCGGGACTTACCCTACTACGAGAACCATGATACTCCGACCCTACAGATGAAGAGTAAGTCCGGACCCAGGAAGGTGGGTCTTGTCATAGACCGTTCGTCAGCCATGAGTCCTTCATAAACACGTCGTTTACTCGTCGTCCGGTCGACTCCTGTCCTACGGTCGGCCTTTCTCACCAGACTCCTGGGAGAAGCAAAGGGGTGAGAGGGTGGGTGTCCGCACCCTGGGACTCCATCGGTTCGGTGATTCCTGTGGTTCCACTGTACCGGTCCCCGTCTCACCCTTCTAGGTCCCTACGTATCATCCAGACTGTCTCATTTTTTTTGTGTCACCTCCTCTCGTCCGAAAAACGAAGAGGTAGAGACCCTCAGGACTTCCCATAGTCTTACACGGTGGGGGTTTTGGATAGTGAAAAACGTCCTGATAAAACTCGATTTCCGTTTATTCTTCGTGTTTCCGTTTGTCTAGAGGCACGGGCGGGCAGACGGAGTCTCGTCCTGCATATAAAGACAGGCCTTCAGTGGCGGAAGGTCGAGGATAAGGTCTTCCTCTCTGTGGGTGGGAGTGGTCGTCTCTGTCGTTGCCCCGTGGTTCGACCCAGACTTGTTTGGACTCTTTTGTCGGGGATAGAAGATAATCAAGGGGGTATGTGACTGGTAGGGTGCTCAACGATGAGGATCTTCGGTTTGGGGGAAAGGAAGTAGAAGGACGAAGAGGTGTTAAATAGTGGCAAACAATTTTATCACATATTCTTGGACCGGATGGGTGAAGAAACCCAGAAGTGAAGAAAAGGTACTTCTACAGGTACATGTATTTCAATTTTGTAATCGTAGTTTATTTTAACGATACGGAAAGGAGGACAATTACACCGAAAACGTTCAAATTAAACGTCAGGGGTTCTTGCCTTGTAACACCTCACTGATTCGGGCTTCGGGCTTACGGATCTCGGACACGAGAAGTTGCTCTTCGGTGGCGTTACTCTTCGGGGACATGCCGTTGATCTCTCACCGAGGGTGAGAGTCGTCGATCTCTTTTCGGTCGTTGTTTCTGGGTCGTGACGGTTTTGATTTATTTGTTTGTGTTAAAGAATTTCGCTTTACTAAATCATTTTCCCAATTTTCTTCTTTTTACAACCGGAGACCCTGAAAGGACCGTCAGATCACCAATTCTGAAGTAGAAGGTCACGTCTTCCACTTCCCTACTAGCTAGGGACCAGTCCCTCGATTCTAGGGTGTACTGAACACCGGGGTTTTGGTTTGGTTTTGTATTTTGTCTTCGTTACAACTTTGTTTAAGTTAATTTAGAATTTTTTTTTTACCAGGTGTAATTTTTTGTTTTTTTGTTTGTAACCTAAGTTAAGTCTAATAGAGTTCGGAATTGATATCAAATTAACTCCTTGACATTTAAACATCCCATCAATAAGTTTGATGTATGTTGAAAGTATTTGGTCACATTCTAATACTCAGAGATGACAGACACTATAGTACCTTAATCTCTTATACTTCGACTTCCTTGTTTCCCTGTAAACCCTAGTCTTAACGAGCTCCAGTGTGTTAGACAAACACAGTTTGGTCTTTGATACCGGGTCTGTAAGCTGACCTCTACGTTCGTCGAAAGTGGACCTGTCGGACTGAGAGACTTATTCGTGGCTACCTCGCAGAGGACAAGCGGTCCGTAACGTGACAGTCGACCCAGAGTAAAATCTCTGCTTCTTGGGACGACCGAGTCCGCCATTTCTTAGACGGACGTCACGTCTTCTAGGCTTAAGCTAGGGATCTTAAGTCGTTACCGCACTTTGTACCAGTGATGTTCTTTAACATAAATACGTAAATAAAAACCGCCACGACACAGGAACAACGACGTGCCCGCAAAGAGATCGACGACTCTCACCCTCGGTGAGAGCTCAACGCCACGTCCCCGAAGAGTCCCACGACCGAAGAGAACAACATCTCGTGTCCGAGATCCCTAGTCTTCCCCAGCTTTTAAACTTAGGGATCCCAGGCCTTCTAGAAGACCTCCTCCTTTACTGTTGGGTGAGGTCATAAGAACGGCCTCTTAGGGTACCTGTCTCCTCGGATCGTCCGATGTCAGGTACCTCAACGTTTCTCAGCCTGTGCTGACGTCTCTGAATCATGTGTGTGAGGGGATCATGTGTAAAATCTCTACTCCTAAAACTACAAATCTTTCCTATTCTTTGAGCGTGGACGAGGGTCCGACCTCACTCCCCACCCCCACCATCTCAAATGGACCTCCGTACCACCCCCCACCAGAGTTTCAGAGGTCGGTGGGTCCCTCTTCTTGTACGGACCCAGGATGGGACCCAATTCATTTAGTCTAAGGGACCCCATCTTCCACCAAAAAATTTTGGAACGGGTCCACTAAGAGGACATAGAACCCGGAGATCCAAAGTGTCAGAACACTCCTCGTGTCAGTGTCTTATTGTAGCATCTTCCACGACGGCAGTCCCAAGGGGTCCCGTCGTCGTTACTGTACTTTGTGGCAGTGATGTCGTTTTCGGTCCACCTCAAGGATCCCTTCGTCAGACGAGTCTTAGGTCCTGTTTTGGGTCCCCCACCTATCCCCCTCGCGATCCTGGCGACCAGTGTGGTGACTGTCGTAGGTTCCACAGACCCTTGCTGGTAGGACCCGAGGGTCCGTACAGGGGGGTTGGCGTTCTGGCGGGTGCCCAGTCCCGGCTCCTATTTGGGGACCCTCGAGGCGAACCTTCCGACTGGGCTAGGTCAACCTCGGAGGCTAAGGCCGGCACCCCCGCCCCTACCCCGGGTCCCTCTAGTCTGGGCGGATCGTTGACAACGATTCCTGCTCACCGGAAACACTACCCCGTAATCACTGTGTTATCCTCCGACCCGGCCGCCGGACCAGGCAGTTTGGAGCAGGGTCCGGGACTTAGTCGGGGTGCTCGTCCCTCCCGTCCGGCCCCGAGTCGTCTCTTAAGGTCCCGTCTGCAGACCCAACCGTTACACGACTACCGAGGGGATGAGACCCCTTACCCCCGCAGTCGGGCTCTGAGAGGTGTGGTTCCCCGGAAACAAGGGCCCAGTCCGGTCTTGGTACCCGTCTAGGGTACGGGGACCCGGAGGTGGAAGATCCTTAGGACCGACCTAGGTCTCCCCCAACCCTCTCCCCTCGACCCGCCGAGGAGTCCCCTATGGGGCCTCGGTCAACAGAGGTCCCCCGCACCGTACTCCCCCTCCCCACTCCTTCGGCTGGGAGGTACGTTAAGGAGTCGTTGAAGGGGTCTACGGGAGGTGTCCGAATCTGTGAAAGAGGGGCGGTAGAGAGGGGAGAAGGGGAGGGGGAGCCCCGGGTTCCGGGGAGGGACACACCTCCGGAGGAGGGTGAGGGATGAGACTCTTTCGGCCGTCCTACACTGGTGTCCTTCGCTGGGGGTCCGGCCTGGGGGAGTCCCTCGTAGAGAACTCTACGTCACACCTGGGCGTTCAGAGTTTCGGGTCAGGGACGAGTGACGGGTGCACCGGACCCGGTCCGGGGAGCTGGGAAGGGGTGGAGTAAGGGTGCCACCATTGAACGTCCAACACTCCGAGTCTACTCTACTTCGGGAACCTTTTCCAGAGTCTCACACCAGACCCAGTCTGTCGGACTTAGTCTTGGAGTCCCACCCCCGTCCCCACCGACCGATTAATTTACCCGACGAAGGACCGGGGTGAGTTCTGGAGTCTAAACCCTAGGACCCTCCAGCCCCCGGTTTCTCTCGGAGGTCTAATCAGGGTACATGTGGGTGGTGAGGACTCACACTACTGGTGAGGACCCCGAAGACCTTCTGGACCCACCCCCCTCCACCAGACCTTACTGAGTGTCAGATTGACCCCGAGGTCTCGACCCTCCTTCGGGCAAGGTCCTTCCCCCTCCCCCTCCGCCCCGAACTCGGTCTGAGGCCTCCTCTACCTGACCTCCACCCCTCGGCCCCGATCTCCTTCTCTACCCCAAAGTCCCGTGTGACCCGTACTACCGAGACGAGGCGGGGAGTGTCCGGTCGGGATCCGGTCGAGTGGAGAAAGGTTTTAAGAAGAGGATCACCTTCCACCTGACCTGAGAGAGAAAGGACAACTTTCCTCGTAAACATAAATAACTGAGACAAGTGTTCCGACCGTTTCCAAGAGGACCCCCGTTCCAGTCAGGGTGAGGGTGTAGGGTTCTTAGTCTTCATCCTTGTTTTCAGACACGAGTCGTAATTTGGTAGTTTGTGTGTGGTCTAAGACCATCTCTACGGGTGGGAGTGGACCCTACTGGACCTCCTTCTACTTGTAAGGGTTCCCTTTCCCCCGGTCAGGTCCTACGTGTCCTCTCATCTCTTGACCTCGCACCCCCCTCCCCGGGACTGAGACCTTACTGACCAAGAGTCCCGTCTTAGTCGGAGGTGCTGTCCCGGACGTTTGAGTCGGTCAGTGTGATCCCGTTATCTCAGGGAAATCCCTAGGGTGGGTCCTAAATTTCTAAATAGTCTAAGACTTCCTCTTTTTATAGTCTATCAAACCGAAGGCATATTCAATTCTAAACGGAAGTCTGCAGGGACCACCAGGTCATCAACTCTTAGGCGGACGGTTACGTCCCCTGTGCCCAAACTAGGGACCAGACCCTTCCAAAATACGAGGTACCCCGTTGATTCGAGACCCGGTGTTGATGACCCGGGTTTGAGATCTCCAGCACGAGACGTTATTCTCTTGGGTGGTACTACTCTCCACGAACGTACCGTTTAATCTTTCATCGTTGACGAGTGGTGTGGATCTCTTTCGAGTGAACACCGTTGTTTCTGCATCGTATCGGTTTTTATTTATTTAAATTTTTTAAAATTTTCGAAACGGAAGTTGGGTTCCGTTATCTTTATTTTTATTTGTTTATCATGGATTAGTTTGAATGTTCCAAAAGTGTCGTTTCATTTGGTAATTTTTTGACTTTTCAGTCGGATACCTTGCCCTCTTTTATAAACGTTTACTACTTCATCTGTTCCCAAATTAAAGGTTTTATACGTTTGCCGAGTATGTTAGGTCGTTCTTTTTTTGATATCTTTTTATTCGTCTACTGGAACTATCTGTAAAGGGGTTTCTTCTGTATGTCTACCGGTCATCCGTGTACTTTTCTACGAGTTGTAGTGAGCAATAATCTCTTTACGTTTGCTTTTGGTGTCACTCCATAGTGAAGTGTGGCCAGTCTTTCCGACAGTGATTTTTCAGATGTTTATTATTTGTGACCTCTCCTGTACCTCTCTTCCCTTAGAAGGATGCGATAACCACCCTTACGTTCAACCATGTCGGAGATACCTCTTGTCGTGCCTCCAAGGAGTTTTGTGACTTGTATCTCGATGGTATACTAGGATGTTAGGGTGAGGACCCGTATATAGGTCTGTTTTGATTAAGCCTTTCTATGTATGTGGGGATACAAGTATCGTCGTAATAAATGTCAACGGGTCTAACCTTCTTGGGATTTACGGGTAGCTGTCTACTTACCTATTTCTTCTACACCCCATATATATACTGCCTTATAACGAGTCGACAATTTTTTTTACTTTACGGTAAACGACGTCGTGTACCCATATTGATCTCTAATCGTATGATTCACTTCACTCAGTCTTTCTCTTTATAGTTTACTATAGTGAGTCTACATCTTAGATTTTATACTGGGTTTACTTGGACAGATGTTTTGACTTCGTCTGCGTGTCTGTGTCTCTACTCTGCACACCAACGATTCCTCCGAACCCTTCTCGCTTCCCGACCCCGAGACCCTGATCGTCCACATTTGATAATATATATTGTGACTATTTATTGTTCTAGGATGACATATCGGGTCCTTGGATATAAGCTAGAGGATCCTATTGGATACCACCTTTACTCATAAATTTTGTCTTACCTACACACATTTTACGTCAGTGAAGTGACATGTTGTCTCTGGTCTTGTTATGACATTTGGTTGATATAAAGGTAAATTTTCTTTGTCTAAACGGAAGGTCTCTCTTAAATGGTTAGTCCTTCGGATGTACAGCCCAGATTAACTGTTAAAAGAGACTTCTGACATAAGACTGAAAGAACACATATGTAGACAGTGAGTGCTGGAACCAGTTACATGCAGTCAGAGACCTCGGAAAAATGAAGACCCACATGTTTGTCATCTTAAAGACTCGGATGTTGCTGATACCGTAAACCATTGTTTTGACTTTATGACGGGAACCTCAGTCAGGGGCTCGGGAATCAAATGAGTCATTAAACCCACTTACCCGTCTGTCAGACCTTTGACAGTCGACTTATAGTGTCGGCAAGGGTAGTTTGTGAGCGAGGTTGTAAGACTGGAAATATTGGAGCAGATGGGAGTGTGGGGATCAGTCGAGGTGATCACCGAAACCACAGCGTTGAGTACCCCGGGGTCGAAACTCCTCAACCCCCTTGAAGGGAGGTGAGCAGAAACGTTTGTCGAAATCCAGGGACCGGTCCCTAGGTCGGGTCTCTGGGTTCGGAAGGACAGTTCGAAATTGAACCAATTTGTCGGAGACAACGGGAACCACTAGCACCCAGCCGAATGACCGATAGTAGAGACGTAAGACCGAAAATTTAAAGAGGTTTGACCCCATTTCTACCTCCTCCTGAACAAACCCCGGGAAAGTCCCTCACGACATAGTTTTGGACAAAATTAGGGTAGTTACAGGTGACAAGAGTAGGGTAAAGAATTGTTGGTAGACTTCAAAGGGGGCGACGACACTGGTCAGGACACCAAAGGGGGGCGGGGCACTGGGAAATGTTAACAAGTGGAACAACCCTTCTCAGGTATTGTCGAGGGGAGAAGGGGAAGGGAAAGAGGTCCCGGGAAGAAGGGTGACCGAACGATTAATTGTCTTGCAGAAATAGTCGTAGACTTTCTGGGTAAGGTAATACGAAGAGTTTGGTAAGGTAAACAAATTCAATTCCAATGTAAAGAAACAAAGGTGGAAAACCAGAATTGTAACCATGGTTATTCTGTCCACAAATGTTTCTCTCCAGTGAATTTTTTTAGATGGTTAAATCTTCAAAAAGGTCAAGTTTCACAGGTGGCACCTGCCCTCCTAGAATTGTGGTTGTGTGTGGTTAGTCCGAAAGGCACCGAATCGGTACTTGTTCTCCACAGTGCCCTCTCCCGTTTCTTGTACCGGTGTGGTCTAGGTCTCTCAAGTGAGGGGGTTCCACCAGACTTTTTCGTCTCTGACATCACTTCCGACTCTACTGTCTCAGGGGGTACCTACCTCTGGGGAACACTATTCGGGAGGACCCTCGGCCGTGCTAATACACGAAGGGTGGTCGTCACTGTCGGGTCTTAGGGTGACCTAGGCTGGCCGGTGGTTTACGGGACCACGGACGTGGAAGACCTACCGTCCTGGTCCCGCTCAAAAGAGTGACCAGGACTCCGATTTAAGAGTTTTGTCTTTCTCTTTTTTCCTTTTCCGTATTACGGTTTCCAAAAGGAGGAATACTGTGTTGTCTGTTTCTGTGTCCTTTTGTCTGTGGTAGAGACCCTCCTTTTCCTAATTGTTCGGGTCTCGAGATGGTTGAAGTGGCCGGGTCTCCGAGATTCGGGGTCCTTGGTCGAGGTGTTTATAAAAGAGGACGACTGGATTAAAATCTTTGATCTTTTTTTCTGAGAATGGTGAGGACGAAAGTTTTCGGGACGTCCGTCTCTAGGCCCCTGACTGACTACCTATTCCCAAGAGTGGAAGACGGTCCCAAAGACTTGACCGTCGGACCCCGGTGGATCCGTTGACCGGTCGACAGTTCCTCCCACCTCCCACCTCCCGTCCACCCCCACCCCTCTGTCCCATCTACCCCCCACCCCCACCGTAAAGGGAGATGGGAAGATCCAAGAAGACTGACCAGATTCTTAATTCGACTGTACTCTGTCTAATTGTCCTCTTTTAATTCGTATTCGAAGTATTGTAGACATACACCCTCTCTGGGTCCTTATCCCTCGGTGAGTGGGTTTACCGACTTCGGGAGCGGAATTTATGGCAGAAGTCGAGTTCTGTTTCTCCCACAATCCCCACCCTCAAACCCTGAAGTTTCCCCTTCTTCCGTTAAGTGCCTCACTATTTGTCGTTCACAAACCACTTGCGTCCCTGTTCCCTGTCTCTCCTGAGACCAGAGTCCGGGACTTCAGAGACATGGTGTGGACGGCACAAGAGACGTCTCTGACCACTGTCGAGACAAGACCCTTACCCGGGAAGTAGATCCAAGAAATTCTTGAATCTCCTCCTGGAGGGACCACCACGTCACCTATTCTGAGATGAACAGTGGCGTCTTCTGTACCCAGAGAGAAGGGACCAGACCCTTCTAAGGCGTACGGTACTTCGTTGATTCAGGTAGGTAGTGTTGATGACTCGGAGACGGGATCTCGGGTCCTCGAGGTCGGCGACTTCGGACGTGTGGATGTCGGACACAGGTGTTGTTCTCTTCGGTGACGTCACTCTTCGGGCGTGTGGTGTTGCTTTCTGGCGAAGACAAGTGGCGTTGACCTCTTTTTGGGCCGGTCGTTGCTTCTGGGTCGTGTTGGTTTTTACCCATTTATTTATTTTCACGTTAAAAAATGAATCCCCCTTCCAGTTTCCGAGAAGGACTCAGGATACCCGGAACAGATAAAGACGAGTTTTATTGGGTTTCCGGCTCCCTGTTGAACTCCCACTCGGCGAGGGGACGTGATGTTTCGTAAGTGTGAGGACACTCAGGGGGTCTCCCTCAGTCAGTCATGGATCCTGTAGGGTTGGGGCGGAGGAGGGTCTTCAGAAGAAGTTTCTGGGTGGTCCTCGTAGGAGAGAGAAACGACATGAACCGAGGTGACCCGAGGAGTACCCTGCGGGTGGGACGGGGGTCGGACCTCGGGCTCTGGGGAGTCGTTTCGACTCCAGCCAGGTCGAGTACATGGACTCTGAGACAGTGGGAAAAGGTGACCGGTTGTACGTTCCAGGATGAGTCGCTAAAAAAAAAAATTATGAAATTGTGAAACCCTATAAAAACCCGAGGAGAATTAGAAAAGGTAAGGAAAGGGAAACTGGAAGGAAGGAGTTTCAGTTTAGTCTGTAAGATAACGGGTGTCTTCTCTGGCTGGGGGTCCCTGAAGGGTAGGGGGTGAGATGTGGGTCGGTCCGGGTACATGGTCGACCGAGTTACAGGGACGTGACTCCGGTGGTGGGACGTCGCGCGAAACTGTCCTTTCGTCTGCCAGCTCCTGTAGGTCCGAGCTCCGTGACGGGTCTCAGGACCCGATCCACAGGTCCGTGGTCGTCCGGGGCTCACAGACCCCCGCGACCCTGCACCCCCAGTGCCCCCTTCCCTCCACTGCCCGTCACTCCCGGTCGGGTCACGCAAGGTCCCGAGGTGCAAGTGTGCCGAGGACCAGTCCGTGGTCTGGGAACCCCCACGAACCACGACGCCTCGTGGTCCCACCCCTCGGTCACAGTGGGACAGTGAGACGTCCCACTGTCGTCTCGGACCGGGTTCGTCTCCACTCGTCTCTGCCGAGTGGCCCATGTCGCTCCGAGACTAGAGGTCCATCTCGTGCAACAGGACCATCTTGAGGAGGTCCGGGACCCTGTCCATCAGGACCTTGTGCCCACGCATCGAGTGGTCCGGGGAGTCGTGTTTCTTCTACCAGAACTTGAACCGGGTCTAGCGTAGGACCAGACGCATTCAGTGAACCCCCAAGAGCCAGTAGTCTCACTTTAAAGAGTCGTCCGACAGTCCTGTGTCTCCTAGCCCCCTCCGAACGGTGTCCGGCAGTGGGGCCGGGACGTTCTGGGAACGGGACCGTGGGACTACCTCCGGGAGGTGGGGTCCTGGACGTGAACAAGGGGTCCTCTGTCGTCCGTCCTGTGTGTGTGGGATTAGTCCGGGTGGACGACGGAAGGTGGAGAATCGGTCCGACTGGGGTGTCTTGCTTATAGGGTCCAGTTCGAGCGGAACCTCCCACAGCACGTGACTTAACGTAGGGGGTTTAAGTATACAACTTGGGCTTAGGGGTCACATTGACACAAACCTCTACCCCGGAAAGTCCTCCTCCACCACGACCGAAGGGTCCACGGAGTCACCATTTCTTAGACGGACGGTTAGATCCTCTGTGTCCTCAGCTCCCAAACTAGGGACCCAACCCTTCTAGGGGACCTCTTCCTTTACCGTTGGGTGAGGTCATAAGAACGGGTCTCTTAGGGTGCCTGTCTCCTCGGACCGCCCGACCTCAGGTACCCCAGCGTGTCTCAGCCTGTACTGACACACTGATTTGGTGGTCGTGGTTCCCGTCTCTGGACGTGCTTGTCCCGGTCGTAGGATCTGGGATCCCAACGTATCTCTCACTCTTCTACCGACCGGTGGTCGGGTCCTACCTCCGGAGTCTCTTTGGACGAGTGTGGAACTAAAGCCTCAAAGTCGAGGTTCTTGACACTCTTTTATGTAAAGAGAGGAAATTCAGTGACAGTAACCGTAGGGTGACCCCGCCGGGGTCATTCGAGTGGGAGCTCCAGACTGCCTTTACTGACACCTGAACCGTCGGGTTCTGTGCCCAATGAAGGGACAAGTCGGTAAACAAGTGGTCGACACACCGGAACCCGTTGGAGGAATGGGTCCGACTCGTCGTAAAAGAATGAGTATTTCCTTTGTCAAGGTCTTTCGGGAGACATCTACCAAGAGACTAATCTTGTCAATAATATCATTAAGAAATATCCAGACAATCCTTCTACGACGAATACAAAAGTCCGATAGAGTAGGTGGACCCTGGGAGAGCCGAGACCCTTACCCCTTAAAGGAACAGAGATGGGAACGACTCCCAGGTCTGTGTCGTCGTCACAACGACTAGTTTAACCCAGATGTGCATGGTCCTCGAACGGAACCTACCCTTTCCGCACCTTGTGACACCACTTCGTTTCGTAGGACAGGTCAATTCTCTTTTTCGGAGGACTAAAAAAATTCCAGTCACAAAGATCTTTCCAGGCAGCGTGTCCCTGTGGCGTGTGGTGGGGGTGGGCACGTCCACGTTCTGTTCGAGAAGCGTTTGGTTCTGGGTGGACAACAGTTTCAGGCTCTGCAACACGTCGGGGAAAGCTTTGAAGAGGTCGTTTTGGGTGACCCCTGTAAGACGGCCGAAGCCCCACCCCCCTCATCCTACTCGTTTAGACTTGACGTCGCAGGGGGAGGCCCACTTCGTTTTTATCGTCACCCCAGACATACACCGTAAAAAGTGGTCGGTCAGGCCCGACCACTACGACTTCAGCACCTGCACTTCACGCCGGGGACTCCCCCTCTCACCCACCCGTCCCAAAGATGCCCCACTTCAAGGACCCTTGGGTCCCGGCAAAGGGAGACGCCGAGTCTCGACCGGGGTCGGAGGACCAAGAGACTAAGGGAGGGAGTGGTCCTCCCCGGGACCCACCAGAGTAAGTTCTCCGTCGTCCGTCCGAGCCTCAATCTTCTGCCCGAAGGTCGAGGACAGTCCTCATACTGGAGGTTTCTTCAGGAGTTCACCGGGTCGCGATACACTCCCCCAAATTCTTCTCCTCGAGGATCAGACAGACGGGTCCTAGGAGCTCAGGGGGTAGACCAAGGGGTAGTGGGGTAGGCGACGGACGACCGAGGGACGAAGGACAGTCGTAGCTCGTCGAAGGAGGTCTGGAGTGGGGTTGAGCTCCAAGTCACAAGAGGAGGAGACGAGAGACCGGAACTGCGCGTGGAGTACTGTTCGCAGTGTGACATCCTCGAGACGGTACAAGGGAGGGATTTGTCACTCCGCTGGAATGGCTGGAGTGTCCAAAATGTAAAAAATTGAAGATGTTATGTTTTTTTTTTTTCATGTCTTTTCAGGAAGGTTCGACGTTTGACGTCAAGTACACACACGAAAGGACAAGTGTCACTACTGCGTAAAGACGTCGTCAGAGTCGATGTCTGACCGTGAAAGGTAGATGAAGATGTTCCTAATTTAAGACGCGACGACGCCGACAACGGGACGTTGTGGGGACTTTCAAGTCCCACTTCTCGTCTTTTGTCGGGGAGACACGAGATCCTTTTTGACCGACCTGTCGAAAGACTATCAACCTATAAAAGTCCTCTACTCGAATACTTGGGTGAAGAACGTAGAGGAGTATAGATCTTTTCGTGACTTTAGGAAGTACCACTGTAGACGAGGAGCACTGATCTTCATTAGATGTGCGCTGATCGTCTTTGGACGTTTTTTACACACGAACTAACGTCCTTGAGGGGAAGTGGTTTTAGCGTATACATGATTGACGGGGGGAGGGGGTGGCGGTGGAGAAACCTCGTCAAGGAATCTTAATAGACTCTACGATATCAGAAGTAAACCGGGGTTTATTTTGAATTGAGTGTTGAGAGTCCAACACGTAAAAAGGGGTCACCTACCAACGTTACTTGATACTCTTTACACAAACAGATCCTACATAGGACAAACCATTGAACCGGGGACCTTTCTAATCTTCTCGTATACTTTCCTTCCTACTCCAAGAACACCCCCTGTTGAACGTCCGGGTGGTCCCTACGGACCACTGTGGGTCCGGGGGAGGGACAGACAGACTGTGACTCAGGGGAGTCTCGGTCCCAAAACCAAAGGTCCTACCTGTCTTCAGTACACCTGGGGACGGGGGACAGGTGGTCACTCTTTCTCGTGTGTCCCGGGAGTACCTCAAACGTGAGGTGATCTTCTCTTTGGCGGTCGACGTTAAATCAAGGAGGTTCAGGGGTCCCGGGGTCTTGGGAGGGGAGGTCCGGGGATGGAAATCCGTAGAAGAAGTCCTACAATTTGTGGAACGAAAAGAGTTACTCCGAGAACCGGACCTTCTTCACGTACGACCCGTCCTACGAGGGACATGCGTCCCGGAGTGCGTAGAGTCGGAGGAACTCCCGGGACTCGGAGACCAACCGGTCGAGGAGGAGGGGACAGTCGTGGTTGACGGGGGGATGGGCGTAGTAGAAGAGAGAGCAGTTGTCGACCAAAGCACAAAGTAGAGGCCTGCACCTGTACCGGCCCGTCTTTCTTCTGTGCTGGTGTCGGTCGTCGTCCCTCCCGTCCCGGTCGGCGGGACTGTAACTACGATCCTACGGACCTTCTCCTCTAGTGAGTCGACATCTGAACTCCACCCCTCCCCTGTCTTTTCATGTCTAGATTCACAACTTCGGCCTCCTCCAAGTTATCTAATGGTCCTCCGTCGTATGTTTTGTGAGAAGAGGTTCTGGGGCCTCTTCTCTGGGGACTTCTGTGTGTTCCTGTCATAGGGGCGTGTTTGTGAGCAGTACTTCGAGGGTCTACCCTCGAGCAGGAATTGCTCGGGACGAGTGTAAGTCTCCTTCTGTGGTATCTGACAAACCCAAAGTGAAAGTTCATATTGGGACCACCGAGTCGACCATTTCTCAGACGGACGTTACGTCCTTTGGGACCAAGTTAGGGACCCAGTCCTTCTAGGGGATCTCTTCCCTTCTCATCGGGTGAGGTCATAAGACCGGACCTCTTACAGTACCTTACATGTCAGGTACCCCAGCATTTCTCAGTCTGTGCTGACTCGCTGAAAGTGAATCATTGGTCTGTCGTCCTCCAGCGCTCCGAATACTACTTTCGGGTGTTGTACTCTTTCCTTGAATTTTTTTATCGCGTCTCTTCCTTGATCGTGTCTTTTTACTTTCCTTCAGGTCTTGGTGTCGATGGGAGGGATGTCCTTGCTCCTGCGTACGCAGATGCTTTGTCCGTTTCGTGCCACACTTTTTATGTGTTTTGTCCTTTCTCGAAAGTCTTTAATTTTCGTACTCACGACTGTACATTTCACAAACGGTCGTTATCATTTTCTACCTTGACTTCTCTTCTAAAATCTTTCGTCCTGTTTTGTCCTCGCTTCTTTTCCGTCTCTTACAACCCAAGTCCTTTGGGTTGTGGGGCTTTTTGTCTGTAAAGTCTTCCTTTTTCTTTCTTATCTACCCTCCTTTTTCCCTTAGTTATTATATTCTTTGACAGGGTCCCCGAGGGGACCGTCGGATCACCAATTCAGAAGCGAAGGGTTACGTCCCCAACGTCCAAGTTCGGGACCAGCCCCTCGAGTCTAGGGTGTACGACGTATCGGTTTGTTGGCTTTGTATGTTGTCTTTCTCATAACATTGTTTAAGTTATTTCAGGAACTTTTTTATAAAAATTTTTTTCTTTCTTTAGTAGGGTCTTGACTTCTAGACGGGGCGACCCACACGTTCTGAACGACTCGAACGCCGTGTCAGTGAGTTGTCGCTACAGAGTCTTCGACTCGTGACTTCGGAGGCCGTCGAGGGTTTCTCGTCGACCGGGCCCACCGGTCACGTGCCCCCGAACAACCGTCTTAGTTCCTCGAGGGGCCAGCCCAGACGACCGTCGGGGACTGGACCCGACTGAGGACCTTGGTGTATTTACACTTTAAGGATTACGTATGAACTCCCATACGAGGAAAGAGGGTCCTTTATAGCTCCGACATTTACTCCTCTGGGGTCCGGGTCGTGGATTTACTGGGGATTTACTCGTGCAGGACCACTCTGCAGCCCGAGTAGCGAAGTACAGACACCCGGACAGAGGAGTGAACTCCGTTCCCACTTGACCCACTTTGGTCACGAAGAGTTTCACCCTTAGCACACAGTTGGAACGAGTCCACCTTATTTTGTGAATATTCTTCGGTACGAGGGGTACGCCCCCAGGACCCAAGTTAGGGACCAGTCCCTTGATCTATGGTGTCCGACGTTCACTCTTACACGTACGGCGTTGATTTCTTGACTCTCAAGTTTACGTCGTTAGCTCTGGGGCCGCGGCGTTGATGCTGGTCTCCGTCGGTCTGTTTAATTAATTAATTAATTAATTTATATATAAAAAATTTAACTTTCAAACTAGTAGTAGTCCTGTTCAACAGGTTCTAGGAGAGGCCCCGGCAGAAAGTTGATAAGATCCACAAATAAGTCACCAATATAGTCTGGGGTCGCACCGTCCCGACCTGGAGTTCAGACTCTCGCCCCGAAACCCTTTTAGGGACGAAGAAGTGGCCCAGGAGTCTAGAGAGGGGTCCACTGTCATAAACGGCTTGGACTTCAGAGGTCCGTCCCCTGTCACTGCGACGGGGAGCGTGTGGGGAGGGGTAGTGTCTCGGCAGAATAGGGTGGGTACAGGAGGTGGGTCCTGGGGTGGGGAGTAGGGGAGAGGGGGTCACTGTAATTTGTCCTCGGTAGTGGGGGTTTGGAGGGTGAGGCAGGAGGGGTACCTTGGGTGTCGTAGGCACACCGGTCGTGGGTCCCGAGGAGGGTCGGCCGGGTGAAGGTCGCTACCTTCACACAGGTCGCGACCAGTCCTCGTCGGGTTGCCTCGCCCTGCTTTTCAGTAGCGCAGGTCCACGAGTGAGTAAGGGGAGGGAGACCCCGGACCGTGAATGCGAAAATCTTCTTCTGCGTCTTTTTACGATGTTTTTGTCGAACAAGTGTCTGATTCTTCCTTGAACACGCAGACACTCGGACTCAGTGTTTGATCCCGGAACCGTTCTCCGCGTTGGGTCGACGGGACGGAGAGGGTGGGGGTCCTAGTGGGGTTCCCGTCCGGGGGTGGGTCTACTCAGGGATCACGGGGGTCGGTGGATGTGCCGAGCCGGGGTCCGGGGTGGGTTCTCTGGGGTCAATGGAACCCTGTCGAGGTCTCTGTTTCCTGACACCCAAGGCAAGGGTGTTTCCGGGTAACCTTCGGCCCCGAGTGTCAGAAAGTGAAGGGACCCCGTCCCAAAGTGAAGGGACGTCGGACCCCCACCCCACACCGGACGACGTAGACACACACGTGTGTACACAAAGAGACACACACACTCGTAGGTACACTCTCGGTGTGTCCACACACGATACATACACACAGTCGCACGTCCCCCCAGTACGAGTAAACATCCACCCCATACTCACCGACACGGGGGTCCGACCTCCGTGAGCTTGACCGAGTGCTTTCAGCCCTTAACAAGGAGGAGTCTTTATACCCCACTTCGTACCCGGTTGGGTGACCTGTCACCCACTTTTTCATCTTCACTGTTTTCCATCTACAAACCCTTAAGGGAACACCGGGTTTCCGACCCTGAGTGCGAAAATAATGACTCCTGGACCCAAGTCAGGGACCGACCCCTTGATCCTAGGGTGTCTAGAGGTCACGTCGGTTTTTTTATTTATTTTTCAGTCACGAAAGTCTCCCTAGTGCCCACACCCCCGTCCTGTCACCTCCTACCCCCACCCTCCACCTCCCCGATACTCCTTCCCTCCACCCTTCCCCGTGGGAAAGTCCCTCCTCCCGTCTCACCTGTGTCGGGGCTGCGGGGTTCCGACGTCGGTTCGGATCTGGGAGTGGTCGGACTTGGGAGTGTCGGAACACCGGAGCCGTCCAATAAAGTTCCGAGACTTTAGTCAAAGGACCCGACTCTGCCCTCCAACATCCTTGTCGCGACGCACCCCACGGACCCCAGTCTCCCCTCCGGACGCTGCCCGACCCACAGGGTACACAAGGGCTGTGACGGTAACAGTGACAACGGTCTCCGACGAACCTCAAGGGTCCGAGACGTCGTCCTCTTGGGAGACGCCCGTCACCGGGTCCCCTTCAAGGGTCGAGTCTGGTCTGGCGGGTTCCGACCAAGTACGTCCACCCGTCTCTACCCCTTGTCCCGGTAGAGACTGAGTTTTGTTTTGGGTCTTTTACGACTCTTGTTTGGGTGTTACCACTAATGTAGGGTTCTGGGCGGTTTCTCGGGCGTCACAGACGAGTCGGAGAGTCAGTCGGACCCCGGGTCCACCCGAGGGTTGACCCCGTACCCCACACGGGCCACACGTCGCGGGAGTCGAGTCAAGTCAACGAGTCAGCACAGGTCGAGAAACACTAGAGTACCTGGCGTCGTGTGGTCCGGAGGGACAGGTAGTGGTTGAGGGCCCCAAATGGGTTTGAGTACAGGTAACCCAGTCACTACGGTAGGAGACAGCAGGGGAAGAGGAGGGTGGAAGTTAGAAAGGGTCGTAGTCCCAGAAAAGGTTACCCAGTCAAGAAACGTAGTCCACCGATTTCATAACCTCAAAGTCGAAGTCGTAGTCAGGAAGGTTACCTATAAGTCCTGACTAAAGGAAATCCTCACTGACCAACCTAGAGGAACAACAGGTGTCCTGAGAGTTCTCAGAAGAGGTGTGGTGTCAAGTTTTCGTAGTTAAGAAGTCGTAAGTCGAAAGAATATCAGGTTGAGTATAGGTATGTACTAATGACCTTTTTAGTATCGAAACTGATCTACCTGGAAACGACCAATTCATTACAGAGACGAAAAAATTTTTTTTTTTATACCTTGCGAAGTGTTTAAACGCACAGTAGGAACGCGTCCCCGGTACGATTAGAAGAGACATAGCAAGGTTAAAATCATATACACGACGGCTTCGCTCGTGACTGAGACGAAAAATTATACGACAGATCCAACCAGTATCGAAAAGAAGGTACCTCATTCGTAGAAAATTAAAGTACCGACGTCAGTGGTAGACGTCACTAAAGGTTCGGGGGGTTTTATTTCAGACGGTGACAAAGATGACAAAAGGGTAGATAAACGGTACTTCCCTACTCTGGCCTACGTTTCTAGAAGCAAAAGACTTACAATTCGAAATTGGATTGAAAAAGTGAAAGTAGTCCTCCGAGAAATCAAGAAGAAGGGTAAGACGGTATTCCCACCACAGTAGACGTATAGACTCCAATAACTATAAAGAGGGCCGTTAGAACTAAGGTCGAACACGAAGAAGGTCAGGTCGCAAAGAGTACTACATGAGATGTATATTCAATTTATTCGTCCCACTGTTATATGTCGGAACTGTATGAGGGAAAAGGATAAACCTTGGTCAGACAACAAGGTACAGGTCAAGATTGACAACGAAGAACTGGACATATGTTTAAAGAGTCCTCTGTCCGGTCCACCAGACCATAAGGGTAGAGAAATTCTTAAAAGGTGTCAAACAACACTAGGTACGTCAGTTTCCTAGACCATATCAGTTGTTTCGTTTTCATCTACAAAAAGACCTTGAGAGAACGAAAAAGCTACTAGGTCGCCTACGACTGTTAAACTAGAGACCAAGGAGACGGAAAAGATTTAGGTCACGTGGTGGGACCGGTGGGGGTTGGACGGCTCGTGGACGTAATCGCAGACCTCAACGAGGGTCCAAACGGGAGCGGTCGTGGGGCGGTCCGAAGGAGAGGGAGTTGCGTTTATCTTTCTAAACCCCACTGAGGTGGTGTTTGTGCCTTGGACCGCTCCGTACATAATTTTACGTTTACATCCACAGAATTTATAAAATTTCAACGTTATGGTCTTTGTCAGACGGGGCCCCGGTGGCCCTAATGGAAAATTTACGTTTGCTGTTATTACTTAGAAATTCACGTCAATAACAGTCCCACTTCTCGACTGCGTCCGACCTCCCTTCCCTGGCTGACCCACCCGGTCGTGAAATAATTTTTTTGTTTTTTTTTTTAGGTAGTCCCGACTCTTCTTTCTCTGGCTTTCCCCTGCGTTCTAGGGTCCTCTCCTCTACTTTTCAAGGGCCCTGTTCGGTCCCGAAACTGGCTCCTGTCCTAAGGCCCCAGCATTGAGTTCCACTGTGCCTCCTGAAAATAAAGTGGTCTTTTGACCGCCCCACCCATCCCCCTCTAGACAGTTCCTATCTTTGCCCGTGTCTTGAAGTTCGAGCTGACTCCCGTCCTTGAGTCTAATTTGTCCCCGTACCCCCCGTGGGAGGAGTGTTCTCAAGGGAGGGGTAGTCTCCGGGGGAAAGGGGTGGTCTCAGGGGTGAAGGGGTGGTCTTGGGGAGGAAAGGGTGGTCTCGGGGGGGAAGGGGTAGTCTCGGTAGACGGGGTGACCTCGAGGGGAAGGGGTGACCTCGGGGGGGAGGGGTGGTCGTGGTGGCGTGGGACGGGGAGTCCGAGGTACACCCAGAACTGGCGTCCCTGGGACTCGTCTCAAATAAAACTACAAGGGTCGTAGACCGACCGACTCACGAGTGACTACTTCGTTACAGCTCGGAGACTCAGAGAGGACGAGAAGACAAGTAAGTGGCTTAACAAAACTCTGGACGAGACACGGACCGGGACACGGTCTCCCCGTCAGGAAGGGAGACGTCAGACATGTCTCTCCTCTCGTGTCCAGTTACTAAGTACTGAATGTGTGTGCCTTTCTTAGCGTAGATCCCAGACCTCATTACTCTACTCACATCCTCCGTCTTGGTGGGTCCCGTCCCCTCGACTCCGTCACAGGTGTCCCTCACTGTAAAATTTACTCTGGCCCAGCCCCGACTAATCTTCGCTGACTCCCTCCTCCTCGTAGGAGTACCCAGACCCAACATGGACGTCTCTGGAACCCCTTCTCACTCCTTCCCTCCCTTCCTCCCTTTGTCTCCCACGGACCGAGGCCCGACCTGTACCGACCCGTAGACCCCGGTTGTTAGGGTAAAGTCGGGTCGGAGACACCGATGGGACGGGGTGTGGTCGAACTTCTCGACGGGAGCCCGAGGGGCCCCCACAGGGGTCCCCACTGTCATCTCACACAGTGGTCTGCTAGACGTCCTTCCCTGTCGGGGTGGGGATGGGGAAGTCCTCTGACGTCCCGTGAACCCAGTAAAGACGTATTCCTCCGGATCCCCCGACTCCAACCCTTCCCGGAGTCCGACGTCAGACTACACACGTGGGACGATCTCCGACTCGACTGGTAAAATCCACTTTTCCTTAGACGGACACTTGGAAGAGGTCCGTTGACTCTTGAGTCTTCTTAGTCCTCTCCTCCCCCTGGTCCGTCTTCACCAGTCTCCTCCACTGGGGCACTCAGTCTCACAATAGTTCAGGTACGAGCGAGACGAATGGTGTACTGTCCGGCCACTTAGGCTCTCTGCTCCACAACTCCGTTCCTACTCTGAAATTAGTCCCTCGGCCGTCTGGTTCTTCTACCGTCGGATCGTGGAGTTTTATTGGTAGAATAACCCCAGACCTACGGTCCAAGAAAAATATCTAGTCTCTCTTTCTTCGTTACTCCTTGATTACAGTTTTTCGTCTTATTTCTCCCTCTACGCCACCCTTCATTTCCCTTTCGTAAAAGTCAGAACGTTTCGTAGAGGTTCTCGTACAGGTCGGAAGTCTTCCCCACACAATTAGAGAAGATAAGTATCCACCCGTCCCTGTTTTATAGAGAGGTCCTCGACTTGTTTCCGTGAAACCAAATGTCAGTTCGTCTCCCCGTCCTAGGAGGTCCGTTCGGTAACTCATACTAATATTATCATTTTCGTTCAGTTTCTTTTCTCAAAGGTTGTACCTCAGTTTTAACCGAAGGAGGGACGTTGTTCTCGTCCCGTGGTGGGACAACCCTCCCCCAGTCCTGGCGCCGACTCGACCCCGGAGGAAGACCCCGACCCCTAAACCGCCGTCGAGTGTGATGGGACCCCACGTATCGAACCTCCCGGGCCCCGACCCGTCTTCCCGGCCGAGGATTCCTTTTAGGCACTCGTGAAAGTCTCCGCAACTCAGGTTTAGAGTCAGGTCGACACTGAGTCGAAGTGTTTAAGGTCGAGTTCGGAGGTACGGACCTTATCTGACAGTGGGTCGGTCGACCAGTGACCGGAATCTCTGAAATCTTGACCTCTCCTTAGTCACTAGTGTCCGTCCTTTACTGTGGTACACTTCGACCAGTGACTGTCGGTGACTCGTGGGTAGACTTGCAACCTTTTCTGGTCGTCCGGTGGTCGTCTCTGTCCGACCCACGGACTATCTGACAAGTCCCCCACGACACGGAATAGGTCTGACCTTTAGGAAGGAAGAGACGTTTAAAGTAAGTGTAATTCTCTTTTTTTTTTTCCCACGTCTCTCCGTATGACCCGGTGGGGTCAGAGTCGTTCCTTCTTCTTTCCCATCTTGTAGGAGTGCCGGTAGACGCCTTTCGGGAGACCCTCGTGTGGGTCCTTCGACCGCCGGACCGAGGTGCCCGACCTACGAGTCCTAGTCCGCCCCTCCTGTCCCACACTGTCGCCCTGAAAAGACTTTTGTGAAAGTACAATAAGACTGAGGAAACTTCGTATACTGATTAAACCCCCCTTTGCGTCTACAGGAACCTGGACTCTGACAAGACACAAGATATCGTCTCCCGTGAGACGGCTACAGTGATTCCAGTGCCGTCCGGTACGTCCGAGTCGCATATCCAGACGTCAGTGTCCGGACGGCTCTTTTGTGACGAGAAAAAAAAAAAAAAATTCTAAATAAATAAAAATTAAAAACCGGTGTGGAACGTCGTAAACTCTAGAGTCAAGGGACTGGTCCCTAGCTTAGGTGTTGGGGACGTAATCTTCCGACTCAGAATTGGTGACCTGGTGGTCCCTTCAGGACTTTTGTGGTAGGAACTAACATGTGTTCCGGCGGACCACTCGGCTCGCACGGACGCTCCTAGGGACGTCTTACAAAAATTTGTGGCCTTTCCCCAACACACGAGTCTCGTCTATGATTCCCCGACCCGTTTCGACCCGGCCCCACTGGTTGTGTGTCGACTGGGACCCGTCGCCCTTGAGTCCACTCATGTGTCGGAGGGGTCCACGGCCGCCCTCCTCTACCTTCTCGTCGGTCGTCTGTGTCCTGCCGGAGACCCCAATTTATTTAGGACCCCGCATACGAGTGGGTGCCGGGTCCCGGAGAGACGGACAAGGACAGAGGAACAGAAAGGGGTCCTGAACAAACCCAAGCGCAGAGACACCGGTGGCGGTCGAGGTTCAGTGTCGAAGGACCGACCCCGGGTCCTCTACCGGATTCGACTTCCACCGCTGTCGAGTCGGTCGACCGCACCCGCGCCCACCCGACGGACCGCGGTAGGCGGACCGTCTCTGGGCCCGGGACCCTCCTGTAAGGATTCTGGGGGAATCGGTGTCACGTCTCGCTCAACACGTGAAGGAGTGTTGCGCTCTGCTGTGAGGTCCCATGGACCCGCGTTGCACCCCCACGTCGCACTCGTTCATCCTCCGTGCACCCTCCGGACTCTCCCCTCCTGAGACTACCTGTGTGTCCGCAAAACAGACGTCCCCCCTCGGGTCCTGTGTCTGTCTGGTGTCGAGGAGTCTCTTGGGACGGGAGGCCCTTGGGACGGGCTCCCGTGTCCGGTCTTCGGTACCCCCTAAAGGTCTTCCGCCCGAGACTTAGACACTGTGAAGGAAGGCCCCCAGAGTCCGAGAGAGAGACGTCCTCGAACGCCCGTGACGGTACTGCCTTATGGTTTACCCCCACCCCCTCCCCACAATGTACTACCCCTACATAAGGAGGGTCAAGGTCTCCAGCCTTCAGGTTCCAGTGTCACAGTGTCCAAACCAAGGAGGGAGGCGCCGAACCTCCACCGGTGGAAGAGCGACACAGCAGTGGACCTGACGACCAGAGAGACACAGGTTTACGAGAGAAGGGCATTCCTGCGGTCGGTCTAACCTAGTCCTGAGTTGGGTTGTCGGAGTGAATGTGAATTAGGGAGAAACTTCCGGGACGAGGTGTATGTCGGGACTGAGGTGCATGTCCTCCGAGGGTAGAGGTACATGTCGGGGTAGAACCCAGAGTCCCATGCTTAGACCCCTGTACTGGGTCGGACCTCTACTGTGGTAGACCTTAAGGTCGGGGTTTGGAGAAGTGATGGACTTCCTCCATTTACCCTACTCCTCTCTCTTCATAGCTGGCTCAAACCTTACTTCGTGGGGTCCGAAGGTCCTTCCCGATAGAGTAGAAGACGAATGTCTTTCCCAGGGCAGGTGCACCACTTGGGTCCGGAGACCGTCCCGTCTGCACAGACCAGACTCGTCCTTCTCGAAGGAACCTCACTTGCCACCAGTCTGTGGACCTGGGGCCCAGAATCACTCGAGTCTAATAACGACCCCCACCCCCCTCGCCCCCTCCTTGCTTGCCTGTCTAAGGATCTTTCGTTGTCCTCGGAGGGTCGGTACTCACTGGACCAAGGTGACCACCGGTCTGAAGTCCACGACGACCTTAGACTTCCTCCCCCCGGGGCTCCGGACCCGACTTCGTCGGTCCTCAGAGGTCGACGACGAGGACGACCAGAAAGACAAGTTTTGTCACTTTCGACAGTCTTCCGGACAGTGTATCTGCTGAGTTCTATAGTCTCAAAGTAAAGTTCAAAGATTTTGGAGGTCTGTTGACGGCCCGAACGAGACGAGTGGTAACAGGGGGTGAGGGGTTGTTGTCCACATTTGACTGTAAAAGGTGGGGGTCGCACCTCCTCTTTTCCCTGAGGGACGGCGGGACGGAACAGACGTCCGGAGGCCTCGAGTAGGGACGTCGGATGGGGTCGGGTCGGACGGGGACCGAACAAATCCCCGGGGTCCGAGGGAGCACCGGTGTGACCGAGACCAGGTGTCCTACTCCCGTCTCCCCTTCCTTCTCCGATGTCCTAAACCCTTCCTATTTACCTTAGCGTGTCTGCCTACTCTTGAGTCCCTTGACTCCTGGTCGGTCCACCCGACTGTGTTCGAAGAAAGAGGTGACGTCAAAGGTCCAGTTCCCAGATTGGACCGGACCAAGGGGGACGGACGGAAGTTGGGGCGTATGGGGTATGACGGGAGACCTTCCGGGGACACAAGTGAGGCTCAGTGTTTCGAGGAGGACCCAGGGGTCCATTTCAAGAACCCGGGGAACTAGTCCCGTCCCTGAGGGAGAAACACCGACCCTCAGGTCCCGTCGTTGGTTCCACGAAAGTAAAGTCCTCGACGTGTCACTTATGTCTGGACGGATTTGTTAAGTGGAAGTGACCCTTCCACTCACTCCCAGGGTCCCGGGAAAATCCCCGGTACAACCACCCACCCGGAGTCTAATCGTCTCGTTTTAGTCCGTCCCCAGCCCCCCACACCTTCCCTCCCACCTCCCCCCCAGCCCCTCTCACCCCCTACACACCACTCCCGTTCGAAGGGACCCGGACCCTTAGGGTTACGGGGATGCCACCACCCCAGTGTCGGAGGTGTGTATTGTGGGGGACACAGAGACTGACACTGAGGTCCCGTGGCAGTGAAGACGTCTGTAGACAGACCGAAATTGTCCTCGTCTCCCATAGGTAGTCGGGAAGAACTTAAAGATTTCTTTTCCTCGGATTTAGACTGAAGGGTCCTTTGTGGACGTCGAGCGCGGGAAGGAGTCGGGATGGGTGTTGTGGGTTCCGGGGTGTTCCAGGTGTAGATTTGGAGAGACATTACTTTGAGCCCGACTTTAGACCTTTCGGAGACCTGGGGATCACCCACCCCCTCGGGGGAGGAACCCGCGTCACCTCGAATCACTACCTCAAGATCTGTCACCCATCTCCTTCCCCCGCGGGCGAGACGTTCTACTCTAGAAGGTCACTATTGACATATCGGGGGCTCCCGAAGTAACACTCCTATACAGTGTATAGTAGAGTAAATTAGGAGGTCCTCGATAAGGGTAGTGTCTATACTCCTTTGGTTCCTCGACTGGGTTTCCCACTGCACGGGTCCCAGTGTCCCGACCGGTTTCTTTCCCCGGTCCACTGGGGTACCGGGAGGTCAGTGGTGGTCCGACAGGAAGGAGGGGTAGCTATCTACAGTTGAGACTCCTCAACCACCTGGTGGTCGTTCTCACTGGAACCGTTGGTCCCTTCCAGCAGGACTAGACGAAAGTTCTTGCGGGTCCCGTCCACCCTCTTTTGGGTTTTGTTCCAGTCCCCTCCTGAAACCTTCTTATGCGGTGGTCAGACGTCCGACCTACAAAAGTATGGAGTATCTCCGTATGACTACATAGTATATTAAGTAGGTAAAGTGAGATGTCAACTTACCAAAAATCATTTAAATGTCAGTTCAACACATTATTAATTGTATTTATACAAACTATTGTAGAAGTAATAGGGTCATTGTAAAGGGGTAAAAGGTTTGGACAAATGGACGTCGAGTTTTAGATTGGGTGTCTACATAAACTCGGTGGTATAAAATAAAAATTTTATAAAATAAATAAATGAATAAACCGATACGACCCAGAATCGACACCGATACACTCTAGATCAAAGGACTAGTTCCTAACTGGGACCCAGGGGACGTGACCCTCACACCTGGTGACCCCTTCAGGGACCCGGTGGTTTAATATTGAAAAATTTTTTAAACATCGAAAAACTTCGTTCTGTTAAAGTATAGTGTAAAATTTCAAACTTGAAGAGAACTTTCCAGACGTCTAACCCGTTTTGACCTGGGAGGTAAGTTCCGTTTTGGTCGACGAGGAGAGTCTGTTCGCATGCTGGCGGAGGGGGAGGGTCTAGGAGTCGTACCCCGGGTTCTCCCAGGGTCTAGTACCGGACTGTGGACCGAGACCCAGGTCCGTCGACCGTGTCGGTAACACCGACGGGAGGACAGTGTCTTAGTCAAGAGTCAAAAGAGAATTTCCTCCGTTGGAAGAGTGAACCACTGGAAGGGGCTTCCGGTCCGGTGGGGTGTCAGTCCAGACAGGAGAGCGAGAGGACGTGAACCCAAACGAGAGACGTGTGGTCCCGGAAAGAGCTTAGAACGAAGAGAGCGGTCCCTGGAGTACTGTCACCGAGCCCCCTGCTACGAGGAAGCAATGGTGCCAACTGGAACGACCGGGAGGTGGTTGAAGACGAACTGAGGAAACCAAAACATGTCTCCATTATGGAAGTCCCCGTCTCTTCCGCTACCGTGGGGTGAGGTCATGAGAACGGACCTTTTAGGGTACCTGCCTCCTCGGACCATCTGATGTCAGGTACCCCAGTGCTTCTCAGCCTGTATTGACTCGCTGAAGTGAAAGGGAAAAGTGAAAGTACGAAACCTCTTCCTTTACCGTTGGGTGAGGTAACAAGAATGGACCTCTTAGGGTCCCTACCCCCTCGGACCACCCGACGACAGATACCCCAGCGTGTCTCAGTCTGTACTGACTTCGCTGAATCGTCGTCGTCGTTATGGAAGACCCCTCCACCCGGGTCGGGGTCCCCCACTTTACACTAAAGCCTCGGTGCAACCCCCTCCCCCCGACCGAAAAATCTGTCACTGACCAAACCTCGTCCATACACTGGACGAGACCAGTCTCGTGTTCCGCTGGGACTGGAACTGTTCCCCCAAAACCTCGTCTGTGAGGGACGTGGAAATAGTAGAAACGAATAACAGTGTTACTATACAACACCTCAACCACTACCTGTCCTTTCGGACCGTACGACGTCAGGTACCCTAACGTTTCTCAGTCTGTGCTGACTCGTTTACTTGACTTGACTTGTTACACGCATTGTCACCCGCGACGTCGTCGGTGGAACCCAGTACTTCCGTCTCAACTCCCCTGGTGTTTCTTCGACCCTGTCTCGACACTCGCACAACTCGCGGACGGACAGACTTGCGGAGAAGACCTGAAAAAACAACACCCTAATCTGCGGGACGGGAAGTCCGGAGAGGATCGATGTGCAAGACAGACAACAACCTTTGGTTTTACTAAGACTGACCTCTCAGTGTAAGAGTAGGACCAAAGGTGACGAACGAGTCGAGTAGTGGGTGTAAAGTCCCACCCAAAAGTTATAAATTCCGGTGTCAGTGGTAAAATACAAACTTACAAATAAATAAAAATTTAGAGTTCTCGACTCAAGAGGGAGCAGAATTTAGGTCTCAAGCAGGTATGCACTATCCGGGATTTTGGGTCTAGTGTCTCCTGATACCCCAGTTGGGTCCTGAGTTTGTCGTTTCCGTCCCTTGGACAGGGTCGTCCATATCGGGGTGGTCGTCGTTCGCCCGCCTCTCCCGGACCGGGACTCCTGCACACTGTACTGAGACGGGACGGTCAGAGGTGGGTGGTCGAGGAGGATTAGTCTCTTAGGTGTCAGGGAATACACCGTTTCGAGGTCGACGAGGTTCGGAGTGGAGTGGGTCGTGGACCCCGAGGGATGAGGACCCTCCTCCCCGTCGGGGTGGGCGACCTGGGCCGGGTAGTGACACAGGTGTCGAGAGAGGCGGTGGTGCTCGAGCAGAGGACCCGTGGGAGACACGGCTCCAGGGGCAGGTACCCACGATCGGGGATTTTGAGGAGAAACCAACAACAGGTCAGCAAGTCAGCATAGGTTGAGAAACGTTGGGGCACCTGACGTCGTGAGGTCCGAGAAGACAGGAAGCGGTAAAGGACCTCGAAAGAGTTTGGGTGCAGGTAACTTAGTCACTACGGTGGATTGGTAGAGAAGGAGGCAGCAGGGGAGGAGGAGGACGGAAATTAGAAAGGTCGTAGTCCCAGAAAAGATTTTGAGGAGACAATGTATCCTATTAATACCACAGTCCTTTTGGTTCCGAGTTCCTCAAGTTCAGTGGACGGTTTCGGTACCGTGGGGTGAGGTCATGAGAACGGACCTTTTAGGGTACCTGCCTCCTCGGACCATCCGACATCAGGTACCCCAGCGATTCTCAGCCTGTGCTGACTCGCTGAAGTGAAAGTTAAAAGTGAAAGTACGTAAGCTCTTCCTTTGCCGTTGGGTAAGGTAACAAGAACGGACCTCTTAGGGTCCCTGCCCCCTCGGACCACCCGACGGCAGACACCCCAACGTGTCTCAGCCTGTACTGACTTCACTGAATCGTCGTCGGCGTCGGGTTCTGGTTTCTCGAATCTTGGACGGTGTGACACAGACGGACAGAGACGTAGTCGGGACAAGGAAACGGGGTGACGTGAGTCTAGGGGTCCTCGAGGACCCTCCCCGGAACCCGGCGTCGAGTTCCGAGAGACCTACCGACGACAGATCTCGGGACTCAGACTCGAACGGAGAATCCGGGGGTCAGAATTTCCTCCTGGGAGACGGGACCGTGTGTTGGACTCTAAACAGCATCCTTGAACACAATCCTTGGTCGGGAACAGACGAAGGAAGAACGGACAGGGGGAGGGACCTCTGTAGAGGGGGACACTATTCGGGGTGGGGAGTTACTACGGAGGCAATCATTATCTTGGTCTCCGTCGTGCATCCGACACAAGAACGGTTCTTCGAATTTAGTCTTAGATTAGTTCGGAAACTCCAGATTGAAAGTCGAATTTTTTTTATATATATATATATATATATATATATACTAACGTTTACGTGAAGATGAACTTACTTAAAGATCAAAGGTTAAAATAAGAATAAAAAAAATCAATAAAATAACCTCATATCAACTGGGTCAAAAGAATTTTTATTCCTTCTTTAAGGTGACAGTGGAAACTTTCACATTACCAGTCACACTACTGCAGGAAAGGGTACAAGGGACTCTAACACCCCTCACTACCCCGTGGGTCCTATCTACACAGGAGACTCCTGGTCCGGCGCACACAGACGACATTAGGAAACACAGGTCGTTGTTGTAACCATTTAACTGTCCTTATGGTAGACTCCGGGTTCTCAGGACCGGACCTGAAGGGACTTCAGATCCCAAATTCTGATTTACGAAGGTGACTTCCTCTGTGTCCAAGTTAGGGTCCGGCTCGTTGATTCTAGGGTGTCCGGTGTACCACGTCGGTTTTAAAAATTTTCCCATTTCCCCTGAAAGTCATCGATTCTGGACGCGAGGGTTGCGTCCCTCGGACCCAAGTTAGGAACCATTCCCTTAGTCTAGGGTGTCCGGGGTTGATTTCTAGAACGACCGGTGGTACTTATACCTCTTAGGGTACACGTTTTTGTTTATTTTAAATTTAATTTTTCCGCTTCTCGGCCTCGGACTGAAGTCAGTTCGAGACAGTTCGTCTCGAGTCCCTTACACGGACCTCCCTCCACATCACCACATTCCCCAGACCCCCTCCCCGGGAACAAGGTATCTTTATCGTGTCCTTTGCGATTCCTAGTACCATGGGACCGGGAGGACGGGAAACCTCGGGGACTGGGCAGTCTCCCTTCGAAGGTCTCGAGGGGTCACTAGTTTCAAAATTGGCCAGAAACGATCTCGTAGGCCCGAGTCCCTTCGTCCGTCAGTAGGTGCGGTCGACCCAATGGTCGTGGTAATTCGTCACCAAAATACCCCGATGGACCAGAGACCTCCTCCTTTACCCGATATCTGTTTCTTTAATCGTAAGATTTTCCTCTTTTAGGCATTTCGGCTTTTCCTGGGTCTCTAGTCTCGGGGTTTAGGACGGAAATTCGTCCTACGGGTACCTCCCCTTCACAGACGGGTCTGGTGGATTGAGCAATCGTCGGTTCCTCCCGGACGACTAGGGACGAGAGTGAGAGGGTGGGAGTCGGAGAGGTCTGGGGGTGGGAGGTGGGTGCCTGGTTGTCGGAGTCCAAGCAGGAAGGAGTCTAGTGGGTCGGACGAGAAGAGGAAGGACAGGTACACATGGTGCGTTGGGGGTCCCCGGTACACAGGTATCGTCTCTCGACCCGGGACACCCGCAAGACCGGTGTCCGCAGTAGCACTTACTACAGATTCGGAGACGTTGCGAGTGTGGTGGGGTCGGGAGTCCGGGTCCCGGGCTCGTCGTCTCGGAGACAGTTGTCTCCCCGGACTGAAACTCGAGGTCTCTGTCTTTCACAGGAGACGGTGGTCTGAGCAGAACCCCCGCTCCACCCCTCCCTCAAGGTCGGCACAAGAGTACATTTGTTTGTCGTTCTTCCTTTATTATTCCACCTTTTTCTCGGTTCCCCTTTTTGTTCGTTTGACACCTTTGACGTGACACTAATGTCGGCTGAGACGACGCTCCTGACCACACAAATGATTGGACCAGTTTTGGTTTGTTAGATACTCCGGGACCTCTCCCCTGGTCACCCACTCAGACGGTCCAGACCCCGTCAGTTTCTCCACTCGCCACCCCCGAAACCCCTCTTCCTCGTCCCAACCCCGTCAGGACGACCTCTGATAAACAGTGGTCAAACCAGGTCGACTACGTTTCAGGTCTTGGATCGCCGAAACCGGGGTCCCTGAACCGTCGAGTGTTCCCTCTGTCTCGTCTGTCCCCGGACCCTGACAGACACGGTCACGATTGGGCCCCCACGACGGGACCCGCTGAGACGGAGGTCCCTCTTGGGACGAGGGGTCACTCCTAGGACGGAGATCCCTCCTGCGACGGGGTTCGCTCTTGCGACGGGTGGGGGGACCTGGGACAGGGACCGCTCCTGCGACGGAGGGCCACTCCTGGGACGGGGAGGGGCTGGGGGTCACTCCCACGACGGGAGCCGCTCCCGCTCCTACCGTGTGCTCACAGACGTGCCGTCTCTGTTCGTGTTCCCGGGGTTTCTTCGGGAAGACTCCACCCCCCTCCCCCCGGGGAAGGTCAGAGAGGACCCGACCGCCAAGACGAAACCACAGTCCTGCATGCCGGCTCCATCTTCCGCCCGACCGGGACGGCCCGTCGAAAAAGATGAGGGTCGACGAAGACAGAGAGAGCCCGAGGACCTGTGTTTGTCGACTCGTCTATTTGTTCAGTCGTCGACGAGGAGGAGGAGGAGGGGACTGTCGTTGCCGCAGCGGCTCCAGGGGTTCGGGGTGGGGAGGAGGGGAAGACGGAGGTAGGAGTCGTCGGTCCGAGGGGCGTCTCCGTCGACGAGTGAGGGGGTGGTGGGGGCGATCCCGACCCCTTTTCGGAACCTCCTCGGGACGTAAGGGGCGGGGGGGTGTGGTCCCAACCTCTCCTCGGGATGTAGAGGGTGGGGTGGGGGTCGTCGGTGAAGGTCGTTTTGTCAACACGTCGCAGACCAGGGACTCCTTGCGTTCCGACGGTTCGTGTCCTTTGGGTGCTCCTTCCCCCAGGTAGATTACGCCTACGTCCTCTTCCACAGACCCCACCTCCCCCCGGGTCTCCGGTCCCGGGTCCCCTTTGGGACTCTTGTCCGGTGGTACGACCATCGCGAGGATACGCGTGTGTGTGTGTGTGTGTGTGTGTGTGTGTGTGTGAGAGTAATTGTTTGATTTGCAACAGTGTTGTCTAAGACCCGACCGTCAGTCGAGGCCCGACGAGACCCATTGTTCGGGGGTCGCGGGCCCCGGCATGGTGACTTCCGGGCAGGACCCTCTCGACCACCCCGGGGGTCTCCAAAGGAGCCGTTAAACTCAAACCCAAAGAGGGTCGAGTGGACTCAAGACTCTTCGACTTGTCCCGTAGGTCCTATTGCGGTCGGACAAAATAGGGCTTCGCGGGTATGAGGGAGGACAAACTCCTTTTATTCGAGGACAGGTCCCCGGCTGGGACCCGGGAAGCAGGTGTGTCGGACTACGGCGGCGAGACACCCTTCGTCGTCCTCTCGACCCGACGTTCCGACCCTCGACCCGAGTTTGAGACTCCCGACACACTAGGACCTGTCCGATGTATTGGAGAGACTCGGAAGTACAAGGGTCACCGTTTCACTTTCGTGTTAGACGGAGTGTCGAAGTCGAGGAGGAATAAAAGGTCCACTGTACTTCCACTACATGTATTTTGTGGTCGTAAGCCGACGAAGGGGGCGACCCCTCGCCCTGTACACCCTCCCCCGGTTAGGGACCTATCTCTTGATACCTCTCCGGTCTTTTATTTAGTTATTTATGCTAGTACAGGAAAGGACATTTAAGGCACCCTCCGTTCCACCTTTCCCCTGTCACCTTCACCCTCCTCGTTTCCCGGGGTGTGGGTCACGGGGTCCTCCAGGTACACCACGACCGCCTACCAGGGAGGAACGAGCACTCCGTCCCAGGAGTCGGCGACAGGTGCGTGGTGACTGTGAACCCCGGTTCGTCAAGGAGAAACACCGGGGTCAATGCTGTTAGCTTTACAAAGGTCTGGGTCGGGTCCCAGAACCCACACTCCTCCTGCGCCCCCGGGACCGACTCTCGGAACTGGCGAGGTCCCTCCGTCCCTCCGGCGCTCCAGTCTTCCTCCGAGGGGTCCGGAGGGAGTCACTCTCGTTTCCTGGTGTGGACCCCCCTCTTTCACCGGCGCCTCTTCCGAAACGTTCCCTCTGTGCCCGGACGACAGGTGTCCGGCCTGGGGGCGGGGACCGGACCACCCGGAGAGGATCACGACGTGGAAGAAGAGTGGAAGCAGAACAAACGTGTCGACCCCAATTCACAGTTATTTGTCCTTTTACTGTTCCTCATCCTGAACCGAGACGAGGTCGGGAAACGAGACACCGGACTCTCCTCGGGGCGTAGACACGCAGACCCTGTGAGGTGACACTGAAACCAGTTTGACTGACGAGTGCTTCCCAGTATTTCAAGGGAGACAGTAACTGTTTTGATGAGGGGTTCGAGGGGGCTGTGTCGTTCATGGCACCTGCACTCCTCTCCGGAAAAGGACAAGGAAGGTCCCGCTTGGCAGACTGATGTCTCTTTTTGGCAGGGTTATTTTCCGAGATTCGTCTTTTAAGGGGTGTCAGAGGTCATCGTGCTCAATCCTTCGGTCAAGGTGGTGACCCTCGGGAGTCCGGGCTGGGGCTAGAGTCAAAGGAGTAGACATTTCACCTGTATTACTATCGTGCGTACAGTGACCTATTAATGGTCTCAGTGTCCTCTTTTATGTGTATCCCATTAATCACTCCACGCCGTGTATTAAGTCCCGTTTTTTTTTTTTTTTTTGAACACCCGTCGTTTATTGAAGGACCCAAGGTACGTGGCCCGTCACACGAACGGGTCCCGTGAACCTCCACTCCAGACGTCAGTGGATCCCGGGACCGTCCCGACGACCTGCCTGTGACACCTCCGCAGACCGGGTCTGGTACCTACGACTGCCCCTACCGGTACGAACCAGACCTTCGTCCCGGTCACCGGAAGTCGGACCACTCCGCCCGTCTCGGGACGGTTGTCCGTTTTGCCTCGCGTGGACTCGTTCCGACGTGAAGCCCACCCCCGCCCTTCCCTCGGGAGAGGTAGTGTGTGTGTCAAAGGGAGAAACAGTGGTGGTGGTCCGTCCGTCGACCCTCACCGAGGAGTCGAGTCTACAGTGTCGTAAAGGAGTTTGGACACAAAAGACGACCGTAGTAGGAGGGTGGTCGGGACGAAGGGGTTGTCGGACCTGGAGTTGGCAAGTGGACGAGACCTAAGGACCTCGGTGTGGTAGTGGATCTTTGTCGGACCTCAGGGAAGACTTGTGTCTACCGTACATTCGTGTCTCCATTCACTCGACACTTCATGTTCGTACAACTACTCTTCCTTAAGCCCGGGACGTCCCACCGCTCGAACAGAGGAGGTCCCGTCGTAGAAGGGCTCAGGGACTGGGGGTACCTGTGAGACCGCCGACGCAACCCGGAGGACCCTGCCAGGGAGACAAACGAACGGGGACTCTATGGGAGTGGAGGTCCGTCCCCGAGAACGTGTCCGGGACTCGAGGGGCCTTGGGTGGGCGGGTCTCGTCGGAAAGGTCGAGGACCGGAAATCGGATTTACGGGTGCTAAAAGGTAGAGGTCTGTTCCGACTGGTCGGAGTTCCGAGGTCGAGTCCGGCAACCCTTCTAAGCGACGTTTACTCTCTTGGCAGGGAATAGACAGGGTGGTTCCAGAGACGGGTGTCAAAGAGTCGTCGCAGTGGTCGGGTGCCCTCCGTCTCTCCGGTCCTCGACGGGTGCCCCTTCCCGGGTCCCGACCCACCCCCGTGTCGTGGCCGGCGACGTAGAGGCTTCTGGCGTCTGGTACAAGGTGTTTGTGGGTGGACCCCCGTCTTTGGCCTTGACACCAATGGACACTGGACGGTGGGAAACAGGTCTCTCTCCCTGTAAGGCGTCGTGTGTAGGTCCGCAACACGACACGTGGAACTTAAGTGTGTCCCAGTGCACAGTCAACAAAGAATCATTTTGATCCTTTTTTCTTTCTCATTCTTCTCCGGGCCTCTTAGCTGCCCTTAGACTCTCAGGTCTCTCCTCTGCTTCCCCACCTCTTCGTCCCTGGGGTTTCTGAGGGACACCGGCCGGACCCGGGACCAGGGTCTTCCACGTCACCCTCGGTCCCGAGACTTATAATCCGGGGTTTGTCCTCCCTAAATCCTTTGGTCCCTTTCGTTTACACAGTTGAAACACACCCCCCCCAGGACACAGAGGACGGAAGTCACTGCTGGGTCACCTGTGTCGAGACGGGGCCCACTAGTCCCGTTTACGAGAGGTCCGAAGGTCAGACTTTCCGGAGCCCTCCCCTGACCGGCACCCGTGAAGAGTACCGGTCGGGGCCCCTGTCACGTCCGGTACCCGAGTGTTATGTGACCCGCCCCCCGAGGGTGTTTGGGAGAGGAATGACTACCCTTCCACTGTCGACTTACTGACCTACCGGTCGAGGCACGAGGAGGGGACTCGTGACTGGTCATTCACGTCTCTCTACCTGTCTGTGGCCACGTTGCGTCTCCGACATCGACACCTCGCCCCCAAGATCGACACCCGTGTCCAACCCCACCATTGTCGACTGGAAACCGGGCTCACAGAGACTTTCAGTCCGGACGCCAGTCGGAGGTCAGGGGGGTCCCGAGGACGGACCCCCGAGGACGTCGGGTGACGGGCCCATGGACACGAGGTCGAGTCTAAAGGAGTGAGACTCGGGCACCAGAATCCTTCGGCGGGGGCCGAGACGGTATCGTAGTTTGCTTTACCCCACTGTACACCACCAGCGGTTCCTACGGACCCGGACCCCCCTTCGGTCCCGGACTCGGCCTCGAACCTGGTCGACGAGCGGGTCTGGGCTCGGGGAGTCCTGGGGACGGTCCGGGGGAAGATTCTGGGTCGTAAGGGACCCGAACGACACCCTCGCCGTCCGTCGGGGAGGTCCCAACATTCTTGACTGAAGCGACTCACAGTGGTCGACGTCTTCGGGTAGCATTTGGCAGGGTCGAAGGTCGGTGGGTCCCGAAAGTAGGGGGGGTGGGGTCGACGAGCAATGGGACGAATTAATCCGGTCCTTCACGAGACGTCTCCTGTGAGAGCCGTCCTCCATTCCCCCCACCCGCACCCCCCTCCAGGGTTGTCGAGGTGAAGGACTTCAAGGTCGCCCCCGACGACCTACACCACCCTTCTACGTACAAACGAGGGTCCGGGAGTCTCGACCAGACTCGGGAACCTCCCGGACGGACAGGGGTTGGGAGGAGGGGCGAGACGTCTCGTCGGAGGGTGGGGTGGGGGTGGGGCGGGGGTTCGAGGGGAGGTCTTCTCGACCGTGGATGTCCCAAAGTCTCTCTTAGTTTCTGTCCCGGACTCTGCTCTGGTGGAAGGTAAGGGTGGGCCGGGCTGGAAGTGGGACTCGGCGAAACCAGGGACGCTCCGACCGATCGGGGGGCGGGGGTGGTGGGCGTGCGGGGGGTCGTTACATCGTCCTCACGAAGTCTGACCGTCTAATTGGCGTGCCTACCCGACTGTCGAGGTACTGGAGGTTGTTCGACGAGGTGAGGAGACTCGGAACCAAAGGAAGAGACTTGTTTTGCCTGTCGCAGACACGAAAGCTCCCCACAGGGGTGTCGTCGTCTGGGAGTCCTTCTTCGTCGACCACAGGTCACAGTCTACCGCCGGTCCCACGCCCATCCCCACGCCACCCCCGTCGTAGGAACGGGAAGATGGGGAGTAGGGGGTCGAAACGAGACCCCCTTTGAACTCCTTCCCCTCTGTTTTCAAGGACTCGTTGGGGACGGATACCCCCGGTTGGGGACGGATACCCCCGTAGGTGCGATTTGAATGGAGTGAAGTTGGCATTTTCATAGACGACTCCGAAGCTTATCCTTCCTCATTTGACTCCGGGTCCGCCCCCGTCCCTTATCGGTCCTTGTGTGTCGTCCGGGACACGGGGCCAGTACCCACCTACGGACCAGACGAAGTAACGGACCTTTACGGACCTTTGCAGTCTTGGCGTCACCCTCCCTCCGGAGTTAGAGTCGTGGGTCGTCCCAGTACAGGAAGTCCCTTCAACAGGGTCCTGCTGACAGGTCTCGTCGGTGGAAGGACCGGACCTCGGGTACAGGCGACCGGACCTCGAGACCTCGACAACCGGTCTATCAGGACCGGGTGCGAGGTAGGTACGAAGTACGGCCGGCGAAGGTAGTATAGTTGTAAAAGACTCTTTTACACGTAAACTTTTGCACGTAGAACTCTTCACCGGAGAAAAGGGAGAGGACATCCTTCTGTCTTCACTCCCAACTAAGAGGACAGGTAGTCGTGACTCTATGCCCAAAGGTCTCATTAAGACTTTTCTTGAGACGAAAATAGAGTGGGTGGGGACCTGTCGGTCCCGTACCCCAGAGGGGTTGGGATGGATTCCTCCCGTTCCTAGGGAAGTAGGGGTTCCTCATGGGCCCTGGACCTCGAATCGGAGGGGTCCTGGAGTCTCCTTAGACTCGAAGGAACCGGAGGGTATAGAGACCGGGACGACCAGTACCACGAGCCCCTGAAGGTACTAACCTTTAGGTATGGTAGTCTCTCTCAAGGGTCGACTCGGAGGTCCTGGATTTGGACCTTGGGAGACCGAACCAGTGAGACCCGACACTCGATTCCCTTGACTTCGGTCGTCTTCGCAGGCCAGTGAAACCCCTTACGTCCGACCCAGCTCCGTGTCCCTCCGCCGAACGTAGGGTGTGAGCCCCAGGGCCGGAGCCGCACCAGTCGTACTCTTGCGTCTCGGGTCCGCGACGGGTAGGACACCCCGTCCTTTCCAGTCTGGGAGTCGGTCGTACGACCACCCTCCTACGATACTTCCGTAAAGAGGGCGGGGGCTGGTTGGGGGAAGAGAGGTGGTGGTCCTCTGCTCCGGGGACGCACGAGACTGAGGGTGTGTCTCCGTCCTCGTCGACCCCCGCCTGTGGACGTCGACGGTAACAGGGGGTTGGACTCCCCCACCCTCCGGGACCCCTCTCGGATCGAATCAGACAGTGTCCGGGTGAGCCCCGTGAGCCCCACGGAGGAGGTTCCGCGGGTCCTCTCCGAGGTTCTCCCCTAAAGTCCCCAGGACGGGCTCCCACCCCGCCAGTGGAAGGAACCACTGTGGGGACAAGGCAGGGGCCGAGGGGACTCGGACCGGTCCGGCCCCGGGGACACCGAGAGGGACGGGAGACCAGACGGACCCGGTGCTGTAGGTTCACGACCCGCCGTCAGGGTAGTTTGTCGATCTGCGTGGGTCCGTTCTACACCCACCCGTGGACGGCTGGACGGTCCTGTGCACCCCGATCAAGGTCCTGTAAGGACCGGTGCGTGGATGGGTCTTGGGTCCACGGTTACGGCTGACCCCTGTCTCCCCCGGAGCCCCTTCTGACCCGAGGGGTAGGTTCAACAGCTCCCCCACCCCGTCCGTACCTGGGACGTTCCACTGTTCGGGTCACGTCTGTCCTTCCCTTCCACCCGAGGACTCTTGTCTCCCGTCGGCCTCGTCTCATTGTCCCACCTCCCCTCGAGGTTCCTGGTCCAAGGGTTGACTCTTCGTCTCCACTCCGTCTGCCCCAAAGGTCGACCTCAGGTGTCAGTCGTATCCGGGGTTCCCACCTCTCGTCGTGGTTCGGGCGAGGTACGGGGAGAGAAGGACGAGGAAGGACACTAAGTAGGACGCCGGACTGGCGGTCGGGGACTTAAGGGGTACCTGCTACGACAGTCGGACCGAGATCTCCTATTCTCGTCCACAAAACTCTAAGGGTCCACAATTGTTCGGGTCGTGCTCCAATGTAGTGAATGTTGTGTGGCAAAGAGTAAATATGGGTGAGTACGGGCAGGGGGAGAAGGAGGGTCCTGGAAGTCCAGGGAGGAAGGGAGGACACGACTGGAACGTCTAAATCTCCGTGTGTAGACGGACGGCAGAGACGAACGGACAGTGGAAGTAACACCGACACCCACTGAAAAAGGAGAAAATGTTCATTTGTTTATATTGTGTAAGTCTTGTTTAGTTCAGGGGAGGCGGAGGAGACGTGTCACCGAGGATAGGGGGGCAGGGATCGGGTACCGGAGACGGGTGTAAACCCCACGCGGTGGGTCCCCAGTGGAGTGAGTTTGTGTGGGTGAACGGACGACCTGGGTCTGAAGGTGAGACCCAAAGAACAGGTCCCACATACGAGTTGACAACAAAAATCGACGAAGTGTCATACTGATCAGACCCCCAGTACTAAATTAAAAAGGGAATAGTCACCTATAACCCCAGGGGGGGGGAAAAAAAAAAAAACGAGACTATGGGGCCCGTTGAAGAAGTGTTCCGCCTATTCAAATAAGGAATCTTTTGGAAGAAGTTGTCCCGTCGTGTCCCGAAGGGACCACCTGGTCACCAATTCTTAGGTGGAACGTTACGTTCCTTGTGACCAAGCTCTGGACCAGACTTTTCTAGGGTGTACTGAGCCTCGTTAATTCGGGCACGTGGCATTGGTGACTCGGTCGTGACATCCCCGGTACACGGGGTTGGTGACTTCGGGCACACGGACCTTGGACACGCGGTGTTGTTCTCTTCCGGTGCATGGCGTTACTTCTCATCGGCGACGAGCGGTGTTGATCTCTTTCGGACAAACGTCGTTGGTTCTGGATGGTATCGGTTTCATTATTATCATTTATGTACTTAGAATTTTTTTTATCGTAACTTTTTTTTCTTTTTTTGGGCCCCGTCCTTCTTCTGAGGTAGTGGCGATCGCGACGGAGTGACCGAGTCGGACCTGTTGGAACACGGTACAACTGGAGCCGGGGCCTGGGGGTCGGGGTAGGACTTCCTCCTTCCACGGTGAAGGGACAAAGGTGGACCCGGCCCGGCCCGGCCCGAGGACAAAGACGGGTGGGTGAAGAGAGCCCACGGGAAACCTGTTTCGCCGGCCCTGCAGAGGAGAAGGGGAGTGGGCGGACGGGCGGGCGGTCCGAGACCTGATGGACGAAGAGACAGGGCGGGGACACGAGACGCAGGAGCCTTGGAGCTAAAGACCCCCTGAAAGGCCCCGGGGCGGGCCCGGAGACAGTACCCAAGAAACCAAACGTCGGGACAGGGGAGTGTGGGCACCTCAGGGGGGTGGTAGAGGAGGGGCGGCGGGAGGACACAAGAGTGGGTCGTCGGAGAGGAGGTCTGGAAATGATCCAGACCTTTGTCTCGCCTCTCCGTCGCTAATAGATTACTCGGGTGTGTTACGCCTGCCGGTTAATTTTATAGGGAGCCAAAAAGTCCGGACGGGAAGTGTTCTAGACAGTACGGTAGATGTACTAACCCACTGTTCTTGACTACAAATAGAGTCACTGTTCGCTCTTAAAGTCGTTGGAGAGACCGAAGGGTTTATCTCCTATAAATTTATGTGAGTGTGTATTATATGTTTTTGTATTTGTGTGTCTTTCAATGACAGAACCCAAACACTTGACCTTAGGTAGGAGTTTTACCCCTAAAGATACCTTTTCCGACAAACGTGCCTTTGATTTAGAGTCGTAAAATAAGTATCTACCTCCGAAACGTTTTATGTCTCGTCTTTATTCACGTCGTCGAAAACACTGAGGTTTCTGGAACTGTAAGGAGGGAAGACGGAACAATGTTTTCACGTTTGGTCTCCTTCGGATACCCTACCCTGGACCCCAACCGCCTCCTTTGGAGTTGTGTAAGAATAAAATAAACGGCTATGGTCAGTCTTTTATGGGTTACAAGTACTGTCAAAATCTTTTGTGAATTTACTAAAGACAACAGAAGGACTCGGGTGTATCTATATAATAAAAACCTTGATTTTGTTATTAGTCCACGAAAATAACTAAAATTTTCTAAACTGGTAATAATAACTTGACCTAAATTTCATAGAAACCCCCTTTCGTACGTAAATTTTCCCGAAGGGACCACCAAGTCACTATTTCTTAGACGGACGTAAAGTCCTCTGTACCCAAGTTAGGGACCTACCCTTTCCTTTACCGTTGGGGGAGGTCATAAGAGTAGACCTTTTAGGGTACCTGGCTCCTCGGACCTCCCGATGTCAGGTGTCCCAATGTTCTTAGTCTGTGCTGAATTGCTGATTTGATAGTGGAGGTATGAAAATTTTGTACCTTGTATGGAAAGAACTCATTCATTTTGTTTTTTCTGTGTAAACTCCAAAAAGGCTGTAAGTAAGAGATCGGTCACAGGAGAAAGAAAGGCAGGAACGAGAGGAGAGTCCAATAGTCAGGACTCCCGCCCCACAACACTTTTGTGGGAGCTTCGTCTTGTTTGTGGCAAAGAGGGAGGGGCGGGGCGAATTGGACAGGTGACTCCCCAAGGACCCCTCTGGCACCCTAGAGCCCTGTCGTCACACAACGAATAAAGAAAGTGACATTTTGTCACAAATACCCTGTGGAATCCACACACGTCCCGCAAACAATCGCAGTGTCAAAACCCTAATTATCTTACTTCCTTTCGTCTGCATGTAGGTCCTATTCACGCTTTGCTCCTGTGTCTCTCTTTGACAAAGGAACGACCTTCTCCAGACTCCTTTCCTTCGACACAGGTCTGTAGACCGGTTAGAGAGTCCCTTATCTTGGGACCATGTCTCGGTCCCTCAACGGTCCCCCCGAGTGTTACCGACACCCCGGTCCGGTTGGTACCGGTCTCCCTCCAGTAGACAACCCTGGTAGACACTACAGGTGAAGACGTGGTCCCGGAGACGAGGACCGGGTCGCACGTGTGGACCCCACTACCCTCCACCAGGAACTCCAGGACTGGTGGACTAAAGATCTGAGGACACTTGACCTCCGGAACACTACTCTTAAGGACGCCTGTGTCGTAGGACGTCTCTACGAGAGGAGGGTCCAATGAGTCTCCCTGGTGACTCAGTCATTCCCTGGACGTGCCGAACACGTGTCCTGTGCTGTCGGTCGTAGCGATTGTCGTCTGAGACGTGGGACACGAGTGCACAGGACTGAGGTACGACTTTTACATGCCATCTCTCTTTTATTTTTGAGAGGGTGCCCATGTGACACATATTACGGATTTCATCCAGTTTTGACTAACACTTTCTTTCTTTCTTTTTTTTTTTGGACTAACACTTATGGCTCTTTGTACAAAGGAAAGACCCTTTTAACAATGAATTGAAACTATTTTAGGTTGGGATCAATGAAATGGGTCCTTTTCTTTTTTCTGTAAAAGTAAAACCTTTGTTTTAGTGTTGTAGTCCAAATCCACGACACCCACAACGAAAGTACCCCTATGTATTTAATCTCATTGGAAATAAGTGTACTATGTCTTTTGGTGTTTCCCTTTCATAAGTGTCCAAACCAAAAAAAAAAAAAACATTTTCCGTTAACAAAACGTTCAATTATTAAACAAAAATAAACTGAGAAAAAGGGGGATTACTAGATTTTACCGAATCATCCATTGACACTACGAATGAAATGTTTTACCCGTTATTTAAAGTAAGGATTAGGTTCGCCACAAATAGCGTATCCTGCATCACACCCGACACCCAGGTCCCGTCTCTCCTTCCCGCAAGGTCGGAGACGTCTCGTTGTCAGGATCCACTTCTTGTCACACTACGACGACTTCCGAACTCCTGTTTCCGTCGCTTCGGGACGCACACAGTCCACACCCGCCTGTGGGTGGAGGAAGGGGAGTCAGGATACCTTTGTCGGAGTAACGGTCTCGGTCTCGCCCCTCGTGGTGCGACTCATGTGGTCGTCCTCCCTCTGGACCTACGTCCACCCCCCACCCCGTCCGTCCTCCTCCGACGACCGATGGGCATAGAGGTCTAGGTCCGGTCTCGACCACTGCTCGGGGCGCTCAGTCGTGGGGTCCGAGGACCGAGGTGCCGCTCTGGGCTCAGGAGCTGTCGAGTGTCTGGTGCCTTAAAGAGTCTGTTTATTTGAGTGAATTAACGGAAGCGTCTAGTAGACTCAAAGAGCACCTGTGACCTCCCCGCTCCACTTGCCGGGTGACGTGTCTCAGTCGGACTTCTGGTTACTGGCATCCGTGACAGGGAGGTCGTGAGTCTCATCGAGCCCTTCGAGAGGGTTAGTGTGGACTCGGGACTTGGACCGGCGGTACGTGGTGTCGAAGGAAGGGTGTGGTGGCGCACACAAACACAAGTGTACACACACGTGGACACACACGACCCCCGGCTCCGACCGCACAAAGTGGGGGCGGTGCAAGTACTAGTGCCGTACGGGGAGGAGGCACGGACAGTCGCCAACCTACTGCACCCTACATCCCCCCACCAGAGAAGACTCACCGAGAGGGAGGGTGCCAGGGAGGTAAGGATCGTGTCCGACGGTCTCCGTCTGGGTGTGTAGGTTTGTGTGTTTCGGTTTGGGGAGGGGTCCCCAGACCTCGTTTCCACCTATAACAGAAGGGAGAGCCCTGCGACCCTCACTGGTGCACCACTCCGACACTCAGGTCCGGGACCTCCGACTCAATGATTGGTGAACCGACTCTGTGACAGCAATCCGAAGGAACCGGAGTGGTCGACGATGAGGGTCGGAGTGAAGGGCACCCCGTGGACGCGAAAAGAACACAATTATAAACGGGTCACAGGAAGGAAGCCCCCTCGATAGACGTGGTTACGGGACAGAGTAGATTAAATCTGCCCCGTGATTGGGGTCCCCAGGGATGGGGCTGGTGTGTCCCGTGAACTGTGGGGGGAGGTTCGGGTAACCATCGAGGGCGAATCATTTATGACTCGTCTTTGGTCCCCGACCTCCATTCAACCTTAGTCGCGGACTCTCGGCGGATTGACGACTCTTAGGAAAGTCTCACCCACCGAACTAGGAACGAAACCAAGAGCCCCCGAAGGGAACACCGAGTCGACCATTTCTTAGGTGGACGTTACACCCGCTGACCCAAGCTAGGGACCCAGCCCTTCTAGGGGACCTCTTCCCCTTCCGATGGGTGCGGTCATAAGACTGGACCTCTTAAGGTACCTAACATGTCAGGTACCCCAGTGTTTCTCAGCCTGTACTGACTCGCTGAAAGTGAAGTGAAAGGGAACCAAGAGACTCGACAAGAGGGGTGAGGGGAGGAAGTGAGAGGGGGTGGGGGTGGGGGGGTTGTGGACGGAGGTCAATCGTCTTTAGGAAACGACAACAAATATTTGTTTCGTAGTCTACGTTGTAAAATTAGAGTCGAAAAGTTTTTCCCTTTTTAATTTCTGTCTCATATACAAGTAAACTAAACACAGTATGCATTCGTATGTGCATATGCATGCATACTAATTGGAAAAATTTACTGCGACGATATCCGACAAATTCCAATCGTTGATCCAAACAAACCAAAGGAAAAAACTTTGTTCCTAGGAGCCCTCGCAAGGCAGGGAGTCACTTGAGGTTTCAGCCAAGGGCGGAGTCACTAGTGCGGTGGACGGTGGAGGCCCGACTCACCGGTTCACCGACCGCCCCAGGACCTTGGTTCTCCGGCGGAGCCGTCAGTCGGGGTGACCTCTCCGTCGAAGAGTGACGTCGGACGACGCGCACAGTGAGGTAAGGGAGACGACTTCCTAACTTAAAAATTATAAAATAAGGGGGTCCTTTTGGTCGTTTTTGTCCCTGAAGGGGGCATCCGGTCACTAATTCTGAAGTGGTAGGTTACGTCCCCCGCACCCAAGGTAGGGACCAGCCCCTCGATTCTAGGGTACACGGAGAGAGTCACCTTTTGGGTTTTGTATTTTGTCTCCGTTATGACAGTATTTAAGTTATTTCTGAAATTTTTCTTTTACCAGGTGTGCGTTTTTTTTTTTTTTAGATTCTTTGGACATTTTTTGTTTACCGACTACTCCACTGATTGTGTGCGAATCCTATTTCTGTGGTGTGAGCTCATAAGAACCACGAAGTTTGGCAACACACCACACTAGTGACCTGCTAGCACCCAAGAAAACGAAACCGCATAAAGGAATCAACCCTCCGCCCCTCTCCATTTAGGAGAAATATAAAGTACTTCTCATACCTCGTGATATGTTTAATTGTAAGTAAGTTGTGTGAGGAGTGTATGTACATTCTGTGGACCTTACTCGCCCCCTCTCGACCCCTCGTGATGTGACTGAGAGCCTACCACGAGTGACGAGACCACACACAGATATGTTTGGGACGCGACTCAATCAAGTCAGTACAGGCTGAGAAACGGTGGGGTACCTGACATTGTGTGGTCCGAGGAGACAGGTGCCTTAAAAGGTTCGTCTTGTGACCTCACCTCACCCAACGGTAAAGGAAGAGGTTCCTATCTTTGGGACTAGAACTATAAAACCAGTTCTTGTCCTTTTGTTGGTGTTTTTTCTCTCTGAAGCTGAGTTCACACTTACATCCGACGTAGGGTACATTGACCCCGACGCCTCCAAGAGTAGACAGACAGGGACGGCACGGGTTCGTTTCGAAACACGCTCATAATTATGTATTGGACGTAGATGACTTTATGTCCCGTAATAACTTTGCTTCCTCTTCCCCATCGTCCCCTACTCTACCAACCCACCCTAGTGGTTGCGTTTCCTGCACTTAGACTCGCATGAGGCCCTCTACCACTTCCTGTCCCTTCGGACCGTACGGCGTCAGCTACCCCATTGTCTCCGCCTGCACTCAATCGCTGACTTGCGTGTATAACTTTATGTTACTGAAATTCCCTGACCCAGACACTACCGGACTTGTGCACACAGGGAGGTTTAAAGTGTACAATTTTAGGACTAGGGGTCCCACTGCCGTCTCGGAACCTCTCCACTAGTCCCGCACCTTCACTGGTCCAACACATGTCCTACTCACGGGAGGGAGGAAGGGCGATCACTCCCGTGCTGTCTTCCTGCCCCAGAGACTTGGTCCTTCCCGGGCGGGGCCTGAGCCTGAGACGGGAGCAGACCCTGCGAGTCGGGGGTCTGGCACTCTCGATGAACGTCCGAGACCACAGAACAACTTCGTCGGGTGCACCTGACTCTGTCCCAGGGTCGGGGTGTGAGGTACGGTGGTCTCAGACTCTACAGGACGGGACACGAGGACCGACGTCTGCGGTGCTGGTGGGTGACCAGTGGTGCCGCAATCGATAGCGGTCTTCGTCTAGTAGGCAGACGAAGGTGAGGTCGTTTCAGTTTTGGAGGGTAGACGGACCGTCCTCTTTCGGGAGGTAAGGGTCGAGACCTACTCCTCTGAGGACCCACAATCCCTGGTCTTCCCTTCCAGTCTTTTCCTTCCAGGTCAAACGACTGTTCGAGTCCGGTAGCCTTTCGTTCTTTTGTCTCCCTAAAATCGGGCCTCCTGCGTAGACACTACCCCGTGGACCACAGGAAAAGGACTGGACGACCCGTCGACAGTCGCTAACGTAGTGGGGATAAAAGGGCAAAGATATTTTACTTCCCTGACTTGATCTACGGAAACTTTAGTCAAAGTCTAGATTTTGAGGCTAAGATATTAATTCAGGAGGTCGAAATGACTCCATATTAACTGTTCTTTGAGTATGCATACACACCTTAGGTGGACGGTGGAGGGATCGTGGAGGCACACATGTCGTTCCTGTGGGGTCTAGGTGAGAGTCGTTTCAAGTTCACATGTTGTACACAATAATTGGTCTTAGTGGGGAAACCCGTACTGTAGACTACACTTTGAGATTCAAGTGAATTCGGTTGAATTATTGCCGGGACTAATTTAACAAAAATCCAAACGATTCAAGTCGAGTGTCCTTTCGAGAACGATTCTGTCGTCGTACAGAACCAGTGAGTCTCGGGAGCGGTCGCTGACTGGACTTGGGGTCGAAAGTTCCAGTGCCGAGTGGACGTGAGGGAATTGGTGGGACGTCCACGGCACATGGTGGACGTCTCTTGTCTTCGGGTCCTCCTACCCCCTCCAATTCGGAGAGAAATGAGACTAGATTCAAAGGAGGGGCTGGGTGACTAGACAGGGATCGTAAACTAGTGGAGAAACCTTGGTTCAATTAACGGAAAAAAAAAAAGGGAAAGAGAGAAAAAAAAAAAAACGAACAAATCTATTGTCAGACATAGTAGAAGGTTCCGGTTTATAGACCTTCTCTTTGTCTTACTGTAGATTATTAAATAACCGGAGACGAAGATTAATTATTAAAACCTGTGAAAATGGATATCCCGGACAATGATCCTTCGAGTCTGAAAATTGACCTTTTCTGTCCCTGAGAACATAATTATTCGCCAATCCTCAGGGAGAATTCAAAAGAGACGTTTGGACGATTACATATTCCTTTTCTTTTGATTTTCCTATCTCTTTATAGACTGGTTCACGCATAACACAAACATAAAATTCAACAAAATAAATACTATCAATGAGTAAATAAACCGACGTGGTTCAGAAGGAACACCGGATACCTAGAGTGACAGACCTGGTCCCTAGTTTGGGTCCGGAGGATGGGACCCTCACGTCTCAGACTCGGTGACCTGGTGACCTGGTGGTTCCTTCAGATTCAACAAAATAAAAATTAGTTTCTGTTAAAGACCACAGGCCGGGTAGCGAGGGAAATTCTCGACGGAACTTGTCATATCTTTCGTGGTTTGAACGGTTCGTGTCCTGCTCCAGGAACCAGACTTTTGTTGGTAGTCTTTTCGTTCGACCTCTCATTTCACCAACGAGGAGAGTTCCCAAGACTCCCCACGAGGTCTCGGGACGAACCCTTATTGACCACTTCGGAGTCTTGTCGCTCCGAGGGAGGACAGACATCCACCCATTTGACCAGGCCAAGGACCCCTGGTCGAGGAAGGGTTTGAGACGCCCGAGTCAGTGGACGAATGTTCCTCCCGACGTTCCCGTGGTCCATGTTTCCTCTGCGTGTCGTCCCCGACCGTACGCGGCCCGGATGGGAGGAAAACCAGGCAAGCGACCTGGGGCCGGACAGGAGTCGACGGGTGTGGGCTCCGGGACGCGTCAACGGTCGGGTGGGGCCCCGGAGCCCGGAGACTCACGAGCGAGGAGGACGGCGTCGAGACGCACACGGGTACTGAGGCACACACACGCACACGGAACGTGTACGGACCCGGACACTCACACACGGATATACGCACGCGCACGGACTCGTACGGACACAAACACGAACACACACACGCAAACACGAACACACACACGCAAACACGGACACGCACACACGTGCGCCCACGGGGGGCGGGTGTCGCTAGGGACGAATCTTCGAGAAGACAGGGAAGAACGAGACGGAGGCAAACGGACTTCGGGTCGAGGGACGTCGCGGGGCGGGGGCGGGTCCGAAGAGGACCCGGAGCCAGAGGAGTACTGGGTCCCTTCCCCCGGTGGGGGTTGGGGACTGGAGGCGGGGGAGGGGACTTCCTTTGGCACAGGGGTGACATTCCCGGACTTCCGACGAAAAGGTGACGTCGAGGTGAGTTGAGTTGGATGTAAAGACCTCGTTGACAGGAAACGCTCCTGGATACTCCACCCTCCAGGATTTTGACCAAATTCCGTTTTTTTATATTTTTAGTACCGAGAACTCGACCCTAACCTTCCTTCCACCCCTAAAAAGATCCCACTCCATCCACCCGTTCCATCTGACGTCATCCAGGTAAACCAACCTAAACTAAAAAAGTTCTGAGAGAGGGGTTCACGGAGGGTGTGTCCCTTCCTGACGTTCCCGGTGCATGAGGGACCTGTGAACTGTGCCCCTCGGCGGCCGAAAGAGTGGACGTTTAGACTTCAGTCCCAAGGATCCGTGATCACTTAGAGGAGGTGTCGTCGACTGCCGAAACTTGAACCCTTACGTCCCGTCGTAAGAGACGGACACGGTCGTCCCCTGGGCTTGGTTGTGGACCCCTTCTTACCCCCTGTCGTGGAGGGTCCGGGTCCGGGGCCCGGGAACCCTTCAAACTGGTCTACACTATGGACCCCAAACTACTGTAAAGAAGTGTAGGAATATTGTTCGAAAGAGAAAAATACGAACGAATACAGAAAGTCAATGAATGGTAGTTTTTGTGAATTGATTCTGTATCACCGGATTTGTGACCTTAACCATTTTCCTTCACCCCAGACTCTACAAGGGAAGACGGGTCCCAAGTTTCATCCTTCACGAACCGGGAGCCCGACCTCCCGTCCAACAACTCTGTGAACCACCTTCGGGAGTCACGGTATCCCCTTCAGTCCTCGTTGTGACAAATTCTTCATTTCTAGATAACTGGAAAGACGTTTTGTCACCAAGTCAAAGTCTCGTCCCAGGTCCTTCGACTAGGCTACCTTCGTCTCACACAAATTTGGGTTGGCCATCTGCTGTTAAAAAATTAAATACAAAGATCCGGAACTCTTTTTAGTGGATTGGACATTGGAACCAAAGAAATAAACATTTTACTTTTGTAATTATGAATCGAGTATTCTATTCCCCCCTTTGGGATACTTTATTGCTATTATTCAACTACTTATGATTCGTGAGTTTATCATAATAAAAATAGGGAGAAAAGAGATTTAAAGGAGACTGTAATGGTTATGGCATGTGTGATCGAGAGAGACAAAAATAAAACCGACGTGTCGAACACCCTAGAGTCAAGGGGCGGGTCCCTACCTTGGGTCCGGGGTCGTCACTCTCGTGGTCTTCTTAGGTTGAGGGATCCGGTGGTCCCTTGAGAGATCGGAATAACTAAAAAATTAATAAAATTCCCACGACTGAAACATAACATTAGTCCACTTTTCGGAGGTCCGTCACTCCTGTGGAATTTCCCCAAAACGCAAAGACAGAAAGGGCACGTTTACAGACCCGGGTCCTTCCTGACACAGACGATTGACTGACCGACAATCGTCGTCGTCGTACTCACACGACCGTAAATCTTCGACTATTTGTAAGGGTGTACAACTGAGGAGTACTCGATTACCAGACTCAAACCCCGACTTTTCCTTTTACTGGTGTAGTGACTTCGGTGAAGGGTTTAATACCCTAAATTACTCGGTTCCTTTAATTTAATAGGAGATTTCACATGAAAGACCTAATGTAATACTGACCCACCGTCGGTAACGATGATAGTCTAAAAAAACTTTTTAATGTGTGTCTTGACCCGAGTTTTGTGCTACTAAAATGAACAAGCAAGTACACATACTTCTTAGATGAGACACTTGACAGACTACGTGTCTACATGTGGCTTATCCCAGGGACGGGTGTTTCAGACACTATACAGTCCTCCCGGTCCGGCACCTGTACTTTTTGTTAATGTTGGACTTCGTGATTCACCCTTCAGCTTATTTTCACCATCTTTCACATTTTCCCGATTTCTCCCAGTTATTCAGTCCTTCCCGGCGGACCTCCTCCACAGTGTTTGTGACCCGAAACCTCCCGCTTATTCTAAACCCTAAAGTCATCGCCTCCACCCTCTTGAAGGGGAGACCAGGTCACCACTTCTGAGACGGGAGGTCAAGTCCCCCGTACTCCCGGGTCTAAACTAGGGAACAGGCCCTTGATTCTATGGTGCACGTCGGTTTTATTTATTTATTTATTTATCACCTCCAACCAGTTGTTGGGAAACTCGACTCACTACACTTTTTCTGAACCTCGAACTTCTCCGACTCGACCGTCTCCTTAGCAACCCTCGACCTAGGCCCTTTCGAAGTGTTCGAAGACCCTCGAACCTCAATCATCTAACCTGTCCTCCTCTGGGGTCTCCGGAGACTCTCGTCTTCAAGCACACTCTAAATAACATGTTACACACTAATTAACCACCACTCCACGTCCACCCTCCTTCGTCCTCGATGTCGAAACAAGACCACACACCACTCTTGGGGTCAAGTCCCCTCGTGGTCCCGTCCGTCCCACGTCTGTTCACTTCCTGAGTGGTCGATAAACCTGTAGTTTCAGGCCCCTCTGTAGTTTTTCGGGTAGAAGGTATCTGTTGTTTGACCCTAGGTCCTCACAAATACGACCACGACTGCCCCGGTGGCTCAGTCCCAGACCCCCCTGACCCCGACCCCGACCTCGAGCCCCCTTGTTCGTCCTTCCTGAGTCTCGAGTGACGGATACGACCTACCTCGAGTCTTCCTAGTACACTATTTTACGTGTCTCCTTTCTTCCACTTGTCCGGTTCGACTCAGTGGAAGCCCCTTGACCTTTTGTTCAACCTCCTCTGTCTCTTAGGTTCCTGTTTTGCTGGTATTCATTGTAGCTAATTCACGAGTAGTGTAAGGTCCATGCTGAGACTCCAGGAAAGCTCATAATTAAGTATATTGAGAGTGTTGGTGGATCGTTCCCCTAGTGGTGATCATGGTAGTCTCTGTCCCTGTCCTGTGTCGACGCCTGGGGGGTCACTCCGGGCCTCGGTTCCCGGTACAGGACCTGGGGGTCACAAAACGGAGGTTTCACCCCAATGTCCGGTCCCTGCTTCCGTACAGTTCCACCCCACCAGAGGCCCTCGACCACTTCCTGTCTCTTCGGACCACACGACGGCAGGTACCCCAACGTCTCAACCTGTGCTGAATCGCTGACTTGTTATTATGACCCCGAGACCGACCCAAAAACAAACAAATAAACAAACGAAAAACCGACGCGACCCAGGAGCAACGGCGTGACCGAAAGAGATCAACACCACGAACCCAAATCCAATGGGGCTCCGTACACCCTAGAATCGGGGAGTTGGTCCTCAGTTTGGACACAAGGGGTTTAACCCTTCGACTAAGAATTGGTCGTCTGGTGGTCCCTTCAGGGACCGAACCCAAAAAATAAGATGAACTAATAGAAACACGTCTTAAGTCCAGACAGGGGAGTAACCGCCGGACAATCGACGAATCCCTAATAAAAATTGGGTCACTCCATGGTTCCTCTGGAGCCTACACAGTAGAAATATTACTGGGAGGTCGGTAGGGGTAGGCATGAGTGTGCGTGCCAGGGACTAAGAAGTGCTGGTATACACCGGAGACCTGACAGATGTTGTAGGAGATCTTGTCCCCTCCGAGTCGGGAGGAAGGAGTTGAGTAAATAAAGAAACAAGTGGTCTATCAATAGCCTTGAGACGATACCCCGTCCACGGCATGATCGACCTTTTCTTCTTGTTATTAGTTTACCTATACATAAACACTCTTTTAGTCTCGCACACTACACTCCCTGGCCTCTCCCTCCTCCTCGACCTCGATAAAGTCTCTCGCCGAGACCATTGATTGTTCCTGGACGACCTATCGTGACCCTTGGGACGAGTTGTGACACTATTGGATGTACTCTTTTCTTAGATTTTGTCTCACCTGCATACATAATTATATGCGTCTTGACTAAGGGAGACCACATGTCGTCTTTGGTTGTGTTGTGACATTTAGTTGCTCTGAGGTCATTTTTAAAATTTTCCCAGTCCCGAGTCTCATTCTCTACTGTTTCTAGGTTTGTGACACTCCCTAGGTCCGTTCCCTAAGCGGGACCCTATATTGGTCGAGTCTTTACCCCCCACATAGGACAAGTAAAGTACGAGGAGTCTCGTAGGAGCCGACACAGAGTCATTTGTAAGTCAGTCACCGAAGAACGTCCATATTAACCCCCTTTTGATGACTGACAATGTGACCTGATCTCTCTGTACACAACGGGTCTTTGAAAAAAATCTCCCGCGAAATAATTTTGATCTTTATGGGTCATAAAAATATACCCTGCACTTACCCGTCCCTACACTTTTTCCAAAAAGATATAAAATTATATCTTGAGAAGAAACGTCGTCATTGATAATGTTATTCTAAAATAACTTAATTGGTTAATAATCTTGACACGTGTAAAATAATGTACATTTAAGATAATGTTAGAAGACGGAATATTTTTATTAATAAAACCCTGAAGGGACGTCCGGGTCACCAATACTGAGGTACGAAGGTGACGTGCCCCGTACCCAAACTCAGAACCAGTTCCTTGATTTTAAGGTTTTCGGTACGTGGTATCGGTTTTTTCTTAATAAAGTTCATCCGTTATGTATATATTCCAAATTTTTAACCTTTCGTGTTTGTCCTTGAGTTACTTTTTAGAAGGAGGTGGCAAACGAGAACATGACGGGTCTAGGTAGGGTAAGGGTGGGGGGTGGGAGGTGTACACCGATGATCATAGTCGTGGACCACACAAGAAGGTCTCAAAGAAAGTCAAGTCAAGTCAGTAAGTCAGCACAGACTGAGAAACACTGGGGCACCTGACGTCGTGTGGTCCGAAGGGACAGGAAGTGGTAGAGGACCTCGAACGAGTTTGAATGCAGGTAGTTCCGCCACTACGGTAGGTTGGCAGAGTAGGAGACAGTAGGGGAAGAGGAGGACGGAAGTTAGAAAGGGTCATAGTCCCAGAAAACGTAACTCAGTCAAGAAGTATAGTCTGCCGGTTTCATAACCTCAAAGTCGAAATCGTAGTCAGGAAGGTTACTTATAAGTCCTGACTAAAGGAAGTCCTACTTGACCAACCTAGAGGAACGATGTTCCCTGAGAGTTCCCAAAAGAGGTTGTAGCATAAAGTTTTCGTAGGTAAGAAGCAGCGAGTCGAAAGAAATATCATGTTGAGAGTGTAGGTATGTACTGACGACCTTTTTGGTATCGAAACTAATGTGTCTGAAAACAACCGTTTCATTACAGAGATGCAAAATTGTACGATAGATCCAACCATTCCTGAAGGGACCACCGAGTCTGCCATTTCACAGACGGATGTTACACCCTCTGGGCCCAAGTTAGGGACCCATCCCTTCTACGAGACCTCTTCCTTTACCGTTGGGTGAGGTCATAAGAACGGACCTTTTAGGGTATCTACCTCCTCACACCATCCGATGTCAGGTACCCCAGCGTTTCTCAGTCTGTACTGACTCGTTGAAGTGAACTGATCCAACCAATATCGAAAAGAAGGTTCCTCGTTTGTAGAAAATTAAAATACCGACGTCAGTGGTAGACGTCACTAAAACCGTTTTAACAACAGACTCCTCCGGAATGTTTATCGACTCTTTTCTTCTCTTCGATTTCCGTTTCCTCTCCTCCTTTCTACATTGGTAAACTTACGTCTCAAGGTCTCTTATCGTTCCTCTGTATTCTTCAAAAGGATTCACTAGTTACGTTTATCTCCTTTTATTATCTTACCGTTTCTGATCTCTAGAGAAGTTCTTTTAGTCTCTATGGTTCCATTGTAAAGTACGTTTCTACCCGTGTTATTTCCTGCCTTTACCATACCTGGATTGTCTTCGTCTTCTATAATTCTTCTCCACCGTTCTTATGTGTCTTCTTGATAAGTATTTTCTAGAATTACTGGGTCTATTGGTGTTACCACACTAGTGGGAGGACCTCAGTCTGTAGGGTCTTACACTTCAGTTCACTCGGAATCCTCCGTAGTGATACTTGTTTCGATCACCTCCACTACCTTAAGGTCAACTCGATAAAGTTTAGGATTTTCTACTACGACACTTTCACGACGTAAGCTGTACGGTCGTTTAAACTTTTTGAGTCGTCACCGGTGTCCTGACCTTTTCCAGTCAAAAGTAAGGTTAGGGTTTCTTTCCGTTACGGTTTCTTACGAGTTTGATGGCGTGTTAACGTGAGTAGAGTGTGTGATCGTTTCATTACGAGTTTTAAGAGATTCGGTCCGAAGTTGTCATGTACTTGGCACTTGAAGGTCTACAAGTTCGACCTACATCTTTTCCGTCTCCTTAGTCTCTAGTTTAACGGTTGTAGGTGACCTAGTATCGTTTTCGTTCTCTTAGGATCTTTTTGTACATGAAGACGAAATAGTTGATACGGAAACTGACACACCTAGTGTTGTTTGACCCTTTAAGAATTTTCTCTACCCTTGTGGTCTGGTGGACTGGACGGAGGACTCTTTAGACATACGTCCAGTTCTTCGTTGTCAATCTAGACTTGTACTTTGTTGTCTGACCCTTAATGCAGTTCTGACATATAACAGTGGGACGAAAAAATTAAATATACGTCTCATGTAGTACCCTTTACGTCCCGATCACTTACTTCATGTTCGACCTTAGTTCTAGTAACCCTCTTTATAGTTATTGGAGTCTATACGTTATACTGTGGTGGGAATACCGTCCTTCGTTTCTCCTTGATTTCTTAGAGCTACTTTCACTTTGTCCTCACACTTTTTCGACCGAATTCTTAGTTGTTTGATTCTTAGTTTTTTGATTCTAGTACCGTAGGCCAGGTAGTGAAACACCGTTTATCTACCCCTTTGTTACCTTTGTCACAAAGGAATATGTCTATGTTAATTCATGTTTATCAGGTGAGACGTAAAACGAGAAATTTCAAGGTGTCATGTAGAGCATTCAGTCCTGTACCTCCCAAAGAGGAAGATCTCTGTCGACAGAACGTAAGGCACCATACTTCCGGGTACTAAATCAATTACACAGGGTGTCTACCCGGCACTCTGTAGGACAGAAAACAATAATTTTGTTTCGAAGTCATGTATTGGACCTTGCAACTAGTAAAATGTGTACATACTCATTTCGACGTCTTCTTTAAGGATGTCTTTTTACTGGCCTAATGTCCCGCATAATTAACACTAAAATATCTATCACGATTCAACAGAAGTCAAGTCAGCGAGTCAGCACAGGCTGAGAAACACTGGGGTACTTAACGTCGTGGGGTCCGGAGGGACAGGTAGTGGTTGAGGGCCTCAAGTGGGTTTGAGTGCAGGTAGCTCAGCGACTACGGTAGGTTGGTAAAGTAGGAGACAACAGGGGAAGAGGAGGACGGAAGTTAGTAAGGGTCGTAGTCTCAGAAAAGGTTACTCAGTTGAGAAACGTACTCCACCGGTTTCATGACCTCAAAGTCGAAATCGTAGTCAGGAAGATTTCTTGTGGGTCCTGACTAGAGGAAATCCTACCTGACCAACCTAGAGGAACGTCAGGTTCCCTGAGAGTTCTCAGAAGAGGTTGTGGTGTCAAGTTTTCGTAGTTAAGAAGCCACGAGTAGAAAGAAGTGTCAGGTTGAAAGTGTAGGTATGTACTGGTGACCTTTTTGGTATCGGAACTGATCTCCCTGGAAACAACCGTTTCATTACAGAGACGAAAACTTGCACGATAGATCCAACCAGTATTGAAAGGAAGGTTCCTCATTCGCAGAAAATTAAAGTACCGACGTTAGGGTCTCCAAAATGGTAGACTAACAGGACTGTCGTTTTAGTTCTCTTGTCACCAAGTAAAAGGGGAAGTGAGTAACGTGCACACAAATAGTTGGTAGATGTGAGAGACTACGTGGTCCTCTTCGGGATCCCTACATTTGTAATGTTTGTCCGAAAGACTGGGTTTCCTCGGCTACAGTCTCAACCACCAAAAGCTACCCCTGTTACAGTGAAACACCAGGACCTCTGTATCGCTTCTTCCCGAACCAGGTACAGTAAGTTCTTCAGCCAGAGCGTTCTCTACCTGCTAGGGTCCACGACACTTGTGAGCACAGGGACCTTGGACCTCCTTCCTTCCCACCTCCAACCCCCGGCCGGAGGTCCCGGTCAGTTCCTCCCACCTACCCCCTCTCCTACCCTGTCTCTCCTGGTCCCGGGTCCCACTCCCCCTTCGCACTTTGTTACACTTCGCACGATCCTTCCACCCGCCAGTACTTACCGACCCCCACCGACTCACCTACTCCAGTCTCCTTGTCGCCGTGTGGACCAGGGTCCCGGGACCCATGAATCGATTCCTTCGTTGGACACTCGTGTCACCCGTCCTGTCTCTCCCCTACCCAATACAAATCTTTGGGAGAGACGTCCGGTCTCCCGTGCGACTACCCGGTACCACCGGGGAGACCAACCCTTCACTGTTCTCGGCGACGAATCCACCCTTACCCCCGTCCCAAGTCTGTGTTTCCTTCCACATCCGTCCTCTCTCTTCCGCTCGACGTCTCGGGTCCCGACCTTAAGGGAGAGCCCCGTGGTCTTGACCGTCCTACGTCAGCAGGTCCCCTCACGCCGGGAGGGTAGGATCCTCGTCGACGTCTGCCCGGAAGTTCCTTCGGTTTCGTCCTCGTCGGGACACGAGTCGAGGGTCCTCGACGAGAGCGAAGAGGACCGGTGCACCTGACCTGTTGTGACGGAGAAAAGGAAGGTCCGTTCTCGGGGTAAAGACTGCTGAGTTTCCGACACGTTTGGGTCGAACACTCATTGTGACAGCGCAAGTAATGGAGTCAACGAATGGACCGTGGACTTTCGAAAGACGTTGTACGGGAGACGGTGGGGGGTTGGGAGACCCCGGGTCGAACTCAGGACCCTAAAGGTGGAGGAGTGTTCCTTGGGACACACTCGCGGTCGGCACCGTGAGTGTAGAAAGGGACAGACAAACGAAAGGGTCGCTGTGACGTCCAAAGAATCCCGTCTCTAGTGCCAAATCCAAATAGCAGAATCTTAGAGAGAACCGGGAATCTGGAAACTTGTTACTGACGACTTCCTCACATAGGCCGACTTAGGACTCGCCGCACAACTGTCCCGACGGTACGCGGGACCCCGTCCGGACCAAAATATGGACCCCAGGACCGTAGGAACATTTATTACTGGAGAAAGGTAGAGGTTTCACGGGACCAAACCTTCTATTTCACATACCATGGGAGAAATGTCCTGGGGTAACAGTACCGACGAGACTACGGTCCGCAGAGACAAGTATTCTGTAAGGACGGTCTCTTTGGTCGCTTAAGACCAGTTACACTTTACTACCCCGGGTGAGAAGACTCTAATACTCTGTCTTTGTTCTGAGGTCTCAATGTCTCTCTAACCCTTAAATCCGTCTAGGTGTTCAGTTATTTCGAAGAGAGTTTTGTTCGTTCAACATCTCAGTTGTCTCTTTCCGACTACCTTTTATCTCACGTCACGATCCGTGGTTCCTGGCGTCTTCTCTGTGTGTCACCGGAGGGTGCAGTCCCTCCGTGTCACCGAGTGGTACCCCTACCCCCCCGCTCTGGTCCTGCGGTGACTTACCTGGTGAATGTGTCAGTCACACTTTTTTTCAGATCCCGATCTGTCTCCCTTTTAGTTTGTCTAGTCACTTTCTTTTGTCTCTCTGAGTGGACCACCAGGTCACCGAAGCGGAAGGTTTCGCCCGTTACACCCAAGCTAGGGACCAACCCCTTGATTTTAGGGTGTACGGGACTCCGGTTTTTTGGTTTTGTATTTCGCCTTCGTTATAACATTGTTTCAGTTATTTCTGAATTTTTTACCAGGTGTAATTTTTTTTTTGTTAAACTAAATTTTTTTTTTTTCCTTCCAACCCAATGTCTCCACATTCGGAAACAGTTTCGAGGAACCTATCTTACGACATCCAATCAGCCAAGTCAGCGAGTCAACACAGGTTGAGAAACACTGGAGTACATGATGTCGTGCGGTCCGAAGGGACAGGTAGTGGTTGAGGACCTCGAATGAGTTTAAACAGGTATCTCAGTCATTGCGGTAGGTTGGTAGAGTTGCGACATCCATTAAACAAAAAAAGTGATCTCCACTCAAAATGGATTTATCTTTCTTGATATTCACTGAAGTCAATAGGCATATGAACAGGTTCACAAATCTCTACTCTACCTGACAATAGAGTTTATATAGTCTTTTATTCTAGTTCCCGACACATAGATCTGTCTACCGACCGACCCATCCATTCGCTATTTCGTTTGTCTTCCTTTACAATCAACGTCTTATATGGATGTACCGTTCATATATGTACAAGTGACATGTTAAGAATGTTGAAAAGACACACAAACCTTAAAAAGTATTATTTTATAACCTCTTCCCCGGTGGTTAGGGTCTCAGACAGAAGGGTAAGACAACGAGAAACGGGTTTGGTGTGACGGAGAACCAAGATCGGTGGATGACCTGTTTGAAAGTCTCAGATTAGTAGTTTCTGTCAGGTAAAAGAACGTTTGAGTCCGGTCTGGTTGTTATTTTACACTCCCTCTGTTCTATACAGTCCTTTTCGGAGGTGTCTCGGTTCCTGTAATAATTCGTTGAGTCTAGACTTTTTGTCAGCGGGCCGAAGTAGTTCTGGGGTAAGAAAGTGTCCCTTGAGTCTGTCCTTTCTGGTGCAACGGATCGCCCCTCGGGAGTCCGGAGCCGACTGGACACTGGGGTATCGGACAATTTGTGGACCCAAGAGACCTGTGGTCCAGACAGACTGAGGGGGCCCGGACCCAGAGTGTAGAGTAAAGGAGTCGTCAGGGTCGTTGAAGCAAGAATTCAGTCTGAGTGGAGCGGGTGTCCTTTCCACGCTCCTATGTGGATAAGACGGACGTGTCCTCGGTCTGCGACCGTCAGGGTGGCGATTCGTCCGTGCCCCACCGGCCGCCGCCCTGTGTGACGACGGCGACCCACCACTTACCTGTCGCGCGCCTACCTCGGCCGGAGGTCCCTAGACGAGTCCGGCGTTCAGACGTGGACCCGTCGCTCCGACCCTCCGACGCGACGTGTGCCGGGGGTCGTGCCCACGTCCGCCCTGGGGTCTGGGTCTCCCGTCGGTCGGAGGTGACTAAGAACCCGAGTTTCGGTGCCCGTCCGAAGGGACCGACGTGAGTGTGTAGACGTACCATGGGTGACTGTGACAGTTGAGACTTTTAATTCCGATTTCTAATTTCTGTATTTTATGTCTGTGCTGGTCCACTACACGTCTGGGAAGATTATGGGAGTGTTTAAGTCCAAATGTCTTGTGAATTTAAACCCCACTAATTTTTAAAAAATAATATTTTATTATGAACGGATGTCATTTTCTAATTTTTTCGTCTTGTGACTTATTTGTCTCGATCCGTTGGAGAGACCACCCGGTCACCAATCCTGAGATACGACAATGACTCCCCCGTACCCAAACTAGGGACCAACCCCTTGTTTCTAGGGCAGACGTCACACCACACCGGTTTTTTATTTTATTTGTTATTTCCCGACCACCACAACCAAGGTGGAGGAATTTGTTTATTTACCTCACTGCGGAACGATGGAAAAGGATTCCCTGGTCGGGGTGCCTCCGTCGGTCCCTCCCGGAAGTCGGGGGAGGGGTCACCGACAGGGAGGTAGTTAGTCCCTCGTAGGTAAGGGATACTCTGACACTCGGAAAGATCCGACCACGGGGGCCCCATGACCTGGTGACCACGACTCAGGTCGACGGTCGTTTCTGGACCGGAGGGTAACGACCAGTAAGGGAGACCGGGTCGACACCTTTTGTGGTCGAGGAGAGGGCGGTGGAGGATTACGTCGACCCCTGATCACCCTTAGACGGTTCCCTTGAGAGGATTTTTAAGTCTCTTCGGTTGTCCTTTTACTGGTTCCCTTTGAGTCCTCACTCCCTGAGTCGTCTATGACGTCCGACCTCGTCTGTTACCGATTGAGTGAACGTTCGGTAAAGGACAAACCACCCCCGGGGACCCTAGGTTGGAAGTGTGGAGTGTCCGTCTCGGTAATCCCTCCCCGACCCGATCGACGAGAAGACCCACTAAGATTCTTTTGGGTCTCCTCGGTCTTCCTGACTCTCGTGGAGCGGAACGGAGGAGGAGGCCGTAGGTCATATTGGAAGATCTGAGTAGAGGTCTTTGGGACGGACGTGAGGGGACTCCTGATTCTTCGACGTGTCAGGTGAACTTAAAGGATGACCAGAAGAGGTCTGACAGGTCTGACAGCCTCCGGTCGTGAGTAAAGACTCTGTTTAGACACAGAGAATATAATTGTGTCAAGGATCACATAACATCCACGAAGACACAGAACACTCCTCTTACTTAACTTAACTTGACTCGACCTGGTGTACCGAGGACCAGTCAGTCAGGATCAGTACATGAGTGACTTCCTGTAGGGGCTTAAGAAAAAAATAACTTCATTTTAACGGAATATTGCTAGACAAAGACGACATGTTACTTCACTTAGTCGATATACATATACATATATATATATATATATATATATATATATATATATATATAGAGGGGAGGCAAGTGGGGAGATCCAGTAGTGTCTGGGACTTGACTTGAGGGACTCGGTATGTCTTCGAAACGGGACAGAGGACCTTCCCGACAGACAAAATGTGTGGTATCACATACATTCTATTGGGGTCTAAGAAGTGTTACGGAAGTCAATGCGAGATTAAGAACTTAGGGTGGTACCACCCAGGGACCCCTGGTCTCCGACCCAAAGTCTGCCACGAAGACTCAGGGTCCCCTTGTCTTTTAGTCAACTGGACTTTGAGATCAGAAGGGAAAGTCGAGACCGAAGTCATTCTCTATTCCCCATTTCCCCTTTATCCTGTGGAGGACGTTTGGTCCTCGTTTCGCCCTGGAGGGACAGAGGACCCGGTCCTGTGTCGTGGTTCCTACCGAGTCGGGCGGCACGCGAATAGACAGGTAACCCCTCCCAATGGGAGACACTGTGGTTCCGAGCACGACTGTCACTGAAAAGGGGAAGGAAAGGAGGGTTTAGTACGCGGCGAGTGAAAGTCCACCTGAGAGGAAGTCAAAGACCGTAGAAGGCTGAACTGAACTACGTTATTCAAGTCCCCGTAGAGTGACGGAAAAAAAGATAGTAAGTCTTGTAACGCCGCCCGGGTCAAAGGATACTACGTCGGCCATGAGAGCCCAACACTCGTGACGACACACACACGAAGAGATCTCTAATCTTTAAGTGACCTTTTTCATTAGACAAGAAAATTTTTTACATATAGTAAATAAATAAGCCGACGTGCCCTAGAGTCGACACGACGTACCCTAGAATCGACACCGTATACCTAGAAAAAGTCAACACCGTACACCCTAGGTCAAGGGACTGGTCCCTGCCTTGGACCTAGGGGACGTGACCCTCGTACCTCAGAATCGATGATCACTCACTCACTCACTTCGGCGAGTCAGTATAGGCTGAGAAACGTTGGGGCACCTGATGGTCCGAAGAGGTAGGTACCCTAAGAGGTCCGTTCTTATGACGTCACCCAATGGTAAAGGAAGAGGTCCCCTAGAAGGGCTGGGTCCCTGACTTGGGCCCAGAGGGCGTAACCGCCGTCTGCGAAATTGGAGACTCGGTGGTCCCTTCGGGTCCTTCAGGGTTAAATCTATAAGACGAAATGTGTAAAACAAACTTCATCTAGTGAAAAGAAGTAAAGTGGAGACAGGTACTTCGTGGGTCTACGGGAAGGACTCCCGTTGTCATAAACCTCACCGTAAAATTATGTTAGATCAAAGTTTAGATATATTTTGGTCACAAGTGTGAGGAGGTCTAGGTATTTAGACCTGTGGTACCTAAATTATATGAAAAATTAAAAAGTCCTTTGTCCTCGTTTTGTAGGTTCAAAAACCAATTCTATTTTGAACTTTCAAAGTACGAGTTTTCCTAAAAATTTGTGTGATCTTGTAGGGACCCCCAGGTCTCCAATGTTCAACCCCGAGAGTTACCAAAGGTTACACCCCTACGCCCCCACACCCAAGTGAGGAACCGAACCCTTTATTCTAGAGTGTTCCACGTACCTCACCGCCTTTTTTTTTTTTTTCGGGTGTGATAATAATTCAGGATAATTTTTTCCTCTTCAGTTAGATCCGACACGAGCCACCGTCGTCGGGCGACTCACGTGGCACATCACTTCGCTTTCAGAGAGTTAGTACAGGCTGAGAACTGTTGGGGTACCTGATATTGGGAGGTCCAAGGAGGCAGGTACCTTAGGAGGTCCGGTCTTATGACCCCACCCATCGTCAAGGGAAGAGGTCACATCACCACACAAGTCAAGTCAAGTCAGCGAGTCAGCACAGAATGAGAAACGTTGGGATACCTTACCTCGTACGATCCGGAGGGACAGGTAATGGTTGAGGACCTCAAATGAGTTTGAGTACAGGTATCTCAGTCACTACGGTAGGTTGGTAGAGGAGACAGCAGAGGAAGAGGAGGGAGGGAGTCAGAAAGGGTCGTAGTCCCAGAAAAGGTTACTCAGTCAAGAAACTATTCATAATCTCAAAGTCGAAGTCGTAGTCAGGAAGGTTACTTATAAGTCCTGACTAAAGGGAATCCTACCTGACCAAACTAGAGGAACGTCAGGTTCCCTGGGAGTTCTCAGAAGAAGTTGTGGTGTCAAGTTTTCGTAGTTAAGAAGCCACGAGTCGAAAGAAATATGAGGTTGAGAGTGTAGGTATGTACTGGTGACCTTTTTGGTATCGAAACTGATCTGCCTGGAAACAGCCGTTTCATTACAGAAACGAAAAATTAAACGACAGATCCAACCAGTATTGAAAAGAAGGTTCCTTGATCGTAGAAAATTAAAGTACCGACGTCCTTGGTAGACGTCACTAAAACCTCGGGTTTTTTATTTCAGACAGTGACAAACGGGTAGATAAACGGTACTTCACTATCCTGGTCTACGGTACTAGAATCAAAAGACTTACAACTCGAAATTCGGTTGAAAAGGTGAGAGGAGAAAGTGAAAGTAGTTCTCCGAGAAGTCAAGAAACGAAAGACGGTAATCCCACCACAGTAGACTCATAGACTCCAATAACTATAAACAGGGCCGTTAGAACTAAGGTCGAACACGAAGTGGAGTTGAGGTTCCCGACGACCCCGGTGACAGGGGAGCTCCACAGTCTTGGACAGTCATCGGACAAATAAGTCAGAGTCAGATTCTGGGTTTCCACGGTAACTGAGTGGAAGACGTCTGACCTCTCGGGTCGTTGAAGGACTAAGACAGAAACTTCGACGAGAGGCCGGCACCGAGACAGAAGGACACCGACGTTTCGATTAGAACCTGGGTCGCGGAGCACGACGGAAAACGTTCCTAGGATTTTATCGGGGTGACTGAGGTCGCGAAGAGGAGACTCAGGAAGGACCGGGCTCCACCGGAGGGGACCGGTAAAGGGTTAGCAGGAATGTTTGTGGGGTGGGACCCTCGGACCAGGACAGGTGGAGAGTTCGCGGCCGGTTGGACGGGACCGAACAGGGCCACAATTAGACGACATGGAAATACGGAGGAGAGACCGAGAGGCCTGGAGTGGGTGTAAGTTCAAGTCGACCCTGACCGGACCTTGAAAAGAGTTGTCGGGACTTGATGTTAGTGCAGTGGAAGGTCCGTGGGGTACTGGGACTCTGTGACTCGGTTTTCGATCTTCCTTGGGAGTCGGTAGTGTCTTTAGTTTCGTAATTAAGGTGGTCTACCCCTTTGTCTAAGTCGTTCCACTACTGCTCTGGGTGGGTCCCAGTGTGTCACTTGACTTGACACTCTAGAACCCGTTCAGTGAATTGGAGAGACACGAAGTCAGAGGAATAGAACATTTTACCCGCATCATGGATGGAGTGTCCCAACAACACCCCTAATTAATCTATGTTACAGACATTTCGTGGTTTCCAAGAACTTCTTCCACGATATATTTATGTTTTATTATAGATAATTTCAAATAAACGCCTCTTTTTCGTTTTTTCTGGGTGGTCGAGAAACAGACCCCAGTAAGGAGAGGGTGAAAGAAGGAATTATCCTTAAACCTCTGTAAGAAATGTAAGCAAAGTACCTCGTTTCCCTCTTCTTTTACCGTTGGGTGAGGTCATAAGAACAGCTCTCTTAGGACACCTGTCTCCTTGAACCACCCGACAACAGGTATCCCAGCGTGTCTCAGCCTGTGTTGACTTCACTGAATCGTACGTACGTACGTAACCTCTTCCTTTACCGTTGGGTGAGGTCACAAGAACGGACCTCTTAGGGTCCCTGCCCCCTCGGACCACCCGACGGCAGACCCCCAGTGTGTCCCAGCCTGTGTTGACTTCGTTGAATCGTCGTCGTCGACGTACCTCGTTTCAACGTGGAGGGAGCCTTTCAACTTAACAGAGAGAGAAAAAATTGTCGTTAGATAATGAATGAACGGACAAAGAAGAAGAAGAAAAAACAAAAAACCGGTTCAGTGTACCGTGGACCCTAGAATCAAAGGACTGGTCCCTAACTTGGATACAGGGGTCGTAGCCTTCGTGGTCCCCCTTTAGACCAACTTACAGAGAACTCTAATCTTCGGTACAGAGAATGCAGAAACCATAAGAGTATCATTTATTGTTGTGAGTTTTTGTTTTTGTTGACAACATGATTTGTTTTTCTAAATTTTTTAGAAAACAGTTCAGGTTCACGGAACGTGTAATACTCGTCTACGAAGTCTTTGTGGTCGACTACCTAATCGACTCCCTTTCTGTCTATACACACGTCCGTAGGGAAACAAGAGTGTCTCAGTCCGTTGTTGGTGGATGGGTGACCTCCCTGTACCTAACGCTGTCACAAGACCCCTGTCACTTATGCGGGATCCGTGACACATGTCAGTTTACTCCGAGATTACGTGTACATATGTCGACTCGTTCCTGACCCTCCTTCGGGTCTCTATGGTGGGTATTCTACCCAGAACTTCCTCTTTCTACCAAAGTGTCTCGCATCTTTGTGTTCTTCCCGTAGGCGTCACCACGTCACCATTTCTTGGGAGGACGTTACGTCCTCTACGTCCAAGTTAAGGGCCAAACCCTTCTGAGGTACACGACACCCCGTTGATTCGAACACCCGGTGTTGATAACTCGGACTCGCGGATTCGGACACGAGGAGTTGTTTTCTTCGGTGGCGTTACTCTTTGGACACGTGGCGTCGTTTCTCGTCGGGGACGAGCGGAGGTCATCTCTTTCTGGTACGTGTCGTTACTTCTGGGTCGCGTCGGTATTTATTTATTAAAAAAAATTTTTTCTGGACTACATCGGGTTCTGTATCTAATTTTTTTTTTTGTGGGGTTTTGGACGAAGAAATAAATTTTTTTTTTTCTACGCTCGGTTTAAGCTCCGGTCCCCTTGTCGTCAGTCTCTCCACTGTGACCAAGAGACGGGAGTCATGGTCGACTACCCACCCGACCGGTCAGCCCCCGACCTGACTCCAACCCACTCACCCCCGACCGTCGTGCCTCCTCAGTCCCTCCTGCGACTGGTTCCAGGAGTTCCTTCCTGCGACGCACCTACTCTGACTTCTGAGCACTACAGAAACCTCCTCGCTTGCTTGTGTAAATTGTGTTATAAAAAGAGGTCGTCGTTACTATGTCGTTAGAGTATTCGGGGAAGGAGATCCAAGATAAACTTTTGTGAAAAGACTTTGAAGGAGCGCAAGAGGTGTACTATCATCGAAAACCGTAGAAACGACTATCGTCTCGGACACCTCACATCGGACTCTCCCAGTAGAAGGTCATCCATTTACCACTTAACCCATTAGTGCAAGACTTTCAGTTGAGGTTTTTGTATCGACCTCCTTGGGAACCGGACTGTCAAATGAATTTTCAAACCTCCAACTTCACGTGACCCGAACTTAGAGACTTATGGCTCCGGGGTAATCTTCTGACAGGGTTAACAGTGTTTAGCATCACGGACTTTTGTAAAAATTTGACTGACAGAATTTTTCTCTTTCAAGAGATTTCTAATTTGTCCTTGTTATCAATATTGTCTTTTATTAATACCAACTTTACAGACCAAGGAGCCTTTACGATACGAAAAACATAAAAGGTAATAATCACGTCAAGCTTCCTTCCAAATATCAAGTCCCCAGAAGTACAAACGGAAAGTTTTAATCCATTTACTGAAGTAGAAAGTTCGAACTTAAGTAAAATTTTAAATTAAAGTATAATATGTCATACGTCAAAGGACAAGAGACGTAAATCTTCACTTCCGTTATGTTTAGAAAATTAAGACATTCATTAAAAATATTGATACTATATTGAGATACGATAGAAAAGTTGTAAATTTTATGTAAATTTACACGGTTTTTTTTTTTTTTTCTTTTTTCAGACCTTGAAAACTACAGGTAATCGAGTCGTATTGATCGCGACACTACCTACTCAGTGGGTTTCGATGACGACAGGACCAACGATGTCATATTTGAACGAATGGTCTAGTTCCTTGTCCCGTGGTGTCGAGACTCGTGCCCACTTCGGTGAAGACAAAAGTAAACAAAAAAAAAATACACGTTAGGGTTCTTCTTGGAGCCGATTCTCGAAGTTGTCCTGAGATTCTTCAGAAAGATTTTCTCTTTAGTCAAGTACACTAAGAGAACGAGTTTTGGAGAGTCACCGAAGTAGTGTTTCAGAAGAGGGATGGACCCAGAGCCCCATCGGAGGTCGGAGGTCCGAGGTCCGAGGTCGAGTCCCACGACGATACCGGAGACCCGGCGCGGAGGTGAATTGTCCGAGGTGGTCACGGGGGAGTAGGTTCCTCTGGAGCGGCACAGGTACGATCAAACGTGGCGAGACGTGACTGTGAATTTTGACTCTGGGAGTCACATAGGCAAACGGAAAAACAGATGTGACAGTGACGGTTTCACGAGTCTGGGACCAAATACCTTGAAGCATTTACACTTAGTTCTCGGACCACGACACGGGTCTCGCCTTTTCCCGAAGTCGTGTACTGAGACGAAGACAAACCAAACTAAATTGAGGGTGTGAAGCACGACGAGATCCACGGCCCTTATGTTTTACTTCTTAGACTTGTGTGTAGACCCAGGACGAAATTTATTTGTTTGTGTATTTGTGACTGTTTTACTTGACCCACACAAATGAACCGGTTGCTCTTTACGGTGAGACACGGTACGCACTGCCCCCACGTGCGTCTGTCAGCCCAGGGACACTTCCCTAACGACCACAGGTCAACGAGAAGTGCCGACTGATGACTCGGAGATCGACCTCCGGTTCGGACCGACCTCCGACCCAAAGGTTACCGTGCAGGGTCCCTGGGTCTCAGGAATCTCTGTGAACGTCTCAAGGACCGGAGCCGTGACAGGGTCCTCTCTACAGAAAGGGGGTAACTGACCCTTTGGACAATTGAGTCCGACAATCGGTTCGTCCCTACATACACGGAACTCTTGTCAACGAAAAGTTCCGGTAGTATAATCGAACACAAAACCACCACGTCCTACCTTGAGTTCAATGACCGACGAGACAGACACAAAATGGTCCTTCTAGAGTGAGAAACCGCACTGATTTGGATCGTCGTATTAGTGGAGACTCGGATGTGTTGGATTGACGCCAATGGTGTCCCGGAAGAGGGGAAGTGGGTGGTCAGAGAGGGAGACCTCAAGGGTTAGGGAAGTCTGAAAAGTCGGTTTGTTTTCGTTGGTAAAGTGTCCGAGAAGAAAGAACCGAGACCTCACTCCCTTCACTTCCCTCCGAACAATTAAATTTTTTATTACTGTGATATTTGTATTGTGCAAACTTCGAGATCCGTATAGATACAAAAGTTGAGAATGTTGGAACGAATCCTGTATCGTCGACGAATTATTTGTAAATAACTGACTCACGGACCTCGTCAGTTTAATCCTTTGCTACAAGGAGAGTGTCAGTGTAAGTTCTTTTCATCTATAAAAACAACAATTTCTTACTACAATCGAATTTGTTCTATTATTAGACTACAACATATCATTATTTTACTTGTCACAAATGACATTAACAAATTTCAGTGAGATATGTTATATGTACAAATGAGCATTAAGGATCTTTATTTCTATTATTCGTTCTCTTCGATTGAAGGTACAAAGAAAAAAAAACGAAAGAAAGAAAAAATTCAAAAATTTTTTAAGTAAATAAAAATTAACTTCCTATTAACAAAGTGTTATAACCAAACCGAAGGTGGTGTGTAGTTGTACTTAATCGGTATCCATATGTATATAGGGGGAGAGAACTTGGAGGAAGGATGGAGGGTGGAAAAGGGTGGGGAGATATATGAGGAGAAATTTTTTGTGTAAGTCTAGTTCTTTAGGTCTCGCGTAGTTACTTACCAAAAATGCCACTGCCGTTGATTCTGGGAAAAATGGGAGGCTGAAACGTAGAAGAATAAGTTCCACTACCCATGAACTCTATACAGTATATGTAATTTGCTTACCTGAGTACGTATATTCTCACTAGACTGAACCCTGGACAGATCTATTTAACCTTCATGTGCAAAAATTCCTTCATGTGGTGAAAACCCAACTTGTCCTAATTTTTATTACTTTAATTATTTTAAGAAGGATACTTACACTGTCAAATATCAAATTTGTTAAAAGAGGAAACGAGGTACATAGTCAGTACCTCGATTTGTCCTCAGACATACTAAGGATGACTCATAGACTCTTTTACATCACATTCTTTGTTCGAGTGTACCGTCGACTAAGATTTCGTCGACCAAGTCGACCCTGATTTTAATGTCGGACTCAGGGTCCGGAAGGAAGACTTAGGTTTTTGTGGTGTGAACGGAGAGATGATGTTGACGAAAGAGATGGTTTATAATGAGATTCAATTTTTTTTAATAAGGTAGAATTAACCGAAACTGTAGTTCTCTTAAAATACGAAAGTGACGACTCATACACCCAAGCTAAGGACCAGTCCCTTTATAACTCATTCTAAGGAGTTCGGCACTCCACATCGGTTTACAATTTTTTTTTTTTTTTCATTTTTGTTTATCTAAACTTCAATACTTACTTCTATAGGTCGACACGAAGAGTGGTTCAGTTCCACCGGAGGGGTTCGGGAGGCCGAGTGTGATCTAAGGTGAACCTCGAGGAGAGGTTTCCTCGTGCACCCGATGCTGAACTTGTAGAGTGTCGTATGAAGACACGACATGACGTGTCTATTTGGAATAGTTGACGTAATCTTTTGGGAGCTCCGCTCTCTGACTCAAAAGATGGGTTTGTGAATAAAGAAAGATGTAGTGCACCTAGGTTGTCCTCCCTGTAGTCGGGTCCCTCCCTCAGACTCCGGTCCACATGTCTTGTGGCCCGTGAGACTGTTGGTTTTATTACACTGGACATTTGACTCATCCCTCCCAGACTCCGGTCTCCTTACTGTGTTCCTCGATTTTATTAATTTTTCCTTTCACTTTCTTTAATTCCTAACCTCCGGGAAACTTTTCTCTAATACCTTCTTGAGTAATTCTGAGTGGTCGAAGACTTACCGAGTCTCTTGACTCTACGATGTTTCGATAAACTGGACCACAGTTCTTGTTCCCCTCTACGGTGTTACTCTATCCGGTCTCCACCTGTACGGTCTTTAAGCTCTTCCTTAAAGACTTGTCTTGTTGTCTTTGGTTCAGCGGGCCTCCGTCGTGTCTTCGACTAAGAACCCATGTCAAAGTTCTTCTCCTGACTTCTTCAAAGTCGTCCGTCATTTTAGACCACTCCAAGGCTCAGGACTTGGTGTCTCTACTCGTCTTTCCTGTGGGGGAACGGGACAGAGCGCCGACTCTTGGTCCAATTGATTGTAACGTCATTAGAGGAATTTCCACCGTACACCACAGTCTTGGTGCGGTTCCTGCATCGGAGGTCGAGGCCACGGTCGACCAAACTCGGCCTCGTCTGTCTCCGAAGGAGAGCCCTGACGTCGGGTCGTCCGACGAGGCCCGGAGGGACGACCGGGCTCCCAAAGTTCGGAGTCCGACCCCAAAGGATCGCCATTGTCTAATGGTCGGAATGACACGAATCAGGGAAGTCAACACAGGGTGTGTTAAGTCAAGTCAAGTCAGTGAGTCAACACAGGCTGAGAAACTCTGGGGTACCTGACGTCGTGCGGTCCGGAGGGACAGGTAGTGGTTGAGGGCCTCAAATGAGTTTGAGTACAGGTAACTCAGCCACTATGATAGGTTGGTAGAGTAGGAGACAGAAGGGGAAGAGAAGGGTGGAAGTTAGAAAGGGTCGTAGTCCCAGAAAAGGTTACTCAGTCAAGAAGCGTAGTCCACCGGTTTCATAACCTCAAAGTCGAAGTCGTAGTCAGGAAGGTTACTTATAAGTCCTGACTAAAGGAAATCCTACCTGACCAACCTAGAGGAACGTCAGCGTGTGTGGCGTCTCGTTGATTCAGGCCCACGGCGTCGATGACTCAGACACGAGATCTCGGGTCGTCGACGTTGATGATTCGGGTACACGGGCTCGGGTACAAGACGTTGTTCTCTTCGGCGACGTGACTCTTCGGCAACATGACGTTGATCTCCCATCGGGGACGAGCGGCGTTGATCTCTTTCGGGTACGTCGTTCTTTCCGGGTCGTGTCACTTTGTATTCATTTTAATAATTTTTTTTTAGATGTTTGAAACTAGTGGTTGAAAGAGGAGAGAGAGACAAAACAAAAACCGACACTGAACGTCGAACACCCTAGAATCAAGGGACTGGTCCCTGACTTGGACCCAGGGACCGTCACTTTCACGTCTCAGGATTGGAGACCTGACAGTCCCTTAAGGGGTTACAAGAAGTACCAATTTTTATACAATATTTATTCGATACCCCTATATAACATGTCCTCCCCCTTGTCTCGGTGATAAAATATCATTGACAGTTACGTCATATTGAAAATTTTTAACACTCGGTGCTACGACATGTGGACGTTGGATATGTTATAACGTGTGGTTGATATAGAGTTAAATTTTTTTAAAGATGTAACATTTTATGATACAAGTTTCTCATTGATCACAAAAGACACTTCCATAATCATTATATTTTATTAAACAAAGTAGTCGTGAGTATATCTGGTCAATAAACATCGGACGAGGTTCCTCTTGTCAGGTTCTCGATAAGGACTCCTTTCTCGACCCTAAAAGAACCATTTTGGTTTGTATTTAATTTCTCCAGCAAACCTTCTAAATCGTGATCCGATCTCACAAGTCCCTCCGGACGGACCTCCTCCCACGTCCGTCCTCCTACACCTACCCAGGTCTGGCCCCAAGTCTCCCAGTCTCACGAGTCCCACTCAGGACCCGTACACCCGTGGACGTCTGGACAGACGGGTTGTGTCGTGGATGGTGGGTGCTCACGGGGTACGTCGTGACTCTACCACCCAGGATTGTCTCTACGGACGCCAATTGACATTTTACGTGTGGTCTAAGGTTTCTTGACGGTACTTCTTTTTACGTACATCTGATAGAGTACCTATAAAAATTATGACTATTGTGTACAACTTTATTATTAGACCACCTATATGACCCAAATTCTTGTGTAATTTAAATGGAAGAGTCTTGACTGCGTGTGAAGATTCTTCTAATTAGGTCGGTGTGACCTCTCTGTCTCCTCTATTTGGTCTTCTTTCTTTTGGTCAATCCTTCGAAGAGTTGATCTCTCTACTTTCCTGGAGCAAACCCCACCTCTGTCCCCCTTATGATCTCTAAAGTACCTCCGTCTTGGGTGTGCTGACACCAATGTTGATCGGTCCTGTCTTCGTCTCTCAACTCCCACTTGGACCACCAGACCCTGATACTAACAAGGTAATTTCCTTTATGTTTCAGTCATTCCACACACTGAGCGTTTCTTTTTTGGGTCTCGATCAAAAGGTGGAAGGAAAATTGTACCACTCAAAGTTGTAGGTTGACCGTAAACCCCCTTTACTGGGACCCCGAGTCCTCTTTTCGGTTCGACTTCTACCTAGGTAGGAACCAACCAACTTAGGTACTTACGCCCATTGACGCCTATGCCCGACTGGTGAGATACGGTGAAATATTTTCCCTGAGGTCACTGAAAACAATAGGACCCCCAGGACCTCAGTTAGTTAAGGGACTTCTATACTGACATAACTCTTTCCGTACTGGAAACTCTGACGGACTTACTCAAGGTCCTCCCTCTTTCGATTTTCCGTCTCCTTCCTTACTTCCTTTCCATTCATTTAGCTGTAGTCCGTAAAATTCTTCAAGATTAAAAAAAAATACCAAAATACAGTAGTAATTTATTAGTAAATTAAAGACACATAATCCTTCCTAGGGGGGGGGGGGGTGTATTAGTTCAGATTAGACCTACTCTTCTTTTCTGTGGGGGTTGATGTCACTTTCTAAATTCGTCGTGAAGTTTTATTTATTATCTTACTACTGGGTTCCTTCACCAACTGATCACTCAGTATGTGTGACATCAAAGAGGTCAGTCTCCTGGACCTGTTTATGGGGATTCTTCCCCACAAAGTCCTTTCGAAATCCTTCCTCCACTCAAAACTCACTAGACTCTTCAACTCGACAGAAACATTCGTTAACTTTCCCGTCCTAGTTTTCCCTCCTCGTTCTTCTAGGCCCCCACTCACTTGGTCAAACTGTCCTCCCTTCCTCAGTGACCAACCTACTCCACCCCCACCCCTAGTGTCCACTCCGACCCTTCCGTCCACCCTCGGTTTGAGACCGAACTCAATTCTAAGTTACCTTTTTCTTTTTTTTCTGAGTTACCTGAAAGTACGAGTTCCCTCTCAGTATCTTAAACCTCGTCCACTTACTGTACTAACTTAAATGTAAAATTTCGACCAACATGAGATTTCCACTTTCGATATGCCAAGTCCTTGGTAATCAATTCGGGGAGGAGTGTCTACTTTATGAGTACGTTCTCTAATTCGGAAAAGATTCTCTGTCGGTTGAAAGGACTGATATTATATTGAGTGAAAGGTGCTAGAGATTTTACAATTTTAATCGGACTGAATATCAGGAGACACCCTTATCATGGGATACCTTCCATCGAGAGATGACTCTTTCCTCCCCACACGGTTATGAAGTACTCCCTGGACCTGAGTCTGCACCTCTGTTGATTCCACTATCCTATTACCAAGACGGAGTGACGTCGAGGTCGACCCGAGGACCTGACTTAGTTCCTCGTTGGTGGAGTCCCACCCGGCCGTTTCCCTGTCTTTCCCGTTGACCTCTTCACTCTTCGTCACATTAGACTGACCTACTAGTCAATCTTCTAAACTTAAGATCAGGACCAATCGTCCTTCTTTGGACCTTCTTGGTGTGAAAACAGTGGACGGAAGGCTCCAAGTTCATTAATAAAAATCGACTAGTATGTCTTAAACGTTACATAAAGAGTTTCTTTACGTCAATCTTTTACGACCAACCAAGGGGTCTAATAGGAGGTCCTTGGATCTCATTAGGACTTTGTCGACTCTAATGACGTCTAAAACGTTTCTCTTTAATTTTATAAAAAACGGTGCAATTAATTGTTCGCTTTGTCCAATCAGTTTGATTCATAACACACACACAAAAATTACCTTCTATAAATTAATCGTCTACCATACCTTCACCTCCACCATCCTTTAGACCTTCTCTTAAAGAAAACCGTGAAGGTTCCAGTAGAGTCTAGTTGTCACGAGTGTTTGTCTTTTCTCCGTCTCTCCCGTTTTCTCTCTCTGTCTCTTTCATACTCTCGACATACGGAAAACCCTTGTCCTATTCTTTGCTGACCACAAACATCCCACTCTTTACCCGGTGGGAATTTTTCCGTCCCCGTCCGCCGCGACTCTCAGGACCCTTCTTCCTTCCTCCACCCACAGGGCCCTCCATGGTCCCAGTCACTAGGTCCAGAGTCCTCCGATCCCACTTCGGTCGGGTTTTTTGTCTAAACTCCGTCAATTTAGGGTCCCCTTTCCACCTTGTTTGTCAGTTCCTAGCACCCATAGTTGAGGTTGTCTCCGTCTCCTTCCCCACCCATGTTTACACTGGGAGGTCTACCTCGGTCTTGAACTCCTTGGGCTCCTCTGTGTCTTTTGGAGACCCGACCTCCTCCTCCTGGACGAGACCACCCCCCCCTCCCCAACCCCCCTCCCCAACCCCCCTCTCAGTGTCGGCTAGTCTCGGTCTCTCCTCTCTTTCTTTCTCCCAACTTCGACACACGGACAGGTTACCCTGTGGCTCGTCACTGGGAGTCTACTTCTTCCGTCGGACCCCCGTTCGCACGACTCCTACCCCGCCCTGGTCGTGGTGGCTCCCCACTGGGGGAGTCGGTGGTGGTCGGGACGGGGGCGGGGGGTGTGGGGTCCCATCACACCGACCTAAGTCCTGGCCCGTCACACACCCCTCCCGTCGCGAGTAAGTTTGTCCGGTCTCATTGGGTTTGAACAGTGGAAAGACGAACGACCATACACTGAAAAAATCCGCGACACTGATGGTCCGACCCCGGGTCTAGTGGTTCCCTGTCCATTCTACCTTTTCCCATTTCCCGTCCTACTCCTCGGTCTCCTCTTGGCCCTTTTCCTCTCCTTCGTCTTTCCGTCCTACATTACCTAATCTTTGTTTACACTTCCCTTCGTCCTTCGGAATGTGTTCTCTCTTCCTTTCCACGCCTTTCAGTCCGACTAGGCACGCCTTTACGTCTGTCTATCCCCAATCTCTCAGGGGTCTTCTCTCACGCTTAAGTCCAGTCCACCCAGTGGGGTGCCACGCACAGTAGGAAGGGTGTGGAGTGGACCAGTAGCCCGTAGACGGAACCTCGACGCGCAATGTGTGAGTTCACGTCGGAGACGAGGACCCCCGCAAGTCTATCCGCGAGTAAAAAAAGTTTCTACCTGTGCAACATCGTAGACGCCCACTTAAGATTTCGTAAGTTATCAACTCCATTATCCGCTCGTGTTGATGGATTCAAACCCCGTCCCCCGCTCGCCGTCCCATCACACGTCACAACCTACTTCATAAAAGAAGGTCATTTCTAGATCAATTTATGTGTACAAGAAATTCTAAAAAAAAAAAATTACGACCGAATATATCTTTTTTTGGTCCAATGATTTAACTACCCTTATTTTGCTCCCTCCCTTATTTGGCCTCCGCGTGAGGTATTGTAGGGTCGACTCACGCCGGTGATGCGGCCGGTCAGGCCGCCCGCAGGCGCGAGTCTCCAGGGGTGCGCCCAGGGGCTCGCCGACGCGGGCCCTGGCCTGTCCTGGCCTCGCGTCCGCCGGGGGCCCGGTCCCCCTTGGTGGGGGTGGGGGTGCGTCGTGGGGCGCGCGGCGCCTGCCGCTTCCCCTCCAGAGGGGGCCGGCCCCTCCCTGCCCTCCGGCGCCCGAGACGGACCCACACCCTAGGCGGCGGGCCCTGGGTGCACCCGCGTCGGGTCGCTCCGCGTCGGGAGGCCGGAGTCTCCCCGCGCTGGGGGCCGGTGCACCCCCGCCCCGGGCCGCCCCGACCCCCCGCCACGAGCTGCCGTCGGGGCGGGGGGCCGGGAGCCCGCGGGGAGGGGGCGGGCTCGCGCCGGGCGCCCGCCGCCCGCCCCCGCCCCCGCCCCAACAACAACACGGCTCCGGGGCGGGGGCGGGCGGGGGCCGGGTAGACAAGGGGCGCTCGACGCCGCTGTAACACGCCCGACCCGCCGGCCCGGCGCCGCGCTACCCGGGCCCCGTCGGCGGCGCCATCGAGCCGGCCTCGCCGAGGCCCTCGCCCGCCCGCCGCCCGCGCCTCCGCCGCCGCGCCGGCCTCTACGCGGGGCTCCTCCCGCCGCGCCGGCCCGACCCGCTCGACGCGAGCACCACCCTTCACGGCCGGTAGCGCGTGAAGACGAGCGAGAAGGCGTGCCGCAAGGCGGACGGCCTGAAGCTCTAGCTCCACGCGCCCGGCCCGGCCCGGCCCCCAAGCCCTGGGCCCATCCCCCAGCCCCGCCGCCGCGCGCCCCTGGAGGCTCGCCGACTGACGCTCCCTGACTCGCCCCCCGACTCGCGCTCCTCGCGAGGGCCGGCCGGGCCCACCCGCCCGCCCCCAGCCCCAGGCCCGACTCCCCTGGGCCCGCCGCCCCTTTCAACCCGGCAATGAGGCCCGCCGCAGGGCCGCCCGCGTCGCGCCCCGGCCCGCCACTCGCATCGCCCGCCGCCCGAAACACCCCGGGCCGCCCGACCGCCCGCCCGCGGGGGCCGGCCGCGGGGCTGGGGAGGGGGCCGGCGGACCCCGGCTCGCGCGCCGGCCAGCCACGGCGCCGGGGCCTGTTTCCACGCTCTGGCCGCGCCGGCCCGGCCGCTCGCCCCCGGCTCCCAGGCGGCGGGCGCCCCCCGCGCGGGCCGCCGTCGGCCCTCCCACGCCCGGCGGCCCGCCCGCCCGCCGCCGCCGCTGCTGCTGCTGTTACGCCGTCGGAGCCCACGCCCCCGGGCCGCGGCGTGCGGCAAGAGTTTCAACCCTGCACTGAGCCTGCTCGTGCCGAAAAAGATTTTTACACTCACCCTGCCGCCAAGGGCGCCTGACTCCCCCTCTTTGCCGTCTAATCCCTTACGACTCGCAGTCCTGAACGAGGTGTTGACAGGGCTTCTGGGGCACAAAGGAAAATCAACCAGTTTTAGGAGTCGTGAAATTAAGACGACGAGTTTTACCACCGACACCACCCTCCACAACACCACTGTTACGGCAGCACCACGGCGATTTGAACGGGGACGGGGTAAAAGAGGGACTTTACACTATTTTGACTCCGCCACGACTTAATGTCCAATCTCAAGTGCTTGGGGCAGATTTTTGTGACACCTCTTTTGAAGTAGAAAGTTTTTAGGTTTATAAGGCTAAACCAACTAACCTTTTTTTTTTTCCATTGATTAAAACAGGATTTAACAATGTCTTTAGATCTCATTAAATATTTATTGCGGAATACAAGATTCTTTATTTAGACACCAAAGATTCATAATCGACGAAATTAAGGTTTTCCTTTACATTGGACTAGACTCTCCAGGTTAAACATACATATTGTCTTCACTTTTTAGCAACGATGTCCACTTTAGTCCCGGTGAACTCTACTCACAAAAGCGAAGCCTAGGGTCATAAAGAACCTTCACTGTGAAAAAACCACCAACATCAATTGCACATACGACAAACTTCATATATGCTTACTTATAAACCTTAAGTCGAACATGTATAATGCCACTAGTAGATATAGAGATATTAAACCTCTACAAGTCAGCTACCGATTCATTATTACTGAATGAGGACGTTAAGAAGACATTAGAAAAAGTGTACTTATACAAAACTACTTAAACTACTTATGTCCAAATACAAAAGTGATTAATAGTCTTTAATTTTTAAAGTTTCATTCAAAATCCAAAGATCGTTTAAACTAAGACTCTCACGTCTTGAATGACTCTTGTACTAGTCAAAACTAAGAGATTCTTTATTTAAATAAAACCAATCCACTAAAAAAAAACAAAAATTAGATTATTAAATGATAAGACTTTCCAACTTCTTCCTAGTGAACTAATGTCAAATACTACGTGACCTTCTTAGAATTTTTGTCTGTTTGTTTTTTGTCATAATTATGACTCAACATGGACAATCCTGCTGTCCTTCCTGGGATATTAGAATTAAATGACATTCAAATTTTCTATCTTTACTTATTATGGTTCACCATCTTCAACCTATAGTCGAAAAAATCCTTTGATCAAAAGTCGACACCCTTTCATGAGTAGAATGGGAACTGTTGGTTTGACTTGGGTACCTAAATGTCTTTTAAATCCTTCGTCTCTTAGAAGTTCCTGAACCGAAGACATATAGATTTTGTTCCGTTAGAGAATCGACTGTCCAACCCTCGTAAGTACCACGTTAAGACATTCTCCAGTTCTGGAAGGTAAATTGACCAGGGGTTTCGTACATATAAAAATAAAAACGTACATTCTTTTGGAAAAAGGAGACAATTAATCGGAACTCACACGTCCTAAATTAATCTTCTCACTCATATGATCTAAGAACAAAAAACCCAACACAAATCCCTGTACACACAACGACGGGGGGTCTATCCCCAAGACGTCAGTAGTCTAGTTTTTAGACGTTTACACTTCTGTATAAAATTCAAGTCTTAAACACCAAAATTTTTCGTCACGTATTAGTGTTATATTTTGAACTTTTAATATCGTTTTATATCCATTCTCTTAATTTAGTGGGTATTAGAGTGGTGAGTCCCTATTTTTGACAATGAATCTTTAAGGGTTTGTGCAAGTGTCGCATAAACACAGGGCAAAATTAAAAGGTCTACTCCTCTGACTCGACACACATCGACCTGTTGACATCCAATTACTATGACTTAAGTCACCAACCATAATACTTTGTAGACAATGATCGACGAATTGACCTACCTAATGGTTTCTTCGAGTACCGTGTGAGGAAACGGAGTCCTAATAGTTTAAACCCTGGTGAAGTGAATATAGTTCAAAAGATACTAACAAATTGTAAGGTCACCTAATCCGACCAATACAAAACAGGACCAATCTCTTACTTCTTACCACTTAACTGGAAGGACTTCTAAATCATGACCAAAAGAAAAAAGGGGATTGTTCACGAGAAATGTCACCTATCGTAGTATGAATTGATCTGACGCCAATTCCCTCCTATCTGGCAGAAGTCATCAGAACAGACCTCAATTAACACTACCCATATCCCAACGTCCCTCTTTAAGGTAATATTTGTAAAACCCATATAAAAGAGGTCTCTTCTTTGGTACCCCGGAGACACACTAATAAACTTTTACCAGTACATCTTAATGGACCAAGTATGTTACCGTTGTACTAGTTTTATTAGCCTAAAAATAATAATTTTCAGGGCACATGAAAAAAAAAGGGGGCTCGAAAAACGAAACTCTTGCTTAGGAAACCCAGCTTAGGAATCCGTACTTAATGACTCGTAATAATACAAATAAGTATTTATAATAAGTATTAATACTTTTATCCACTATTTTTTTAACGACTCTCTTTGAATAACCATGTAGTCAGAAGCAAGAGACCCGGGCCCCGGGTTCCTGCCCAATATCCTCTAAAACACAACCACATGTACGTACATGAAAGGACAGTGAAAGTAGTTTAAAACTTTCGCTGAGGTTGGTATGTTTCCAATTTTCCGGAACTTGATCTACTTTCTAAATTCAACCGAAACTTATCCCCTTGGTCTCCGATCAAAGTACTGTACTCTACGGGACCTAGTCTCAATCTTTTGAACTTAAGAATGCGAACAAAACGATGATGACGGAGACACTGGAAGCCGTCCAGTTCATCGGATTGCCACTTCCTGTGAACATATCGTGAAACATGTAAAGGGTTTACAAAAGAGTAAAATAGGTAGCAGTAGTAATTAGTAATGACCCTTAATCGTCAAAACGTCTACTCCTTTAACCTTCAAATCTGTCCGACCCAAAGAACGTATCTGAGAGTGGACCTAGAGTCGGAGAAACGACCGCGACGACACAGTGTGTCGAAGGTGAAATCAAAAGTAATACATATTTGGGTTTCCGACCCGGATCTTCCTCACCGGTCCTAGAGTGTCACGTCTAGATCTCGAGAAGCCGAGAATTATTGCACCCCATGTTTTCTAGGAAAATTTCCTAGAATTTTATGTCTAGAATTTCCTGGGCATAAGACGGCTTACGTCTCCCTGTTTACTAAAGTAAACCAAGAAAGTCGTTTACGAATCGTAGATGACACACGATCTACGTCATATACTTCACGACCTCTATGTCCACACTTATATTGTGTTTGTGGGGAGGAAATCACCTTCCTCTGTCTACTATTATTTAACCGTGTCTCTCCCGGTTCAACCCCCCCACCCAACAATGTTAAATTTTATTCCACTAATCCACACCCTCCCCAAAGAGACCACCGAGTCTGTCATTCCTTATAGATGGACGTCACGTCCTCTGAACTCAAACTAGGGGACTTTACCAGTCCTTCTAGGGAACCTCTTCCGTTACCGTGGGGTGAGGTCATGAGAACGGACCCTTTAGAGTACCTGTTTCTCCTCAGACCATCCGATGTCACGTACCCTAACGTTTCCACACCCACCGGAGTAACTCTTCTACCGTAAACTCGTCCTGACTTCCTTTATCCCCTGAATTTTAATAAATTTTTGATCATCAAACACCCTGAAGGGATCGCCAGGTCACCAATTCTGAGACGTGAAGTGACGTCCCACAGTCCATCTAAGGACCAGTCTCTTGGGTGTACGACGTACCACGTTTTTAATCATCAATCAATGTTACTAGATAACTTACCTTTTATGGTCTACTAGTCACAGAGGACTTCTGAGTCCTATACGAGGAGGAGACTCCTCCTTTCGGGTTCTTGTCCTACACTTATTGTCTCCCATCTAGAACCTTGGACTTTCCCCCCTGACGAGGGAGTCTCACATTGAGGGGGGTTCCACTTGAGATCCAGGGTAAGACGAATATGGTCCCAGAATTTCCCCTTCAACAGAAGTAGAAGTAAACGGACAAGCTCTTCGAATTTCCCATCAATCTCTAAGAGGTCAACACCTTTCCGGTCATAAGAGAGTAGAGACTTCCTGTTGAATACACCGACCGAAATGGTACCTTCAAGTCAAGCCAGAAACCGACCGAAATGGTACCTTCAAGTCAAGCCAGAACGAATTAAAAGACCTTGTGTCACTCCTTCGGGTTTTATGCTGAACCGTTGTACCTTCGTAAACCATGTTGGCTGACAGACGGGAAACTAGCCCTCTCCGACTCCCAACTTAAGGTCAAAAAAAAATCCCCGCCCGAAGAACACCACACAACCCAACCCCCATTCTCACTCCTCGAGACCGTAACGCCCTGTGACGGTCACGCGTGCCACCAAATCTATTTTTCACCACACCTGTCTCAGGTCCCCCTGTCTTCCGTGTCAAAGATTGATCTACCGGAGTCGATATCGACTACCCTAACTTCCATGAACAGTTTCCTTAGTACGTCTCTCGGTCTTTGGACCTGACACCTGGGTGCAGACAGTGATGGACCACGACGCCAAAATCCGTCTAGTAAACCGAAGTCTACGGGATAGATATTTTTCTGTCAAGACCTGATCCACTAAAGATCCTACAAGGGGACCGGTCTCACGACGCTAAGGGGACTCTACAAAGAGTCGTACGTGCCGTGTCCATTGACTAGGTTTTTCAAAAGGACTCGAGTAACCAATCCCGGTCCACCGAGTCTGTCATTTCTTAGACGGACGTTTCGGTCTCCTGGGCCCAACCTAAGGACCCAACCCTTCTAGGGAACCTCTTCCCTTACTGTTGGGTGAGGTTATAAGAACGGACCTTTTAGGATACCTGTCTCCCCGGACCGTCCAATGCCAGGTACCCCAGCGGTTTTTTTCTCAGTTGACTCAGTGACTGTCAAAGTGAAAGAAAAAACTATGCGACACAACCCCAGGGACAGAATCTTTAATTAAGACATGGTTTGATTTCGTCGTGTAGGTGTGAAGTACAGAAGTATCTAACATACTTAAACAGAAAGACACCTTTAGGACAGACGTTTATATAATGTAACTTCCATCGAATTAACTACAAAGGCCACAGAAGCTCCAGGAAAGTTTGATTCTAAAACATAAAACTCTAATACTCTTTGAGTCCTTCCACTTCCAGAATTTAACATAAAAAAGGGAAGTGAAGATAAATAAGTGAATTCAACTTATAGCAAGTTGTGCATCTTGAAACTTACCTCCGCCCATTTCCAAGACCAGACCCCGACAGGATTCAAACTACCACTTCGAAAGGTCCGTCGACACGGAGGGAACGGACATGAAAGGACAAAGTACCCTGAGACAAGGAACTTACGAAAATATAACAGGAGAGATGTCCTCGGAGATTGTTTATGAATAAATAAGACCTTTTATTTGAACAAATAAGACCTTTTGAGACCTTAAGAGAAAGAAACTAAATCTATCCTCAGAAGTCTACCACCATGACTCGAGTCCTAAGAGGGTCGGAACAACGTAGTTCCATAAGTCACGACTGGTGACGGCGCACACACCGCCACCACGGAGGACAGGGACTTCTTGTGACCCGGGACTCCACCCCCCCTGAGGAGGGGTATCCGTCAGGGCAAGACCTACATTACAAAAAAACACATCCCAACTTCCCTAAATAAATACGACTCAAACGGTAGTAGTCGGACCCTTTTGTCAACTCAAGTCAGCGAGTCAGCACAGACTGAGAGACGTTGGGGTACCTGACGTCATGCGGTCCGGAGGGACAGGTAGTGGTTGAGGGCCTGAAATGAGTTTGAGTACAGGTAGTTCAACCACTACGGTAGGTTGGTAGAGTAGGAGACAGTAGGGGAAGAGGAAGGCGGAAGTTAGTAAGGGTCGTAGTCCCAGAAAAGCTTACTCAGTCAAGATACGTAGTCCACAGGTTTCATAACCTCAAAGTCGAAGTCGTAGTCAGGAAGGTCATAAGGTTACTTATAAGTCTTGACTAAAGGAAATCCTAACTGACCAACCTAGAGGTACGTGAGGGTCGTTGAGAGTTCTCAGAAGAGGTTGTGGCGTCAAGTTTTCGTAGGTAAGAAGTGGTGAGTCGAAAGAAATATCAGGTTGAAAGTGCAGGTATGTACTGATGACCTTTTTGGTTTCGAAACTGTTCTGCCTGGAAACAACCGTTTCATTACAGAGACGAAAAATTAAACGACAGATCCAACCACTATTGAAAAGAAGGTTCCTCGTTCGCAGAAAATTAAAGTACCGAAGTCAGTGGTAGACGTCACTAAAACCTCGGGGGGGTTTTATCAGACAGTGACAAATCTAACAAAGAGGCAGACAAACGGTACTTCACTACTCTGGTCTACGGTACTAGAATCAAAAGACTTACAACTCGAAATTCGGTTGGAAAAGTGAGAAAGTGAAAGTAGCTCTCCGAGACATCGAGGAGAAGCGAAAGACGGTATTCCCACCACAGTAGACGTATAGACTCCAATAACGATAAAGAGGACCGTCAGAACTAAGGTCGAACACGAAGTAAGTCGGACCGTAAAGCGTACTACATGAAACGTATATTCATTTTATTCGTCCGACTGTTATATGTCGGAACTACATGAGGAAAGGGTTAAACCTTGGTCAGACAACAAGGTACAGGTCAAGACTGACAACGAAGGACTGGACGTATGTCTAAAGAGTCCTCCGTCCAGTCCACCAGACCATAAGGGTAGAGAGTCTTAAAAGGTCAAACGACACCAGGTGTGTCAGTTTCCGAAACCGTATCAGTTATTTCGTCTTCATCTACAAAGAGACCTTCAGAGAACGAAAGAGTCACTAGGTCACCTACAACCGTTAAACTAGAGACCAAGGAGACGGTAAACATTTAGGTCGAACTTATAGACTACCAATTACATGACGACTTAGGACCGTACCTTATAAAACTTGTAAAGAAACGATCGAAAACTCTACTCACGTTAACACGCCATCAAACTCGTAAGAAACCGTAACGGAAAGAAACCCTAACCCTTCTTTTGACTGGAAAAGATCAGGACACCGGTGACGACGACGACGATTCAGCGAAGTCAGTACAGGCTGAGACACACTGGGGTATCTACCGTCGGGTGGTCCGAGGCGGTAGGGACCCTAAGAGGTCCGTTCTTGTGACCTCACCCAACGGTAAAGGAAGAGGTTACGTACTTTCACTTTTCACTTTCACTTCAACGAGTACAGGCTGAGAATCGCTGGGGTACCTGACGTCGGATGGTCCGAGGAGACAGGTACCCTAAAAGGTCCGTTTTCATGACCTCACCCCACGGTAACGCACGACCGTATAACTCACGTCGTGAAACTGTCGTAGTAGAAAATCCTAAACTTTACCGAGTTGACCTTAAGGTAGTGGAGGTGATCGAAACAAGTATAACTACGAAGGATTCCGGGTGAACTGAAGTGTAAGGTCCTACAGTCCGAGATCCACTCACTAGTGTGGTAACACTAATAGACCCAGTACTTCTAGAAAAAACATAAAAAAAGACACATAAGAACGGTGGAGAATTATAGAAGACGAAGACAATCCAGGTATGGTAAAGACAAGAAATAGCTCGGGTAGAAACGTACTTTACAAGGGAACCACAGAGATTAAAAGAACTGCTCTAGAGATCAGAAAGGGAAAGATAAGACAAAGATATACCCTTTGTCTAGGAAACAATTAAGAAAAGAATCCCGCAGGGACCACCGAGTCGACCATATCTTAGGTGGACGTTACATCCTCCGGACCCAAGCTAGGGACCCAACCCTTCTAGGAGACCTCTTCCCTTGCCGATGGGTGAGGTCATAAGACCGGACCTCTTAAGGTACCTGTCCCCTCGGACCGTCCAAAGTAGGGTACCCCAGCGCTTCTCAGCCTGTGTTGACTCACTGACTATGTGTTTGTGTGGGGATGTGTGTGTGTGGCAATGTGTGGACGGGGTGGGTTTTAGTAAATCCCCTTCTCCTGTTCAACCACCCGACAGATCTCCCTCGGCACTACGGTGGGCACGGTACAACCCCCCGACACCTCTCCCTCGAGACTGCGGCACGTATGGACTTCCTCCGGGAGAGAGTCGGGAGAGCGCCCTGACTTCGTCCCCCACCACTCACACGAACGCCAGGGCGCACACGCACGCCTGTCACACACACACACACACACACGGGTACACGCCCGTGGCTCGAGGAGTCCGTCATGTTCCACACATTAAATCCGTCTTGGACCCGGAAGACACACCGGAGCCGAGACCACCGTGGCGCCCGCATCACCTAAGTGTCACCCGTAGTAAAATCAACCGTCCTTTCCAACGCACCACCGCCAGACTCGACAGTGTGTGACGCCCGGAGGCCCACACCTCAGCCCGGGAAGGCCGGCACTGAGTCACTGCAGCTAGTAGGTGTGGGGGTCGCGTACGCCAAAGACATCTCTGCAAGCCTTCCGCGGCAAACCTTGGGACTGGAACACACCGGACCTTCTACCCGTGACCTGCATACAGGACAGGACACGCAGAGTGACAGTGTCAGCGAAGTCGAAACCGGGGTCGGGTCGGAGAACTCAAACTCGTTTGAGGAACTCTACCACTTCCTGTCTCCTCAGACCCCACGACGTATGTCGGGTACCCCAGCGTCTCAGCCTGTACTGAATCTCTGGCTGTTGTCGGCGAACCCGAAGGAAGCCCACCGCACACCGGGACCCTGACTTGCAGTGGTGTCTGGGACGTGGGAAGACACGAGGGGGCACTAGACGTTCATTCACGTTTGTCCGTGACTACCCCGGTGCCAATAAGATTTGACAAATAATAGCAAAATTACAACTTGGAAGTTTAGTGGAGGGTAATTATTAACGATTCTTACCTCATTCAAGAATGTCGACTCTCGTCAGACCAACTCCCCTCCCACAAAAGGACATCCGTCAACGAAAACTACTTGTGGCGAGGGACTCACCAGTAACAAAGTTGTTGTTACGTGGCTCCTGTCAACTAAACGAACTGTCTTTTACACCATTTAATCGTTTAGATGAAATCGTTTAGAAAAGAGGGGGTGGGGGTAACACAGAGAAAATAAAGGGACTTTCCAACACAAACGTCTCAAAAGATCCACACTCTCTGTCAAAAATAATAGTAAAGAAACAGATCCCCTGTGAATCTATCCCCTTTCCACTGAATCTCTTTGAAGCGAACACAGTCCTAATTCCCTAAAATAAAAAAAAGTGAGAATCCGACCATAACTAAACCCAATCATAGGGTGTGTAACTAAGACTTTCTGGAAAAGACAGGATAAAAGGTAACACGACAACTTCGTCCGTGGGGTCGAAAGGAATAACTCACAACCCCTAACCCTCCCCTTACAACATTGTCACAACTCTTATGGACACAGGTATATCGATCTAAAAGTAGTGAAAACTACCTCGTGAAGAGAAGTAATGTATATTGACATGAAATATCAACGTACAACGTCTTTAGATTTCACCACCACTTTAATGTTTCTTCTCATCTTAGACTTTAGGGTCCGTGAGAGGAAAGAGACAACAGTGAAAATAATTATGACTGAAAGGGCCTTACTAACGTCTCGATTCCCTGACACACGCCAAGACGACGACGGGACGCCCTAACCTCATCAACACCCCCTCCTTTCCCACCGACCGACCCCCGTCGGTACCGACGTCCTCGAGTCTCCGGAGACACCAGGACTCAATTCACGACGGACCTCTTCCGGCCCGGCCCTCCCCCAGTGTCACTCCTTCAGCCACGTTCCTCTAGTCTCAAGAGAAGACACCTCCCGGTGACTTTTTACCTCCGTCTTATACGACGCCGTCCCGACCTTACGGTCTGGGTGACACACCTAGAAAAAAATAAGTCCGTGACTTTAAAATCTGTACTTACTAGAATTTCAAAATCTGTTTCTTACAGGACTCATGATGTACAAAACTGTAGATCCGAATTGAGATCCTCACCTCACCCATATTTTACGACGTCCGTCGCCCAAGTCCTTCTCTGGAAACAGCGACCGAGACTCACCTTGACCTACTACCACAGCCCACGTAGTCCTTCCACCATACCCCACTCCTACAAACCCCGACGTTCACTACCCTACGACGTGATTTTTCGCCACACCGAACAGGATCTTGTACCCCAGACCTCCTAGCACCGTCCACACGACGAGTTACTGCTACAGGAATCCACGAGTCCGTCGACGGACACGAACCAATGTCCTACGAACGCGTCAAGATCCCAGACGTAACGACTCACAAAGTCCCTTCATGTCCCTTTAATGTCAACTTTGTGTCGGTCACCCAACCACTAAACTTCTCCGATCTCTATCGTAGTGGCTGAGTTACCTGTACTTAAACTCGTTTGAGAGTCTCTATCACCTCTTGTCTCCTTCCTCGGACCGTACGACGTCGGGTACCCCAACGTCTCAACCTGCACTGAATCGTCGGTGAGTTGTTGTCGTCTTCGTTCTCTACTGCAATCTCTTCCGATAACCTCTCTCCTTCTCCCTCGCCGATTTTGACGTAAGAGGACCTTACTCTCCTTCTCTCGAGAGATCCTCCGAATTCTCTTACCACCTTTTCTTACTTACAAATTTTTTAAAAAAGTACTTATTATACGTTATATTCTTCTTAGGAGTTAAGGAGGGTACAATTGTAAAATCACGGAATGACTTCTCCACGTAACACCCTGTTGGGAAAGGGTCGAAAAATTTTCTCAGTCAAAGGTTTAAAAGGAGGGACAAAACACGACCGTCAGGAGAAGTGAGAAGAAGGGGAAGACCAACAACCCTCCACCCCACCGTCACTGGGGTAGGGATCCTAACGGTCAGCGAGGAACAAAATCGAAAGACAAATCCTGCTACTTTTACTTTTAGACCCGGGTCTTTACACGGGAAAAATAGTAAATTCAAAATCTAAATGAGAACGAATAGTACGACTGACAAACTTTGAGAGGTCAAGAATCTAAGAAAGACAATCGTAAATTACTAGACCTTCTGATGATGACTATCACATCGACTACAACTTCGACTTTGACCTGACTACAACTTCGACTTCGAGGTTATGAAACCGGTGGACTACGCTTCTCGACTGAGTAAACTTTTCTGGGACTACGACCCCTTCTAATTTCCACCCTTCTCTTCCCCTACCGTCTCCTATTCCACCAACCTACCGTAGTGAATGAGTTACCTGTACTCAAACTCATTTGAGGTCCTCAACCACTACCTGTCTCTCCGGGCCGCACGACGTCAGGTACCTCAGCGTTTCTCAACCTGTACTGACTCGTTGACTTGACTTCTGATGGTGAATTTACCCTGAGACTAGGAAGACATTACTCTCAAATACATGTTTGTCCTATCGATAGTCACACTACACTTTCAGCGAGTCAACACGGAATGAGAAACGCTGGGACACCTGATATGTCAGGTACCTTAAGAGGTCCGGTCTTATGACCTCACCCATCGAATAGGGAAGAGGTCGTCTAGAAGGACTAGGTCCTTAGTTTGGCCCAAGAGGACGTAACGTCCGCCTAAGAAATGGTTGATCGATGGTCCCTTTGGGTCGTCACACTATACAAGAAAGATTAGTGTCAAGGGGTACGGACTCCTTCATTGTCGAGGTATCTTTCCTCATAAAGGAAGTGAATAAACAAACAGAATAGAGAAAGGACCGACATGTTTTTAAAACCCCTCCATTAGACTGATAAAATGGACGGGAAACGGGGGAAAGAGAGGAGGGCACACTTAATTCAGACATAGGACCGACCATTGGACTGTGTAGAACGGACTTTTCTACGTGACCCAATTAGGGGTAAGAACCCTAACATCAAATCCTTTGTGTTCCCAATGGTCCGATCACACTTTTTCGTCAATCCAGTGTTGTTCTTCGGAGCTACGTTTCGTTTGAGAACGTAAACCTCCTCGTCTTTAATCCCCCTAATTATCCTTCTGAAGTCGGAGGGGGGTGGTGGCGACGGTGACGACAGGTAGGACGTCCTTGGGGGTTCGTAGACTCCCTCAGACGTGAGGAACGGGGCGTTTCTTCCTATACACGCACATAATTTATAAAATATTTGTACCCGAGTATGAAAATGCATGATAAGACTAAGGACAAAATAAGTCAATTGTTATTATGTGCTACATCTTACGGGAAAGTATCGTATGTAACACTGAAATTATCGAAGCCTCGTAAATACCGGACTAAAATAAATTGGTTAGGAGTTACCTCGTAACTCCAAAATAAAAATCAACAAATGATAGTATTGTCGGTACCTGTCTTTCTAAAAAAAAAAGATGGGTTCTATACTAATCACAAAAACAAGTAATCTGAAGAGTAATGACACAAACTTCAGAGCAGAACTTGAATGTAAAGTACTGTTTTTGATTGTACTTAAACCACGGGTGACACCCACGAGGTCCGTGACGAATCATAAAGAATACACAGTTGAATAGACATGAAAAAATTTTAACTTTACGTCAACTGTATATTGTAATACAATCAAAGTTCACTTGTCGTATTACTAAGGTATAAACATAATAATTCCCGACTAGCGACGTTGTTCGGATCGATCGTACGTTATGGTGTATATCAATTTCTAAAAAAAAGAACGTTTCTCTTGAAAAATTCTAGATAAGAGAATCGTCAAAAGTGTATGTGTAGTTATGTTGTGTCATAACAACTGATATCAGCGGTATAACATGTAGTGTTCCCTCTAAACATGGACGACTGGGTAAATGGGTAGTGTGGTGGAGACGGAGATTCTTGATCGACAGACAAGGGACTCTCATTCAACGTCTGTGCTATGGGGAGTGAAGATTTGCATAGTCACAAAGATACGGAATTTTTCCTTAAGGGACATCGAGTCTACCATTTGTTAGACGGACGTCACGTCCTCTGCGGTCAAGATAGGGACCCAGTCCTTCCAGGGGACCTCTTCCCCTACTGTTGGGTGAGGTCATAAGAACGGACCTCTCAGGGTACCTGTCTTCCCGGATCGCCCGATGTCGGGCACCCCAACGTTTCTCAGCTTGTGCTGACTCACTGATTGTGATATGTGACATGACGACACGGAATTTGTGTCTGCAAAAGAATGTATCGGTATCATGTCAATAGGCTTAGTCCTTCAATTATGACTTATTCTAGACATCTACAATTACACATTAAATATCTAAAAAGACTAAAATTTAAGTCATGATAAAATCTTTAATAAAACCACCGAACCCAGAAATTACATCCTAGTCCACAACGTAAATCGACAACCTAGAGAAAGCCGAGACAATCGGATCTCATCAAAAAGTCAGAAACAGAAAGTATTGGAACTGGAAACCTTTAACTCTGACAGGGAGTTATACCCAAACAACATACGTGAGAGAACTACTCTAACTCCAGGACACAAAACCGTCCTCACGATTTCCTCGCCACACAGGAATCCCGTCGTCTAGTTCTCAGTGCACTACAGTGAATCAGGCTACCACTACCAATAATAATTGAAAGTAACGAACCAAACTCCACCACAGACGGTCGAGAGAGGCGACACTTAAATGACAAAAAGGGAATATTGACCAACCCTCTACGATACATTTGCAGGACAAATGGTAGTTTTAAAGTGGGTAAAATTAGGAACGTCCCACGAAACGGACACAGTCAGTAAGGCATTATCAACGGTTTAACAATAAAAGTTCAACACAGTAAGAAAAGTGTGAATTTTCAACCGTACGGATCAAATCCTTCAGCAAAATAAGTCCAAAACGCATAAAGTCGAAGAGACCCAGGGCCACCGAAACGGGGAGCAACGTCGCGTGCCCGAACAGTAACGTCACCGAAGAGAATGACGGTCGTGCCCGAGACCCGCGTACCCGACGTCGTCGACGTTGTGCGGCCGAGGTGTCGTCGCTGAACACTCGAGATCTCATGTCTGACCCCTTAACACCACGTGTCCGAATCCGAGCCTCCGTAAATCCTAGAAGGGTCTGGTTCCTACCTTGGACACAGGGGACGTGACCGTCCGCCTAAGGAGAGGTGACTTGATGGTCCCCTTCTGACCGAAAATATCAAAAGTGTGTATCTAAATTTTCACAAGCTAAGTTTTGACAAAGATCATAAACTAAAATATTTAAAAAAAAGAACCTTTAAAGTAGAGTTCACCTATTTGTAACTATATGATTTACAAGTGTTTCATTTTATTAAACATTTACTATTTTTTTTAACATTTCGAAGTCTAGAAAAAAGCAATATGAATTTTTACAAAGTTTGGATGTCACTTCAAGTTTCTGTTTACATCCACTCGGAACGTATGGAAATCAAATCTAAGTGGTCGACAATTGCAAGATGAAGTACAAAAGAAAAGACTACTTGGTAATCTTTCATTCGACCGTTACACTATGAAAATAGGACTTTATGAAACGGTACGCGAAGGATTCTTATCCCTAGGAGAGGGTGTACTGGCGTAGTCGTATAAGTGTAAATTCATTAATTGTCATTAAGACATTATATAGTTATAAGCTTACAACAGTGAACAGGGGTGTCACTGAAAATATCTACAACAGGAAGTGGAGATAGGACCTAGTGTGTAAACAAACCAAAACCCCTATCAAAAATTCGTCTAACTTCGGTTCATTAAATAGGGTCATTATCCCTTTTCACCTAGTTTACTACATTTAAAGTTCGACATTTATACACTCCACTTATTCCTTTTTCCTAAAGTAACCTTATTATGACCGAGGTCAGGTCCGTCACGAGTCCCACACCTGTCTGAGAGAGAGACTCGGAGTCGAAGAAACAACCTCTCAAAAAACGAGTAAGGTATCCCAATACGATTCTCAGTTCACAAGTAATTGCAACACAAAATTTCAGTCAAAAACAATTGACATTTATGTTATTTGAACGTAGAAAAAATTCATACATCAAACTCAAAACTGGTTACGTACGTGGGAAACCTCATAGAAATGAAGTTAGTTCTATATCTTGCAAAACTCCCTCAAAGGAACACCAGGTCACCAATCCTGAGACACGAAGGTGACGACTCTCGTGTCCAAACTAGGAACAAGTCCCTTTATTCTAGGGTGTTCGGCGTGTGGCGCCAGTTTTCAGTGGACGTTTTTATGTCTTGTAAAAACAGCGGTGGCTTAAAAGGAACACAGGGAACCGTCAGCTGAAGATGAGAACAGACTCTGCCAGTGACTAGACGAAAGACACTGACATCTAATCAGACGGTAGAGACCTTAAAGTGCATTTATCAGAATGTCAGGTACAAGGGAACATAGACCGAAACCAGTCGCACTAAAACTCTCCGCAGACATAACAACACACAGAGTCAACAATATTTATATTCTCGAGACACATAAGTGAATGACCTCGTCCTTTACCGTCGGGTGAGGTCATCAGAACGGACCTCTTGAGTTACCTGTCTCCTCGGGTACCCCAGTGTGTCTCAATCTGTGCTGACTCACTGAAAGTGAAGTGTATAAGTGAACATTCAGAACCACATCTATAACAATAGTAAGAAAACTCATTTATCGATCGGTACCTTAACAAACCAGTAGAATTGAAATATTCTTTGACGGTTTAACAAAAGGTTTGTTTAAAGAAAATTTTAATAAAGTTAGTTACATACGAAATACGTATAATTGTCGGGGGTACAAATCACATGTAAGACACTGAAAAATGTCAACACCTTGTGATAGTGTCAGTTCCACATCTTATCCAAGTAGGCGATTCTTGGAGGTAGTACGGGGAACCATTGATTCGTAAAGGAGATCGGGAACCGTCAGTGAATAGACACAGTGTATTTACCCTGACATACCATACGCCGAGAAACCCAATCTACAGAAATGAACCGTCTCACGTAAACTCCAATTAAGGACAACACCGCACACAGTCGTGAATCAAGACAAATAACGGTTTATAAGGAAACAACCCTGTGTGGTCAAACAAATAGGTGAGTAGTCTTCTGGCAAACTCGATAAAGATCAAACCCGCTAGTACTTATTTCGACGAATTCGCGAGTACATGTCCACAGTAACACTTATGACTCGTCGTCCTAACAACTCACGACCTTTCACACGCCAAGGGAGACCTTCTGTCACGGCGCCAAAGACCGTAAGGGAGGTCATCACACACTCGGAGTCAAGAGGGATTGACCACACACAAGGACAGTCACAACAAAACTTTTGACAGGATTATCCATATATGACGATAGAACAACACAAAACTTAAATGTAAACGGAGTACTGATTAACATGACTCATAATAAACGGTAGGTGCATGAAGCCTCCTAATAGAGAATTTAAGAAACGGATAATTTTTTTTTAGAAAACGGGTAAACTTTTTAACCCAACAAAAGAATTATAACTCAAAACTCTCAAAGTTATCTTCAAGAAATATTCTACGTATAACTCTTTTATAAAAAAAGAGTCGGAACAAGACCCCGAACAGAAATTAAGAGAATTGTCACAGAAAAAAAAAAAAAAAAACGGTGCGGTGAGCCTCCTAGAGTCAAGGTGTTGATCCCTGACTTAGGGACGGTGTCGACACTTTCGGTTCTTAGGATTCGTGTTCCGGTGGTCCCTTGAGGAGTTGTCACAGAGAACTTATCGTCTTATAAAATTTAAACTCTTTAGCTTGAATGGTCAAAAAAAAAAAAATTAGTACGAAAACCATAACAAAAATTTTTTCGTATCGGATTGGATTCTAGTGGTTCTTAAAGAAAACACAAAAGAAGATCTCTAAAATATCAACACCAAAATATCAACGAAAAACGTACAAAACAACTATCACATACTCTTCATAAAAATATCGAGAAGTAAACTAGACATTCTTCATTCACCATAAAAAGATAGACGTATCTTGACAGACCCTGTCAGGTCTCCCGATTGGGAATCTTCGTTTCAAGTCGAATTAAGACCTCTTATGTCTTTAATAAAATACAACTTTTTCTGTATTAGAAGTAAGACCCAAGCACTTTCCCCTAAAAGGAGTTTTTCGACCGACGTCGCCCGAAAGGACCACAAAGTCACCAATTCTTAGGCGGAATGTTACGTTCCCTGTAGTCAATTTAGGGACCAGGCCCTTCTAGGGTGTACCGCGCCTCGTTCATTCGAGGACACGGCGTTGATGACTCGGTCACGAGGCGTCGGGATCTCGGTGGTGACGACTCGGTCACACGGCACCGATGGGTTCGGGTCCACGGGATCTCGGGCATGAGACGTCGTCCTCTACGGCCACGTTTCTCTTCGGACGCGTGGCGTTGATCTCTCATCGAGGGTGAGAGGTGTTGATCTCTTTCGGACGTACGTCGTTCCCTCTGGGTCGTATCGGTCTTTTATTTATTTAGAATTTCTTTTCAACCGACGTCACCACGATGTCTTCGTAGTCGTAACACACACAATCACGAAAGAGACCTCCTGTCTTAAACTACTACTTCTATCTCTCATCTAATAACTCTATCAACCATGTACTATTAAATTCTTCGTTTTTGTTAATTAAACAAATAAAACGTAAGCTAAGGAGTTCATGAATCACTAATTACCCTAATTTTCGATTCTTACGTTTGAGCGTACGTCTAATCATGTTCATTTTGACCTCTTTAGACTTCTTCTAGTCACCTACATCAAAGGACCACCGTTATAGTCTCAACACGTTTCACAATCATAACCTCCTTTGACTCGTTTCACGTACCCAAAGAGACGTCACAAAGAATGTGGACGTACGTCAATAGTGCAATAATTGACCTCTACAGAATTATGTACAAAACAACGGTTTTACAACAACTAACCTCTGTACAAACATCTGAACTATGTTAACTATAGTAGCACATTACAACAATCTCGAAGTATAACTAGTGCCTAAGTAATATGTTAAGCCCTAACAGTAATAGTAAGTGTAAAACGAGGTAATTCAAAAACGAGGTTGAAACATATATAATATCCACATTTTAAAAGTTTTTTACTGTACAGTGTTTTAAAACTCACTTCTTTTTAAAAAACCACTTAAAATATGTCTATGAAAGAGACTAACAGACTCGTTGTATATATAATGACCAAAGAGTCTTCTCCTATTAAGAAGTCTTATATCAAGACGAAGTCTGTTGCACTTATAACAACAGCAATTGACGAGTAACCTTCACTACCTGTCCCTCCGGACCACACGATGTCAGGTATCCCAGCGTTTCTCAACCTGTGTCGACTCGTTGACTTGTCTTGACAAGTGGACGATTCAGGACAGACTGAGACATTAGGACACCTGACATCGGGCGGTCCGAGGAAACAGGTACCCCAAAGGGTCCATTCTTATACCTCACCCAACGGTAAGGAGGAGGTCCCATCCTATGAAATGACGACTCGGAAGGCCCTTCGGGTATGTGTGACACATATTTGTATTTGATCGTGAAAAAAATATTACGTATTTTACGCACAAGTACGAGTCAACACAGACTGAGAGACACTGGGGTACCTGACGTCGTACAATCCGAAGGGTTGAGGGCCTCGAACGAGTTTAAGTAAAGGTAGCTCCACCACTACGGTAGGTTGGTAGAGTAGGAGAATAGGGGAAGAGGAGGACGGAAGTCAGAAAGGGTCGTAATCCCAGAAATGGTCACTCAGTCAAGAAGCGTAGTCCAGTGGTTTCATATCCTCGAAGTCGGTAGTCAGGAAGGTTACTTGTAAGTCCTGACTAAAGGAAATCCTACCTGACCAACCTAGAAGAACGTCAGGTTCCCTGAGAGTTCTTAGAAAAGGTTGTGGTGTCAAGTTTTCGTAGTTAAGAAGTCACGAGTCGAAAGAAATACCAGGTTGAGAGTACAGGTATGTACTGATGACCTTTTTGGTATTGAAACTCATCTACCTGGAAACGACCGTTCCACTACAGAGACGAAAATTATGTGGTAGATCCAACCAGTATCGAGAAGGTTCCTCGTTCGCAGAAAATTAAAGTACAGACGTCAGTGGTAGACGTCACTAAAACCTCGAGTTCTTTCATTTCAGACAATGACAAAGGTAAAAAAGGGTAGAAAAACGGTACTTCACTACCCCGGTCTACGGTACTAGAAGTAAAAAACTTACAACTCAAAATTCGGTTGAAAAAGTGACAGGAGAAAGTCAAAGTAGTTCTCCGAAAAATCAAGGAGAAGTGAAAGATGGTATTCCTACCACAGTAGACGTATAGACTCCAATAACTATAAAAAGGGCCGTTAGAACTAAGGTCGAACATGAAGTAAGTAGGTCGGGCCGTAAGAGTACTACATGAGACGTATCTTCATTTTATTTGTCCCACTGTTATATGTCGAAACTGCAAGAGGAAAGAGTTAAACCTTGGTCAGGTAACAAGGTACAGGCCAAGATTGACGACGAAAAACTGGACGTATGTCTAAAGAGTCCTCCCACCATTCCACCAGACCACAAGGGCAGACAAATTCTTAAAAGGTGTCAAAAACACTCGGTGTGTCAGTTTCCGAAAAACAGCATATATGTAGTATTATAAAGTAAGAATTTATAAAGTCGTATGTAACGGATTCTTGTTATATTTTTATTCTTGTAAGAGGAAATATCGGTGTTATGATAATTATGAATATTCCTTTTAATTTTTGTCAAAGTATTATAATGAATTAGTATACATATCATAATAGATTAGATTATCAGTCAAGGAGGGGGAGGGGGTAGTCTTTTTATAGAAAGTAACAACCAAACCAAAACCAGTTCCAAAGAACGTAACGACGACGATTCAGCGAAGTCAGCACAGGCTGGGACACACTGGGGTATCTGCCGTCGGGTGGTCCGAGGGGGCAGGAACCCTAAGAGATCCGTTCTTGTGACCTCACCCAACGGTAAAGGAAGAGGTCACGCACTTTCACTTTAACAGGCTGAGAAACGTTGTGGTACCTGACGTCGGATGGTCCGAGGAGGTAGGTACCCTAAAAGGGCCGTTCTCATGACCTCACCCCACGGTAACGGAAGAACGTAACATGGACCTATAATAAATTAAAGAAAAGTAGACCTCATCAGGAAAACTGAAAAACGAAAAATATTGGGAAACTACTCACAGTCAGTCAACAGAATATCTTACAATGTACCAAACTTAAAAAGACAATTGAGTTCTAATCTAAGTTCAATTTGTCAAAATCATTCTAACAAAGTATACACAGTAACCCATGAATGATAAAGTACAGTCTTCGACGAAGTTCAACAATGATAACTTTAGTCAACACAGTCCTGAGGAACGTTGGAGTAACAGACGTCGGACGTCCGAAGAGACAGGAAGTGACAGAGGACCTCAAACAAGTTTGAGTACACGTAACTTGACCACTACGGTAGGTCAGTGTCAGTAGAGTAAGAGACAGTGGGGGAAGAGGAGGACGGGAGTCAGAACCGATCTAAGTCCACTCAACCGAGAAGCGTAGTCCACCGGTTTCACCACCTCGAAGTTGAAGTCGTAGTAAAGAAGGTGACTTATAAGTCCCAACTGAAGAAAATCCTAACTAACCAAACTAGAAAAAGGTCAGTTCTCCGAGGTTCAGAAGAGGTCATGGTGTCAAGCTTTCGTAGTCGAGAAGTCGCAAGTCGAGAAAAATACCAGGTCCAGAGTGCAGGCATGTACTGATGACCCTTTGACATGGAAACTGACATGCCCGGAACCAACCGTTTCACTACAAAGACGAAAAATTATACGACAGATCTAAACAGTCGAAAGGAAGGTTCCTCGTTCGCAGAAAATTAAAGTCACCGATGTCAGTGGTAGGCGTCACTAAAACCTCGGGTTCTTTTATTTGAGACAGTGACAACGGGGAAAAAGGGTAAGACAAACGGCGTCTCACGACCCCGGTCTACGGTACTAGAAGCTAAAAACTTGTGACTCAAAATTCGGTTGAGAAGTGAGAGAAGAAAGTAGGAGGAGTTCCTACTTTCAAGGAGAAGTCAAAGACGGTAGTCCCACCACAGTAGACGTATAGACTCCAACAACTATAAAGAAGACCGTTAAAACTGAGGTCGAACGCGTCGGAACTTAGGTCGGACCGTAAAGAATCCTACATGAGACGTATATTCAGTTTACTTGTCCCACTATCAACTAAGCCGTCATGTGTATGATTTTAACCTTCTTATATGTCTTCTAATCGTACCGGGGACACGTTCCTACTGTGCGTCTAAACACTTCGTCAGGTATGAAAACGAGCTACTGTTGGATCTCCCACCCTACCCCCTCCCTTCACCCCCCGTGTACCCATTTGGATACCGATTAAGTACAATCACAAACCATCTTGGTTACGTTATGACATTGTTAATGAAAGTTAATTTTTATTTTTAATTTACTTATTTATAAATTTTGTTTTTTATTCGTCCCACTGTCATGTATCCGAATTGTATGAGGAAAGGGTTAAAACTTGGTAACAAGGTATAGACTAAGACTGACAACGAAGAACTGGACACATGTCCAAAGAGTCCTTAGCCCATTCCGCCAGGCCATAAGGGTAGAGAAATTCTCAAAAGGCGTCAAACAACACTAGGTATAGTGTCGTTCCGAAATCGTATCAGTACTTCGTCTATAAAAAACCTAACGACGTTTGAAAAGGGGGTTCGGCGCTCATCCTGACGAGGAAGACACCGGAAGAAAAGCACGTTTGTAACCAACACACACACGGACGTACGAGTCAGCACAGGCTGAGAAACGCTGGGGTACCTGACATCGGGCGGTCCGAGGAGACAGGTACCCTAAAGGGTCCGTTCTTATGACCTCACCCAACGGTAAAGGAAGACGTCCCCTAGAAGGGTTGGGTCCTAGTTTGGGTGCAAAGAACACCCAGAGGACGTAACGGTTCGCTAAAGAAATGATGATACGGTGGATCCTTCGACAAACGACGATCACTATAAATAAAACTAGTGAACCCATCCCTTGAAATATAAAATCTAACTCTTCTTCTCTTTGGATGATTATAGGGAGTTAGTCGAATGGGAACTCCCCTCCTCTCGAGACATGTGACTGTCCACGGTCTTTCATTTCATTTTCTGAATCAGTGACGGACGTTTTAGACTCTCTCTTTCCCTCTATAATATCTCCAGTGACAAGTTTGTCTGACAACATCATGTCATAGACATTTTACCTTCACACGTTTTATGTCGTCTCCGATCATCGAAATGGTTTTTTATCGACTCGGACAACCCCCACCCACATGTCCTTAACCCTGCCTAGGTGTCGAAAGAGTCGGACCTTCCGACCCATCTCTTAATTGTCCGCGTATCCGTCTCTCTCTCTCGGTGAATCATCCTACCGTCCGGTACACCTTCCCTCCTTCTCTGACACGGTCTCTCCCGTACCGTGACACCCCGGTAGACGTTCCACCTACCCCCATGTCCTCTACTCCGAGCCAATCACGACTCCACTACCAATCTATCCTTCCAATAAACTAAAATAAGACTTTCAACCCCAAAAGTTTGAAAATTTCGACACTTAGTGAAACAATTTTCCTTTAAAATACGTCCTTAAGTCATATATTTTGTCAATTTTTATCTCGCGACAAACTTTTTAACGGTATCCACTACTCGATAAGATCAAACTCGTCCTCTCTTACAACACTAAATATTACAAATCTCGTCCTACCGTATATCAGTCACACGTCTTTTATAAACAACCGATTTACCTTTCATCTCAAATCAAGGGAGAATCATGTCTCCGTCGTCCAACCTTGATCTTTCCGTCGGTGGTCCGACACGGTCAACGGAGCCACTCTCGACGGCTGGGCTCGACCTCTAACTTACCCCGACGCCCACTCCCAACCTGTGTCTCAACCAACCTGTCACCGAACTTCTCTGATCATGGCACCAGGGTCAAGGTAGGGGTCCCCACACAGTAGGGGTCTCACAAGACCCTTAGATACCTCCGGAAAACCACGGTCTCCAGTCTCCGTCGTGACCGCCTCTCTCCTACCACACCCCAACGACCTACAGTGTGTAGGTAGGACTCCAGAAAGTACGTCCATCCCTTTTTTGACCCTGAATTTAGGTTTGAGTGCCAAAGTGGACAGTTGTGTTCCATCAAAAACGTCTCAATTTTGTACATGGTTCTAAAAATCATCACGGCGACAAGTCTTGGTTCCCTTCAAGTGTGACAAAACAAACTTTGCAACTACTCTCCAAAAGTGACAAACCCTTATAGGACATAGCATAGAATGAGTAGTGGCTAGTATCAATTAACGAATTTGGAGTCGAGCCACAACCAGACACAAAAATAAAACCCAAGACAAAATTGTATATACTGACGGCACAGAAGATCACTCAGGTACGAATTCGTAAATGTAAAACCTTATGAAAAATAATGCATAAATTAAAAACAGAAGAGAACTAATATCAACCCCAGTATATAGTTAATACAAATACCAACATTTAATATAAATACCAACATTCTTCCGTAGTAATAGACACTTAAAGTGGAGTCCTGTCACACCCCCAACATTTCGAGTCACGACACTCCTCCCCCACACCTGGACTGCCCCCTCCTAAGGGTAGGACACTCAGGAGCCTGAGACCGGACCCCCGGCGGGTCTACGTCAGTGAGAAGTAACTCTACTCCTAACGCTGGCCCCACTTCCACATTTACACCCTGCGCGACTCTAACCCGAATGTGTGTCGGAGTTCAATCTTTGCACACCGTCTTTAACACTTGACCCTAAACCTCAACTCCTCCCTTTTATTGTCGTAAAGACCTCTCCCTCCACGAAGTACAGTCGACACCTCGGTCGGCCCGAGTGAGAGACCGGCACGAGACGTGGACACCCCGTGACACGACTTCCATTGACGACAGTGTCGGTCGCAAGAGTAAAGATTTTTCCCCCTAATGTATGAATGGGTAACTTAATTATACCCTTAATCCACGGAATTTTGTACAGTTTATGGACTTATTACGGCTGAATTTTCAACATAAGTTTAATCGACAAGTGGTTTTTAAGTCATTTACGGTTCTTAAAACTTATCTACATACTTAAGATAGTAAACCCGGAATATTTTGTCTTAAAAATACTCTTCTGACTCCCGATCCCTCTAAAAGACATCTGAGTCCTCAGTCTAACATGTCCTTCATTTTCAGACTTAACCGATCCTATCTTAGTGTACGACGGTCTGGAAGGGAAGGTAGACGCCTGGAGCCTGGTCGTCGTCGTCGTAGCGAACCCTCGAACAATCTTTACGTCTGAGAATCCGGAGTGAGACTCTAATGACAAAGTCTGAAACTCAAATTCACTTCAAAGGTCCACTAAGGACACGTATACTTTGGTACTCTTCGTGACCCGACCCTCCCCACTCGACCAGACCAAGTCGTCCCCGCCCCTTGTCCGTCCTTCCGGAACGAACCCCGTCCACGACCCGGCGGTCCGACGACCCGGGCCGGAGGGAGGTCCAGATCGAAATCGTCGAGAGAGGGTGAGAGACCTGGAGTCGAAAGAGTAGACCTCCACTCCGCTCAACCGAAGGCGAGACTATAAAGGCCCAAAAGAGGACCCTTCTGTGAACACGTACCACAAATCCTAAACCTACCACACCCTCCACTCACCTTTAAACCCACCTCGTAGCCCTCACACGAATCCGTACTCATGTGGTACTTACCTTTACCACCTAAAATGATTTCATTTATATAAATCAGTAGGAAAGACTTAAAACAAGTCTTTAGAAATTCTCTGTACAAGAAATTCGTATAGAAGTTTAAATTTCGACCGTTCGACTTCGAAGACACCACTAATAAAAAAGAAATAAACCGAATAAGAGTTCACTTGTATAGTATCAACCTATATAAAATATAATTTAAGATTTTATCATAATGAAAAATTTTTTAGATCTTTAGTGTAAACCGAAGGTGCAAAACAGACTCGAAAGAGCAAAAAGAAGTCTGAAAGACTCCTGGAACTGTCATAGATGATGCACCATGGACGTCCCTAGTACAGATCTTATTTGCCTTAAGGGACCATCGAGTCAACCATTTCTCAGACGGACGACCCGTCCTCTGGAAACAAGTCAGGGACCCACCCCTTCTAGGGGACCTCTTTCTTTACCGTTGGGTGAGGTAATAAGAACGGACCCTTTGGGGTACCTGTCTCCTCGGACCGCCCGATGGAGGTACCCTGGTGCTCTCAGCCTGTGCTGAATGGGCGATTTGGTGGTGGTCCATAATCTATTACAAAACACAAACTAAATATTTAAAAAGAATTTTTATAAATTGAAGGAACTTCAACTTTTTAGATCCAGAAACGGGGAACTCACATCAACGTCACATTAGAAGTCCTTATAGAAGTTGAAAATAGGGTTTGAGTCCAACGGAGTGACTCCTTTTCTCCAAACATTATGTGTTCTCTTTTTTTTCCATACTCCCTTCACCTCTCGAGTCTTCGTACGTCGGTGCTCCACAAGACCTCATCCACCATCACCAGAGGCACCTACCCCGATAATTCCTCACCACGACTCTAGTTCCTTCGGCCTCTAGTGATGGAGGGTCGGGGATCCCCTCCGCGAAACGTCACAGGACGAAGGACGTCTCGTGAAGCAAAACTTAAATTTTAGAAATAAAATTTGTTCCCGACGTAAAACTCAGGACACGAGTGACGGTAGACGAAAAGAGGGTCCAAACCCTTGTACTCCTTTCGGTCGTTCGGACCCTTCCGGTCTCTCTCCCCTCTCCAACAAGACTTCCCCCACCCCTGAGAGAATTCATTGACCGACGTACAGACACATTAGTATTAGAGTAGATAGAAACATGTCAACCAACTCCCCTGGGGTTCTCTCGGAACAGGGACGTTACTCGTCCGAGAGGAGAGATCGACGGGCTCGCTCGAAGAGTAACACCGTCGGAGAGAACCGACTCGTGCCCGAGGCCCCACACACCCGAAGTCATCAACACCGTGCTCCGGAGTCATTAACGCCACGTGTTCGAATCAACGAGGCACCGCACACCTAAGAAGAGTCTGGTTCCCAGTTTGGGCACAGAGGACGTAACCGTCCACCTAAGAAGTAGTGATTCGGTGTTCCCTTCGGGGCTTGGGAAATATCACATCTTAGTAACATCTAAATGACTTCAATCACAGTGTCATGACTCTCAAGTACATAATGGGACAATCGTTTGAAAAAGACATCTCCCGGTCTATCATTCATAAAATCCGAAACACCTGTCTAACAGAAAAGAGCCTTAACGAATCAAGACGGTCACATTCCGTTTTCACCGGTAGCGACCTGTCATTCATTTACTTACCCATACCGATACAAGGTCATCTATAAACAAAACAAAACAAAAAGGGGAAACCATACGGTACACCGAACGCTTTAGAATTAAGGGGTTGGTCCCTGTCTTGAGTCCGGGACCGTCACTTTTGCGGTTCAGAATCGGTGACCTGGTGCCCACTTGAAGGAGTTATTTTGAACTATTCTCGTCCACCGACCAACCTAAAACCAGTCACCTGTAATCAAAAGACTGAGGACGAGTTATGGGAAATGGGTCGGAAGGACTACAAATTAGAATGTGTTGGTCCCATACAAACAGTTTTGCTTCTATGAAACCATGTCACGACGATTGATTTGAGTCTGAAATAAACTTATGCACAGGTAGAAACTAAGCCAAAAGTTAGAACGGAAGTCGAAACACAAACGAACTGTTGTACAGAGGAGTCGGACAATGACAGTCGACCTCTGAGACCTATGAGTAAAACGAGACACTCGAAACAACGGGTTTAACAGGATCGAAACCGGAACACCAAGAAAGTCCATTCGGATACAGAAAACCTATGCAGGAGTCAAAAAGACAAAACTTGAGAAAAACAGAAAAACCGACGTGTCACAAACCCTAATATCAGGGGGTTGGCCCCTGACTTCGACACGGGGGACGTCATCTTGACGTTTCACAATTGGCAATGTAGAACTCCCTTCAGGGAACTCATGAGAGACCGACTCAATAAGACGATATTCCTATATGAGGAGAAGAGAGAACTAGAAAAACACTCCACCACCTACAAATCTAACAAAGGTGGTAAACAAACCGCACTTATTATTGACACACACAAACGATTACCCATAAAAACACTCGTACACAAAAGAAAAGAGGACCGACCCATGGATCCTCACCTTAACCTCAACACAAACTGAAATAGTATTTGGGGGTTTGAATAGTGGCGTCACCGACGTGCTCGAGGTCACAAAGGGTAGTAGCACTAATGAGTCGTAACAGACACACCAATACCGAAGATCACCCACGCCTCACGACGGAGGGAGTACCATTACTATCAGTCGGAGGAAAGTACACAAACAATCACTAAGTGTATAACAACTACTTTGACGATAATCCTGTAAAGCCAATAAAATTTTTAATCAGATAATCCACATACACAAGACCTATCTTCAGGAAACAGTCTTAATAAAATGCGTAGAAAAGAAAGTCATACACTCAACAGAAAAGAAAGTAAGATACTTAAAAAAAAAAATCAGATACTCAACAGAAAAGATTAATTATTTAATCTTAAAAGTTTAAGATTAAATAGTTAAAAAAGAAAATACTAACACGAAAAAAATAGTAGTATAGATTCTGTAAAAAAGGAACGGGTCCCAGTGTTTCCAAAAGAGACTGTAAAAGAAAACGCCCCGTCGCCCCCACCCTCCCTCCCGCAAACACCTTGAAGGGACGGTGTGGGAGACACCATCTTCACACCTCAGAATTGGTGACCTGGTGACCCCTTCGACAAGAATTATAAAAGAAATCCAAAATAACAAATTTTTTAGAGAGACACGATGAAAACAACCACGCGACCCAGAAACAACGACGCACCCGGGACGAGATCAAAGCCGCTCGCCCCCGCGCGAGACCGACGTCGCGCGGCCGAGGAGAGCAACGACTCACACCCGAGCTCCCGAGCGTCCGAAGTGTCCACGCCCGGGGTCCGAGATCCCAGTCGCCAACACCGCGTGTCGGGACAACGAGACGTCGCACACCCTAGGAGGGCTTGGTCCTTAGTTTGGGCACCGAGGGAGTAACCGTCCACCAAAAAAAAAAAAAAAAATTGGTGTCTCGGTGTTCCCTTTGGGACAAAACCTAAAATATAAATCTAAATACTAGGTAAAACTTAACTAAAAAACGAATACCACACTCCGTAATTAGTGTTGAGAACAAAACACATACAAAATCGTGATAAACAACTTTCCTACAGGAAATAAGTAACTTAGCGGAAACAGGAACATATTTCTTAGTCAACGAATGTATACACACCCGAGTGAAGACCTGGTAATAGGACAAAGTAATAACTTGAACAGACAAAAATCCGATTATGGTGTGACAGAACTAATGATATTAAAACAGTATTAAGAATTTTAATTTATTACAATCACTATAAGTGAGACGGATAAAATACAAGAAACATGAAGGTATACCTAAAATCTTAATACAACTCTAAAACTTACCCTAACACTCCTTATATGTCTAGAACACCCTTTAACTGGAAAATTATCATAAATCAGAAAAAACAAACAAATCTAAAATAAATCACAGAGTGTCTTTTTAAAGTACAAAAAGTCAAACCCAGGATGGAAAACAACCTAAAAAAGGACTTCGTAAAATATGAACAAAGGATACGACAACATACAAAAATTTTAAAAATTAGTAAATTTTTTAACAAAAAATGACACGAAGCGTCGGACACCCTAGAATCAAGGGGTTGGTCCCGAGGCGTCACGTGGGGACGGTCCCGTCAGGTACGTCAGCATGTAAAATTTTTCTAAGGTCAACAGAAAACGATCAAATATCTGTACGTCAACTCCAAATATATAACTAGAATATAGGACATTAATAGGATTTAAGTGAAAAAATCGTTATAAAAACATCTAAGGTAACCCAAAAGTTGTATCTACTACACTACTACAGACATTTATTCTGTCAAAACGAACAAAGACTAGACCCATGGAAAATAAAAAGAACGGAATAACGAGCCAGATCTTGAAGGGTATTTTGCAGTTTATCTTCGTTGGTCTCGTCAGTAGGAACAGAACAAGAAATAGACTCCCTTTTCGTAAGTCCGAATAGTGGGAAAATAAAAATAAAAAAAGGATTTCAATAAATCTTCATACAATTAAATCAAAGTTTATGAACCCTTAGACAGTCTCTCAAAAGACAATAACTAAAGATTGAATTAAGATAAAACCAGTCTGTTCATCTCAACCGTAGAAAAACATTTGAAGAGTATAAGTATTAAAATTACGTTTTAATTTGACTTCTTTTTTCTAAATGTCACTTATACTTTTGTACATGTACAAGAATTATATATTCTTCTGTAATATTGTTATTCTCGTTTACATTATCAACTCTTTCAGTTCTTGTACATCTCTTCGTCGAGTGATTTTCTGCATTGGTCATCGGTCGTACGTACACCCCTATACAAACAGAAACGATCACCCCAACAGACAACAAAAACAGATAATAAAGGAAAACCCCTATGTACGGCGGAGATGAGGTGCCCAAGAACGGAGTTCACCCGTAGGAAATTTCGACTAACTCTGAACATAACACCAGGTATTGTACCCGAACGATCAATAAATTACATATGAACTTTTCTTACACACCAGACGATAGCAACCGACCTCAAAAGAAATTTACAGACAAGTCCTCGAATCCATGGAAATTTGTGTTTTTCACTTTATACTGTATCTAAGAAAAGAGAAAGGGGTTTACACATTACACTCAGGAATCTAGGACGGTAGAGAAAGACGATCGACTCCTCTTGTCAGAGGACTAATCTTACTGTCGAAACTCGACCTTCCGGAATAAAGTAATCACGTAATTGGTCGGTGTCTCTAATCGAATAACCGATGAATTATTAATTTACTTCAACCAACATTAAGAAACTCGTATGTGTCTTGAATCATTCAATTGAGAAACAACGGGTCATAAGGACTCCACAAGTACATACTTATGTCTCCTCGGATTTTAGGAACTTTTGATACTCTTTTCTACAAAGTCAATTAAAGTTCCCTGCTAGAATAAATTCTCCGTATAATTTATTTTTGTTTTAATGTCTAAACCTTTGATCAAAAGGCTGAACTTATAAGGAAATAATTGACTAGAACCTCAGAATTGTCTTCTTGAAGACATGGTCGTGAAGATAACCGATCGGTCAAAATGAGAAACTCCTCCAAAGTGATTTCGTAAAGGAACCAATAAAGTATAGGAAGTTCGTCGGAACATTCTGTGTCTCCTTCCAATCACCTTCTCTTCCGACGTGATCTACTATCTAGTGACCACCACTTGGTTCCTCCCTGATCTTAAGGTCTCTACTCTCTGGAACCCATTCCACTACCCGGAGACCACCGACTCCTTTAAGTCTACGTCTTTTCAACCACCAACAGACTGTCGTCCCACGGTACGGGGAGTTTCCCCGAAACTGTCAGAGCTCTGTAAAAATCAACGGTGTTCAACCCTGTCCCCCGGGGGATCATAGGTCACCAATCTTCCGGTCCTCTAACGGTTTATAGGTGTCAGGGGTCTTGTCTTGTCACGAGACCCGGTTTTACAGTTATGACGACTTAAATTCTTGCCAGACACAAGTCAAATAGAACTCAAAACTAGTCTTGGACCTAGATTTTGACGAAGGTCACTACATGTATGAGCGGTAGTCGACGAGAATAAAAAGTAAGAAAAGTTGAAGGAAAAATTTTCTAAACTTCATTTTAGGTGTATTGTATTTCAATTGGTAATTGGTGAAATTTTACATATTAGGTCACCGTAAATCATTTAAGTCATACAACACGTTGACGATAGAGAAACATCAAGGTCCTATATAGGTAGTGAAGTGTTCCTCTGGAGTGTGGGAAATCTCTTGAGAGGTAAAGGACAGGGTCGAGACCGGTGGTGATTAGACGAAGACAGACACTCCTCACAAAAAAAAAAGAAAAATTTTACAGAGACACCTAAGATTTAAGAAAAATATTCCAAAAAATCTTTATTTGTCCTACTTTTCAGTCCTCGTACCTGTCCTGTAGACCCCAGGGGTAAGAAAAGACAGTCACTACCCCCCTTTAGTAAGTAGACTGGAAAAGGGAAATAAATACACCGACGACCGGGTCATCGGTCTTATAAAAAGACGAAATGTACTCAGACTTTAAGATCGGGTGTCAGACAAACGAGTCTCAAAAATTCCTACAGACACTTTCAGCGAGTCAGCACAGACTGAGAAACACTGGGGTACCTGATATGCCAGGTACCTTAAGAGGTCCGGTCTTATGACCGCACCCATCGGGAAGGGAAGAGGTCCCCTAGAAGGGTTAAGTCCCTAACTTGGGTTCAGAGGGTGTAAAGTCCGTCTAAGAAATGGTCGACTCGGTGGTCCCTTCGGGAACCTGCAGATATTGTCTTAAATTAAAGAGTGACTAAGAAAGAATGGGCCATACGAAGACTCGGTGAAGGCGTCCATGACTTGATTTACAGGAATGTGACTACACGAACTTTAATCCTTGACTTCACTAATCCCTCCATTTAAGTAGGGTAATGATTTGTATTTACACAAACCTTAGTAAATCGTGGATTGAACATAACGAAACATTAATTTTTGTTTCTGTTCATATAAGGATGCAAAAGTAAGGACGAATTTTGGGACGTCACCGACGAAGAACCCAAATCTCATTTGAACCTTAAGGAATGGTAACACATTATCCCAGAGGTGTCCGAGACGAAGGTGAGGACCGGACAACGAAGGAGAGGGACCGAGAACCACATCCGTGTCCTCGGGAAAAAAGAGTACTTCCTAGGGTCGAGGAGCTCCGGAGACGTGGTCGTCAACGGAGAGAGACCTCCCGTATCCCTCTGTACGGAACATGACCAAAAGTTTAGAATCGAGTGTACAGTAGAGTGTACACTTTGGACGTGACTAATAGGACAGGCAGATACCGAACAACATTTTTAAAGCTCACTCATGACACCTCTCTTATTATGTCGTCTAAGGGTAATGTGTGCGAAAACAAGTGCCAGTCGGTCAAATCTCGCCGTGACGGCGAGAAGGACGGACAGCGAGAGACAGTATGACGAGAGGAGTCAAAAGAAAAGGACGTCAACCGTAAAAAAACACATGTGGGTCCTGACGTTCAAAAAACTCGTCATTAGAACAGACAGGATAAATGAGAACGGACCTTGTACAAGAAACAGACACATGTATCATCCACGAGTCATTTATAAATGACTTACTTACTTACTTTACTTTATTTGAAGGAGTTTAGTCTCTGACACGGATCACGTATAAACAGAAGCATTGACACGGACTATGTCTCGACGACGTGTGTGTCCAAGGAGGAGAGGAGAGGACTGTCATCTAAACACCTACATCACTGGGTGCACGCCCCGAAGACACTGCCCTCCTTCCGCTCATACGGGACGTAAACGAAAGTCTAACGAGACGAACATATCATTCTGACCTCTAAAAAAGGACAACGGTAGAAGAGCACCATAAATCAGAGTGAACAACAGACGAGTATCCATCTGAACATTGAGTATGATCTTCGGGTGCAAATAGAAAGGAAGGGACTAAGCAACAAAGATCTTGAGACCTTCCATTCTAGTACATCCAAGTTGAGGGTAAAATGTCTACTCCTGAAACGGGTCTCAGCGTGTCATTCCACCACCCAAGCCAACCCCGACCTTTACTCTCGGTTCGGATCGTCAATTTTTATGAAATATTAAAAGAGAGACAACATATAAAGACTCAAGACACAATAATCAACCTGAGACATTCAAAATAATCAAGGAACACTAGTCCCCGATACATGAGACTCATGGACGACATCGAAAATTGTGGTTCGTATCTGATTACAAAAACCTGATCCTCCGATTACATTCTCGTAACGACATAAACTCTCAATTAAATCACAACATGGCGACAAAGAGGGACGAAATACCCTTCTCTGAGAACCTCCTGTCTCTAACGAACGAATACGTATCCCATGTATGTCCTTGACTCTTACCCCGCCCACTCTACCCCTCCCAATTGTCTTCCGGTGTCCGCCTCCGAAACGAGAAACCTCGCTCAGGTAGTGAAGGACGACAGGTCAGGCCACACTTTCTGGTAGACCCGGAGGGGAGTCGTCTACTTGCACTACATCACCTACACTCTACGTTTTCGACCCAAAACGACTTTCATTAACAGTCCAATCTATCTAGACCTTTATAGGTCACGTCTCTGCCCTAACTTTACCCGTTTTTTCACATTACTAATAAATATTAATAAAACTCGGTCACATCTAGATAAATATAGTACGTCTGTATATAACTTATGAAAATTTTATACACCGTAGCAATATTGTAACGAAATACACACACACACGAGTCGACACAGACTGAGAAACGCTGGGGCGTCTGACATCGGGTGGTCCGAGGAGACAGGCACCCTAAGAGATCCGTTCTTATGACGTCACCCAATGGTAAAAGATGAGGTCCCTTAGAAGGACTACGTCCTTAGTTTGGGTCCAGAGGTCACAGAGGACGTAACCGTCCACCTAAGAAATGGTGACTCGGTGCACCCTTCGGGTAATATTGTATAATATATCAAAATAAAGAAAAATTTCAGTATATATTACTTGTAAAAGACACAATTATGAGTCATGACGACATCTTTAGTCATTCACCACAAAAACAAACAGTACCGACTATAAGGTTATTAAATGGAGTAAAGAAAAACGCACAACTTACTTACTACTAGTCATCGACACCGACGTCAAAACCACAACATTGATCCATAACATTGATCCTCAATGTTATTTAATGGAAACCCTTTCCCATTCAAGACACATAGATCAGACCAAGGGGTTTCATTCCGGTGTCCTTAACAGTGGCAACTCTGAGCCGTCACGTCGGTTCCGGTCAGCAAAAGAATCTCGATGTAAAGTAAGACACAAAGACTAAAACGAAACGTAAAAGTAAGGGACGGGATGGGACGTGGGACGTCGATGAAGACACGACACACACGGATTTCGTCCGAACCCGAAACCGCACCGCGGGTAAGCGTCCCGACTTCTCTGACTCGGAAACCGAGGGTCACGTCGTCATAGTGAACCACCAAAAAGGGAAACCCCCTCCCTATGCTCCTGGGAAAGTCTAGGGAGGCCAGAAGTCGTCTAGATTGACTACTTTCTATCTTTCTGTGGGAGACGGGTCGTCGGGGACGGGACACTACACCCCAGTCGGTCATTCGGGAAAAAAGACCTCGGAGCCGGTTGGCGTTTACTCCCAAAGACTCCAACCCTACCAACATAGACCTTCAGACGACATAGGGCGTCTCGAGAACGTCAGTGAGTTCTTCGAACGCGTACTGAACGGTAAAGGTAATCCCCACACGACGGAAAGAGACCCCGAGTCGGTGGAGGAAAGAGGGCTACCCCACCCGTGACGTCACAAATACGTGGACGAGAGACAGGAGGTTCTACCTGACGTCAGTCTGAAAAAACTAATCGGTAAAATGTCAAAAGAAGTCCTTTGTGAGAAATTTTGGCGAGACTCCACCTCTCTCAGACCCGAGTCGGGGTGACGGCGAGAACCCTGTGTGTCTGGAAAGGAACTGGAACAAGCTTTGTGTAGGGGACGTCTCGGGTACCCGACCAAAATCTACTCCCTCTGGACACTAGTAACACTTGGAGGATATTTCCCTAGTCTTAGTTTTTCAGTAAGAACACCCTCTTGTCTCTTTCGTTCAAGTATCAAGACTGGAACTTTCGACCTCACACCCCTTTTGTCCTTGTTCGACACAGGAGTGCCACGACCTCCCCACGCAGAAGGAACGTCCCAAGGGAAAAGGTCCGCGAATGACCAGTTCTGGAGTTCACTACGAATCTGAAGCGAAGATTGACGAGATTAACCTAGGAATTACGTGACGAGACAGGACCGCAATCCGCTGGACAAGCCACTGTGAGCGACAGGTTGGTGACGAACCGCGCGAGGGGACGGAGGAGTGGGGAGTTTGTGTGTGCGAAGCCTGCGAGACGAGACTCATCGTCCCTTCACCCCCAAACCGGAATCTCCTGGCAGAGACGACGTCCTGGAATCCGGGTCAAAGGGTAAACCCTGAGTGAGACTGTAAAATCTGGCTGGGAGGAGAGGTCTACAAGACTTTCGATCAGGTTCAAAGTGTATGTAAGTGAACCTTCTGTCTCAGATCTTAGTCAGGTTCAGAGACCTTCTGTCCCAAAGTCTACTGGTTCAAAACTCCACATAACGTTCATAACAATGACTACACTTAATGGAATCAACCATTTCTTACATGGATTTTCCAATTAAACTCGTCTACGTCTACATTAGAAAAACGAGTGAGCGATCCTACCCTCTTCTGAACAACCCCATTCCTCAACCTCACCTAGTATCGAGTAGCCCGGGGTCAGACAGGCAGTAAGTGGAATCGGGAAGAACCGCTAGAAAGGAAAGCCCCGTACGAATGTACACACTCCTTAGACATTGGTCACTACTTAAGGACTTCACACCAACATTTTCAATTCTCAACGGATATGTGTTGAGAATTTTATGAAGAATGATTTAACAGAGAATAAATCTACCACCTTTTCATACCGCCACTGAGTCAAGTGAATCTTCGGTAAACATAACCACGGAAAACACACATCGTCACCCGGGAATTCACAAACTTATGTACTTAGCTATCTACTTTGCTAAAAGAAGAACGGTCACTTTACACGGACAACTGTCCGTGAACCGTAAAGCAGGCTCAGAGACTGAAGTCACAGGAAAAAGAAGGCAAGAATCTTCCAAGTCATAAGACGGGACGGAAAAACCGGGTCACAAAAGTAAGTCATACGACGACGAATAATCCACTTGACGAAAGGACGATGTGTAAAGTTTATTTCTGAGAACTTTGAATCTCATTAGGTATACATTTAACCCTGTCCTGACCGTAAAACCCATATTGAGTGACCTTGCGTCCGTCATACTGTCCAGAACATTAAAGGAAGTATAAAATATAACAAGGAGATCTCTCCCTGGGTATCTGTCTATGGTAAAAGATTTACTAAGGTCTCCTCACGAAATGTCACGGATAAGGTGATTCGGGATCCAGAGAAGGTCAATAAAGTAACACAACATTTTGAGTACCATAAGTTCTATTTTAACATTAAGGGGACATCTTTATTAAGGTATTTTCTCCTATGTTCCATGTTTTGATAACATGTCATAGACTTTAGAGGGGAAAACGATATTTGATCTCTCTTCCCTTTGTTTACAAACATGTAATATCACCTTTTCTCTCTAGCACAAGAAGGTTTACACGCACGTACTTCATCATGGTGCACCCTTGATAGACCCCGAAGGGTCCACCGCAATCGTCATTTCTGGGGTGGACGGTCACGTCCTCTGAATTCTCTGGGTTCAAGTCAGGGAGCTAGCCCTTCTAAGGGACCTCGTCCCGTACCATCGGGCGAGGTCACAAGAACGGACCTCTTACGGTACCTGTCTCCTCGGACCGACCGATGTCAAGTGCCCCGACGTCTCTCACCCTGTACTGACTCGCTGAAACGTACGTCGTACACTTGATAGACCCCGACTTCAACTTTACTCTATTACACCACCGGTTTACGTAGACCTTGAGAACCTTTGTTGCACTGGATATCATATCACGTAGTTTCATGTCATTTTTAGACTTTTAGATCCTAAAACATAAGGTCTTTCAAGACTACCACATCGTAGACACACGATTGGTGATCCGTATGTTTCCAAAAATGACATTACTATAAAACAATACCTATCCGTTTCACGTAAATAATCTTGACAAACCGAACGATCATTCTAATTGTTTAGCACTATCTAGAATCGACTTATTCTCTCATATAAAGTGACAAGAACTATTTAAACGGTAAAATACATTATGTCAGACCTTCACTATATGACATAAGTCAACACTAATAGAGTTTTCAGAAAACTGGAAAAATAAAGTATATATTAAACACAACCGGAGTTCAGTCATCGTCTCCACATTATTATCACCTAACACCATTGAAATCACTATGGTGGTCTTTCGTCGTGATTATTTCACTGAACTTATTCCATTTTGGTCTTTACACTGGTAAGTCCTAAAGGCATATCCAATAGATGTAACGGACCATATGTAAAAAAAACATAAATTTAAAAATTTAACTTTATATCAACTAAATGTCACAACACAAAGACGAGATGTCGTCACTAAGTCAATATGTATTGATTTTTTTAAAAAAAAGGTAGTATTGAATATCCTATAACTTATATCAAGAGATACGACATACATCCTGGAACATCATATACCATAATTAAAAATATATATTCCAATTATCAATAAAGTTACCCTTTTCTTTGAACATGAAATGAGACTGAGTAATCTAAAGAGGGTCGGCCGTAAGTGTCGGGAAGTCAACGTATGTCGTGTCGAGGGCGTGGTCGGGTAAGTCATCTAGGAGAAAATGTTCGGTAAAGACGTCATGATTTCTTAAGGAGACAGACATAAACACCAATAAAGAATTATATTCTACTACTATTAGTTGACAAAAGTTATTTTAGCATGCACGTACGACAACACAATATATATCGAGTAAAAGCAATGGGATGTAAGATGGTAACTTTACAGGTGACGTGTCTCGCTTTCTGTTCCTCCACAGACGACACCGTCAGGTCCGGAGTGACCTGGTCGTCAGTAGGGCGGAGACGAGAGTCGGACGAACCACCACCCCTCCTTGTACGGACCATCGTGGAGAAGGACTCTACTACCAACACAATACTCACTCAGACTCAAACCTCTACTTTTTACGACTGAAGTCGTCAAATCAAAATAGAGACACAAACCAAATAAGACATTTATTACAGTCCGAAGATTAGACAGTCAGTAGGTAGGTAGGTAGACATCAGGTGACTCTCGGTCGAAGGAAGAAGGTAAATTTAAAACAAGTGACCTCTAAACTCCGAAGTAGTGACGGAGGACTCCGGTTCCAAAAGATCATATGGCTACTACAGACCCTTCTTTGCAAAATCCTAACAAAAATGACAAAGGTCTAGTAAGGGTAAGACACAACCTCTCCGACTTTACCACTTTAATACTTCGGTCGTCAATCACGATTCCCTTAACTCACGGGACAAATGACTTTATGGACACTTGTGTCGGGGAAATTACCACTACTTAAAGTACATTTTATAAACTTGGATCCGTCGATTCCTATAAACATCCCAGTTTCCATTCAATCTCTGTGTTTCTTTCCTCATCACTAAAAATATAAAATAAATCACGAAAAGTTTTACTAATGATTATGACTTAAATCTTAACGAACTGAAACACTCTTCACCTCACATGTAGAACAAAAGAAAAAGACATGGAAATAATAAAGAATGACTAAAAACATAACCAAATGAACCGACAGTTTATAACTATTTATAGAAGGGGAGTCATTACGGGACTTACTGTCTCACCCACTCCGTTACCTCCTGCAATCAACGCCCGAGCCCGAGATTTAACGGACCTAAGTCTGGAGTCAGTGCGTCACTTACCTACCTATGACAAACAGATTATTGAAGACGTCAAGCCTGAGAATCTAACAATGTCACGAAACGGAAAAAAAAAAAATTCCATTATTTCATGGCCACTATAGTCTACACGTTCTAACACTAATCCCCCGATCGGAAAAATTTCAGAGGACTATATATTACAGTATAACTTCAACAGTCCACGGAAGAAAGTGTTGTCTCCTTGAAGAAAATTCTTAAATTTTAACGAAGTAGTGCATCCAAACCACTCACAAAACGGGTAGGAAAAAGAACTCCTTCTCTGAATTAAAGACTACCCGAAAGAATGTATTTAAGTCGTTCAAAGACACCATACTTAAGTTTATCTCTCGTGTAAATCTATTTAAATTTATGACCGGTCGGTGTTGGTAACCCAGTGGAGAACCGTTAATTCAAAGTGAAATATTTTAACCTTCAAAAGACCTGTCATGAACGAAGAACCTCTTCGTTATTAATGAAAATCAAGGTTCCTTATAAAAAACATCGTTGAACTATTGAACATCAATCACTTTTATAGTCTAATTAAGTGACCAGTTCAAAACGTTTTTCACTCCCTTTTTACAATTTAGTCACAGAAACGATGTCAGAGACAAATCCCACTTTCCATTTAACACCGAAGGACCTCAAAGGAACCTTCACCTTGAAGACCCATCGGTCCTAAAGACATATAACGTTTCAAGTGGTGACATGGTGACAAGTACTTAAATACCGGATTTGAAACTTAAATGAATAAAACTCTTTTTTAGATGTATCTTACACAAATTGAAGGGTTAGAATTCTTTTTTTTTAATTAGGTGAAATAATTTATATGTCAACGTATAGTTGTCAACCTATGTGGACACATCGGTCGTGGGTTTGTTTTATAGTTGCTACCGTAAAGGGATTCTCAAGGAGGACGGGGAATCTCACTATAGTCGGGGGAGTTTGTGTGTGTGGTCCTGGTGCGTCAGTCCCCCACTCGTAGTCTTGGGATGTATGCGCAAGAAGGGAAAGGGGGTCGGATCACCCCCTGTATGAAAGTAGACCGGGGTCACTGACGTAAGAATCCGAAGGACGTACCGTCGTGTACCACTTAGAGGAGAGGGGACTCGGGGAATACGGAGACGGGGTTGAAATCACCAAGGTACACATCCGAACCCCCACCCCTGAGAACAAGGTCGAAAGATTTTGTTGATCGAAAGAAGAAATTTTTTTAAATAAAAACAGAAACGACCCAGAAGCAACTACGCATCCGAAAAAAAAAAGAAATCACCGACTCTCACCCCCAAGAGTAAAACTCTCAAAGCCATCAACGACGAGGGCCCGAGGTCTCGTGTCCGAGTCATCAACACCGCTCTCCCGAATCAACGACGTACCGGACACCCTAGAAGGACCTAGTCCCTATATTGGGCACAGAGGACACGACCGTCCGTCCGAGAGATGGTCCCTTCGGGCGTGACTGAAAAATTCTCGAACAGAGACCGACAAGTCTAGTACAGTCTGATGATCGATGACCCGTTGAGACGAAAAAAAAAAAAAAAAAANCGTGAAGACAAAAAAAAAAAAAAAAAAAAAAACGGTAAAATCGACGTCATATAGAAAGTATCTACTCAAGACAATTGGACCCGTCTGCATGTCATCCCACGATCTACTACTTATAGACGAGATCGTTGGACCACTTGTACGTGCACCTCAGACAACCGCACGAGGACGGAAAACGACGGGATGGGTACTGGGGCAGGGCACCCAGGACACCGGTAGTAAGGTGGACAACGAGAAGACAACGGGGGTCAAGAGGCTCTCGAAGAGACTCGACAGAGTAGGAACGGGCCAAGCAGTGAGAGATTGGGAGAGGGGAGTTGGGGGTCATGGGGGCACAGAGAGTCCGTCACTAACTAAGGGGGAGGAGAGGACGGTCGAGAGAGGGTCACCCCGGCGCGCCGTCTAACATTACGACCCCTTTCATCCCAAGACGGGACTCGAGATCAGTGCGACACGTCGCTCCTCCTGCTGCCGTTCGAAATAACAGGGACACCCACACCGACGTCACAGAGACACCAAAAGTCTTCTACCGTTAATGACTTCTGTCAGTGAGGAGGATATATTCAGTATTATTAGTACCTGCTAGTGACGGTGGTAAATCTAAATAATAAATCGTGTCAATGCCATTGTATGTAGTAATTTGCATACAGTCTAATTGAATGAAACAAACCGGTTGTGTCATCGCAGACACTTACGGCACAAAGGATCAAACAACGAGTCTTTCGGGACCACTTTCACTGTCATCACTACTGGAAACTTATCCTAGTATTGAGGTAGTAAATATGTACAAAAACCATCGAAAGACTTCCGAAACAAAAGTGACTTCGCCCCCATTTTCTTTGAATAAAGGACACAGGCAATTTATACGGAAGAAAGAGTATAAGAAAAGGTAACACCAAATGATGTCCTATAACTCATAATAAGTCAACTTACAACTAATGTCCGATCACGGGCATGTCATCCCGGAACGACACATAGGTAGGATACATGCCATCGAACGCGGACGCTTAGGGACGGAGGGTCAGGAAGGGAAGGGGTGAGGGGAGGGAACCGTCGGGGTCCGGACAAGAGATCCAGAAACTCAGACAAAGACAAAGTATCAAGTGAAAGGGCGTAAAACCTAGGGTGCACATTCACTACAGTGCGCCACGAAGAGAAAGAGAGGGACCGAATGAAGTGAATCACGATAACAGAGATCCAGGAAGGCACAACGACGTTTATTACGGCCCAAGAATTATGTGGAACAAAGTATCTCGAGAATTTTGACGAGACTAAATCCTTTGTAGCAATAAAGAAAGTACCTAGTCCTTCGACTTCGAAGCTAATGACTCAACTTGACAAAGAGGGCCAGAACTCCGATAAACCGACAAAATCTACTTCTATCACTGCGGGTAGAACGTCCCAACAACCGTCCTAATGTCGATCACGTACACACTTCGTAGTCCGTCCGTATCGCGGACTGTGACTCTAATAATGTGTCTGTACAGGACAAGAGTCACTCGACTACCAGATCCAGTAGGAGGTGCTGCAGGATCAGAAACGAATTTAGGCAATTAAAGAGCCCCTCCAGGTAAGGAAAAACTTGGAGTCGTATTTTACTAAACATATATCTACAACTTATTGATGGTAGTCATGAAACGAAAATATGTGACGATAAGTTGGACTTAAGTCATGTGATTTTTTTCCATAAAGGTAAAACTTAATAACCTCGTAATGAAATTTTACTTTTTTGGTGGCATTGGTGTTAGTGTTGGTTTTTTAGGTCTGATGTGAAGGACCATAAAAAAGTTTCTGAAGAAAGAAAGACCATTGTCAAGTAACTCCATCAGTGTTTGGTGTGTTAAACGGGTAAATTTTATACGTTAAATAACCAAAATCACGTAGGTGTCTCGACACGTCGGTAATGGTGTTAGTTACGACCTTGTAAAAGGTGACGGAGATTGTCTTTGAAGGCTGAAAACCTGTCAGTAAGAGATGAGGGAAGAGGGTGAGATAGGAGGTCTTTGAAGACTAGAGGAAGGACACAGACCCAAACGGTCAAGATCTGTAAAGACCATTTGCCTTATCATGTTTACACCGGAAAACACTGACCGAAGAAAATGAATCCCCGGAGACACGATCTGTCCACAATCATGAAGTGGAGAAACGACGGTTCCTCACAAGACCAAAAACCTATGTGATGTAAAACAAATAGGTAAGTACTCGACTATCCGTAAACTCAACAAAAGTGAAACCCGGTAACACTTATTACGACGATAATACTTGTAGTACATATTTTTGGAAACACACCTACATCCATAAGTAAAGAGGACTTCTTGACGGTCTGAAAAGGGTTCACCGACGTGGTAAAATGTAAAGGTGGTCGTTACACACTCCCAAGGTAGGAACGGTAAAGGAGTCATTGTGAACGAAAATAGACAGAAAAACTAATATCGAAAGTTTCTGAATGTGTAACTGGATCTACGAGGTCCCTCCAGATGTCTGCATCACGGACCGCAAAAGGGACCATGGAGAAACGATGAGAAACGAATGCATAGTACCCTTTACCCTCCCAATTGACTATCTCACCATAGTGACCAATTTCAGTTCCACATACACTTCCGATGTAGGTTTTTCAAGAATCTTTGTGAAAGTATACATTAAACACAGTCATTGTCAACTGTCTAAAGTATCCTTACGACAATCACATTACGGGTCCCAAACAGTTTTCAAATACACCTCTTGACTACTTCCATAAATTTTGAACCAGTCATTATATAGTACAGAACTAAACCAGTCTCTCCAATTTTAATTCTGTAAGAAGGGTAGTAAAGTAACAACAACAATTGTAAGTGTATACTAGCACACGTAAAATTTCCTCCCCTATAAAAAAGTTTCCTCCACTTTTAACAAAGAAACCCACCCCACGGGACTTCTCCTCTCACTGACCATGGTGGTCCGGACGAGTGGAACCTCTCCTCATGGCTGGCCGGACAGGACGTCGGACCCAGCGACAAATGACGCCAACGGTTCGCCGCACACTGCCGTCCCTGAGGGCGTCTCGGTCCACCCACTGAACACTACCTCACTACCCCATCCGACTCGAGGTCGACCACTCGACCTCCCACACGCAGAGAAGACACCGACTTAGTCGACGTCGACTTAGAACAGTGTCTCTTGGTACCCCCGTCTCAATCTCGAAGACTAACAAGTTCTCCACTCTCTAGGTCTGAAGATTTTTCAATGCGTTGGTCACTTTGTTTTGTCATTTTGACAACTGGTTTGTTTATAAAGAAGTACGATGGTCGAAGATTAGAGAATCCATAGTGTCTGGTCAACTGGGTATTTGGAAAATTTTAATACACTACTCCCGCCTGTCGGGGGTGTGTCCTTACGACAACAAATGCTCGGAGTCTGTAACCGTCGTTCTAACGTTCCACTCCATCTTAACCCTCCGTCCGGACACGAACCATCCGATAGCCGACGCGAGCAGAGTGTCACTCCACGTCGTGGAGAAGAGAGAAGCGGCGTAAATCTTTCGGACCCCGGGGAAAACTCGACATGTCTCGGATTTTTCCGTCAAAAGACTCCTTAATTGTTCACTCTAACCAACGACTTGTTCAAAAACAAATTATGTTACCTTTAAGACCTACCTAGTATTTATGTAAATCGGACTTAATCTGAGTGATAGACAACGGACCTAACGGAAGATGTCCTGGGGGGTTTTTTACTTTGACAACCCTCGTCCTAGGGGGTTGAATTGGACGACTTTACCAATAAAAGAGACCAACAGGACAGGGGATCTGATATGTCACAGAGAGACTCGTACTTGAACATACAGTCTACGAGACTTTATGTACCATTATTTAATCTAAGCCCCGGTAGTATATACTCAATAGTCATTAAGGACTTCCATGACCCGTAGTCGTTTCTATTTAGGAGATTAAAGTGAAAGAACCTTACGTTAAACGACAATGAAAATTAATACGAATCAATGTCAGTTTCGACAAACGATTCAAAATCCACCTCACAATGTCGAACGTGATAAAGTATGACGGACAAAGACCGAGTAGTCCTGTGTAACCTCTCTGAACTTTTCTGAGTCAGTCAATTCTAACAAATGCACGAAGGACAAACAGGGGTGGAAACTCAACATAGAAACATTTACACGAACTAACGGAAAGAAGTCTACGAATCCGGTACAAGGAAAACTCACTCAATTAATGCGAAACCCATTGACTAAAACTTTTGGGTACAAACTTGGTGACGATTGAGGTGTCGAGAAGAGAGTCCACCTCCATGGAGGATGCGGACGAAGAGTCCGACTGCCTCAAAAGAGGTGTGTCCCGGCAGTAGTCCGTCCTCTCCAACATAATTATCAGGACGTGCGTGAGATCTCCTTCCCTTCCTCCTCCCAAATTCCCGACCTAGGGGAACACTCGATGGGGACGAAGACAAAATCCCATTAATTAATCAAGGGAACCGAACTCGACTTGAAACCCGAGACACAAGACAAAAAAGCAAGGGTCAGCCGTCGGAAATCCGTGTCCGACCCACCCCCACCCCAAATATAAAGACCCCACCTCAAATATAAAGTCCAGTAGGGGTTTACTTACTTCATTGGCCTCATGTCACGAAAAAATTCGAACCGGAACTCCGACCTTTTACCCGGTGTCTTCCACTTTTGCAACGGGAATCTTAGGACCACGGAACACGCTAGAGAACCACATGAGACTCCTGAAGTCAAAGACCCGTAACCCACCCGACACTCACAAACGAGGGTCCAAGAGACCGCCTAGCAAACACACTATTCCACCAGAACGAAGAGAGACGGTGAGACGGAGGGAAGGCCGAGGGGGAGGGGAGGGGGAGCCGGAGGATTTACTCCATGTAGGGGGAGACGAGGGTCTGCAGAGGTAGAGGGGCCAGGACGGGCAAGGCTGTCTCGGTAGTAAATAGTTCAACAAAGTGCGCAACAGCCCTCCCCCCGGGACCCCTGAGCTCAAACAAAGCAGGGAAACAACATCGAGGTGTCCTACCCGGTCGAATCAGAGGTCGGTTGACGACTCGCAACGACCGGAGGTCCTCGTTTACAATTTCCCCGGAGGAAAGTAGACACACGGCGACGGAGTCAGAATCAAATTTAAGGTCGAAGAACCTTGACATTAGTGGGACATGTGTGAGAAAAGACCTATGTATACCGTAGCACTCTCAGAGACAAGCCATGAAAAGAAGGGGGGTGGAGTCAGTGACTCTTGGACCTCTGTCCAAAAAGAAGAAAGAAACAATAAGAAACAGGTAAAAGACAAGAAAGAAGAAATACTAGAACGGAAAAAGAATCACCATCCAATAGTATCTATCTAAATAAATCATTCCCCTCAAGGACGAAAATAGTCTGTATCAGAAGAATCCACATTCTATGGGTCCACAGAAAAAAAGGACTGCAGTGTGACAAGTGATAGTCGTCTTTATATATCTACCATATCCCAATTTTTTCGAAAATTTTGAACAGTTGGAACTTTCACGTTCTCATAATGACGGACACTGGTCCCCAATACGTTACAAAGGTTTTCACAGATTGTTTCATCTTCCTTCTAGCATGAATCTACACCACTCTCGTAATTGGGTAGAAGTAACGGGTATCGTTACTTTGTATCTACGACAAGTCACATTAAATTATCTAATTTTCCTGTCACAAATAAAACACCCCATTCTCTTCAATTCTGACATTACAATGTTCCCAATACTCCTAAAAAAAGACACTAGAACCTCATAAAGGGAGGTCATAAAATGATTCTTCTGAAACTGTATTTCTGTTTCCAACTTTCCTAATATGTAATATAAAACCCGAATGAAAAAAAAGGAAATGATTCAACTTATACGTCCAGTCCCGCGTCGTCAATCTTGACCTGTACCTTGTTGTCTGACCAAGGTTTATCCTTTTTCTCTTGCAGTTCCGACATATGACAGTGGGACGAATAAATTGAATATACGTCTCATGTAGTACTCTTTGCGACCCGACCTTCTTCGTGTTCGACCTTAGTTCTAACGGTCCTCTTTATAGTTATTGGAGTCTATACGTCTACTATGGTGGGAATACCGTCTTTCACTTCCCCTTAATTTTTCGGAGAACTACTTTCACTTTCTCCTCTCACTTTTTCAACCGAATTTCGAGTTGTAAGTCTTTTGTTTCTAGTACCGTAGACCAGGGTAGTGAATTACCCTTTATCTACCCCTTTGTCTCAGTCTGAAATAAAACCCCCTCCCCGAGGTTTTAGTGACGTCTACCACTGACGTCGGTACTTTAATTTTCTACGAATGAGGAACCTTCTTTTCAATACTGGTTGGATCTATCGTATAACTTTTCGTCTCTGTAATGAAACGGTTGTTTCCAGGCAGATCAGTTCCGATACTCTCGACCTGACACTTCTTTCGACTCACGGCTTCTTAACTACGAAAACTTCACACCACAACCTCTTCTGAGAACTCTCAGGGAACCTGACGTTCCTCTAGGTTGGTCAGGTAAGACTTCCTCTAGTCGGGACCCTAAAGAAACCTTCCTTACTACGATTTCGACTTTGAGGTCATAAAACCGGTGGAGTACACTTCTCAACTGACTAACCTTTTCTGAGACTACCACCCTCCCTAACCCCCGTCCTCCTCTTCCCCTGATGGTTCCTACTCTACCGACCTACCGTACTGGTTGAGCTACCTGCACTCAGACTCACTTGCGGCCCTCAACTACTACCTGTCCCTCCGGACCGCACGACGCTAAGTACCCCAGCGTTTCTCAGCCTGTGATGACTCGTTGACTTGACTTGACTTCAACTTATTTTGTGTATCATCAGAGTGTTACGTCACATTTCAATTCGAACCTTCGTTTTATTGCTCCTTTTTCGTGGGGTCTACTGTACACAGAGGATACCAAACTCAAGATTTTACTCGGACAACAGAACACAAATAACATCTATTCGACTCGGGTCTTGGATTTCGACATACACAACGACCAATAGTTCAAGCCACCCCGCAAAAGAGGGAGGAGTAGTCTAAGAAACTCCACTTTTACGAATCTGTGGAACTAGTCTAAACAATTGACTTCTTATTAAATATTCGTCACAGAACTCACGAGACACAACTACGGACATATATTTCTTAGAGATTTTGTTAAATAACTAAAAAAAAAAATTCTGTAGTTTAACTTGGGGTTTACAAAGGGTATACCCTACTGGAATGACAACCCTATGAAGAGTCGATATTTTGACACCACATGACTAAGAGTGACTAAAAAAAAAAAAATTTGTTACTTTGAATTATTTTAGTGTGTAACGATTATTTTTCTTAAAAAGGAGATTGTTAAAAAAAACCGGTACGACGTACTGTACGCCCCAGGGTCAAGAGGCTGGTCCTTACCTTGGGTACGGAGGACGTGTCACTTTCGCACCACAGAGTTGGTGACCCGACGGTCCCTTAAGACCCTAAAAAGAAAATAACGTCATGATAATTTTATAGTATTATAAACCAATGTAAAGATTTATTCTTATACTTTCGAGCTCCTGGAACGTAAGTAAGACTTTCAAATTATCCATGACAAACGGTATATGACAAAATACGTCATACAGTTACTTATTTTCTTTATTTTCAGGAAACCTCGAAGTCAAGAAAACCTCCACCTGTCCTTTCCTCTGTATGGTCCGTGAGGTAAAAGAACTGTAAAATATCGTGGGTAACCACTGAAAAAAAAAAAAACATTTCCCGGTCCGTGACAGACAACGTATTGTCCTGGAACCCCTTCCGACAGAAAGAAATACAATCGTTCACCGTCTGATATCAAACGACCGGGGTCAACATCGTACATTTTCTGTTTGTAATCCAGTATCTGCAAACTTTTTCAGTCCATTGTTTTCTATAGTATTTCAGTCGCCTGTATGTTCTTTAAATTCTTGTTTTATAACCGTTTGATTCACTGATATTTCTCAGTCATAGGGTCACCTTGTTACCCTTATCCTGTACTTCTTCATTCAGTGTCTTCTTGTTCATATTTACCGGTCCTTTATGGACTTTTCTACGGCAAGACTGACCGACTTTAATATGCCCATCCTTTATCGTTCCACTCTATTCTTCCGGAATTTACTAGTCACGTTTTTTTATCTCCTTTTGTTATCTTACCCTTTCCGATCTCTAGTTCCTTTGTAAAGTACGTCCTCACCCGTACTATTTCCTGTCTTTACCATTCCTAGACCGTCTTCATCTTCTCTAATTCTTCTCCACCGTTCATATGTCTCTTCTTGATGTTTTTTCCAGAATCACGGGGGTCTATTGGCGTCACCACACCAATGAGGGGATCTCGGTCTGTAGGACCTCAAACTTTCACCCGGAATCCTCTGTAATGATGTTTGTTTCGATCACCTCCACCATCTTAAGGTCCACCCGATAAATTTTAGGATTTTCTATTACGACAATTTCACGTCGTGAGTCATATGTCTAAACCTTTTGAGTCGTCACCGGTGTCCTGACCTTTTCCAGTCAAAAGAAAGGTTAGGGTTTCTTCCCGTCATGGTTTCTTACAAGGTTGATGACATGTAAACGCGAGTAGAGTGTACGATCGTCCCAATACGAATTTTAGGTAGTTCGACCCGAAGTCGTCATACACTTGGTCCTTGAAGTCTACATGTTCGACCTAAATCTTTTCCGTCTCCTTAGTCTCTAGTTTAGCGACTGAAAGTAACCTAGTACCTCTTTCGTTTCCTCAAGGTCTTTTTGTAGACAAAGTAACTAATGTGATTTCGGAAACTGACACCTAGTATTGTTTGATACCTTTTTAGAATTTCTCTACCTTTACGGTCTTGTGGACTGACCAGAGGACTCTTTGACCATACACGCAGTTCTTCGTTGTAGTGAAACGTTCAAGACAGACCAGTTTCGACACCAAAAAGGTCTTCAGTACACACCTACACTCGGAACCTGGTATTTCTTCCGACTCGTGGTTTCTTAACTACAAAAACTTAACACTACGATCTTATCTGAGAACTCTCAGAGAACCTGTCGACCCTCTAGTTTGGTCAGTTAGGTTTTCCTTTAGTTGGGATTTATAAGTAACCCTCCTGACTACGACTTCGAGGTTATGAAACCAGGGGACTACGCTTCTCGGTTGAGTAACCTTTTCTTTCTGGGACTACGACCTTTTCTAACTCCCGTCCTCCTCTTCGCCCGTCATCTTCTACTCTACAATCTATCGTAGTGACTAAGTTACCTGTACTCAAACTCGTCTGAGACCCTCTATCACCTCCTGTCTCTTCGGACCACACGACGTCAGGTACTCCAGTGTTTCTCAACCTGTGCTCAATTGTTGGTTTATTGTTTTTAGAATGACCTTCTCTTTTCATGTAACGACAACCCTTTACCATAACTATCACGGAAAAACCTTTTATTAGACTGTAAAATCATTTTAATCTTGTATCTGTGTGTTTGAGAGAGAGACAGGGTCTCACCAACGAGCAACTTAAATCCCCAACCCTTCAAACACTATCAAGTAACACCGAAAGAGAAAAAAAGAAAATCAAAAATTTTAACAGTATTTTATATGTATTGTACTTTCACATAGTAAGATTGGTGAATATTTCACAATGTCACATAACCATAATTCATGTAAGTATTGTACGTGGACAACGGTGGCAGGTAGGGGTTTTGAAAAGAAGAATACTTTAACTTTGAGAATATGGACAAGTCAATCAGGGGCAAGGGGGAGGGGGTCGGGACCCATTGGTGACAAGAGAAATACACAGAGACTAAAACTGACAAGATTCATTGAGTATATTCACTTTAGAAAAGCACCACCCGAATAAAGTGAATCGCATTACGGGAGTCCCAAGTAGGTACAACATCTTATACAGTATAGAAACAGGAAATTCCGACTTATTATAAGGTAACATAAAGATCTGAAAAGACAAAAATAAAACCACAGGTACGTCGTACGTTCTAGGGTCAAGGGGACGGTTCCTACCGTGAGACGAGGGGACGTCACATTTGTATCTCAGAATTGGTGATCTGGTGGTCCTTTCAGGGATTTGGTGTAAAATTTTTTAGTCAGGTAGATAGTTACCTGTGATCTAAACGAAGGTGTAAAATCGATAACACTTGATAGGACAACAATTGTCCGCGTGGGCTATAGAGACTCTGGGACGAAAGTTAAGAAATCCCATATTTGGGTCTACACTTTCATGATTTGTACGCCAAGTAAAAATTAAACACTCCTGGGTGGAAACGTACCACCAGCAGGTAAAATGTAAGAGTGGTCATCACATGTTTCCCGAAATTGAAGAGATGTAAGAACGATTGTGAAAAAAGGGGGGCAACATCGGTAGGGCTACCTACGCTTCACTATGGCGTAACGTCAAAACTAAAAAGAGGGGATGACTATTCACTATAACTCCTAAAACAGTACACAAATAGCCGGTAAACATAGAAACCTTTTTATAGCTAAGTTCAGGAAACGGGTAAGAAAAATTTTTAGTCATAAATAATAAAGAGAAACAGATACGACCCAGAAACAACGGTGCACCCGTAAAGGGATCAACGCCGCGTGTGCGAAAAACACCGTCCCCGAAGAAAAGAACGGCTCGTACCCGACATCCCGTACACCCGAAGTCACAACATCGTGAACCCTAGTCATCAATCGTCGAGGGGCCGGACCCTCATGTCCGAGTCATCAACACGAAGTACCTGAGTCAACGAGGTTCCGTACACCCTAGAAGTACCTGGTCCCTAGATTGGGGACAGAGAACGTAACCGTCCGCATAAGAAATGGTGAGTGGGTGGTCCTTTCGGGACGGGTAGAAAATTAAAATAACAACTAAAAAACAACAACTCAAAATACTTAAGAGATACATAACACCTATAATTAGGACATCACTTACATACTAAATGTTTATAAGGTAAAACATTCAACGGATACATGAGACAACTACAGAAAACTACACGTCTTAAAAATTGAAAACTCCTTCAGACGAAAACGACGGACACTATGGGTCCTTTAGTGACGGTTCAAGTTTAAGTACTTATAAAACGGGGTACAAGAGAGGATTCTCAAAATATCAAAATCCAGAGAGTAAATCTAAAAACTAGGTGAAACTTACTTGAAAACACACACACTACAATGCGTGACCCAGGCAAGACGGGTCGGACACTGGACGGACAAGTCACACCGGAGTATCTGCGTAGCCACTTTCAGATTGAAGAGAGCAAAGCAAAAAAAAAAGTTGCACTGATAGGTCAAAGGGGTAGTGATCAACAACCTTTCTGACAAGAACAGTTCCAGTAAACTGGTACACACGTTTGTAAATAAAGACCCGTGAGACAAGGTAACCGCATGTACAAAACCAATGATATCGTAGCATCATTCAAAACATAACTTCTGCACTCTCACGAGGTGAAAACAAGGAAAAGTACTAACGAGACCGATAAACCCAGGGAAACTCTTAGGTACATTTAAAATACTACAAAGACGTTTTCTGTAGACTCCAAAACTATCGCTAATGTAATTTACATACCATCATAACTGTAGAAGTGTTATAATTCAGGAAATTAATCACTTGTACCCTACACAAAGGTAAATAAATACGGAATTGAAGTAAGTGTTACAAGACATCAAAAATAACCTAGTTATGTTTAGAATGTGGAGGAACTAATTAAGGATTCATAAAGACAAAACTACGAGTCCATTCACCTTAGTAAAAACATAATTTTTTTACAAAAGTACATGTATCTTTACGTCGACTCAAAATACACAACTCAAACATAGGACACTGAAAAGACTTAAGCAAACAATTAAGATTGTCAAAAAATAATAATGGAAATCCCAAAACATGTATGCTCTACCATATTAGACACTTGTCTCTATTAAAATGATGAAGAAAGACTAACCCACCGTAAACAAAGATAAAGGACAGAGTAACGAGACACATTTTACAGGTCATACACAACTTATCGTCACGAACTTCACCCGTAGGAACGGAACAAGGACTAGAATCTCGTTTGAGAAAGAAAGACGATCGTGACGGCCCCAAAATCGGGTATAACCTTTTGTTATCGTTCCGGAATACTTGTTCTTTCACTTCACACTGTACCAATATTCATCGTTTTTTACCTTTGGTTTTACTTGTTTTTCAGGTAGACATCGTCTCACTTACTTGTCTTGTACAATATAGTACCAGACAATCCACCGGAAAGTTTCTTACTCAACCTCGAGATGGACAGCTGCACCTCCTTAAACATATTCTAGGTCTCCTTTCGTCACACACCTCTTCATACCCACTACAAGTAGTCAATTCTTTTTCGGTTGGCAGTATACGAAAACACATTAGACGTAAGTATAAACATAGTTGGTGTATATACTGAAATACACGTAATTCTTTTCGTTCTTTCCCACTTCATAATGACTCCATCTTCTACTTGTTCCTCCTTTTTTCTGACGTAAATACTTTGTGGATCTTACTTATCATACTACCGGAAAACTCAAATATATTTGACAAAAGCATACATACGTACATGCATGTGTCAGTAAATGTCGTAAAACATTTTTCATATTTGTTTGTGGTAACGAGTCCGTAACATTAGGATTACTAAATAGTTTCCCGAAGGAACGTGGACTTGAACTACAGGAGTCCATGTGCACGGAATTCAATGCAAAGACCAATGAACAGGGTAAACGGGACCACTGACTTTTCAACTCGAGAAAGAAACAAAATACCGTGTTTTGACTTTTCGGAGTCTTCACTACTAAGAGATCCAGTATGGAGATCATTGACTCAACTTAGGTCTAGACAGGACACGATAGGACCGGGGCAAGTACGACACAGACGAAGAACTGAGGAACCCGGAGAACTAATAGCCTATACCTTGGACTAGACCGCCCCAAGGAACCACCGGGTCTCCATGTCTTAGACGGACGGTCAAGTCCTCTGTCCCCGAGGTGGAGACCCAGCCCTTTCTAGGAGGCCGCTTCCATTACCGTTCGACGAGTCCATAAGAACGGACCCTTTAGCGTACCTGTCTCCTCGGACCACCTGATGCCAGGCACCCCCAGTGTCTTCTCAGTCTGTCTTGAATCTCTCACTTGTCGTCGTCGTCGGACTGGCCGTGTCCCACGTCAGGGGAACCCATCGTCACCTTCCCTCGCCACGTCTCGTCTCTCGACACTCTTTCGTCGAATAAAGGCAACAGAGAGTTTTCTAAACGATCCTTACTTTAGGATGGGCCGAGCGGTCAGACCCCGACTCTTCGGCTCTGACCGATATCGAAGATAGTTAGGGAGTAATTAAGGGTCCCGCCCTGATTCGGTACATCTAAAATACGTAAAATAGATCAGAAGGAACCGGTGACAGACGACGTCTTGTGTCCTCGAGTGGTACTGCACACATGTCAGAAACCTCCGAATTGGACACAACACACCTTGTAAACAAACCATTCGACTACACGTTCTTCCACCACGTCACATAGAGGCCCACTGGCACAAAGAGAGAGACGCCAGTGAGTCCCGACAGCCCAGACTATTGTACCGTCCACTACACACGACCCCACCGTCTCGACCGACCGACAACAACCTCCAGAACATACGACGACCTACTCAATCTGGAAAGATTTCCGTCCTTATACCATCTTCCGTACCCACACGAATCTACTAGTAAAATTATGTACTTGGTGTAGCAAAATAAGATCAAATACTTTACTGAAAACACGACACCATCCGAAAAATTTTGGTGAATGAGAATAAATATACCTCTTCCTGTACCGTTGGGTGAGGTCGTAAGAACGGACCTTTTAGGGTACCTGACTCCTTGCAATGCACGATCCCAGGTACTCCAGCGTTTCTCCACCTGCGTTAACTCGCGCGCGTGTGTGTGGGGATAAACATATCTCATTGCATAATATATAAGTTTACACTACTTTGGAAAAATTTTTTCACAACGGAGGGATCTCCAAATTATTAAATGGATACAGAATGAGGTACTGTGGTGGGGGTGGGGCTGGGATCAAACCTTTCTCAGGATACAAACAACAAAAAGTCGTGCACGGGAGCTCCACAAGTCCAGGTATCTGGTGTGCACCTCCATATGAAGAGATTTTGTAGCGAATTCAATTACAGAAATACAAAAGAATACTTGCAAGACTTCTCACTACTCAAGTTACTACACCAGAGTCTGACACTGGGTCTCAAAATTTAATCTCTCTGTTTTCACTGAAATGTCAGTGTCTTGACTTGAACAATTAATGACGTGACACCCACGATTTGGGGTCGAAAAAGTTATTGCGAAGGTCACCAGAAAAGTCATGTCATTACTTTTGATAGAGTTATAAGTAAAATTATTAAAAACAAGTGTTTTCATGGTAAAAGAACAAAGTCTTCACACCTTATTTGATAATCATATACTGGGACGACAAAACCGGTGAAACTATACCGTTTTTACCTTGATGAGAAAAAAAAAAAAAGGAAACCTTGAACACTGCTCACCGTCGTCAAGAAAAAACGGTAAAGAAGAAAATACGGCACCGTCTAACCCAAATTGCACGAGGTAGACATGGTCTCCGGCGAACACGAGACCTTGTCACAAAGTGAATGACCTACAACCAGAAATTATGTGAGATGAGTGCCCAGTGCAACCCGGCAAACTTAAAAGAAGACACCGATCTTTCTGGTACAAAACTATAACAAGTCAAGTCAAGTCTAGTCAGCACAGGTTGAGAAACGTTGGGGTGCTTAACGTCGTGCGGTCCGGAGGGACAGGTAGTAGTCGAGGGCCGCAAGTGAGTCTAAGTGCGGGTAGCTCAGTCACTACGGTAGGTCGGTAGAGTAGGACAGCAGGGGAAGAGGAGGACGGGGGTTAGGGAGGGTGGTAGTCTCAGAAAAGGTCACTCAGTTGAGAAACGTACTCCACCGGTTTTATGACCTCAAAGTCGAAATCGTAGTAAGGAAGGTTTCTTTAGGGTCCCGACTAGAGGAAGTCTTACCTGACCAACCTAGAGGAACGTCAGGTTCCGTTCCCTGAGAGTTCTCAGAAGAGGTTGTGGTGTGAAGTTTTCGTAGTTAAGAAGCCGTGAGTCGGAAGAAGTGTCAGGTTGAGAGTGTAGGTATGCACTGGTGTCCTTTTTAGTATCGGAACTGATCTGTCTGGAGTCAGCCGTTTCATTACAGAGACGAAAACTCATACGATAGATCCAACCAGTATTGAAAAGAAGGTTCCTCATTCGTAGAAAAGTAAAGTACCGACGTCAGTGGTAGACGTCACTAAAACCTCGGGGGGGGTTTTATTTCAGACTGTGACAAAGGTGACAAAGGGGTAGATAAAGGGTAATTCACTACCCTGGTCTACGGTACTAGAAACAAAAGACTTACAACTCGAAATTCGGTTGAAAAAGTGAGAGACGAAAGTGAAAGTAGTTCTCCGAATTAAGGAGAAGTGAAAGACGGTATTCCCACCACAGTAGACGTGTAGACTCCAATAACCATAAAGAGGGCCGAGAGAACTAAGGTCGAACACAAAGAAGGTCAGGTCGCAAAGAGTACTACATGAGACGTGTATTCAATTTATTCGTCCCACTGTTATATGTCGGAACTACATGAGGAAAAGGACAAACCTTGGTCAGACAACAAGGCACAGGTCAAGGTCAAGGTCAGACAAGATTGACAACGAAGGACTGGACGTATGTCTAAAGAATTCTTGCTCCAGTCCACCAGACCATAATGGTAGAGAAAGTCTTAAAAGGTATCAAATAAGACTAGGTGTGTCAGTTTCCGAAACCGTATTAGTTATATCGTCTTTATCTACAAAAAGACCTCGAGAGAACGACAAAACTACTAGGTCGCCTACAACCGTTAAACTAGAGACCAAGGAGACGGAAAAGATTTTGGTCGAACTTGTAGTCCTTCAAGTGCCAAGTGCATAACGACTTCGGACCGAACCTCTTAAAACTCGTAATGAAATGATCGTACACTCTACTCACGTTAACACGCCATCAAACTCGTAAGAAACCGTAACGGAAAGAAACCCTAACCTTACTTTTGTCTGGAAAAGGTCAGGACACCGGTGACGACTCAAAAGGTTTAAACGACCGTATAACTCACGTCGTGAAAGTGTCGTAGTAGAAAGTCCTAAACTTTATCGAGTTGACCTTAACTTAGTTCCGTTTAACCTTCACCAGTTTGTCCTCTACCGTTCTCACTTGCAACTGTACGATCCTTAGTCGCTTGATTTTACCTGACCTTACCCACTTAAATTGAGTCTACTGGTAATATAGATGATGACGCCCGTCCTTAGGGAGTCTTCTTTACCTCATCGATAGTACCAGTTGTTCTCAGGCTTTACGTCATGAACCTACGTCAGAGTTTTTGCTGTCTTACTAGAGACAAACAAAGGTTCCGTTTGGTAAGTCATAGTGTCAATAGGTTCAGATACGGGGTTGGTCATTACGACTTCTTCGACTTCAACTTGCCAAGATACTTCTGGATGTTCTGGAAAATCTTGATTGTGGGTTTTTTCTACAGGAAAAGTAATATCCGTTGACCTTTCGGTTTCATCCTTCAGTTCTTTGTGGACCTCATTGTCCGTTTAAACCGGAACCTTACACCTTACTTCGTCCCGTTTCTGATTATCTCAAAACGGTTCTTTTACGTGACCAGTATCGTTTGTGGAAGAAGGTTGTTGTGTTCTCTTCTGAAATGTGTACCTGTAGTGGTCTACCAGTTGTGGCTTTAATCTAACTAATATAAGAAACGTCGGTTTCTACCTCTTCGAGAGATGTCAGTTGTTTTTGGTCTGGTCCTCGACTGACACCGAGTCTAGTACTTGAGGTATAATGGTTTAAGTCTGAATTTAACTTCTTTCATCCCTTTTGGCGATCTGGTAAGTCCATACTGGAGTTAGTTTAGGGAATACTAATATGTCACCTTCACTCTTTATCTAAATTCCCGGATCTAGACTATCTATCTCACGAACTACTTATTCCAAACACTGTAACATGTCCTCTGTCCCTAGTTCTGGTAGGGGTTCCTTTTCTTTACGTTTTTTCGTTTTACCGACAGACCCCTCCGGAATGTTTATCGACACTTTTCTTCCCTCCACTTTTCGTTTCCTCTTTTCCTTTCTATATTCGTAGACTTACGTCTCAAGGTTTCTTATCGTTCTTCTCTATTCTTTCGGAAGAAGTCGCTAGTTACGTTTCTTTATCTCCTGTTCTTGTCTTACCCTTTCTGATCTCTAGAGAAGTTCTTTTAATCTCTATGGTTCCCTTGTAAAGTATGTTTCTACCCGAGCTATTTCCTGTCTTTACCATACCTGGATTGTCTTCGTCTTCTATAATTCTTCTCCACCGTTCTTATATGTCTTCTTGACATGTTTTTCCTAGAAGTACTAAGTCTATTGGTACTACCACACTAGTGAGTGGATCTCGGTCTGTAGGACCTTACACTTCGCTTCACCCGGAATCTTTCGTAGTGATACTTGTTTCGATCACCTCCACTACCTTAAGATCAACTCGAAAAACTATAACAATCGAAAATAATAAATTTAGTTCACACACGACAAATTAACCTTAGGTGACAAATGGTCTTTTACTCGGTCAATACGGTCTTAGTAACAACTAATTAGAAAAAAGACAATAAACTTTACGACAATCCAAGTACGTGTAGAGAAGGTAATAGGATCCCAGACAAGGACCCGGTCGTGACGTCACTAACTTAACATTCAAATATACCCTTCAGAATTGTAACATCCTATAAATGGACAATGATAAGAAACGTATCCTATTAGTATAAAAGTACACACTTAAAAGAATTATCTTTAATATTTATTACACAAATTCTTAATGGTCCTTTACTAAGACAACGTCCTTACCCCTGGGGAAGGTCCCGGACTTTGACCCGAGAACAGATTGTGAGCCTTTTCATAACAGGCTCCTCTGTGTATACGACTGGTTCGTTCTCTAAAATAAACCTTTCCCGTGGGCCCACCTCTCGTCATCCCATTCCCTTGGGTCCTCCAGACGAGACGGCGCACCGAGCGTCAGAACCCAAAATACCACTACCCTAATCAAAGATCCACCAGAAACCGGTCAGTAAGATTGAGTCTCAGAAAGGACTACCGCGTGCGTAGCAAGTCGGGTCTACCTACGATCGTTCTCCCTAAGACCCTTCACCTGCACCACAGAGGAAAACTGGAAAGGACTTGAGAAGGCCCACCACCACCGAATAATCAAGGTATAAGGAATAGTCCTAGAGGACAGTATTTTGTTGAGTACGTGTACCAATGATACCACGGACCGGTCCCACCCAACAAAGTTAGTCACACGAAGGGGATTGTTCAGGTATCTTGGTAAGTTTAAAACCGAATTACTACCTTATTCATTATTAACCCTCTTAAACGACCACAAAACAAGTCCACCTAAAAATAAAAAATTGAACCCTGTTTTGGGAAAAGAATGAAATTTCTGGGAAAAGAGATAAGAAATAAACCCGGGTAAATTAACACTAGGTCAGAACGAAACTGTATAAGGAAACAGACGTAGAGATTCGAGGAGAAAAACTCGAACAAAAGAATTTTTTGCTTTGGAAACTGGGTTCGTAAGATCTGTAGGAATATAAACGTTATGTATTTGTGTTCTTTCACCCAGCTATCGACATGTAGTCCAATCTCACCACACGAAAATCCAATCAAGGTGTGGTGGACCATCATAAGGTGTCCACTAAAGGGACAATTTTAAGAAGAATCGACATTGAACAATCATTAACATTATATAAAATTTACTAAAATAATAAAAACTTTAATTAGAACTTTCTTTCTTTCTTTCCTTTCCGTCCCAGGGAAATGCGTCATTCTTAGGATACTCTCGGACCTTCCTACCTACTACCTTTCCACGGGTGTCCGTCCCCCTCTTCCAGTACTAGTGAGGGTCCACAATTGAGGAGATGGTAAAAGGACCATATACCTTTCCATGAGTCGTAGTGATTAGTAGTCCCTTCACGTTTAGTTTTAGTGTCAATCCACAGTAGAGTGTGGACAGCCTTACCGACAATCGTTTTTCTGTTTACTATCGATCACGATAGGGACCACTCTTATACCCCTTTTCTCTTAGGGACACGTGACAACCACCCTTGCATTCGATCATGCCTGTGACACCTTTTCTCATACCACCAAGGAGTTCTTTAAGTTTTGTGTTAATGGAATGTCAGGTCTCCTTCAGTAGCAGAACTCCTCTGCGGACAAGAGGACGTAAGTAACGTCGGAATACCTTTGTTGGACTCCCGGACAGCGACTTCGACTAGCCCTTCCACACCAGACCATACACGTAAGTCCATTTATAATAAGTCGGAAATTTCTCTTCCTTTAGGACGGTAAACGTCGTTGTACCCACTTGGGTCTCCCGTAATACGACTCACTTTATTCGGTCTGTGTCTTCCTCTTTACGACGCAGTAGAGTGACTACACACCCAAACTTGCCTTGAGGATCTCAGTCTCGTCTTCTGCTTCTGCCCGACGACCTTCACCCCCTGTACCGCTCTCCGACCGGCTTCCCAGATTCGAAGGTCAATGTTCTCCTCTCTAGCCGCGCACGACTGACATCAACCGTTGTCATAACATACTCCAAAAGACCTTTCATCCTAAATTTAAAGAGGGGTGGGGGTTCTCCCCACATTTATACACCCCACTGTCGACACAATTACTCGCCTATCACCAATAGAAAAGTAACACAGATACACATAGTTTAAGATGAAAAATTTATAGAATATAAAAACAGTCAATATAGAGACTTCGACTTTTTCTACCAAAAATTAACTTTTTTCACCATGTAGTGGAGTTAAAGAATTGTAACTTTGTCACGTCTTCGGACACGTTACTTTTCTAGAGTAATTGACGACCAGTATGCATACAAAGGTTTTCAAGACAGACACATGGAGTAGTAGTAGGGGACACACATGAAGTGGTAGGGAACACACATGTGCAGGGAGAAGGAGCATTCAACGACACAGTCAAACTAAAGAGGTTGGAGACTAGATTACAATGGGTGACATTTTTTACAGTGGTACGTGACTTCAAAGCGGACGTGGGTCTGGGGAAATAGAAGCATCAGCGGACGAACAAAAGCCGGAAGGTGTAAAGGACGGAAGGTCGGCAACACAGTCAAACTGAGACTCGGACCTAGACCTTATAGACGGGAAGAAAAGGAGGGAACTGGACGACGACGAGATCCGGTCGGTGGTCGTAGGGTACAGACCTAGTAGCAAGTGAAGATTGGCCAGAGATCACGTGTACGGTGGTCGTCGACCTCATTATTTGTTTAGGTCTGACAGTCAAACGACGGGTTCGCGAAGGACAAGTAACAGCGTCTTCTGTGTGAGAAGCACAGAGTCGAATGCTCCGGGTGAAGTAGGACGTGAAGTCCAGATGAGGACGGAACGTCGAGGAATCTCGAAAAATCGGCACCGAAGTAAACGGACCTTTCGGGAGCGAAGACAGAAGACACACCGACCGACGAAATGTAGGAAAACCAGAGTCCAGTCCGCAGAAGAGTTGAACTGGAGACCAAGGTCAACGGGAGGACGATGAGTCTATAAAGGTCATTTACGACTCAATCCCTGTACCGTCACGTCCTCCAACTCCATCACCTACACCTCTCCCACCGTGTCATAGATGGTGCATCGGTCCCGAGTCGCACTCGATCGGCTGTAACGGCAGTGAACACGTCGTGATTACGGTCTCTTCGACTTCAACTTACCAAGAAACTTCTGTATGTTCTGGAAGATCTTGATTGTGGTTTTTTTTTTTTTTTTTTTAGGGAAAGTATTCCCTGACCTTACGTTTATGGACCTTATTGTCCTCAAACCGGAACCGCATGTTTTACTTCGTCTCGTTTCCGAATTGTCAAAATGGTTCTTTTACGTGACCAGTTTCGTTTGTGACAGAAGGTTGTTTTGTTCTCTCCTGAGATGTACGCCTATAGTGGTCCACCAGTTATGACTTTAGTCTGACTATGTAAGAAGTGTCGGCTTCTACCTCTTCGAGATATGTCAGTCGTTTTTGTTTTGGCCCTCGACTGACACCGAGTCTAGTACTTGAGGAATAACGTTTGAAGTCCGAATTTAACTTCTCTCCTCTCTTTTGGAGATCCGGTGAGTCCATACTTGATACCTGTCTCCAAGCATTGTAACATGTCCTCCTCCACTAGTTTTGGCAAGGGTTCTTTTTACGTTCTCCCGTTTTACTAACAGACTCCACAGGAATGTCTATCCACTCTTTTCTTCACCTTCCGTTTCCTCTTCTCCTATCTATATGGGTAGACTTACGTCTGAAGATCTCTTGTCGTTCCTCTCTATTCTTTCGGAAGGATTCACTTGTCACGTTTCTTTATCTCCTTTTATTATCTTACCGTTTCTGATCTCTAGAGAAGTTCTTTTAATCCCTATGATGCCCTTGTAAAGTACGTTTCTACCCGTGTTATTTCCTATCTTTACCATACCTGGATTGTCTTCATCTTCTATAGTTCTTCTCCACCGTACTTATGTGTCTTCTCGATATATTTTTTCTAGAAGTACTGGGTTTATTGGTACTACCACACTAGTGAGTGGATTTCGGTCTGTAGGACCTTACGCTTCAGTTCACCCGGAATCTTTCGTAGTGATACTTGTTTCGATCACCTCCACTACCTTAAGGTCGACTCGATAAAGTTTAGGATTTTCTACTACGACACTTTCACGACGTGAGTTATACGGTCGAAAACAAACCAGAAGAATGATAAGCCACTCACTCTTCCAGTCATAATATCGAACTTACAACAACCACCTAAAGTCTCTGTTCGAATCATGATCACCGAAAATCATTGACGTTGAATCTTCTCACATTTTGTCGGTCGAAGACTGTACAGGGTCACTGGGAACAGGGGAGGGTTAGACTTAGTCCGAACTGCGCGTCCCGGACACCTTAGGTCGCCCTCCCCGCCACACGGAAGACTCCGATCCCGTCTTGCCGAGAACACAATGTGTCGTGCTCCTGTGACGTCGTCAACACACCTCTGGGGACATCCCCCTGGTTGACAGTGCGTCACGGACGGTACCTACACTCGGGACCCTCGTACCTACCAGGAATCGACTACCTTGGGGCCGGTCGTAGACCACTGGCGTGTGCTCTCGGGACTCCGGTCCGTCGAGGTTGGAGGGGTGGGTGACTCCCGCCTCACTCTTTCTTGTATCACCACCACCACCAAACTTCAGGGTACAAAACACCCTGACACCAAGTGTTGTCGTCCCACTGACCAGGTCTCACTACACGTTACTCGGAGTATCGAGTGTAGGTACAACGTCCGGTCTCGCGTCCACGTCCCGCAGTCCTACCTGTCAGGTCGACTTTTCACCTAGGGTGACGGTTCGTCCTCCGTCGACCAGACAAACACGGTCTCTTCCGGAGGTCCGAACGACTGTGTGTAGGGGCACCCTTTGTCGAAATGGGAAACGAGTCCTCGGACAGTGGACACTGTGGACAGTCAAATGTGAACATTGGACCTCAGAGTGAAACCTGGAACTCTCCCCCGGACTATATTCCCCGAGTTAAAAGAACGGGAAGAATGAATTCACACTTCGAAGATCAAAGACGCAGACCTACCTCTGTGAATCTACAACACCGCAGAGACAGTAAACGGTCGATAAGAATCCCAGACTCAGACACGGAGTATCCCAAAGGGACCACCGAGTCGACCATTTCTTGGACGGACGTCACGTCCTCTGGGGCCAAGTTAGAGACCCAGCCCTTCTAGGGGACCTCTTTACTATCCGATGGGCGAGGTCATAAGAACCCGAAGGCAACACCGAGTCGACCATTTCTTAGGCAGACGTCACACCTTCTGGACCTAAGCTAGGGACCCAACCCTTCTAGGGGACCTCTTCCCTTTTCGATAGGTGAGGTCATAAAACCGGACCTCTTAAGGTACCTGACATGCCAGGCATCCCAACGTTTCTCAGCCTGTGTCGACCCGCTGAAAGTGTAAGACACGGAGTATGACCTCGCCGTAGGACACAAAGTGTAGGACACAAAGAAAGACTCACTTCTTGAGACAGTGTAAACGTGGTCATGAAAAGGACGGATCCTGTACCGGGGAACCCCAAAGCAGTCACAACGACCAGAGGGTAGAGGTGGGTCTGAACGTCCACTATCGAAGTCCAAACCTAATCAAAAGGGAAAGGAAACGACACAGGACCTCTGGACAAACCCCTGTCGTCGGGAGGAGGGTCAACACCCACGGGGGAGTAAGGGTCGTAGTTCCTTTGTTCCATGAGAGGACGTCCGTACATTGCTCGACAGCAAACAGTCGTCTCGTCTTTCAACTCAAACATGTCTTCAAAGTTAATTAACGTACCCTCCTCGTACAGAGAGGAGGATACAACCAAGTCAAATAAGAAAAGGAAGTTTCGTTGAACAAAACGACATGTCGAATGAATCAAAACGGAGAGTGGTTACAGTCATTCAACAGGTCGTTTCATTCAGAAAGAATTATTAGACAGTCGAGGACTCTACATTAAAAAGTTCGGGGAAAAGGTCGCAAGTACCGACTACCACGGAGTCCGTCTCTTTCTTTGTGTCGTGTGGGGACAGGTGGTGTGCACGCGGCACCCCGGACCCGGACCCGGACCCAGACCCACTTTCGTCGTCGTCTTCCCTCACCGGACGCCCGGACGGAGACCTGGTCTTTCGGGGAGAAGGGGTCCCATCACCCGTCCGCACTTCCTTCCTGGAAGAAAGATTGACTGCTCTGATTTATTTTGACAACATTTCTACCCCTGTCTGAACACTCAAAACTTTTCATGACGACCAATCAACCGGCACTCGAGAGGTAAATTACGTCTCTTATAACTTTCCCAGTCAACTCCAGCAAACGTGGCGTGACTGGGACCTTCCCGAGGACCTCGGACACTCGAATTAAATTGGACTCTGGTTGGGGACACGGACGAAATATTCACTTAAGGAGGTCTAATTTAAAAACCTTTTCTCAAAAGTGTCTACTGAAGTCTGGTGTGAAGGTTCACCAGTAATTTACAAAGTCTACGAAAATAAAAGTAATATACGAAGAGGTATAAACATAAAATTTAATAACAGGAAGTCCTATCGATCTCAAATCCCGAAGAGAGAAAAAAAATTTATCAGAAGTCAGACCTTAGAACCGAACACCCAGGAACGACGACGACGACGAAGACGATTCAGTGAAGTCAGCACAGGTTGAGAGACACTGGGGTATCTGCCGTCGGGTGGTCCGAGGCGACAGGGACCCTAAGAGGTCAGTTCTTGTGACCTCACCCAACGGTAAAGGAAGAGGTTACGTACTTTCACTTTTCACCTTCACTTCAGCGAATCAGCACAGGTTGAGGATCGCTGGGGTACCTGGCGTCGGATGCTCCGAGGAGACAGGTACCCTAAAAGGTCCGTTCTCATGACCTCACCCCACGGTAACGGAAGAGGCACACCCAGGAATGGTCAAAAGTTTGTGTTCACGATTTATGATGAGTACCCGCAAATCTCTTTGTCCGTGTACATTTTTGGTCCTTCGAAGAGTTCCCCAAATGTATTATTGTCACCTTCCTTCTTTTCTTAACTCGTATATTATTTATTCACTAGCCAAGTGATCTTCTTATTTCGGGTCATCCACCTGACCTGGAACAACCCCGTTGGGACGTCCACGTCTTGCCCCCCCAGGACGGTGGGTCGGACACCGTCCTCGTGACACCCAGGGGATCCTCGTCCTCGTCCGTCCTCCGACCGACTACCCCTGACCCCAGTCTCCCGACTCTCAGACGTCCCCCGACGGACGTCCCAGGGGAACCTCGAAACAAGACTGAACTCGGACAGTACAGGGACCCGTTCCAGGTCAATCCTCCGGGACTCCCCAACTACGACTCTCTCGTCGACCTTCTCCTGGGTTGTCAAAGACTTAACCTAAACGTCCTCTCGGCGACCCGGGGAACGACGCATCGACATTTTACTCTCTTCCCAGTCTCCACTGACTTTCCGAAAGACGGTCTCGATACCCTACCCCGTCGAGGAACACGACCCGAACGAGAGGACGACCCGGGAGACCCCCAACCCAGGAAGACAACCAGCGGCCAAAACCCTAAGACTCCTCCCTCACCTCATACTTACCGTCCTCCGGACGTCCTCTCAACCTCCTCGACCTCCCCTTCGGACGTCTCCACCTTCTCCTCCCTCAACTCCGGACCTCTTCCTCCCTCCAGTCCCGTCTCCTCTCGTACCTGTTTAAATGGACGAGGAGGACGGACCCGGAATCTCGACCGAGTCCACGTCTAACCAGTCTTTCTCCAACTCATATGTAGTGACCACGATCGATGCTATAAAACGTGTCTAAGAAAAGTTGGTGGGGACTCCAAGTCAGTCAGTAAATCACGTCAAAGTGACAAGCTCTCGATGACCAAAGAGTCAATCAACCTCCGTCTATTAATTGGTCCTCAGAACAACGAATTCCGGTCGACTACTTCAAGAACTGATCCCTCTCTCAAAAGTCCCGCTGGTGTACGGACCCCACAAAAATGAGGTTAAACACGTAACAGATTCACCGGACCGGTCTCCCACGACACGTAGGGACTTCTCCACTCAGACGAGACCCCCGCAGATGTGGAGAAGGGGGCGGGGAGGGGCGACCGGGGGGGNGGGGGGGGGGGGGGCGGGTAATCATTAAAACCGTCGACAGTTGTAAATAGGATGTGAGTCCTGTGATAGTCCTCATTTCAGAGTGCACCTACATACTACAAACTACAGTTCAACACAGGACCGGACCGCCAGGGTCCGCGAACGTGTCTGTGCACATGTTGTCCTCCGTCGTTCTCACCGGTCCGTGCACCTACACCTCCGGAGCAAACAGTAGAGGAACGGGTACCAGGTGGAAGAAAGGACAGACGGACACAGTACGGAGGTAAGAGGTCCAACAAACTTAGTTTTAGGACTTAGTTTGGGTCTCAGTGGATGGATTAACAATTCTTGGAGTCCGCATAAAAAGAACAATTTTGGAAGGTTGACGGAGGAAGACACTTCAAACGTAAAGGGTGACGTCTGTTACCATTTAAAACTGACCTTTTATAACCGAATAAACAAAAAGATTAGTCGAACTATTTCTCAGGTCAAAAATACACCTCCTACTCCCCTGTGTCCTCCCTTTTGTTCCTCCTCTCTGGACCTCTTCTTTTCCGACGTAGACTTCACTGGACCTCCTAAACGCAATCATTGACCAACCCTCCCCTAGACCACCACATCTCCCACCCGTCACTGAGACCAGACAAACTTACAACTTATTCGGTACAAAGTCTTCTTTACCCCAGTAACAAGTCATAGTAAGAGGTATGACAAAGGGGAAAGGCCGCATTTACCAGAGACGAAAAAACCACTTCACCTTTCTCATCCTTAATTCTAGAGACTGGATCAAGGAAGACATCATCGCAATTGTACTTCTGAAACGTGTCCACGAATTTAAATGCGATGTACGGTAGAAGCATTGCACCACTAAGTCCGTTTGAACCCTGACAACTACACAGTATCATATAAATTTGAAGAGTTTTGTCTCTATTTTATCAGTTTAAAGACAAACCTTTAAAATGAAACCCCTAAAATGTATTTGGAAACTTAATTTTTTTTAATTAACCTCCTATTAACGAAATGTCACAACACAACCAAAGACGGTGTGTTGTCTATTGTAAACCTAAAAATTCAAATCTTTATTAACGAAAAGGGGGTAGGAATAAGGGTATTTAAAGAAGTAGTGATCTTGGTGAAAACTTCTAGAGTTCCCGTCTACAGATCTTATGAAGTCGGAATGAAGATAGAAAAACTTAAAATTATGATTAAAGACTTTTAAAACAAGGTCCAGGGAAAAGCGAATCAGCATTCTATCAAACCGGAAATCAACGAGGTACCCACGTATCAGTACCAGTAATGTTGTATTCGGGAACATACAAAGATAAATTGCACTGAAAGTTGTGAACAATAGTTGGGTCCCTTGGAGGAACATTTTACTAAGTTAGCCACCAGAAACGTCCGTCGGTCTTGATCGTAACTAACTCCAACAGAGTTCGACAACAGAGAAGGAATTAAAGAATGGGGTTTTATTTTGTCAACACACTCACAGGACATTGTCTTCCTTGAACTAGTCATAATTACAAGATGTAATGAACAAAAAATCTTTTATTGAATAAATACTGACGTGACCCAGAAACGATGACACACGCCCGAGCGAGGTCCGTACCCCTCGTTGTCGACGGGACCGACCGACGAGCCCGAAGAGCAACGTGCGCGACGACACCAACACGTCGTCCCGAGTCATCAATACCACGTACCCGAATCAACAAGACGCCCTACACCCCAGGAGGACCTGGTCCCTAGCTTGGGAACAGAGGACGTAACCGCCGTCTAAGAAATATGGTGACTCGATGGTCCTTTCGGAGTACTGACAAAACACTCTTAAAACGACTCCTCGGAAAGAATCGGGTCGTCTCGGTGTGGGTTGTGCAAAGAGTCCACAGGGACGTGCCTTCCACGACGCCCCGGACCGCGACCGAGACGGAGCTCACGAAAGTCCGTTGGTCGGTCCGCGAGTCACACGTCTACGTTTGGGACTGTCCCGGTCACTGGGGTCCCAGAGTCTTACCGGTAAACAAATAACAAAATTTAAATAAAAATTAACTTCAGATCTACTTAATAGTCAAGTCAAGTCAGCGAGTCAGCACAGACTGAGAAGCGCTGGGGTACTTAACGTCGTGCGGTCCGGAGGGACAGGTAGTGGTTGAGGGCCTCAAGTGAGTCTGAGTACGGGTAGCTCAGCCACTACGGTAGGTCGGTAGAGTAGGAGACAGTAGGGGAAGAGGAGGACGGGGAGTTAGGAAGGGTCGTAGTCCCAGTAAAGGTCACTCCGTTGCGAAGCGTACTCCACCGGTTTCACAACCTCAAAGTCGAAGTCGTAGTAAGGAAGGTTTCTCGTGGGTCCTGACTAGAGGAAATCTTACCTGACCAACCTGGAGGAACGTCAGGTTCCCTGAGAGTTCTCAGAAGAGGTTGTGGTGTCAAGTTTTCGTAGTTAAGAAACCGCGAGTCGAAGGAAGTGTCAGGTCGAGAGTGTAGGTATGTACTGATGACCTTTTTGGTATCGGAACTGATCTGCCTGGAAACAACCGTTTCATTACAGAGACGAAAACTTATACGATAGATCCAACCAGTATTGAAACGAAGGTTCCTCATTCGCAGAAAATTAAAGTACCGACGTCAGAGGTAGACGTCACTAAAACCTCGGGAGTTTTTACTTCAGTCGGTAACAAAGGGGTAGATAAAGGGTACTTCACTACCCTGGTCTACGGTACTAGAATCAAAAGACTTACAACTCGAAATTCGGTTGAAAAGTGAGAGGAGAAAGTAAAAGTAGTTCTTCGAAAAATCAAGGAAAAGTGAAAGACGGTATTCTCACCACAGTAGACGTATAGACTCCAATAACTATAAAGAGGGTCGTTAGAACTAAGGTCGAACACGAAGAAGGTCGGGTCGCAAAGAGGACCACATGAGACGTATATTCAATTTATTCGTCCCACTGTTATATGTCGGAACTACATGAGGAAAAGGATAAACCTTGGTCAGACAACAAGGGACAGGTCAAGATTGACAACGAAGGACTGGACGTATATCCAAAGAGTTCTCCGTCCAGTCCACCAGACCATAAGGGTAGAGAAAGTCTTAAAAGGTGTCAAATAACAATCGGTATGTCAGTTTCCGAAACCGTATCAGTTATTTCGTCTTTATCTACCAAAAGACCTTGACAGAACGAAAAAGCAACTATCACAACACAACTACTGACGGGACATCGGTTCACCGAGTGAATTTGTATGTATACGTAAGAAAAAGCACAAGAAAAGGTGATACCAAATAGTATCTTGTGACTTACATCGAGGAACACGACACCTCATCCTGTAACAATAAATAAACTTTACCTGTAGACAGTAAGTTGTGTGGTGGAAGGACTGTGGGTCTGGGTGCAGGAGTAGTCCCTCGACTCTTAGTCTTCTCCCCAACAAAGAGGGGTCGGACCACTTCTCGGGACGGGGTGGTCCCTGACCGGACCCAGTCGTGGGCCCCTGAGGAAATCTGTCGTACTCCTGCCCAAGTCAAGTCAGTGAGTCAACACAGACTGAGAAACGTTGGGGTACCTGACGGTCCGAAGGGACAGGTAGTGGTTGAGGACCTCGAATGAGTTTGAGTACAGGTAGCGCAACCACTACGGTAAGTTGGTAGAGTAGGAGACAACAGGGGAAGAGTAGGGCGGAAGTCAGAAAGGGTCGTAGTCCCAGAAGAGGTTTCTCAATCAAGAAACCTAGTCCACCGGTTTCATAACCTCAAAGACGAAGTCGTAGTCAGGAAAGTTACTTATAAGTCCTGACTAAAGGAAACCCTACCTGACCAACCTAGAGGGAACGTCAGGTTCTCTGAGAGCTCAGAAGAGGTTGTGGTGTCAAGTTTTCGTAGTTAAGAAGCCACGAGCCGAAAATATCAGGTTGAGAGTGTAGGTATGTACTGGTGACCTTTATGGTGTCGAAACTGATCTGTCTGGAAACAGCCGTTTCGTTACAGAGACGAAAAATTATACGACAGATCCAACCAGTGTCGAAAAGAAGGTTCCTCGCAGAAGATTAAAGTACCGACACCAGTGGTAGACGTCACTAAAACCTCGGTTTCTTTAATTTCAGAGTCACAGTGACAAAGGTAACAAAGGGGTAGACAAACGGTACTTCACTACCCTGGCCTACAGTACTAGAAACTAAAGACTTACAACTCAAAATTCGGTCGAAACACTGAGAGGAGAAAGTGAAAGTAGTTCTCCGAGAAGTCAAGAAGAAACGAAAGACCGTATTCACACCGCAGTAGACGGATAGACTTCAATAACTATAAAGAGGACCGTTAGAACTAAGGTCGAACACGAAGTAGGTCGAGTCGTAAAACGGACTATACGAGACTATATTCAATTTATTCGTCCTACTGTTATATGTCGGAATTACATGAGGAAAGACTTAAACCTTGGTCAGCAGGTCAAGATTGACAATGAAGAAATGGACGTATGTCTAAAGAGTCCTCCGTCCAGTCCAGACCATAAGGGTAAAGAACTTATTAAAAGGTCTACCCAATCACGCAAGAAAAAGAAAAGGGTCACTCAAGTCTTGACAAGAGAGTCAATATTGGTGTGGGACCAGTAACGATCAAACAGGACAGAAACGACTAAAGAGGAACATCTAACTACCGTCCGTAAAGACCTTTGGAGGTCAGTGTAAGTAGGAAGTCGGACCAACGAGGTCCCGAGGACAGATACCAGAAGAGATCAGTACAGGACCGGGAAGGAGACGACTCGTTCGAGTAAGAGTTAGCGACGGTAGAGAAGGCCCTTACCCCTGGGGAGGGTCAACGCTACGAGGGGCTCTCCCACAGAGGGTCGGACAACCGTCGGACCCGTGCTCGACGCTTCGGTCCGTGTCTCGCACAGAAATCCACGTCCCCGGCAAAGGGAGCACTCGGGGACAGTGCTCCGGTGCCTCCGGCTCGACTGACCGTCTACTCTCCCGGGTGTGTAGGTGCAGTACGTGGGTCAAAAGACACGACAAAGGGGGGTCCTCTGGTCCCGCACCAGTGTGTACTTGTTGGTCCCACAAGGGCGAAACCATAGACAGGGGCGGGGTGGGGGTGAGTCACAGAGTAGTCAATCTCTATGTAACAAAACAACCCCCCGACCCCCCGTCATAATTTTCAACAAGGGGCTCCACAGGAGAAGAGACGACGGAAGGTGTATGTCAACCGTCGTAGAGTACTTGAAACGAGGACGTCGAGGCGAAAGTGGAGGAAACGGGACTGAGTGACAGCAGGAACCACAGAAGGGACCCGACCCGGACCCTGACAGAGTGGGACCGGGACACAACCGGACCGGACGTGTCGTGCGAGTCTAATTGAAGGTCAAAACTAAAAACGAAGAGAGGGACTAAAGCGACCAATGTGGATTTAATTAAAGACCGGTCAGGTCACCACTCGTTCCTCACCCCGACGAATTGGGGTCCCCAGATCCCGAAGACCGACTTCATCGAAGCTGTATTCAACAGACTGGTGTAGAGGTCAAAATAAAGACTTTAAGTAAGTGTACAAATTCAATTCTTATCATATGGAAAGGTTTACTGGTGTTCAATGTTAATACTTTTGTTTTGGTAGTCTCCTTTGGGCCGAGAGATCCTTCGACGCGGTACTCGGTGTACGGAACCCAAGGTTCCCGTGTCAGAGGTACACTTCAGGTCTAAGGCTGGGACCAGACTCCGAGCAGTCGTGGTCGGAGAACCCGACGACTCTACGAGGGTAGAGGAGTCACGAGTCGTCAATGAAGACATAAGACCTCGAACGGACACCCTCTTCTGCATACATTGAAGTATGGGGAAAAATTTATAGACCTCGGTCAAAACCATTAAATATGGAAAAGTCTGTTCGTATAAGTACATCCAAATATGTAAGTAACGAAACTCGTCAAAAAAAGTCGGACTCCCCTCGACACACCAAAGGAAATCTTTCAACGAGGGATCCAGTACTGTCCACTACCGACAGCACAGACGTCGCGTCTCGACGGTTATGCCACACTTGACAGAGCTCGTCGGCAACCCTACTTCCATTAAATATGTGGTCCAATCTTCGTAGTCGACGGTTTCACGGTCCCCACGAATGACTTCGGACCCGGACGAGCGGTCCGTCGGAGGGACTCTCACCGACCCTACCGGGAGCCTCCCGGACGGAACGTGGAGGAAACACTCGGGTGAGGACCCGTACGCACCTTCGGGGAAACTGGCACTAGGGGTGACGAACGTCGACCAGGAACACGTCCACTCTATCTAGACACGGAAAATGTAGTTCACTCCGGGTCCATCGACAAAGGAGTCCGGAAAGGGAGGAACCCCTTTGAATGACCCCAGAAACACGGACCTCACACGTACATGCAGTAGAGGGAAGAAGGAACCTCAACTCCCTTTCTTTCAACAAGACAGAAATGATGGAACAAATTGTTTTCTATTTCTTCTAAGCCCTAGAGCCCTAACCCAGGTGACGATCCTCCGGGACGTGACTCGAAACTCTCGTCTCGTCAACGACTCACCACGACCGCACCTCCTCAATCACTACAAGGACCCGACGAAGAGGTCTTACAAGAGGGACAAACCCCTATTCAAAGGTGCTGTGTCGGAGTTCCGGGGATGGGACGGGGGGGGTCGGTTGAGGAAGGGCCGAGTAGGACCCCAGGAAAAGAGTCGTCGATGACGGTCCAGGGTCCCGACTTGTCCGAGTAGGGATTACTCGACACTGCGGTCGACGTTCCTCCCGCTCGTACTGCGAGTCCTCGGGACGAACCAGGGAAGAGCCACTAAACGACCAACAAGGGGGGAGGGGACAGGGTCTCGTAGAACCGTCTCAAGTCTAAAGACACGAGTGTCGAGTCACGGGTGTCACTTTTCTCTTATGTCTTTCCCCACACCTCACTCCTCCTCACCGCCCCGCCCTGAAACCTTCTCACAAATTTTTGGGACCAACGGAATCAGACCCGAGACCCGACTTCCACCTTCATCACTTCGACACTTATTGAACCTAAACCTCCATCAAACTAACGGAGTACGTAGTCAAGTCAAGTCAACGAGTCAGGTCAGACTGAGAAACGCTGGGGTACCTGACGTCGGACGGTCCGAAGAGACAGGTAGTGGTTGAGGACCTTGAACGAGTGTGAGTACAGGTAGCTCAACCACTACGGTAGGTTGGTCGAGTAGGAGACTCCAGGGGAAGAGAAGGACGGAAGTTAGAAAGTCGTAGTCTCAGAAGAGGTTACTCAGTCAAGAACCGTAGTTCACCGGTTATGAGGTCCATAATCTCAAAGTCGTAGTTAGGAAGGTCACATATAAATCCTGACTAAAGTAAATCCTACCCGACCAACCTACCTAGGGAAACATTAAGTTCCCTGAGAGTTCTCAGAAGAGCCTCTTCCGTTACCGTTGGGTGAGGTCATGAGAACGGACCATTTAGGGTACCTGCCTTCTCGGACCATCCGACGTCAGGTACCCCAGTGCTTCTCAGTCTGTACTGACTCGCTGAAGTGAAAAGTGAAAAGTGAAAGAAGGTAACCTCTTTCTTTTATCGTTGGGTGAGGTCACAAGAACGGACCCTACCTCCTCGGACCATCCGACAGTAGACACCCCAGCGTGTCAACCTGTGCTGACTTCACTGAATCGTCGTCGTCCTTCTTAGAAGAGGTTGTGGTGTCAAGTTTTCGTAGTACGTATGTCCGGTACATAATTTCAAACTTGAAGACAACAAGTCTTTAGACTAAAAACTTTTCTCGTGAAACAAAGAAGTCAGACAAAAAGATGTACGACAGTGAACTCTTACTTAATTGACGTCACGAGTGTACAATACCTCGTAAGCGACACGTACCCCGACCAGACCGAAAAGATTCATAGTGGAGTAAATTTAGTGGTATCGAAGACGGACCCCTATGAACATTACACCGTTCAAGACCCTTGAGAAGAGGGGGGGTTCCCTCGGAGCGAAGGGGCGCACGATACGTGCGCCGGAGGTCCGGACCCACGGTTCCCGAAGGAACCTCCAGAAAAGAGTCCCCGACCAAGGGGACTCGACCCCGCCACCCTGGTGGGGCGTTTAACACCAGTTTCTGTGTATTTGAGATGAAACCATCGACACTATTCATGTGTCAGACATCACAACCCACACTCCTGTGTGAGGCCATCACAAGACAGCCACACGTCTCAGATCCTTACAATTCACAGTCCCATGCCAGGTCGCGACACACACCGTGTGTCGGGTCACCACAAGTCACAGTTCCGTACCAGGTCGCGACACACACACATTCACGCGTGTCGGGTCACCACAATTCACAGTCCCGTGTCAGACCATCACAATTCAGATAAGTACAACAATCCTTAGACAAGGTCTTGCAGAACTAGAACGTTTAGAGTTTGAGACATAGGTAACTTCACTTTTTTGAAATTGACTATTCGGTCAGGAGAAAAACAAGTCACCCTAATTTTAACGACAGGACGGAGACGACAGAGAGACACTGTGACCCGCGTCCCGGCACTCTCGCCTCCGGCACGTCCCTCGGGACCAGTGGACACCGGCGGTGCCCCTCCTGTCGACCCAGGTCCCCGTCGCGGCGGCGGAGACTACCTCGTCACTCACTGAGACGCCCGACCCAGGACGTCCCGGGGCCCCTTTCACGGAGAGGGCTCAGTGGCACAGACTAAACCAGACAAAAGATCCACGAAGACTCAAACTCCGTGTCATATCAGCTCGACACAGATGTTTCCTTGCAACACAAACCACGCAAAGTCATAGGACACCCACTGTACACTCCGTCCCACCCTGAACGTAAGTATTCGCAGTCTTCAGGGAGAGCCTCGAGTGTACCGTCTATAAAGTCCGGGTAGGGACCACAGACGGGTCTTCTCGTCCGCGGGAACACCGTCCACACGTGTAGGGCCGGTGCGAGCGGGAGCCCGACCGGGACACGAGGGTGTGACTCCGGGACCGGAAGTTCCACAGGTCCCGGGGAAGGAAGAGTCCCACCGAGTCGACAAACAAAGACAGTCAATCACACGAACCATTACGAACACAGCGTACTACGAAAGCCCCACAAATGTCTGAACCCTTGAAAACTTGTATCTTATTATGTGTCTTCCTAATTTTACAGCGCGTTTTCTGGAAGGGACATAAAGATCATCTGCACCTGGAGGAGAACACATGTGACGGACGAGGAGTCACACCTCCAGTCTTCGACCACGGGAACCGCGAAAACCCGGGTGAATGTTCTGGGAGTCTCAGACCAATACTCGGCCGGTGTGGTGGTCGTCTCACCTAGGACCCCTCAGCCGAACGGGTCGTCCACCTGCCGGAAGCCGACCTGCACCCGGACACAGGACCCTCACCACTGACAAGTGACACCCTCGAACTCTTCCCTTCCTAATCCCAGGGGGCTTAGGGTCGACAGTGGAGACAGGGACATCGAGGAGTCACTTGGGAGCAAATCTCATACACACGGTAGAGACGGATTCAGGGTACACGGGCAGGGGACCTTAAGCGGGGGGGCTGGGGACGAGCCCGTCACGGAGTAACGATAATCCAGGCTGTCAGACACACGTGTGTCTTTGTAAGGTTCACCGTACTAAGACCTCTCGACAACGTCAACCGAATGAACAACTTTGAGAAGTCATTTACTTACGAAAGACTAGTTAATGTATAGACGAGGTAATGTGAGGAGGTAATTTTATCTTTCGTCATGTCGGACAAATGTACTCAATTCGAGAAAACACTGACACGACCGTAACTCAATATGTGGACTAGAATCGGTTTTCCGGCTCTTCGTTACCATGACTGAATGTTTTTCTCCACAGACGGACACGTCTACTCTCTCTACCTCCAACCATTCTCGTCATCCCCTCACTTGCGGACCTTTTAGTTTCTCGACGTGGTCCGGTCTTTCCTGTCGCCACCACTCCCCCCTCCCGGCGGCCGTCCCCAACCCCTAGAAGGAGACTCAGACTCGAGAGTAGGGACAGAGGGGGAGGAGTCCTCAATCTTCGTCGAGAGGTGTCTCTACTGCACCTCAAGTAGTCGCTGGACTAGCGGGCGGACGAGGTCCCGACGATAGTCGCTTCCCTGTAGTGCACTCATTAGGGTCAGGAGAGAGAAGACAGTCGCCTTCCTTAATTGGTCAGGATCACTACAAAGCATAGAGGACCTCGTTTGGACTCGTCTAGTAGCCGGCTCTCAAGTCACATAAGTGTACCCCCAGGCCCGGGACGGAAAGCGACGAAGACGTCGACTCAAAAGTAAAATGACAGAAAAAAAGGTGAGAGCGTTTAGATCTCGGGAATTGTGAAGCCAAGGGGCCGATGGTGTCAGTGTACCTCACAAAAGGAGAGTTACATCTGGATTAGAAACAAAGGTCATAACCATTTAACTACGGATTGTTTTAATCTAAGAATGACGTCAAGACGGGGAACCCAGACACAGAGAACAAGGACACTTGTCATCGTAGTAAGACTCTACCTCGAAGACCTGGAGAGTGTGGCATCGGCGGTTCATGTGGGCGAGGGAATGTACACTCTGTGCATCTTTGTACCTCGACCTAAAGTAGAGACAGTAGTTCATGTCCGAAAAGGACGAGTCCGGAGTCGGGAACAAAGGTCCCTGAGTCATCGGTAAGAGAAATAGGGCAAGGGTGTACCGTAACTTGACGTCCTGCGAAGACCCTTCGTCTCTGACCTACCCCAAGGCTCAGGACCAGGGCGTCAGGTCTGTCTTCAAACCCCACAATGCCAAACATCAAAAGTCTGTCAATTGTTTTCCGCCACACACCTTATAAAGACAACATCATTCGAGTGAGAATCCCCGGACAGTCCTGACCCTCAGTTGAACACCCATGTTGCACTCACTCCCACCACTCGACGAGGGCGTGGGTAGCACCAGGAGTCGGCGGGACTGCGCCACCCCCGTGAGAGGACCCACGAGACCTCACACGACAGGCAGGGGTCCCCACAGGTCCGACAGTACGACTTGTTTCTCGTCCTTCTTTGGTATGTGGAATAGTGAGTCTGTGCTACTCCTTTCCAAGCGAAAAACTCGACACCGAACCCTCAGACACCCCAAAAAATTCGTGACAACATCAGTATGACACATACACTAAAGTGAAAAAGGATAGAATGTAAATCAATAGTATTGACTACAAAGAGATTTACCCTAACAGTCTATGGGGTCAAATCATCTACTTGTAAACACGGAATTGAGAATTGACAATGTTTGTATAAAGTGTATCGGAACCTGTATTTCCGAACATGCGGATCACTTAATACGAGAATAAAATTTAAAGACTTTCATAACAGTGAGTCAGTTTTCTTTCCGGGCAAATTCTAATTTCTTTATGTCCTGAAGGGACCGCCAGGTCACCAACTCTGAGGTATGACGGTGACGTCACTCGTATCCAAGTCAGGGACCAGTCCCTCGATTCTAGGTGTACGACGTACCGGGGGGTCTTTTTCTAAGTTTTGCTACGTAAAGGTCCGACGAGTGAGGTCTCCACAAAGTAAAGTGGATACTGAGTAGTCACAGGTTCCCGGGGTAAGCGGAGTGGAGCGAGACCGGGCCCACGACATCCTGTCTGCGGGAGTCCTGGGAGGCAGGACCCAGGGTGGTGTCTCACACACGAGACCGGTGTCGTTCACGAGACTTCAGACGTCTCGTGCGTCCACAAACTCTCTTCCCGGTCCCTCAACTCAGAAGTGCACCCACGAAGGGTTCCGTCTCGGTCATTCCCGACTTACGTCCTCCTCGTCTCAATGAGTACTTCACGTCGACCCTCCCGACGCGGACCCGAACTTCGGGTCCCTGACGTCTTCCAGGGTACACCAAGGCTTTACACTAACTAAACTCGACGTCTTAGAACCGGGATAATTTAAAACTAAGTAACGGTGGTATATTTTGCTCTGAAGTGCTAATTTGGCGAAAGACAACCTTTAGTAGATTCTGTGGAGAGTCGACCTCCCTTCTGTCCCGGGTCGGGGTCGAGCCCCAAGTATAGCGGAACCGACCAACAGTGACACGTGCACACCCCGAACGCATCGGGTGGCGGTGGAAGAAAGGGGTGAGTATAAGTTCCTTAGGTCACGGGTGTCGTGGCGTCCTTACCCTCGGGTCATCCGGAACATCCGACCCACTGTTCAAACCTCCACACCAGGGGTCCCATACCTCGTGTCCTCTGGTCCTTCCCTCACTCACTCACCTACTCCGGACTCCTCGCTCCACTCGTGTCGTGTTTCCGGACCCTCCCGCACTTCCACTGCTGGGTCACGGAGGTCGGACCGTTCGACAGGTCGCGTGCGGAAAGGATCAAGTAACACGTGTAAACTTTAGACATGACCTTAAAGGACAATGTATGAATCCGGAACAGAAGTGTCCACACAACCGCTACTACTTCGTGTTCTTTATGAACGAATGTCAAACGTCTCGACGGAGGAGTACCCAAGACAGAGAACGTCGACACACGACCACGGGTCGGAGAATTGTAATCGAAGAAGGAGCACTGTCGTGATACAACCAATGAGGATTTGTCAAAGAAAACTTTAGTCTACAATTAAATAAATTTGTTTGTTTGTTTACTAGGATCAGTCTACAGGACTTTAAAGTCCCCCACCACATTACCTCTCGTCGTGACGAAACCACTGAAACGACGACGACTTCCTTTGACACTCAGAGACTTCCTCTCTTCCTCGCCCCTCGGAAGTCGGCGGAGCACGGGAGTCACGAGTAGTAGTGGGACAGGACGCCCCACCACACCGCGTCGTAACCAGGGCGACAAGACACGACCAGGTCCCTCCGTTCACAACCAAGACCGGAAGCCGTCTCGTATGGACACTATACAGTGTCGTAAAGTCTTTTGTATTTCACAAACACAATCTTTTTTCCTCTATTCATATGACTTTGTCTTTGTAAAGACTTACCACTTCATTCAATCTCTAGACCAACTGGTCCAACTTAATTGATCAGACCTCAGTCCGAAGTCGGAAGATTTTCGAACAACTACTACTATACATCATTATGTGTCCTTTCCGTGTAAGGAATGGGACGTCAATCCACTTAAATATGTTGACTTATGTGGACACACGTCACTAGTGAGTCTGTTCCTTCGTAGCGTTACTTAAAATGAGAAAGGTGACTTTCCTTGACGGGCTTCACTAACAATGAGACAGAGAGGTCACCATAGGTGCACGTAAATCTCACTTAAACACGAGTCATAAGAGTCTCCAAAAGAAAAGTAGGGTGGCATTTATTTCTGCTAAAACATGTTTACTTACGAAAACAAAGGACGAAGATTCTGAATCGATAATACACCTCGGTTCTTTCCCGAAGGGAGTATCGAGTCAACCATTTCTTAGACGGACGTTACGTCCTCTGGGCCCAAACTAAGGACCCAACCCTTCTAGGGGGTCTCTTCCTTTGCCGTTGGAGGAGGTCATAACAACGGACCTCTAAAGGTAGCTGTCTCCTCGGACCGTTTGACGTCAGGTACCCCAACGACCTAAGCCTATGTTGAATCGTTGATTTCTCTCTCTTCTTTCAAGGTAGTAGAGAGATAATGAACGGAGTGGACATTTTACCCTTACTATTCGTATGGGTAATGATTTAAATAAATCATTATTATTATAACTCACTCTAATTTAATTTAATGAATACTGTAGGAACCTCGTCAGACCTCGAAAATCATCGTCCCTCTCGTCACGAAGTACCGACTATGACCCACACCCACAAAAATTAAATGAGTAAATAAATTCATCGATCGATCCATCGATTGATCGTTCGACACGACACAGAGTTAACACCGTATACCCTAGATGAAGGGACTGGTCCCCAACTTGGGTCCGGGGAACGTAACCCTCGTACTTAGAGTAGACAACCTAGTGGTCCCTTCAGGGACACTGACAAAAAAAAAAATCTCAAAATACATGTGACCTTAAACTTAAAAGATAATAAAAGTATACAGTACTTTATTATAAGAAAACTAAAGAAAAAAGAGGGTTGAAAATTTTTTCTTACTAAAAATGTAAGAATCGAATGTCCGATTTCTATCTGTGAGTCCGGTCTAAACCAGGTACCCAGTATCAAACGTACGGGAAAAAATCTTTTTATCCAAGAACAAAGATTAAGGAACTTGAGTCAGTCGTGCGACAAGTTCTATTATACTGTAAAGCTTTCACGGGGACACGTGATTTAGATTGGGGGTGGGAGGGTCTCTTTGGGTGACATAGGATATGTCACTAGACCAAGGATACCTACGTCCGACAAAACGGAATTCGCTGAAGTGAAAGGGAAAAGTGAAAGTACGTGACCTCTTCCTTTACCGTTGGGTGAGGTCACAAGAACGGACCTCTTAGGGTCCCTACCCCGTCGGACCACCCGACGGCAGATACCCCAGTGTGTCTCAGCCTGTGCTGACTTCACTGAATCGTCGTCGTCGTCTCGAAGAAGACCAACCCTAGTGAGACACACAGGCGCAGAAAGTCCTTCGGGTCTCGCGTACCACGAGCGACTACGACGACAAGTACAGTCATGAAACAAGGAAACTCCCTCTTCAGAGTCAACATAGGTCACGTTTTTATAGAGTCCACAAGACAGATGATTCACCACCTGAACACACGTCTTAGGTCACCCCGACCTTCCTTATTTCGTCGACACTTATAGACGCGTCCCAAGACACTTACAGAGAAGTAAAAGGACCCTTAACGACCCAGGGTATCCTCTCATACAAACTACAATTCTTTGACGGTCTGAACAAAAGAACTGGTGAGATCAACGAGGCACAGAAACGGTTGTAAACAATAAAAATTAAAATGGGTCCAAAAGTAAAATGACTAAGACAACGTACATTACATCATTGTAACACCAAAGTTAAACGTAGAGGGACTACTACTCCATTTATTGTCCGATACTGACACAAAAGGACTACACATCGAATGGATAAACAAACGGTGACATAAAATTTCTTGCTATTCGAAATTAAAACAACTTCAGATTAGACAGTCAAAAAAGATCATACAATAATTATAAAGGTTTAGTCCTGTATGGAAATTACAGTTATCTAAGAGAAACTCCAAAAGAGAATCAAAATATCAAAGTTGAAAAACGTCAACCGTAATACTACGTAAAACTCAAGCATAAACAGATACCACACTTCGTCTTCCAGTCACAGGTGCAAAAAAATGAATACTTAAAGTACGTACAAGTCAGATAAGTTCATAGTCTAACAGAACTTTAACTCTTACAAGAGGTGGAAAAAATTTAAAATAAAAACGAAAAATTCACAAAACTGATAAGACCCAAAAATCGTATGTTTAAATTTTTAATAGTCGGGACGGTGGGGGATTTTTTCCGGACGATGTCTTTCACCTGTGAAACTGGTTACAACTTAAGGGGTCAGGAACTGGTACTATACATAGAGTGGTAAACAAATAGAAGAAATTAAAGTCCTTAAAACATTCCAAAGTCACATTTCTATAATACGTAGAAAGGTAAACACGAACTCGAAAATATAAAAGGTCGATGAACAACGGTCATATACATTTTATGTCAACTAGAAAAATACAACTGGAATAATGACTCCGAAGTAACCAGAACGTCTATTGGCTCCTCAAAGACAACAGACGAAGACGAAGTCGGAGACAGGGTCCTCGAAGGAAGAGAACAGAATGACACGACCGGTGCTGCGACCACAACAAGGACTAGAACCCCCTTCATGTGTCGGAAAGTGGTACTTCACACTATTTCACGACAGGGAAAACAGAGAACGACTTAAGATAACCGATGACAAAACTCCTACAACTACTTCTTATAACCGGACATGAAAATAAACGAATCTTTAGAAACAGTCCAAACCGTCTACCCAACTCTTCGTAAAGGGAAGAGACCAAAGACTTTTTCAGACACATTAAAGAAAACTTGTCAAGTGGTGACTTTCGGAAACCCAAACGTCAAAAGAAACACGTTCCAAAATAAACTCATAATAACTAAGTCAAAGACATTATCTAATTCCGATAAACCTACAAAATAAAGAATTTTTTTTAAATAAAAAATTTAAATTAAAAACCGGTGTGATCGGTCGTACACCCCAGAATCAAGGGACTAGTCCCTAGTGCGGACACCGGGGGACGTTACCTTCCATCTTAGAATTGGTGACCTGGTGGTTCCTTCAAGGAAAAAATTTTTTCTTAAATAAATTCATATCATAACGTGATTAAAGTTGACATGTTGTTTCACTTACTAAGTTAGAATGCACATATAGAAAAAAGTATAAGAAAAGGTAAAAAAGGCACCAACTAGTGTCCGGCAACTTATATCAAGGGACACGATATGTTGTCCGGAACAACAAATAGGTAAGACATATCTGGTCACACGTAGACGATTAGGGTCTGAGGGTTAGATAGTGAGGGGGAGTGGGGGAAAGAGACCGTTGGTGTACAGACAAAAGACACAGACGTTCAAACAAAGTATCCATTCAGACAGTATAAAATCTAAAGTGTACACTCACATAGCACACCACAAACAGGCAGAGTGAAGTGAATCACACTAGTAGAGATCCAGGTAGATACTGCGACGTCCACCGTAATAAAGTAAGAAAAATGCCAACTCTTTGTAAGACACAAATATACATAGCGTAGAAATAGGTCAGTAGACAACTACTTTTAAATACAACGAAGGTACAGAAATCTATAATATTTATCACGACGACACTTGCATTCCCCACGTACATAGAAAAACTTAATATCAAAACACACCCATATATGGTCCTCACCCTAACGACCTGGTATACGATCGTGATAAGAGACAAAAAACTCTTTGGAGGTTTGATAAGACGTATCACCGACATGGTCAAATGTAACGATGGTTGTCACATCCTCCCAAGGAAAAAGAAGACCTACCAGATAAAGAATTCAGTACTGAAACCATTCAGTAAAACCGTAAAAAGTTCCTTAAACAGACAAAGTCAAAAATTTAAGTAAAGGTATCACGATAAGTATTATAAGAGAATAGGAGAATTATAGACATCCTGGGTGTCACCGAGGTGAAAGTAAGGACTACAACATTAAACACGACAGAGAGAAAGGGAGATCTTCAACTAAGAAAGATGTCCAAATAGTTGAAAATTTTACAAATGATTCCTTGGTTGAAAATTGGAATGGACGACAAGCAAAAGAAAAATTTTAGAAAGAACAATATAACTAAACAGAAATAATAATGAAGACAAATGAAACCGGAAAAGAAAGAAGAATTCAATATCATGACCAATACTCGGAAAAAAGTTATATCCGTAAGGTTTCGATATTTAAAGGATGATTCGTCACAAACTAAACAATCAAGTGAATGTAAATCATATTAATAACCATACCAACCAAAAGGTGAACACAGAGACCCCAAAAATTCACGGGTCGAGTACCCACCCACAAGTCTCATAAGTGGCTAACATATCAGTAGTGACGACAACTTAAGGCCTGGCCAAGCAGTCGGAGTATTCTGTCGAGTGCGGGTAGTCGACAGCGACGAGTGAGGGACGTCGGTGGTCAGGGTGATTGAGTACCCGAAAGACACGCACAACAACCAAGTGATAAGATCCACGAAGACATCCACCTTCCGTATACACATCCATAATCCGATTAAATAAATCGTACGAAAGTTTGTGTGACATAGCACTTAGGTCCTGAGTAAGTAAAATACCAGTCTTTCATGAGACGACTTACAAAATAAATAGACAGCCAAGTACCTGTACCACGACAAAGTCAAAAAACTGGCAATACTTAGCACGACGACATATACTTGTAATCACATGAACAAAAACACACCTACGTTCAAAAGTAAAGAGGACCGACACATGGATTCTCACCTTACCAACCCAGTATACCATTAAGACAAATTCAAAACTCGTTGAACGGTTTATAAACGTTTCGTTGACGTAGTAAAATGTGAGGGGGATTGTCACACACTTGTAAGGGGAAAGAGACTCAATCATTCACCAATCGTGAACAAGAATGGACAGAGAAATTAAAATCGGTAGGCCACCCACACCGTACCATGGAATAACCCAAAACTAAACGTAAGGGATTTACTGATTACTCACAGAGAAGTGGACAAAGGAAGAATAAAAAAAGGAAGGAAACAGGAAGCTACCAAAGAAGACAATTCATAAAGTGAAATAAAGAATATCTGACACACCCACGTACATATATAGACACACACACACACACACACACACACACACACACACACACGCGCGCACACACACTCTCTCTCACTAAGACCCCATCGTCCCACGTAGAAATTAATAGTCTTCGACAAATCTTAAGAATGACATGGTAAAGAGTGGAATTTGAACTGTGAGGTCTGAAGGTTAAGTATGTTTATCATAAATTCCATGGTAGACCGAAGGTGATTTCTGTCAAGAAATAGAAAAATTTCTATTTCTAAAGGTTCCCCGAAAAATTTTTAAAGATCTACTGAAAATTAAGAGAAGAAAAAATGGATCGTATTCGTAAATATATGTGTTTTAGACAATATATACATAAAGGGACAATTTTATACAAAATATAGAATGAGTATAAAAGGAACTTAAACTTTAACAGTACTAAAGAATTAACTAAAGTTCTGTACCGTCCATGGTATATCAGGATGTTTTCTCCGTAACCAAATCACCAAACCCCGACTTAACAAGATACTAGAAATACTTATTCGTCAAAAGATTACAAGAATACCCCGGAAAATCCTTAATGGTTTTCAATCAGAGAAATAAACACCTACACTTTCAACCTGGTATTTCTTTCGACTCGCGACTTCTTAACTACGAAAACTTGACACTACATCCTGTCGTTCCTCTAGATCGGTCAGGTAGGATTTCCTTTAGTCAGGACTTATAAGTAACCTTCCTGACTACGACTTCGACTTTGAGGTTATGAAACCGGTGGACTACGCTTCCACCGGAGTGGAGTGAAATTTTCTGGGACTATTACCCATTCTAACTTCCGTCCTGCTCTTCCCCTACTGTCTCCTACTCTACCAACCTACCGTAGTGGTTGAGTTACCTCTACTCAAACTCATTTGAGGCCCTCAACCACTACCTGTCCCTTCGGACCGTACGACGTCAGGTACCCCAACGTCTCAGTCTGTACTGACTCGTTGACTTGACTTAAAAAGATAAATCAGAGATGCACCGGGACCCTACGGTCCAGGAGTGACGAGGGACGTGCACCTGACGTCTATGGGAAAGTACAGAGTCTTGACTTCGTCGTCAGAAGGAAAGTGAGACCACTAGAGTCCGTCCAACAAAGGGACGAACCAGTGTGGAGGGCCCAGTGGACCCAGAGGACCATCTTTGAACAAGACACCTTTCGTTTCGTTCGTCGAGAGACGACCCCAAGACTCTACGAGTGGGACCTCACACCTATCTATCAATACAGAGAGAAAGAGGACGCCTGATAAAATTCCACCCCCCTCCCCAAATTGATCGTAAATCTCGAAGAAAGTCTGTTCTTCCTTGTATCGGTACCTGGTGCACGAAGTCAGAAGAACAAGATAACTTTCCCAACCACTATTGGTAGGTCTTGTTCGCGGGACGTGACTCACCGGAGTCAAACATTCTCGACGTCCACGGCGTCCGTCCCGAGGGAGGCCAGGGACCCGGCTCTCGGGACAAAGGTCCACCGTACTACCTAAAGCTACTCGATTGGTGTAAGTGAGATACGATCAAACTCCATAGTCACCCTTCCTTTATTTCAAGGAAGAGAGAAACTTTTTCGTATTACAAAGTAAAGAATCAACGGATTCTGGGAAACAAAAAAAGATCCTTATAAAGAAGACTGAAAAAGATGTCGATATTGCTGGTATCTAATATTTTATTGTACCCCCTTTTTTATTGTACCCTTGACGGAGAAAATTTCTATAACTGGATGTATTAAGTAAACCTCGATAAACAAGTCACTCTTTTTCGCAATCCACTTTAACATAGGTCTAAGAAGCGATCAACTCTATGTCTCACTGATAGATTGTTAGCTTGTAGTGAAACAATGTACGGTCCCGAAAGGGGTACCGAGTCACCCACTTCTTGGGTGGACGTCACAGCCTTTGTGTCCTCTACGTCCAAGTCAGGGACTCAGTCCTCCTAGGGGACCTCTTCCTTTGAACCGTCGGCGAGGTCATAAAAACGGACCTCTTAGGGTGTCTGTCGCCTCGGACCGTCCGCTATCAGGTATCCTATCGTTTCTCAGTCTGTGCCGATTCGTGCGTCCGTACGCATTGTGGGACAATATATGTTCCGTGTAAATCCATGATCAGTCTTTAAATTCAACAGTAACTTGACAGAATTTACAAAGGACGTCTCTTTCGAGAGTTTAAATCTTGTATCACAAGGCATAGTACGGACGTTCCAATGCGCATTATCGTGTACTTACACAAGACGCAAGAACGAACAAGTACGAACACGCGACCTCTTCCAAAAAGATGGAAACGTAGTCTTGCACTTTATACTTACCTAATTCGGTCCGTCTGGGACCGGGAGAAACGACAAACGGGAGAAGTCAGCACCTGGACTGAAACTTGGCTCACGGGGGACTCCAGACATCTCAGACGGGCACATTTGACTTACGGAGAACTCGAGGTAGCGCAGACGGACATGTCCACTGCCAGCTGTGCCGGAGAACGCCACAGACGGTAGCTGTGACGTGTGCACGTCGATGACGGCTCGTTACACTACGAACACCGACTCGCACGTCTTGTTGGACAAGACACTCTTTGAACGAATTTGTAACCATTAGAAACCCTGAACTGTCCCAGTCGAGGTTCCTGTACCACGTCATTGTTCGCAAAGGAGCTCCCCGAACGTCCGGGAAGGCCCCGAAAGTCAAGACCATGACAACTTCTACATAGTCAGGGGTCGCGGGGGGTGGGGGTGGGGGGTTAGGAGACACACCATAAGTGCGTGGAAACACAGACCCTGGTGACCGATCCGGAGTCTGGAAGGTGTCGATGGACCTCCTGTAGTAGTTAATGGCGACCCTCGACCTCCTCCCCTTCGGGTTGGGAGACGCCCTCCGGTCGAAGGTCCTGGACGGGGACGCGTGGGCTCACCTCTAAGAGGTGGCGGAGACACTGATGGCCGACCTGCGTCTGCTGCAGAAGCTGGAGGAGTTCCACACACTGACTGTCCGTCGGAGGGACCTCGTCGTCAAGTCCCTTCGGCCGAGACCAACACGACCGGCGAAACCACACAGAGGGGGAAAGGTGTAGGGCCCAGGGACGACTGCACCCTTGTCAGCATCCGTGGATAGACGAAACAGTGGTCGGTCTTAACGTCAATGTAATCAGTGACTTATAATGAAGGACTCCAGACTTTAAACCGAACCGTATTAATTCTAAATACTGTGGAAGGTTTCTGAACTGGGGTAGGGGTTGTGTACGACGTACGTACACCGTCTTCACACAACCCACCCCGAGACCGGTGGAGACGGAGTGGACTAGGACGGGAGTGACCCTCCAGCTCCCACGGACACCCGAACCCACCCTTGGCACCACTCTAGACACCGGGTCGAGTCGAGGTGGAAGTGGCTCCGGAACCAGAGTCGGTGGCCCCCGCCGTGACTCCAGCACGACCACTCACTCTCGCGACCCGACCCGACCGACGACCGGGCCGTAGCACACCCAACTCCGACGGCGCCGTGACTGAGAGGACGGCCCGAACAGAGAGGAACACACCCAAGTTCGGTCTACACAGCGTTCAAGTAGTCTTAAGAAAACCGAAAGAGACAAAACCCCTTGTACCCTCGTCACTATACCTACCCTTCCCAAACTTTATAAAGGTGTAGGACAAGAATCTCGTCCGCGGAATAGGACCAGACTATACAGACCTGGGCCTTACTCTTAATGGGGTCCACAAACCCGTAACATTACACTCCCTAGACACTCTTATATAAAGTCTAAGAATAAAGGTAAAAGAGAACAACGGGTTTGGAGAAAGGGACTGGACGCGTCCCGGACCTGCGTCTGTCAGAGGCACACCTCGGCGACCCGCTCCTGTCGAGCCCCCGGGAGATGACCATAAAGATGCCTTGCGCTTACATGTTCCTCCTGGGCCGTGTTCCTCCCAGGGTACCTCTCGAGAGAGACTCGTCCATGGAAGGACCTCCAGTACAACGGCAGCGGTACCGGTAATTACAGGTCACGGAGGTTTAAGGTGACGCGTCAAATTGAAAAGAGTACCTCCTCACTCGACACACATCGTCGTACGGACGTTCCTCCGTGCAGTGTGTCTTCGTGTTTCCTGAATGAGAGGTCGGGACGAGGGACCCCACCACTGAGACCACGGTCAAGAGTCATCGTGATCGTGCGGGACCCGGAAAGGAGCACCGTCTCACCCAAGACCTCTTGGGGTAGGATGGACCCCAGAACCGTTCTTTCTCCGGAGCCCGTTGCAGGGTCTCGCCACGACGGTAGAAGGGGCGTGAAGTCCAACGACCTGAGACGACAATCCCTTCGGACTTTTCACTTTCAGAGAATCAGTACAGACTGAGACGCTGGGACACCTGATATGTCAGGTACCGTAAGAGGTCCGGTCTTATGACCTCACCCATCGGAAAGGGAAGAGGTCCCCTAGAAGGGTTAGGTTCCTAGTTTGGGTCCAGAGGGTGTGACGTCCGGCTAAGAAATGGTCGGGTCTATAAGCACACCCTCTACAGGTAAAGGAACCAAGGTGCAAAATAATTATTATTGTCTTCTGCACTCCAACGGGACAGGACAGGGGCATTGACGACGGAAACAGGAAAAATCATTGGAGTACTGGTCTGTTGACTGTAAAGACAAATTACATGATGAAGAATCCCTTTCACTTCCTGTTTTTTTACAGAGTTTACAAGGACCCTTTTGTCCATTTTCTTCTCCTTCTGGAGGTTTTGCCTTTTTTGATGTCCTCCTTTGAAAGTACTCCACTCTTTTAGAACCACACACTTCCAGGGATTGGGTTTGGGAATACGACCTTCCCGAGCGGGGCACGAACGAGAGACACAGAGCCCCTCCTGTACCCACACGTGACCTCAGGAACCCCAGGGACCGGACCGGGGAGAGTTCAATGGTCGACAGACCCTCGGGAGGGGGACCCATCACCCCCGAGACCGTCACCTTCCGTGGACGAGTGTCCTTCACGGAAAGTCTAGGGAAACGGGGACTAAAGAAGTGTCCTCCACCTTCTCAATTATGACACTCAGATAATCAAAAAACGACCATTCCTCCGAAGTCATCATTTGCACGAAATAACACAATCTTGAGTAAAACAATTCTACTCTGGAATTTTTAAAATTTCACAAATAAACCATAAATTAAAATCGTTTCATTTTCTAACAATATAAAACCCTTTAAAAATTAATTAAAAAACCGGTGTCACACGAAGTACGTCCGTCCCAAAATCAAAGGGTTGGTCCCTAGAGGACGTCACCTTCGAGTCTTAGAACTGGTAATCCCTTCAGGACCCTTTAAAGTAAAATCATACAGTAACAGAAAATCCTTATAGGTGGTACACTTAGAGTTATATTCTCAAAACTCCCAGACTGGACATGATACATTTTTATGAAAATATGGAAAATGAATTCCTAGCCTATATATTAATAAGTGAATACCTTTAATTCAGTGTCAGAATTTTTAAGATTATTGTGTCCCGTTTGACGAAGGAACAAGAGACCAAATAACAATCTTGACGAATTTATTCGATTTACGGACTTCACCTGGTCTAAAGTGACACAACGAATAATTGACGATTATTTACAAAAATCCCTAGACTAATACTTAGTCAGTTAGTCTTAAACAAAAAAAAAAATTTGTTAGTTACAAGGTGAATTGAAAAGACTTTAAAACTGATCTTACGTTCGAAAGGAGGGTGGTCTCAAACACTCTTTATCAGGACAGTAACACAAAATGTGTGTTCTGTAGTCAAAGACCCAAAACAATCGTCGGATGTGCAGGTACATTTAGGTCGTTCGACAAGACATGGAAGTAGAAACCAAGGGAACTCAAGGTCTTAGTCTCTCGGCGTCACCCCACAGGAGTGGAGTGTTCGGGTCACGAGGACACGACGGGAGACGACCACTGAAATAAGACATCGCAAGACTTATGTCACGTCATAACTTCATAAAAATTTAATTTATTTTGAAACACTTTAGATTTTTCATTTTGAGCACTTACATTGTTTCGTCTATGTCTCTTGTTTGGCCCCCACTGGTCACCCCTTTGTCTTCCCCTCCCCGCTCGATCCCCTGTCTCGAAGTTTACTCATGCAGAGTGTTTTCCGACCACCCGGCGGGACATGTCGCGCCCCTGCACGGTCACAAAATATCATTGACATATACCTCACATTAGAAATTTGTAACACCAGTGACACACACAACATGTGGACTTTGATATGGAGTCAATTCAAACAAAAACAAAAAAAATGATTTGTGGTAAGTAAAAATAATTGACACACGAATCAGTGAGTCAACACAGGCTCAGGAGTGCTGGGGTACCTGACATCGGACGGTCCGAGGAGACAGGTACCCCTAAGAGGTCCGTTTTTATGACCTCATCCAACGGTAAAGGAAAAGGTTTTTCAACAAAACAAAACAAAACAAAAATTCTTACCACTTTTTTTTTTTATGTCATTCTATATACATCTTCCCCCCTTTTTTCTCTTTCAAGTCAGGGATTTTATTAAAAATTACAAAAAAATTTTCATTTATTTTAAATTTCAAGTCAAGGAGTCAGTGTAGTCGGTGCGAAGACGGCTCACCCACTCACGCCGGACACCGACGGAAACAACGTGTCGTTGCTGCGCCCCGTAAAGGCAAGAAGGTCCTCCGACACGTCCCGGCCTTGTAGGTCTCGTACAGGGAGTAACAGATCCCTCTGTTGTGATATCCAGTACTTTGTGACTCACACAAACACAGAGTATAGTACTTGCCAGGGCAAAAGGTCCCTTAAAGCAACTGAAACGACTCCAGTTCCACCGTACGGAACTCACCCCCACCCGTCGGAGTCTTGGACACAACGAGTGCAGTCGGATGACACCCCCAGTCAAGTTGTCAGAGCACAAGTCATATCCGGAACCAGCCCATCGTTCGGGAAAGGAACCGGAAATTGACAGCTGTGACTCGAGGAGGAGAGGACCCGTCACCACGACATAAGGACACACAGCAGGAAGGGGAGAGAGACGGTTGAACGGGCGGAGGCACAAGGACTGGAACGAGACAACTGCACAGTCTCTGTGTGTGGACCACAATTATCGACGACACGGAATGTGTGTGTGTTTGTGTGTGTGTGAAAAGACTATGATTATCATTCCGTAACACGGAATGTGTGTGTGTGTGTGTGTGTGAGAGAGAGAGAGGATCATAATTATCATTCGGTTACACGTAAAGTGCGTTTGTGTGTGTGTGTGAAAAGACCATAATTATCCTTCGGTCACACGGAAGGAAGGTCCCTTCGTGTCTTTTAAAGCCGGCACAAAAACAAAATTACCACTGGGGAAAGGAAACAAGATCACTGTTCGTCCTTCTCTTGAGGAGTCGTAGACTCAACGTCTGCTCTTTGCCATTACCGGAAGCATCCCGAACCTCCCGAATGCAGTGGAAGGTCTCAGATCACGTCCGACGACCCTGGTGACGTCATCAGAAGGGCGGTCGGAGGAACGGGGAGCGTGTAACAGCGGGACACAGGTAGAGAGGAGTGCTCAGTGAGCTCTAGTCCTAGTCCAGTGAAGTGAACTCGGGGAAGGGTCCGGGTCGCATTATCCGAGGATTGTAACCCTACTTACGTTTCGAAGAGTTCTCGAAAGAAAATTGCACTTTATGAAATGTTGTATTCCTACACATGACACAAGAATGCATCTGAAGTACGTTAGACATTAGGTTATGTTTGTAAATTCCTCTTTTTCGTTAAGTGTCATAGAGTCACATTGTTCCTTGTGAGGACGTCGAGTTTCGGTGCATACGTCTTGTCGTCTACGTAGCCTTGTAAAGATCCAATAATCACACTTCCAGTGGTATCAACACAAACATAACTGGAGTATCGGGAATCAACACTTGTCCTCTCGTCGGTCTTACAGACTTCATATGTAATAGTCGGAACTTCCCATTGGGTCCCGCGGTCACTTGGACTCCCGTCTCTCCTCCTCCTCCTCCAGGTACCGGGACAAAGGACTGGAACTGGAAGAGAAGATCCCAGGGTCCCTGGTCCCGTTCCGAGGACCACCGAGGACACGGTCTGACTCGTCCTCACCTCTGTCCAGTGGCTCTCAAAGGCCCTCTCCTGGAGACACGCTCTCGCGGTCGAGATGTTTGACGAGTCGCTCCTGAAGGACGGGCTCTAGACGTCGTACTAGCGGGTCTTCCACGCGGGCGCCTGGGTGCATCCCGCTTCGGCGAGCCCCGTCCCACGGAAGGAGTCTCCGAACGCGCCGGGGAGCGAGACGACTCGCCAGGTCGAAAGGAGAAAGAGGGTCGAAAGGAGGCCCGGGGTTCTCGTCCTGGAACTCGGGGGCGAAAGGAATGACACCCAGGACCCTAAGTACCGAGGACCTGGGGTCCACACAGAGCCGTCTGCGAGACGTACGGAGAGGAACACGCATACGACGACGGAAGGGGAGAAAAATCTTTTGAGTAGACCACCAGAGGGAGATTGTCGTCCAGATTTGAGACTCAAGTCTGGACGGACTCCCGACAGAAACAACGAGGGAGTCAAGGAGGAGATTGGAGGACCGTGAGGTCAGGGCCGGAGAACGACACGCAGGGCAGACGAGGGCACGGACAGGGCTCCGAGAGGCCTCGGGACGACCTCAACAAAGACACGCGACAGGGACCTGACAGAATCGGACTCCAAAGGGGGTGCTCCACAGAGGAGTAGGACAAAGTAGCCCTCAACACCTCCGTCGAGGTCCGGTACTCGGTGTGGTAGAACAGTGGCATTGGAGGTCCACTGAGAGACCACACGGACAAGACATCAGTTACGGACTATTGGTAGGTCAAAGCTATTTTAACTACGAAGTCTAAGGATTGCCAGCAATTGTCTTTTGTATTCTTACGGTCGGGACGGGACTTTGGACCCCTCCTTCACAATCGTTAAGGGCGACGTCGCGCAGAGCCCCCGTCGCCTCCCCTTGTGTCACTGTCTGCGTCACTGTCACTATACAACACTCAAGCCACCGTAAACATTGACAACTCGTCTAGTCACGAGACCCCACTCAGCATCCGGACTGAAGTCTCGGAGTCCTTAACGCAGAAGTACACTCACAGAGGAGCAACGACAGGAAACAGGACCATTACTACTAAGGAGAACCTAGAACAGCAGGTGTCGGGCGACACTGGTAAAAACAGGTCCTGCACTCTACACCTGAGATCAAAAGAATCTCAATGATAAATTTATCTCTGACATACTAATTACTGTCGGGGAAGTTAGTAGACATTCCGAACATGGATTGGACGAATGTGAGAAAACATTAAAGACGGAAAAATTGACTTTTCTGAAATCTAATCTCTCAATTCCCCTTTTTAAATATTCGTATTTTGTCCACCAAAATAATGTCTTTAAAAGTCCTCAACTAAGAAACGCTCTCTTCGTGAATTTAGAATTCACGTTAAAAGTTCTTGGTTCTGTAATCTTTGATTTCCTACCTTATTACCTAAACTATAAAACTCTCAACAGGTCATGATATTGATACGTTCGAAATCAATTTACCCCCACTATACGTGTTTTTAGTCTTAACCGTGATACGTCGTCTTTTCGAAAATCGTCTGGTCATTAATCCTTTCAAAAGTGTGTCCCTAGGGTAGTCCTCGAGGTCTTGGTAAGTCCAAATAAGTGATTTTGAAAATTTTTTACTGTTAAAGGTTTATCAATATTTTGCTTCTTTCTTAACCGAACCGATGACCACTGTATGTCGAAAGAATCAAGGGGTAAGACCTACTTAAATTTAAGTGAGGAACAAGTCGCTACACTTGCGTTCAAGGTACTTCACGTGGTCGTTCTAGCGTTCCTAACCTCGGACGGCCCTCGGGCGCTACCTCGGGAGACGAGACAGACAGTTCATCAAATCTCGTCATTTGTTCAAATTCGCCGACGAAGGTAAACGATTCTCCAGACTCTCTGGACCTGACGTGACCTCTCCCCTTCGACTCCCACCACAAATTTATCCTCTCACACCCCCGTCCTCACTCCCCGTGGGAGGAGATGAGGTCTAAACGAGATCAAAAGTCGGGGCACAGAGGATCGTGTCTACAAGGTGACCGAAAACTCCGTCACGCACCAGTCTTTTGTGAAGGACGTCCGACACAGACTACCGGACACGGTCATACCTGGGGGGGCCGGAACGTCAGTAACTACAGTGTCGGCCAACAGAGAGACGGAACTCGGGACTTCTCCCTTTACGAGTGAGCACTTAAAGACACAAATGATACACAAACCTGAGTAGGAGAGAAAAAATGAAGCCGGGCATTCCATATACTTGTGCAGAGAAGCCGGAGGCCCGTCCCGAGAGGAGACGGACTGAAGACCTAGAGGGTCCAGAGGAGGAGGAAACCCAGGGACCGAAACCTCACCGGAGTCAGTCGACAGGTCGGTATCAAGAGTTGACCAAAACACGGAGTAACCGGACCTACCCGAGGACGAGAGACAAATGGACCTGTCAAACTTTCGAGCAAGGGTAGAGACGAGTGATGGGACCCGACTCGGAATTTACAGGATAAAATGTAGAGTCGAACGTGTCATTAGACTTATGTCTGTCTGTCCTTCAAAGCAGTAACTAACGGTCGTTTTCGAATCGAAATTTGTGAGTTCAAAAACCGAGAAGAAACGTCACAACAAACAGACAAGGTGAGACGAACTATGACTTCTCCAAGAACTGCAGACAATGTCATGACTCATGCAACTTCTTTCGGAGACCACACCGTACTCAAAACACGAAGACAAATTTGTCGGCTTTTTTAGAAATCCAGAAATTTCCGAATAACCCTCCAAAAGACCAGAGGATCCTCAGGTCAGAAGAACGGGGTCTTTCAGAAAACTAATACTGAGGCCCCTTTTATGGCCGTTTCGCAATGAGACGACTGGAGACTTTGAGACAAGGTCACGAAAAAAAAGGGAAACCAGTCCTCTGAGACCCGTGTGGACACCGGTCCCTCAAGTCCAGGAGAAACACGACGACCTCAACCACCCCCACCCCCACCCCCACTTACTACCCCTCAAGACCCGACCCGAAGTCGGTCTAATACAAACATTACAACTCCTAAAGATTCGCGACAAAGTATGGGGGAAACCTTCTTTTTTACAACGGTACGTTTATCACATTCTAAAAAAAAGTCGACGATAATTGTATATATATACATATAAAAAATAACTGAAATGACCAAGAAATTTGACAATGTCAAATTTTCTGACGGCGTTCATTGAAGTCCAGTGTTCAGAACAGGGAAGGTACCCCACCGTTGTGACGGATCTTTCAAGTAACCCTTAAATTTTGTGAGAACCACGTAAAGTATGTACAAAAAAGGACTTACACATACTATGTCAAATATATTTTACTATGACAAACTCTTAAGTGTAGTCTACCCTTGATGACTTAAATATTTTGTGATTAGTATCACTTTCTCTTATCCATATCCTTGATACTCCGTTTCACCACAGAGTGACTCGTCTTCACAAACGTCGGTCGTTGGACTCCACCCCCTCGGACCTCTGCCGTCCAACCCCCTGTCCGTCCACAACTTTACCCGTCTTCCCAGGGGCACTCGTCTCCACCAGTCGTCGTACAATGTGTCCTTCCAGGACCCGGAAACACTCGTGAGACGAGACTCAAACAACAACAACTCGAGAACCTCAACGTCTGTCAAAAAAACAAACTCCACGTTGACCACACATTGTAATCAAAGCTCACATACCGTATTACTAAACTACTAGCGCATGTGACGTCTTACTAGTCATCCAGACCAATCATGGACAGTGGAGTGTACCTCAAAGAAGAACACTACTCATTGAGATTTTTAGATAAGATACAAGTGTATGTTGTGTCATAATAACTGACACCAGTGGTACGACACGTAGAGTAGGGAAAAGGGAAGAGGTCCCCTAGAAGGGTTGGGTCCCTAACTTGGGTACAGAGGGCGTAACGTCTGCCTAAGAAATGGTCAACTCGGTGTTCCGTTCAGGTTCTTATAACCTCGCCCATCGGATACGGAAGAGGTCCCCTAGAAGGGCTGGGTCCTTAGCTGCCCCAGAGGACTTAATATCCACCTAAGACTCGATACTCCCTTCGGGCAGAGTAGGGGTCCTCAATGAACATAATATTTACCTACAGACATGTCGGCTGACGGACGTGAGTAAAACGGACGGGGACAGATAAGAGACATAGAACTCAACCCACACAAATCTGAGATGTACAACCCACTCAACTCATGTCATAAACGAAAAGGGACTGAAGTGGAGTGGATCGTACTACGGGAGTACAGTAGGTACACCAGCGCGCACCGTCGTAAAACGAAATCACTGACTCATTGCGGGACACATGTGTGCGGCGGAGAAGGGGCGGGGGGGGGGGGNGGGGGGGGGGGGGGGTGGCCCCCTGTGAGCCCAGCGCAGACTCAGAGCCGACGACGCGACGTCACTGGCACCGTCAACGTGCGTACGAGTCCGACCACGAACACGAAGGAAACCTTTCTACCCGTCCTTACCTCAACGACCCGGTGTACTAGTCTAAGACAGAAAATAGAGAGTCCCTTGGAGACATGAGAAAAGAGGGTATCACAGACACGGTCAAATGTAAGGGTGGTCGTCACGTGTTCTTAGGGGAAAAACGGTATAGGAGCAGTCGTGAACGGTAGAGAACAGTAAAACAACTATGGGTAGTACCGGTAAGATTGTCCACACTCCAAAACTAAACGTAAAGAGACTACTAATTACTGCAACTCGGAGAAAAGTACACAGACGATTGGTAGACACACAGAAAGAACCTTTTTACAGACAAGCCTAGGAACCGAGTAAAAAATTATCTTAATAAATATACGCTAACTCAGAATGGTCAAACGAAAAAATTCTATGAGATTAAAGTCGACTGATTTAATAATAAAAAATAATAATTAAATAAAATTAATCTCCGATTAATGAAATGTCATAACACAAAAAACGGTATGTAACTGTACTTAGTCGGTACCCACATGTACACAGGGGCAGGGTTTGGGGGAAGGGTGGAGGGAGGGATAGGGTAGGGAGACCCAGTAGGGTCACGTGGCCGAAACTCACGGGACAAAGTACGTAACTTGAACCTGACCACTAGATAAAGTGTATACCACTATGTACACAAAGTCACGACAAGAGAGTTTAGTAGGGTCACTCATTCAACAATAAAGAATACACGAATCATATTTATAATTACATAAAATTTTTGTTGATCTATTTGGTGGAGTACCCTTCTCAACTGAGTAACCTTTTCTGACACTACGACCCTCCACAACCCCCGTCCTCCTCTTCCCCTGCTGTCTCCTACTCTACCGAGCTACCGTAGTGGCTGAGCTACCTGCACTCAGACTCACTTGAGACCCTCAATCACTAGCTGTCTCTCCGGACCGCACGACGCTAAGTACCCCAGCGTTTCTCAGCCTGTGCTGACTCGTTGATTTGACTTGATCTGTTTTTTAGCATATTAAGGTAAACACACTTTACAGGTCTTATTTATCTAGGGGCCTTTCTCTCAGTGAACCACCAGCGGTCCCCGACCTCGCACTCCGACGCCGCACCGACCGTACCTCCAGTCCCGAAACAGAGACCACGACTCCCACGAGACACCAGTCGGTCTACCACCAACGGTCCGCGACACTCCTACGACTCACGGGGAGTCGACACGTGACTGCCAACAAGTAAAGTACACTTAAAGTGGAGTCACAGAAATACACACAAAGATTTACTACGTATTAGAGACTAAAACGTCGTCAGGAACCGCAAATACTAAAAGGATTCAAAATTTAAAAACCGAAATTATATATTTTCTATCAATCATCCTTGGATCACATATCGTGTCCCTTGAGACAAGCCACCAAACATTACTGGATGTATCCCTACCTCATATCTGACTTCGCACCTATACACGTGTACATATTGACCGACTTCAGCCTTCCTCCTTCGTCGTCCCCTACTCTACCACCCTATCGCAGTGGTGGATTTACCTGTACCTAAAATCGTTTGAAGTCCTCTCTCACCTTCTGTCTCCTCGAACCTCCCGATGTCAGGTACCCCAGGGTTTCTCAGCTGTACTGAATCGATGGTTTGTCGTTGTCATTGATTAAGTGAAGTGACATATCGTCTTTGATTCCGTTGTAACATGTAGTCGATGTGAGAATGTTTTTTAAATTTTTAAGGACAAAGTCAAAATCGTTTTATAGAATTAGATAAATTTCAGGTAAAATTACGGAGTGACATTTTAGATATGTACCATCGTTGGAGAACCATGAAAATTGTAAACTTAAAATCTTAAATAAGGGTGATGACACACTAGAGATACTTTTTCCAATTATTTCTAATCTAGTAACATCTTGTACATTCTGACCTACTAAGGGGGTCGAATGAACCCTTCCCGAACAAGACACAGGATTTATTAAATATGTAAGAATATCTTTTGACCCTTCTGACATTTTTCACGTCCTCCGCATCATTGTTCCAAGGGACAAATGTCGAAGTACACAAACGAAGTCCGGAAAAGAGACATGTAAATAATCTTTGGACCCTAGTATGACGGACAACTGAACACTGGACACAAAAAGTAAATTACAGTACTCGGAAAAGTATAAAGTAATTTATAAGGAGTCTTTTTGTTAAAATTACTGATGTGTCTTCAATACACTAAAATGGATAAAATTTGGATATCCTATAAGTGTCAAAAAGTGATAAAGTTTATAACAACTGACATTGCATGAGTCTTTGTGACGGACCGACAGATTGACACTCTACTTCCGTGTGTTACAGCAATGGGACGGGTCCCAAGGACTGTACACAGAGCGAACAGGAAACCTTCTAGACACCGGGGTCGTGAGACTCGGTAGACACAACAGTGTAGAAACGTCTGTGCAGTGAAAAAAGTAGAAAATGTCACGACACTCACTTATCAGGTAAAACAAAAAAGAATCCTAGTACCTAAACAAAATAAATGGAAGACACGTAAAACATGAGTACAACGTAAAAAAACCACCAGTGTTTCAGTCTGTTCTGAGTCGTTGACTTTGTCGTTGTCGACAATTAACGAAATCTATAGAAAGGTATAATTCTTCTTGTGGGACAACACACACATCCTTCTTTAATGTATCTATCAGAATCCGACACGTACTGCTGGATAGAGGGGAAAAGGGGCGGAGCGTGACTGAGACCCGCCCTCCGTAGACAGGACAGACAAGCGGCCCAGTGACAACGGCGACTCTACGAACAGCAGACATTGTAGAAACGACACCGTCCTCCCTCGCACGAGGTGTCGCACAGGAAGGAATCCGTCCCGTCCTGTGCAAGTACGACAGGAGTGACACACCAATCGCGAACGAAAAGAGACGAAAAAGTCACCCAGAGTACACATCTTTTACGTCGTGAAAGAAACTTCCTTCATTAGGGCGGACGGTCCGCACACAAGTGACAGGGGACGGACAGGCGGCGGGGTAGGTACCTAGGAACAACTCGACTCGTCTCCTCTCCAAACCAGACGAAACGAAACAATTATCGTCGAGGTGTGTTGGAGAGTCGTTCCCTCTCTACAACGGTGTCACCCACACTAATCTCTGGACACCTCCCTACTTCCCCGTCTCCCACCCTTCCACGAAGGGACAGTCACCCTCCGAATAGGTACTATACGGACGTCGTCGGGATAAAGACTTTCGTGTAGACCGAGTAAGTTTGGGTCACGTCTGGTCGGTAAGACCAATATCCTAGATCTTCAGTTCCTTGAAACAAATTAGGATAAACCCGCTGACTGATGTCATAGCACACACTTTATTTTTATCAATTCAAAAATTTTTAAAAAGTAGAGAGAAGAAAATGAGACTTTCTAAAAATGGAACAAACAATCGGTCGAGAAAATTTCAGTCCGAGTCTTAAACTTGCCATTTTTACTGAAAGTCTTCCAGACAATAGATCCGTTCTCGTGAAAGATAAAGACTCAGTTTACTATTAACTTTGAGCAAAAGTCAAGTAAAGTCAAGTCAGCGAGTCAGCACAGGCTGAGAAACGTTGGGGTACTTAGCGTCGTGCGGTCCGGAGGGACAGGTAGTGGTTGAGGGCCTCAACTGAGTCTGAGTTGCAGGTAGCTCAACCACTACGGTAGCTCGGTAGAGTAGGAGACAGCAGGGGAAAAGGAGGACGGGGGTTAGGGAGGGTCGTAGTCTCAGAAAAGGTTACTCATTCCTGGTAATTTTTCATTTTTTGAAGCTAGTCTAACCAAAGACACAAATTACTACTAAAACATACGTACAGGAAGGGACCACCGAGTCTGTCGTTTCTTAGACGGACGTCACGTCCTCTGGACTCAAACTAGAGACGTAGTCCTTCTGTAGGACCTCGTCCAGTACCGTTGGGTGAGATCATAAGAACGGACGTCTTAGGGTACCTGTCTCCTCGGACCACCCGACATCAGGTACTCCAAAGTTCCTCAGTCTGTACTGACTCGCTCATTGTGAAGAGTAAACCTACCGTCAGACGGTAGCAGAAAAAGAGAGGTACAGTTCTGGTGAACACATTAAAGGTGTCTTATTTCTATAAATACATATTTTAAGAATCTATAAGAAAGATGACTTTTCTTTTTGTATAAGGACTGAATCAGTGGACTGAACCTTATTAACTACAAAGAACGACCACATTACACGTACAAGGGAAACGTCTGTGGACGGAGGAAAAAGACATAGACATAGAATGTCCGTAAGAGACAATAATGTCCATTGTTACTAATGGAGAAGTTATTATTAAAATTTGTTCTTTTTCAACATGGAATGTGTAGTCGTGTCTTCAGGTCCCTCCTTTAACTTGTATTACTAAAGTCGGGATCGAACTCAAGACAACCGATGTCTACCGAGTCTTGATCGCGACAACCTTTGTGGGTCTCATTCTGAAAGTCTTTGTTAACTACCATCACCAGGACCAATAGAAAAGCAAGGAACTTAAAGAATCCGTCCACGTAAAGATACGACAGTGAAGTAGAGAAAAGATAAGGAATGCCGTCTTACGACCAGGAAGGGTGGCTTGGGAGGAAAACAAAATTAACGAACTAATCATCTCCTTTCATGTCTTCAATCCGCAAAGACTCCGTACGTCTACTGACTTCAACAGACACGACAGAGGGGGAAAGAAGTAATGAATCCCCTCTGACCACAGAGGAGAGACGAGATCGGAGGAGAGGTCTTCCAACGCACTGGTAGCCTGGGTCGAGGGAGGACAAGCAAGGGGCAACACAGAATACTCACACACAGACATGAGTAAGTAACTAACGTGTCCACTGTTCTACTTGAACCCAAATTACGTCTTCAACAGGTGATAGACTACGACGCACACCGTATCTTTTACACCTGAGAAGTGAGTCTCGTTTTCGGACCAAAACGAAATAATGCACAACTGACTCGAAGAACAGGGGAGTGTCCTCTGGGGACACGAGTCGTCCGATCTCTTTGTCTTCGCGGCCCTCCTCCTCCTCCTCGCGGTCTAGGAAGAGCGCCACGTCTTCTTCCTCGTCCTCGTCGACGATTTCCTCCTCTCCTTCGCCCTCGACCTCCTCTCTCAGTTCCGGCACCTTCCATCCTCGTGAGACGACCCGGCCCCACCCCGACCCCCCGGGTCCCGGACCCGACGTAGACCGGAATGGTACACTACTGGGGAACGAAGGATCAATGACGGAAGACTAAGCACTATCCGATTGAGATGAGACCGGCACGACCACTAAGGTCTCGGGAATCACAGAAAGTGCGGGAGCACACCGGACGTGGTACGACCACTAAGGTCTCGGGAGTCACAGGAAGTGCGGGAGCACACCGGACGTGGCACTACCACTAAGGTCTCGGGAGTCACAGAAAGTGCGGGAGCACACCGGACGTGGCACGGTCACTAGGGTCTCGGGAGTCACAGAAGGTACGGGAGCACACCGGACGTGGCACTGCCACTAGGGTCTCGGGAGTCACAGAAAGTGCGGGAGCACACCGGACGTACGTGAACCAGCGTACGCCGACCGGGTCGTGTGCCACGGGAGTCGGACTGACCGAACACACAGTGACCCCAGCGTGGAGGACCGCGGTAGTGTGTCCAAATGACTGGGGCTGGAGGCTAGATCCACGACTCCATCCCTGGGACTGTCCAGAAACGGGCAAAAGTTGATGACCCTGAATGATTTTAGGCAGTCTGACAGACCTATTCGTGGTGTCCCCCAACTCTCTACCACCTCGACCCGTCCCGACCTGAGTTTCCGACCAGAGGAAACCCTCCGAGGCGGAAATCCTGTCCCTCCACCACCAAGTAGACGACGTATCTTTGGTTGTGTCTCCCAGATCGTTTTACTTCTGTGTCTTCTTATACAAGGTTTGTCCTCTAATTTCAGAGTCTTTTTCATTAAATAAACTATTTCTCAATTTCATTACCAGTATTTCTACGGGTGGTTTCACCCCTTTTCTTACCTACTTGTGTCACTCTTGTCTCTTCCTTTTATAAATTTTCACAGTCTACCTTCAGAGTCGTGATGTGATTCCGACCAGAAGTAGGTTTCTTCCACTACAACACATATACCACCCTAGCCTTCCCTCAGGAGACAATGCTCGAGGAAGACCTTTTGGTTGGCCAATTAAGTTCATGCCGAGGGTCAATCTGGTTGACTTTCGTCGTGAGCTACCTTTCGTACGTCTTAATCAGTCGTCTTTTGAGTATCCCCGTGGCTGCGACGTAGGCGGACACCCGGGGCCCCGAACGGGCTCGGACCCCTCCACACACAGGTTTGTCACTAAGACTACTACACTTCTTAGCCAACTGACCAACGATCAACACTTTAGGATTTGACTCAAGTACTGCGGATTACAAATTGTCAAACTATGTACCTACAAGTAATTAAATCAAAATGAAAAGGAATCCGAAGAAAGAATCTTTGGTTAAAATCATGTTCAACAACTATCGTTTTGCGGAGACTATTAATTTCGTCCATATCCAAGAGAATGTGTATGTTCAAATAAAGAAGGGCCCGTACTTCAACCTCGTCTCCCTCGAACCACCCTCACCCGCAGACGCCCGGGACAGACGAGGGTAGCCCGTGGAAGGCAGTGCGCAGAACGGAAGACTACCACAGGACTCAGGAACGAAGAAGGAGGGGGTGACGGTCGTCCGGGCGTCACGTGACCGTTCACAAAAAGAGCACCGGCACAGACCCTTGGTCTCCTACGGAGAGGAAGGTCGACGACCCGACAGGGCGACCGAAGAAGTGAAGGACCGTGGAGGACGTGGTCACACCTACCCCCGCCTGTCGACACCACCCCCGCCCCCCGACCCGTGTCTCACTCCTATTGGTCACACTCGTGAAGTCCCCCGAACGTGTCAGGAGGACTACACAAACCTGACCCCAGACCAGGATTTGTCCTCTATGAGAGAAACACAGCCGTTGTATCTTTCCCGACCTCCACCAGTCGTTCCCACTGACAGACAGCCGGGAGACGAAAGGAAGAGAGAACGAGTAAGGGGATGGGTGGTCCTGGGGTCCTGTCTTCAGGGAATTTCGGAAGAACGAGATCGTGAGGACAGTCGTGTCTCCAGCCGTCTCACGCGTCGGCTCACGCGCAGAGGGAACACCTCAGGACTGCACGAAGACGAGACACAGGAGTGTCTAGCTCGGTTCTCCGCTGCCGAGTCCCTCCTTGCTCGGACCGACGACCGGGTCCCCTTCCGCGACGGGGGGGTCGACAGGGTGGACCTGGGGGTCAGGGGTGGAGCCCGGCTCTTCTCCTGGTCTCTGGGCACTCACGTCTCACGGGGATCGGGAGGAGTCGACGCACCACACCCTAGCCCGGTCGATAGTAAAACATCTACTCCCTCCCTCCCCTACTCACACGACTGGGAGTGAGGGAGCACAAAAACCTCCAGCAGTCACAATGTCTGAATGGAATCGTCTCCAAATGTCTCCAAAGGACCCCTGACAAGGTTCAGAACCAGACCTGTCGACACACAGTCCAACTTAGGTCCCGAGACCCGTCTCTTCCCCCAGAGTCAGTGACGACGAAAGAGCGAGACTAAGTGTCGAAGCTCGACCTACTACTGAAGTGGCGGTACATGTTTCCAGTCAACGGTACGAGGTGACGAGACAGGGCGGCTCGCACAGGGGTCCACACACACGACTGGGAAGAGAAGAGAAACCGAGGAGTCAAGACCTGCACCACTTCCGAGTGTTCCTAAGGACCGGGAAAAACCTTGGTCACCTGCTCAGCATACGGGGATTGATGATGGTCTAGTAATTCCATCTCCTTCGGAACAGTCGACGCGCTGACACCGCGCACGGAGAGACGACCAACACACAGCACGTCAGCCGACCGTGAGGAGTCCCGACCCACGACCCACGCAGGGTCCGAGAGTTTGTCGAGGATCACACCCCTGATGTTTCGAGACAACGAGGTTACTGTCATTGCTCACACCGGACAACATCCAGGGGTACCTATAAAGTTCGTACCTCTTCTTCGACTTACCTCCAAATATGACATGGTTCCTCCTCAAACACTTGCTGTACTTCTGATACAAGTCCTTAACAGCCTTCATGTTACCCCTCTCGTCACCACTCACCTCCTCCCCACGACACCACGATCGGACGACGTCGTCGTCTTGGTTCTTTTTGTCCGCAAAGGTCAGAGGTCCAAGTCGGGAAAGAGTCCTGGGACTTCTCTCCCACACAACTTCGGTACCCGACCCGCCACGGCCCGAGACAGGCAGGAGGTGTCGGTCTCCGCACCGCCGACGACCAGGGCCAAAGCAGGACCCGGACCAGTAGGACGCGGAACGAGTGGGTGGCAGAATCTCAGTGTCCCGTCTGGAACCTACTGCGTCGGTCACAGCGACGTCCACGACTTCGAACCTCCAAGTCACTGACATGAATTACAAAGACGTCAAACCGTAACTTCTTAATTTAAAAATGACCAAACCCCAGGTCCCGGGTGACACGGTCGGTGTGTCCGACCTGTCAAAGAACCCGGTCTTTAACACAGGGCAGAGCACAGACATCGGATCTTCCGTCCTCCGTACGTCTGGCCGTCTGGGCGTCAACTGACCCCCCTCCACCAGACCCCCGGACGGGCCCCGCCCCCGAGTCTGGAGAAAGGGGGCGTCTCATGTGGTTCTACAGCCTGTTGGACCTTTCCACGAAGGTGGCCCGCTACGACTTCGTAAAAGGACCCCTCCTGCCCCTGTGTCTGCTCCTCGGCACCTACGCCCTCCTCCTCTCCGCCCTCTTCTCCGCCCCCGCCCCGCGCGCCCCGGTGCACACGTGGGCGAGGGCCCTGAGCCTCCGCGGCCCGGCCTCCGTCGGCCGCCTCTTGCCTCCCTTCCGCGACGGGGACCCGGCGGCGCGACGACGGAGACCCCGACCAGTCTCGTCGAGGCACGTCGGGGGACCGGTCCACCCACGGAGTTTGTCGTCGACGGAGAGACCCGGGGACACAGAGCCACCTGGGCCGGTCGGAGAGAAGAGTTCGATCGGTCACTCCTAGTCGAAGTAGGGCACCACCACAGAGGACTAATCCCCAACCCCCTCACACTTCAAGAGGGAGGTAGAAGTAAATCAGAAGTAGACAGAATTTAGGAAAAACAATTAGTAAACTTGATGTACAAGAGTCACCCCGTTTTTAAACTTAATTGTAGAGCGAGGAACATTAAGTTTCTTACCCATGTAGGTCATGTATTTACGTGGAGAGGACCCCTCGTCCACCCCTCCCCGAGACTCCCACCCCCACCTTCGGGGACGAGGCGGGAGACATCCGGTCCCGTCACCCCGAGGAAGTACTCGGTCTCGGACCAGAAGTCCTGCACTTCCCACATGAGAGAGGAGGAGGAGGGACGGAGACGGGGTACGGGAGGTCTCCGGTCGTCCTGTCCCTCGCAAAACAGGAGAGGCTCCCAGCCTAGGACGACTTCAGTCACAGAGGAGACCTCGGGGTCCAGGCGGGCGGGCACCCCGACCGGACGTCGGGGGCGGAGACCGCCATGTCCATTCGTCCGACGAGTCGCGCACGTCCACGTTTCCACATAAGGTCTTTATAGCAGAGAGGGGACCCATTTAACTTATTGGTGCCCCAATTGTGTCGAAGGGAAAAAGACAACGGTCGGAGGTCGACCTTAATTGGTGGTGGCTCCGGGACCCACACCGGGGGGACTACTCTTCGACCGCACGCCTCCCGACCGGAGGGAACGACTGTACCCGAGAGCTGGACCTGGGAACGGTGAGCCAGTCTACTCGCCGGGGTCGGTCCTACCCGCGCACATAGGGGGGTGAGTAAAGGTCGGTCCCGAGGAAGGAGGGTCCGTGCCCCCACGAGGTCGGGCTGGGGGTCTGAAGGGACTCTCGGGTCTTCAGGGAGGGCCGGTGTACATGGCTGGGATGTTCATGGACTCGGCTCACGTGAGACGCCAGACCTTGCCCTCGGTGCCACGACGTTTGGGTCCTGGGAACCCCGGTCTGCTCTTCGGGGGGCACCCCGGTCCTGGAAGAGTGGTCGGGGCGGGAAACCCAGTGTACTACCTAAGGGCTCACTACTCTGGAGGGGAGGGAGGTTTGGTCACCTGTCTTGTTAGGCCGAAGGATGGAGTGTCGCAAGGAGGAAGTCCCATGGACGTGGGGGGCACATTTGGACCGCGTGTCGCCGAGGTCGGGGGACGTCGGGGTCGTGACCCAAGAGACAAACCTCGAGGCCGGGGTCGGGACGCTCCGCACGTCCCACCCCTGAGGTACGACCTGTCGGGGCTCTACGACCGGTACGTCGTCGAGAGGAGGGCACCCACGGGTGGTCCGCACGGAATGGTGGGGGCGGTCGGACGTGGCGGGGCGGACGGACCGGGAAAGGGTGGGTACCCGGACCACCGGGGGTTCGGACGGAGTCCCCTGGGACCCTCCTGTGTCCTGCCGTCACTGCACGTCCTCGGACTCTTGCCGGTTCCATTACACACGTACGCGCGAGGGGCGGAGGGGCGGGGGGGAGGGGGTTGAGGCAGACGGGACCAATAACCACCGGGCAGAAAAATACGTCTGATCCTTTGTTTCACGGTTGACCGGAGACTGGGGAAAGTGACTTACAGAGACCCACTCGGGCGGCGTCAGGCGCCTACGCCGCTGGTACGGCGGGTCGACGTCACGGACGACACAGAGGCGAGCACGCCTCGGAAGGGCACGAGTGAGTGAAATGAGAGTCTTATTCGAAACTCCCTTGAAACTGATCATAAGAACAAACATACCTACCTTCGAGATCCCGTGTTTCCACCAATAAACGGAAGTAAGTCGAGAATTCACCCCTCTGGCTAAGCTTGGACTGTGTTACCTGGACCGTAGGCACACACGTTCGAGACGCAGTGGGTCGGGGTGAATCTTTCATGACAGGACTTCACTGGGAGCCCCCTGTACAAGAGTCCCGAAGCGAGGACCGGGTCAAGAGACGTACGCGAAGAGTAACCCGGGTGTAGACGCGCGTGACTCCGACCCCTCGTCATCACTCTATCCGTGCCGTAGTTCTCCCAAGATCTTTACGGCAAATGTCCTCATTATTTGAGTTCACGTTCTCTTCCCACCACCCGGAGGAGACACACTGAGTACGGCCAACTCCTACCTGTAGATCGCACACAGGCACACCCTCGACACCGTGGACCCGCAGATGTCTCACACTACACCAAGGAACAGTCGACCCACCTCCCGGTCCTCGTGTCTGAGGGAAGTTCACTAAAGAACCTCCCCTCCGACTGAGACTTACGGGGGACGTCGTGCTAAAGGTCCGTACTAAAGTCCACACTGACCTTAAGTCTCATTCTCCCTCTCAGAGTCCTCGTCAGACAAACGAGTCAACGGTACGACAAACACTACAAAGCGAACGTGAAACAAAAAGACTTACTTCACATCGACTAGGTGTCACAGCACGACTAATCACAGACGAGACGTCGTCTCACTGTCAGTGTGTGTATGTGCAAGGAAAGGTAATACCAAACAGCGTCCTATAACTTACAATGAAGAGACACGACTTCAGTCTGGAACAAATAGGTAAAACATACTTCAAACATAGACGGTTGGGGTTAGAGGGACGGGTAGCGAGAGGATGGGTGAGAAAAAGAACTGTCAGGGTTCGCACAAGAGATACTCAGACAGAGACAAAGTATCATTGAAGTAAACACAGTAAAATTTAGGGTGTATATTCACTATGGTATGTAACTAGAGAGACACTGAATGAAGTAAGTCATACATTAGGGATCCAGGTAGGTATGACAACGTTTACCGTCATGAATAAGAGAAAATACTGACTCATTACAAGGTGTCAGATACGCGTGGCGCAGAAATGCGCAAGGAGACAACTATCCGTAGATCCAACGAAGGTACAGGACCGACAACCTTTGTCACGACGTGACTTGTAGCCCCACACACCTGGAAAAACTTAATACCAAAAGATGTTTCTCGAAGGGAACATCGAGTCAACCATTTCTTAGACGAACGTCACGTCCTCTGGGCCCAAACTAGGGACCCAGCCTTTCTAGGGGATCTCTTCCTTAACCGTTGGGTGAGGTCATAGGAACGGACCTTTTAGAGTACCTCTCTCCTCGGACCACCCGACGTCAGGTACCCCAGTGTTTCTCAGTCCGTGCTGACTCACTGATTGTGAAAGACGTCTATGAGGGGTCCTCACCCTAACATCCTAGTATGCAATTGAGACACAAATCAAAAAATTCCTTGGAGGTGTGACAAGACGTAGCACAGACATGGTTAAATATAAGGGTGGTTGTCCCTTCTCCCAAGGGAAAGAGGTGTGGGAGAGGTGACAAATAAACATCTGAAAAATCACCGCAGGTAAGACTGACCACACTCAACCATGGAGTAACACCAAATTTAAACGTAAACAGATCAAGTCACTACTACCGGAGCCGAGAGACACACAGAATTAACTTTACACACAAATCCAGAAGACGGGTACGAAACTAACCCAAACGAAAAACCAACTCAACATACTCGATGAACGTATAAAACCTCTAATTCAGGGACGACCAGAGTGGGAAGCGTCGATATAAGAGGGTCAGGCATCTGTCAGAAAGGTAAAACAAATACCAAAGGAAACAACATGTTTTCGAACGTTCAAATTAATCCAGGGTGAAAAATTAAAAACGAAATTAAAGATGACGGAACCTTCTGACCGGATACTGTCAAATACAGTCTCTTACAAAACGGATACAAAAGAACGTCCTCAAAATACCACAGTACAGCAATTCGGCAAAACGCACATAAAGACACAGACAGCACTCCGCAACCGTACAAAAAACAACTGAGTTATTACTTTTCACGTGCAAAAGTACTAAGAACACGTCGAATATGGACACTAGAAATTTCGGTTACAATCAAAAAGCCCTCGGTCGTCAGGATCAACTAGAATTTCCAGACTTAAGAACTGGAACAGACATTCGAGACTGGTCTTAGGATAAAACTATGGGAACCCGTTGTTGAGACGGGAGGGACTCTCTAGTATTATGATTCTGCGTAAATACCTGTTTTTGTTACCGTTCCATTTCTTCAGACTCAGACATTAATTCGTAAACTTAAGTCATCCAGTCACTAACAAATAATTTAAAGACATTAAGGAGCTTCTACGGGAAACTCACAATATGTGACAGGTACAGAATAAAAGTCCTTCGGGCCCGTGCCACTCACAACAGTAAGTAAATCGTTTATAAGTAGATCAGGACAACCATGAGGGCACCCACCCAGGACTGACGTCCTACGACAGCCCTAGGCCGGAAGGGTCGCAGGAGTCCGGACCAAGGAGGAGGAGTGACAGTTCCGCTACGGAGGAGTGGTCGGACGTGTAGTCGGTCACGTGGGAGACGGAGGAACCTCAACCCGTGTGTCTAGTGTCGGGGAACGAACAGGTCGCCACCCGCCCCACCCCCGCCGCCGCAGTAGAACCGGTGGACAAGGACAGCACACGACCCCAAAGTCGAGTGGTCCACGCTGAAACAGAGACGAAAGAAACGTCGCCTAGGGAACGGGCCCGAGCTCCTCTCTGGTCGCTCACAGCCACGAAGTCTCCCCCGCAAGGAGTTCGTCGATGGAGTGGGACGCGGGGGGGACGTCCGGCTGAAACGGTCCGCCTCGAGTGGGGTTCCTTCCCCGGGTCTCCCGAGCCTCGAGTCCGGCCTCAGGAGCCTTGGACCCCTGCCGACGGGTCGCTCGTGCCAGTCCAGACGGACCGAGAGTCCCTCACCGAAGCGGTCGGGTGGGCGGGTCCGTACGTGGGACCGTCTGGACCCCGGCGACGGGCTTTTGCCTGACGCCCACCTTCGGAGGGGTACACCCAGACTCCCGTTCTCGTCCCGCGGTGGGCTCCGACCCCGGGGACGTCTCGGGCGCACGAGGGGAGACATGTGCGGACCGAACCTTAAGGGGTCGAGACGGTGTGCCATGGTACATCCGGGTCCGGACGTCGGACACCCAGGACACTACCCCCCGTTCGGAGGTCAGGGTGTGGGAGGGGGGAAAAGGGGAGCCCGAAAAGTCAGAGTACTGGGAGTAAGACCTCAGAAGGGAGCCATGGCGGGGGTGGTCCCGTACGCCATAGGGATGGTCGGTGGTGGCGTCGGAAGGATGGTGGTGATGGGCGCCTGAGGAATGATGAGCACAGGTGTCCCGAAAAGTCTGACCGGCTCTGTGGAGCGTCGGGGGCATTCGGGCTCGCCCGGGGGTGGTCGAGTCGGGTGGGGACGGTCCGGGGAGAAGGGGCTGTTCTCGCGGCACTGGCCCGACGTCCCGACGCTCCGCGATTCACGACGGAATTGCGGGGGGCGCGCCCAGCTGCGCCACCTCCGAGACCCACGACGGAATTGAAGCGGGTGCGCCCACCTGTGGCAACGACGGTTCTACCGGCTCCCCGTCTTGGGGCCGGGGCTCCCGTTCGTCCTACTCAGACACCTCGTCGGTCTCTCGGGGTTTCTCAAGGACCTGAACCTATTGGTGTTGCGCCGACGGTCCGCCGTCCCGAGGGACAGCCGGTCGCTCACAGAGATGCCGCGCGGGGGGCGGGGCGAGCCGGGTCCGTACCGGAAGCCAAGCGGGCGGAAAGGGGGTGTGCGTCACTACGACGTGCGACCCGGCGGAATGGGGGGTGTCGCCGGCCGGCGCGTAAAGGTCGGGTCCCGAATGCGGAGGGGGAGCCGATGAGTGGGCGGAGTGGCGGGTCACCGCCGCGTCGGGTTACCGGACAGGGGGCTCACGGGGGAGATGGCGATGGGACTCCTCCCGGACCCGGTGAAGGTCCGGCACTACTACCTCGTCTACCCAGGGCCTTCACCCCGCTCCCGCAGGAAGGTCCTCTACATGTCTGGCAGGCCCATTCCGACGTCGACGCACGGAAAAAACATGCCCGTCTTCGTCTCATCTACTATCAGAGGGTTTTTCTTCGCCCGAACCCTTACTTTTTGGCTGAACCCACCAGACCCCGGCCCTCCTCGCACACCCAACACACGAGCCCCGAATGACCCTTTCGTGACCGCAGTCTTGGGTCAAAACGCACACCAGAAAAAAAGAAACACTTTCACTTAACCGTAAAGTCACGACAACCCAATCCCAAACCTATGGATTACCGGTCTCAAGACCCCGACACCCGTCTGAAACGGTCCCTCTCCCACCCATCTAGACCAACCATCAGTGCCCACCATAGGATCAGAGTGGGGAGTGGTAAGATAAGAGATGACTATGACTTACTTTTGAGTCACACAGGTCTCGGTCTGGACCGGTGTATGGTGAGGGACTTTTAAGATCATCAACACAGAACTCCAGTTCCAACCCTTCGGGGTAGTATTTCGTCGTGTCTGGTGGGACTCTTAGACTCACGGGGGGGCCCAGCAGGGTCGGGGGTCACGGACCGAACTCCCGGAAGGGAGACACACACGAGTGGGGAGAGACTTGCGGACCGTGCAGAGGACAGACAGGAAACGGAAGAGAGGACTCGGAAACCACACAGAGAATCGGTTCCCATAGGAGGGCCGCGTCGGGTCTGAGACCGGTCCTTTCACCACCATCACGAGACTACCTCCGTGACAGACTACAGAGGTCAACAGGGGCTTCGAGACTAAAAAGGGGCAAGTCCTAGGTCAGTGTCAAGTACCGAGATGTAAACCCACGACACAGACGAGTCATTAAATGTTGTAACCGAAACGTAAGAAACAAAAAGTTTCTGTCGCGGGGTCCGAGACCGAAGAAGAGTAACGAAGGAGTATAAATTCTCAGTCTCGGTTGTGGAAACAGTCCTCGTGACACGTCCACCGTAGTCGGCACAGAAACGACGGAGTGCACCGTCGGGGACCCAGTCCCCCAGTGAGTGGGTCAACCAGGTCCACCCCGGCGCGTGGAAAAGGAAGCATGACTCCTGTAGTGTACGTAAGGACTTACAAGGAAGGAGTACAGAGATCTGACGTCCCCGGGAGCCAGGTCAGGGCCGGGAGCAAGGGTTTCTGCGGCCGAGGTCGTCGTAGCGTCCTCCTCGACGGGGGGGTCTTCGGGGGTTGCGAAGGTGAGCTAGTCCAGTCTTACCACCTGTCACTCTCGACAGACACACCAAGGGCCGTCGACACCGGGGTCCCCGACAGGGACCTTTCCCCAATACAGGACACCCGGGACCCCGGTCTCCCGGAGCCCTCGTCGAAGGAGGGCGGGGCGGTCGGGGAATAAGGACGAGGTCCGTGGTGGGGCCTCTACCCAATCTAAAGGAAGGGGTCTGACCGATGACACCACGCTGAGGAACAAACGGAGCAGACCTTCTCAGCCCAAGGGGGTGGGGGTGGGACAGAGGGACCTCCGTCGTCAGGAACCGGGGACCTGACTCAGTCCCAGGTCCTGAGTCTTCGGTGTGGACCGTCCTGACGGGTTGCTTCGTTTTAACCCGGCGAAAGGATCTGCCCTTCTCACACACACCGAGGATCCGAAACAACAAAAATTGTCAATTTCGCGTAGTCAAAGCGACTTTGACAGATAAGACGAAGAGAGTCTCGATCAGGGTCCTCCTCTGTTCGGGGTCCCTTTGTCTCTCGACGCTCACCTCTTGCCCCGGGCCGGGGTGGGCGGAGAGGACAGGGGTCGTAGTGCGGCACACACCGGACCTCGGACCTGCGGGGAGGAGTACTGGGTACGCGAGCGGTTCAGGACCCGCTTTCATCCCTCGTCTGCCCGACCTGAGACCTCCAGGGAGGTCCGGTACCCTGCGAACAAGTCCCTTCTGGTAGGACTGGACCCCCGCCACGACCAGCACCGTCGACGTGAGTCCACCGGTAGACCCCTGTCCTGACGAGCACACCCACACAATCCCCGACCCAGGTCAAATGTCTCAAAAGTACAACGGAAATACTACTAAAGACAGCCACCACTTACATAACATGTATGTCGCCCCTCCCGCCCACCACCCCTATCTCAGACCGGCCGCCCGGGCGTCGGGACGACTGGGGGACACAAATGTCGGGAAAGGGTAAGTGAGAACCCCCCGACGTCCTCCCCGGGTGGAACGGCGACGACAGGGAGACTGCCGAGAAGGGGAACCCGTCGGAGGAACGGACCGCGGGGGGGGGGGAACGGACCGTGGGTCCAGTACCAGGCTCTATCGTCACGGGGAGGACCGACCGGTCGACGGGTGGTCTATCCACATTTGGTCATAGTCCTCGTAAACGAGTAACCTTCCACGCCGCTGCGCGGGGCAGTGTCGGGACGGCCCTGACCCCAGACCTTCCGCAGCGTTCGAGGGACGTGTCTGGTGTCAAACACCGTCACTGCTGAGTCCAAACACATACAAATCACAGTTATTTCTTCGACGTGTCCAAAATTATCCTTTTTACATGGGATATCTAAATGTCGAACTTACATCCTCAGAAAGTCATATATATCAAAAATAGGTAAAATACACTTATATCATTGTATTCAGTACCACTAAATTTCATCGACAGTTCTTGTTCAAGAACTTCAGTGAACAGACACTATCCTTTGTCAAGATGTCATAAGCCAATGAATAATACCAAAATCTTCGTTCGCTGTGACCTAAGAGGGACAAATCGTAAGAAACTCAAATCGACTCTACGGTGGTTTCACTCCTGAGGACAGAATTCGAAAACTTATAGGGTGTTTTCGTTTCCTCCTTTGTTGACTTCCCCTCTATGGAACTTCAGTGTCCAGAAACATTTTTATCGCATAAAGATTCGTACGGAAACTCTATCATCTTTTCGAACGTCCTCTGTAACCAACTAACTAGACGCGAACAAGAATATTCAAGTCGAAACACTCCCCGGTTCTCTTGGAAGGTAGGTCGGGGTCGCAGGAACGACTTCGACCTCGTTTGGGCGCGAAGGTCATCATCTCAGGGACGCCTCTGGTTGCGGTCGAGGTCTGCGGGTCTACGACTCGAGCCCGTCCCCCTCGTGACCCCTGCGTCCGCGGAAGGTCTGTACACGTCTTTGTGCTAAAAAAAAAAAATTTGTCTGAATAAATTTGAAATTTAAACCGTACGAAACTTCACCCCGTTCAAACCCCCGACACAAGAGTAACCTAAGACCAAGAACAACCTCGGGTCAGTGCCCACACTACACCAAGTTCCACCCCTGCAGTCGTAGTCGTAAACCCTTCCTACCCCTTCCCAGCACCTGTCTAGGTCGAAACGAGAGCTCGTCACTCCCTTGTACGAACCGTGTGAGTCGGAGGCACACGTAGACACGTGGTCGACGCCCCCCTCTGACACCGGGGACGGAAACAAGGGTCGGATCTCGGACGAGACCGGTCGCACCTTTGACCGAACCCACGTTCCGGAGCCCGTGGGAACGGAGCTCGTCTTGGTCCGACCCCGTCCCGGTCCTCCTGATACCGTTAGGACGGGTAAGGCAGACGGGTGGCACGTGTCGGGAGACAACAGAGTCGGGGGTCGGGCTGGGGTAGAGGGCGACGGAATCTCGGAGGGAAGCCCCACTCATCTCTCCGGTCCGTGACCCCTGGGGACAACCCTCACACCGAGGTACGACGCAACGGGGTGTCCCGGTGGGGGACAAGTCCCGGGCACGTGAGAAGACTGGTCTTGATCGGACCCCCTTCCAGGACCCCACCGGAAGGGGACCCTGGCGACGGTGGACAGTCCCTGGACTTCCTGAGGACAGGTGGCGAGTGGAATCTCAGTAATACAATCTTTGACAGAAGGGGTCTGGGTCCTCTCTCTCTTCTAGGTCTCTCTTTCGTTCTCGGAATACCTTACAAAGACCGGAACTCAAAAAGGAGAGGACATTATTCTCGAGAACCGATTTTGAATGATCCGACTTCTGTGCACGTGAGGCTCACTGCTGTCTGCGCACCCGAGGACAAGTCTTGGAAAAGAACAGGGCGGAAGTTTCACTCTGATCACGACGGCACAGGTGGACGGAGTGACCCCGGGAGCGCGGACAGCAGTCGTCCCACAGGAGGGACCCGCCCCGGCCCACCGAGAGTCTTCCGACGGAAAGCACACCTGACTCTCGGGGGCCGGTCGGACCGGGGGTCTGGGGCTCTCGCAGGAACACTGAACCGTGACCAAGGACGGTCAAGGTCCTCACCCGGCGCACCCGAGTCCCAAAAGAGCGAAAAACTTTCAAAGGCAGAGTCGGTGTGTGTGTCGAGAGTCCAGGGCCAAACCTAAGAGGGTCCTAGGGAGTCGGTCGTCGGGGCTCCGTCCCCGGGAACCTCTCGCCGACACCGGTCGCTCAGTCTCGGGTCCCCTTCCCGGTCCCACGGGGGTGCCTCTCGCCCCACGGACCCTCCGTCCGACAAGTCGGAGACGGGGACCCACGTCCAAGGGGACGGTCCCCGACTCGGGAGTTGACTCTGAACAAGGAGGACAAGACCCAGACCTCAGAGGGACCCCGCGACCCGGAGGGGACGACACAGGAGCACACCCCGTCCATGCTCGGACTGGAGGTCGACGACGTAGGAGGACACGAAGTGCCCGGGACCGGCTCGTCTACCAGTCGCCGCAGCCGGCGGACCAGAGAGGGAGCGACTCGGGACCGCCGACTATACCTTTTCGGAGAATTGGTCGACACACAGGACACACAGACCTCTCCCACCACCCGGACCCTCACTCCGTGACTTGCGACGGGGGTCGACCCGGGTGTGGGCGAGAGGACGACGTCTAAGGACACACACTAGGACCGGTCATGACCCTTCCCCTTACGATAAATAAAAATATAACACATATAAAACAGACCAGACGACTAGGGGACAAAGTGACTCTCGGTGTGAATGGAGTCATGAATCAAGATATGACACACAACCTATTAAAAAATTTTGTTGACAAATTTTTAGAAAGACTAGGAACCTCCAGACATCTAAATAAAGGTATACTTAACCAATAAAACATATTTCATGTAAGAATTTTCTCGTCCCACTACACACTCAACACACACAGGGCACAGTGACAGCAGAAGATGGTAGCTCCGTTTCAGGGTGGTCCTGTCTCCAAACTCACTCCGGGGTCACGGCGGCAGGTCTCTCCGCCGGGGGAGCCGGGAGAGTCAGTGGCTCCCGGGGCACACCTGACACCCCTCGCCCCCACGAGGCACCTCTTGGCGACCGACCGTCCGAAGTCGTCGCACCCCAGACATGTGTGACGGATGGGTCCGCACACCCGGGGGTCCCTGTGGGAGTGACGGGTCCGGGCCCGTGCTTGGGGTGGAAAGGCTGTGGGCGTGACCCCGGGCATCCATTGTACGACGACCCCGACCCTCCCGTCACCCGCCGAGGCACTTACCGTCACACGAGACCCTTCCAAAAACAACAACCCCCATCCCCTCCTCTTTAACCGGTAGAAGAATAGTCCACCGAGATTCGGCAATTCTGTGAGTCCTGAGGACCGGACGAAATAGGAATTTGGTGTCCGGAGCGGTCACTAGAGAACGAAGGACCCGGCACTGGAACACCGGGCGCCCACACACTCCAGTGCAACAGGGGGAAACCATACAGCAGTGACTCAACCGACTACGGCAACACTCTGACGTCAGGACGGTGCGAGTGTCACAGCAGTCAGGGGGTGTGAAAGGACATTTCAAGATGTAGTCAGTAAAAAATTTTTCAATTGAAATTTCACCTGCAGTACGTACTTGGAGCTAAAACTGTACTTCGGTCGGCCTCACAGACAGAGTGAACTGAGACTCAGAGGAACCGGACCCAACCCCCTCGCCCCACGTCCGCCGACCCTGGGACCGGGGAACCGACAGGACTACTCACCCGGGTACACCTTATCGTGGTGTGGGCCTTGTGTCCATGTCAAACCAAGACTGAACCTAAGGGTCGACGTTGAAGAGAACGGCACTGTACTTAGTGAGTGGTTTCCGGTCTTACAAGACTATCAAAATCGGTCTCGAATCGACTGAGGGAGTCCCATACAAAGGGTCCAGACAGAGGAACTCTGGTTTTGTCTCACAGAAGGTGGCCAGTCGAGACCTCAGACCGAGGCACTTTGCACAATCAATTAGGTGGGGTAAAAGTCTTAATGACAAACTGGAAATGTGAACAATTCGGGGCCAACATGGTAGGGGTCGTGGGAACGAACGAAGTCTAACCGTATTCTTTGTTCTCGACCACCCCTCCTTGGTCCCTTCTCTGTCCTTCGGTCAGCACTCACTTCTCACCCAACCAGAGTCAAGACCACCTCGAACGGTAAACTACAGACCTTTGTACGTTTCCAAGGGAGCATAACTTGTCATTACCGAAAACAGAGATTGGGAGAGGTAGTGACCCTCCTTTCCATCGACTCAAACTATTTACCCCTCGTGGAGATCCCGCTCTAAGTAGGTCCCGACCCGGGAGTCTCCGCTGGAAGTGGGACTTGGGAAGACCTCTCCGGAGACCCTCCTTACGGAGACCAGACGCCCGATACGGGAGGGGGTTTGTGACCGGGGGTTTCAGAAAAAGGACCGGTACACCAAAAGGAAACCCAAAAAATAATAAATTCATAAATACATAAAACCCAGAATCCAACATGGTTAAAACAAGGGGAAGACGTTGGGTCCGAGTGACAAACAACGGTACCCAATAAAATTGGTTTGAGAATTCACTCTCTCCCTGACACTCTCTTATCGGTCCTTCCGTCGACACCACAAGACTCGGGCAGGGAACCGCAAGTGCCACTACACCCATGGTGCGTCGACGGAAGTTCTTCAGAGAGTCAAACCTTTTCGTGACGGGCGAAGAGTCTCGAACCCAGACTTCGAAGAAGGTCTGTCTCCCACCGTCCTACTGACCAAAAACTCTCGGGACGTCAACCAGGAAACCTCGTATAGGTTCCGAACTAAGTCGTCCTCCTTTCGTGCAACGTAGGGTCGGGGTCCTTGACTCTACAGTGAAGAGTCGTAAATACCTTGCTTCCGGGAAGACGCATGGACCATTAGAGCGTCAGTGTGTCCTGTCTTCCCTCCTGCGCTGAGGGGGTGTCCGAAGCATCATTTCCCTCCACTTACCCCGTTCTCCGACCTGCGGTCGTCGTACACTCGTCTTGAGTAGTGGGTAGGCGGGCGGCACCACCCAGTCCTCTCCTCGGCCACACACACACACACACACACACATGCATGGAAACACACACGGACCATTGGAACTGACCTCTGTTCGCACACCCACGTCCGCGACTGGGACTAACCCCGATGAGGGGCCCCCGGTCAGAGACGAGGCAAGGACCGACCAAGGCAAGACCGAGGGGACTCGGAGCAAGACCGAACTTAGGGAGGGGTTTGGGGGTTCGGACACGGCGGCGGCGGGGGTCACGAGTGCCGGTGACCCGTTCACCTGGTCGCTCCGGTCCCACTCGTTCCGCGGCGGATCGGAACGGCAGGAGGTCCCGGGGCGGGGGGTTAGTGTGTGCGGACGGGGGTGTACGTAAGGAAGCACCCAAAGGACAGGTGTGGCCAAGACGTCGACGCAGAACCGGTTCAGTCACCCCTGTGTGTCCAGCGGGGGAATCGGGACGGCACGGAGGTGACTGTAAGAAACGACTCTGTGAACCGGGTGCCACGTGTCCCCATGTCGTCCACTCCTCTCTCCGGCCGGTATACCGGCCCCGCCTTAGGCTCCCCCTCTCCTCGGGTCCGTCCTCACCGACGAGGAGTCGGGACTGGGGCGTCCACAAGGTTGCTCGGGGAGGAGTCGAAGGGTGGGACTGGGGTCGTCGGGGGCATCGGTGGGGACGGGGGAGGGGGTGCCGACTCAGCAGATGGTCGGGGTGCCCCTCCGGCCCCAGAAAACACTCCCTCGGTCGAGACACGAACCCCCAAGTCGACGGAGTCCCGTCGGAGGCCCGAGAGACTGGTCAGGGATGGTGGACTCGGTGTACATTTTCGAAAGTTTTTTATAAAGTTTGTTAAAGTAAAGTCCGAATTCCAGTCTTGCCTCACACTGGACAAACGAATTTAGTATCGGACGGAGACTAGGGTACGACAAACGAATTTGTGTGACAACTGAATTTGGCAATAGACGGACATTGGGACAAGAGGAACGATACACAAACCCCCTACTCTTGGAGACAGTTGTCATTCTTGTGCGTGAAGGTTGTTCCTTCCACAGGTAACACGTCTTTTCTTCGTAGCGACCTCGAACGTTACTAGACGACCCCGGTGAGAAATGGAGCACACCCAGGGTAAAGACCCTGCAACCCTCTGTCCGAGGAACCTTGGCTCACCTTGCAGGGAGAAAATCCGTCTCCGTCTGTGAGCTCTTCCCCATTGTCCTGCCCTGAAACCATTTATTCGGTCAGAACAAACACCTTTGTCTGTCTGACACTGAATCCAAAACATCGGACTCTTCGACGTCACGGTTGTTAGTGTGCCGTGGGTCCCGTGACCCCTGTACGAGGGTACCCAGACCCTTCTGCAAAGAGAGTGTAGGACCAACCGATAGTAGTCCCTCCGGGGCCCGGCGACGAGGTCGACGGGTGTACCAGGCAGACGGGAGAAGACCCTTGAACACCCGGAACCTTAGTTTTACAGTCTTCTTTGACCCGTGACCCTCCTCCAGGACCACAGCCCTCTCGGACAGAAGTAATGACGCGCCGGCCGTACAACACCCATAGAGGTTCCCGAAACAAAACCCCCTCTTTTGGCGTTAGTCGCCAAAAGACTTTCCCACTGTAGCTGAGTATTTTCCACTCGGCTCACGGTCCGTGACGACAGGTCCAGACCTGTCTTCGGACCTCCTTTTCTCTGACCAGGGGCCCACGGCCCTCATTTGGGACCCCTTCGACTGTCACTGGACCGAGACCTGTTTCTAAGTTCTCCCCTCCCCACCTGTCCTCTGCGACCCACACCCTTGTTCCACTGGACTCCTGAGTCTCCCACAATTGTGAAAGGGGATCACAGGGGTCGGTCGCTGCGTGTGGTTCTACTAAAACGACACTCTTTGCCTGTGCTCCGACCTGACTCCCCGACTACACCGGCACGAGACTCACACTTCCGTTTCGGTACCCTGGGTGTATCGACGGGGAACCCTAGAGTGTTAGCCCGAATCAAACCTCTTGACCAGTGAACAGTAGTGTTCCCAGGTATGTACTCTCTGTCTTCATTGAATGTCCTGGACGTGGTCCCTCGGGCACTCCTCAAGTCCGTGTCCGGTTCACCTAGTTATTTTTCTTTCCCCCGAAGTCATTTTGTCTTCTCGAGGGGCTGAGTGGACCTGGGGTCACAAGGTCTTGGAGTGACCGACCTCGACCAGGGGTGCCGACGTCTGCGGGGGACAGGAGTTGTAAGGGAAGGTCCCCGCCGTCACTGGACTGGAACAAGTGACACCTCTTCCGGTAGTTCAACCGTCGGTCACTGAAGAAGGTCATCGTCACAGGCGTTCCGTCCACGGAGCACGAGAAAAAGACATACCACCACCTCACTCACCGGTGGCACGGAGTCAAGTGCACAGACGTGTGTGTTTACACGTAAAGCTTCAAGCTCTGGTCGGTATACCTTTCCTATACAAGGTAGCAGTTGGTCGTCTGTGTAAGAACCAAAATAGCTCCCACTCACTGTGAACCGGTAACACACGCAGGTTCCACAAGTCGCGCTACTGGACTGTTGGTGTATGACGTCGGGCTAGTGGTGGCCATTGTCGGTAACTTGTAAACCCTAGATGAGAGAATCGTCGCAAGAGTGTGTCTCGTCACAATTGACGTCAACGGTGTGACTCCTGGTGTGACGATCGTGTGTGACTGGAACATTGACGTGTGACCCCGAGTGGGTCAAGTGACTCAGAGGTAGAGGAGGGAGACGCCTAGTGTATAGGGTAGAAAAAAGACAAACGTAAAAAATTATCTCAGATGTATAGCCCCTTTAGCTCATACACAAAGACAGGCTGAAAATAACATAGCAGTAAGCGGACAGGCACCTGTGAAACGAAGGTGTGGAACCGAGGACGACACCTGTGCCCACGTAAAGGTGGTCGTCCCGTGATCCCAAGGGAGAGGTGCAAGACTGACTAAGTCCCGGTCACACTGTCTACCTTCCACTAGAATCACCAAAGGGACTACGGATTCGCGTGACTCGCAAAAGAGAACACAAGAAACGGGCAACGACAGGCACTTAAGAACATAATCGGGGTATAGTCCACACACGAACGTCGACCGGGGGCGGGGCGGTGTAATTCATCCGCCGGAAAAGCAAAACACCTACGAAAGGTAACGACACGTCTTCGAAAAACGAAACTACACCAGAGTGAGCAAAGAAAGTGGAAGACCACGTACACGAAATCCAAGGTCCCAGTACCTCGAAAAGGACGACAACCCTCAAATTACTAGAGTCCACGAACTAGGTAGAAATACTCACCACATCTGTCGTCAGATCGAGAGAAGGTTCAGTTACAGGTCGAAAGGGTCGTGGTAAGTGATTTCTCGGTAGTAACGGTGAACAGTCCGTAATCAACTGTCAAAGACCCGACACCCAAGGTCGGGCAACTACACACAAATACGAGTCCTCGCCTTTGTCTAGTCGACGTCTGCGACGGGTCAGGGCAGGTACGAGGGGCGACGGACCCCTGTCAAGAACCCCTAACCGTTCCTTCCTGAGAACGATCCCGACAAAGTGACAGGACCGGAGTCGGAGGGACCGCCAGACACAAGTCTCGAACCAAACAAATGGGTCGACCCACTCACCGTCGGGTACCCCTGGTCCCTCCCCGTCACACGACCGGACACTGTCCTGTGCTGAGGTCGGGGGTCCCCGTAGACGTCAACCTCGACGGACTGTCCGCACTCGACGACCCTGGGGTTCGACGCCCGGGTACCCTCCACGGACTCTACGGTGTCGTCCTACGATCCGTGACGTACTCGGCGACGGGGAAGTGCACCCTAGTCTTGTCTGAAGGGTCCAACAGGGAATGAACGACCTGACGCTAGGACAGTCGGACGCCCAGGTCTGGAACTAAAACACCAGTCGTTCGGGTGCAGACCGACACAACGTCCGCGGCATCGACGACAGTGTTCACTACGGAGACCTTCCAACCCCCGTCTCCCCAGAGGACAGAGTCCCGGTGAAACGGGGGGCGGGGGTTTGATCCGGGAGTCACACAGTAAAACATTTCCTCCGGGGTTCTCCCCTTCCTGGGGGGCACTGTCTGGGGTGCCCCACCAAGTATGTTCCTTAGACCCTACAGCACAGTTGTTTTTCCGTCCGTCTGAGAAAGCTACATCGAAACCTTTGAGTTTAGGTTTGAATTCGACGTCACTTGTTGATGTCGCCGTAGTCGCTGACACGTCCATTCCCAGGGAGCCACGACCACCGTGTCAGGGGTGGGTCCTCACTCCTCCCCCGTGCCAACCCCCGTCCCCGCCTTGGGACGGGCGTCTAGCCGGAAGGTCTTCCCGTGACCAGTGTCGGGGTAAGAAGTCCCAGTGGGCCCCGCAGTCCCTCGTGACCCACACTCGTCGGTAGTGCCAACGGCGAACGGGAGGAGCGTGGGACGGGAGAGGGAGAGTCCGGGTAGGGACCCACCGGTCCGGGGGTCACGAGTCCTCGGACGGTGGACTTGTCTGTCCCAGTAGTGACGTAGAGTTGACTCAGGTAAACTCCTGAACGACAACAATTAAGACTCATTTATTGAATCAAGTAGGATCGTGACTACACCCCTTTTCGTCCTAACATAAAATCAAGTTGTCCTGGTCCTGTCGGCAGGGTTCCGACCCCCAGGGGGCCGGGGTGTGGGAGGTGGGCACCTCGGGACACACTGCACTTCCGGCACTCCTCTGGTGTAACAGAAGGGTCGACGCAGGTGAGTCCTGTTTCGATGTGAACTCCGTTGAGTCCAGTAGGACTCCCACCTCTTGTCTGTGGAATAGACGTCCAGTGTGTCCCAAAATTCAGAACTACGTGGTTTGTGTGTCGTTGAGGAGAGGGGGCCCGGACGTGGCGGTGGAAGAGGTTACGATGGTTTAGATTATGTGGCGGGAATTAGTTCGACAGTCGGGGAGGTCTCGGGGAACACCTCCCAAAACCCGATCCTCCCACGGAGTCCCACTCTCTACCCATTTTTCCTCGTCTCCTTCTCCCTCCCTCGGCAGCCGCCAGGTTGTGACGGCCGACACCGAGGACGTAAGATCTAGTGGGTCGTCTTCAGCTCGGGAACACATTAATTGGTGTCGCTGTAGGTGGAGGTGCAACACAAAATTATTTATCTCGTCTGTCTTATCTGGAATTCAGTGTAAATGTCTGTGAAGATCCAGGTTTGTACATCCGCTCTTCGACGACGACGGCCTTCCCTACTCCGGGTGTACGTGAATCCGACCTGCCACCTCGGGTCCTATCACCCTCCACACCCCGTGCGTGCGGGGGTGTGGACCGGGGCGCTGACGCGCGATGCCTTGCCGCCCTTCAACACGACGAAACTCTGTTCGATCTCCTTCCCAAGGATTACATGATTGGCTCTGAGGGTAGTAGTGGGTAGTCAGCCTCTTGCAGTCGATGCCTCCTCGTAGGTGACTGTCTGTTCCCGTCCCCTGTCGTTCCTCCTTCGTTATGTCCGGTAGAGCCTCGCAGGTGCGGTGCGTGGACGACGACCGAATCAGGTTTTTGAAGGACAACCGTAAACGTGGTTTGTTCCGAGGGGCATGAAGCCCGTAGTAGACACTTCTCACCTCTTGAAGACACTCCGTCACGCCGGACCGTGCCTGGGTGGACTCGGAGTCGGTGTCCCGGTTCGTGAACAGGGTCGTCTCCGGCTCTCTCTGCACTGTTAGTGTAGACACCCGAAGTCCGGTGACGAATTACCCCTGTTTCTGTACCGTCTCTAGTGGTGGTAGGCCCCGAAGGCAGTACAAGACTGTACCCGTCTTCACTGCGTGAGCGTTGTCTGTCTCGTGGGGCGGACACGACTCGTCTGTTCCGTCCGCACACGACGTCGCAGGTCACGGTTGACCTTTTGGGGTTCCCGGGTTGGAGTCCTGTCGCCGACGGTAGGTGCACACCAGTTGCGTTGGAACCGTTCCTTTAAAAGTCAAGTGGATCAAAATGTTCAAATGGGTGTCTGGCGTGGGGATTTTTTCCGGGGTGTGGACTCTGTTGAGTTGAAAGGAGTGGCGAAAGACGTTTGTGTCCTTGTGAAATTTCTCGGACCACGGGACGTCGTTAAGGAGATTGTTCGCTGAACTAAAGACAGTAAGCACGTCCCCACATCCCAAGATCTCGGAAACAATTCGTTGAGGCGTCATTTCGTGGAGAATTCGTGGAGGACTAGGTAGAGTGTACATCACTCTAGGATCTGTCTGTTTCGGGAACAAGATAGGGGTTCGGGTGGGAGTATATGTACCACAGTGGAGTCGTTTACTGTGATTCACAGGTTTGGAGGTAAGTTCTTTTACAGGTTTTTGCATGTTTCTCGCTGTTTAGAGTTTCTGGTTGGTTGTGGTGCAAGAGGCGTAGTGGAGTTTCATTGGTCTCCGGTTGGCTGTCTTCACGGGGGTGTGAGTGGACGACCCGATACTCCAGGTCGGCTGAAAGCTCACACAACCTGTGGAACTAGAACGCCAGGGGCAATATCTGGAGTTGTGGCGGCCGAGATGTTTCTTGTGTCCTTTCTTGGCACACATATCTAGATTCCTTTTGTCCGGGTACCACGTCAATGGAAGAAGCGGAACTCATCTCCGGTTATTTGTATGTGTAAGTTAAACTTTGACATTGAGTAGGGTTCACTGATACACGGTTAAAGTGAAACAATTAAGGTTGTGGAACAGGGAGGGAATGTCTTGTTTTTCCCCTTAAAACAGGGGTAATCGGTTAGTTGTCGGGGTCAGGAGTAGACTAGGTCCGAGGTCAGTCGACAGTCGTTTGGGGAGTCCCCACTTCGTAGAGACGAATTAAGACCTCATCTACGACGTGGTAGGTCCCATACATGACAGACTGAAAAGATTCACAGGTCTGAGTTTTGTGGTCCTTGTCACCGGGACTGACCTTGGACGATAAATGGTCTGGAGTTTGACGAACAGCCAAGTTAGAGGCGGACGGTGATTAATGGGTAGTCGTCTCACCGAAACCTAGGACTCGGGACCCAGTCGAGGCGTATCTGCAATGGAGTACCGTCGACGGTTCTCGACCTTTCGATGTTCCCTTGTCACGGGACCGGAGGGACGGGTCCTCGAGGACACCGGTTGGGGTGACGTGGGTCAGCAGTCATCTTCGTGGTGCCTACGAGTCAGGTGTGGTGCCTCAGGTGGTCGGTCTGCACTGATGAAAGGACCGGTCTCCCTCGGTAGGGGAAAGAGTCGTAGATCAGTGTGTACCTGGCTCGAAGTTCAAGACCCATGTTTTAGACAAGACGAAGAACCGTCCTACTTGGTGTTCTTCGACCAAGTGTCCTCCTCTGGTTCTTCGCGACTGTCCTCCGTGTCTACTCACCCCAATGTGGCGGAAGGTCGTGCGACTCGGGTCGGCTGTGCTCCTTCCAGGTCGCACACCGATAAGTGCGTCGGTCTCGGGAACGTACCATTTTCGTCTTCGCGAGGAATGTAAAGGAGTCCGTCCATCCGGAGGACTAGCTAGACCTGTAGTTGCAGAGAAAACCAACGCTGAAACATGTGTCCCTAACGAAAAACGTGACGTCGGACCTTTTTGTTTTTTTGTGTCTCCATAGTAGTTTTTGATACGTCCTTGGTGTCCTCTACACCCAAGTTAGGGACCCAACCCTTATAGGGGACCTTCTCCTTTGTCGTTGGGTGAGGTTATAAACACGGTCCTATTAAAGTACTTGTCTCCTCGGACTGTCCGATGTCAGGTACCTCAGTGCTTCTCAGTCTGTGCTTACTCGTTGAACTGGTGTGTGTGTCTTGTCAATGGGAGTTTTGGTTGTTAGATATATTCATTTCTATAAGGATGAATAAAAATTGTCAGTTTACCATCTTTGGTGGGTCCACAGATCAGATATTTGTGGTTGCTCATTTATTTTACACCAGGTATCTGAGTCGGAATTTTTTCCTTTAAGGTTGAGACCGATACGGTAGTTACTTGGAACTTCTGTTATACGGTTCACTTCATTCGGGTAGTGGTTTCCTGTGCGAAACACACTAAGGAGAATGTCCCCGTGATGTCGTCGGCGCACTATGTCTAGGAGGTCGTCGTCCTACGCCGACGGTCTCCGAGTGCCTCTACGACAAGTCAAACCTTCTACCTTTCAAGACCTCTTCCTACCACCCCTGTCAGTGTCTTGTCGCTTACATTTCGTGTCTTGGCCTACGAATTTTGACCCTTGTTGCCATTTAAATCACGTGAAAAATGGTGTAAAATTTTTCCTCACTAGACCCCCTTCCCCATATCCCATCTACCTTCTCCAAGATTGGACTGACTTCCCTCGTGGACCATATCCGAGGTCGTTCTGTGCTTTGTAGTCCTGCCTCGGAATCAGAAACAGACTAGGATAATGGTCAACGTGTCTACATGTGTATGGGACTTAAGAAGGATAAGGAGTCTAGAGTCTGTCACGGTGGCGCCTCCCGTCTACGGTGAGACCGCCGTGGGTCGGGGTCGTCGAAGTGTCACTGCGGGTGGTTCCCGCCGGGTCCGGGCCGAAGCTCAGGGACCGTGTCGAGCAATCAAGTGTCACCTGTATTCTTACTTGTGTCAAGGGGTGGACCGTCAAACGAAAGGATCTTCTGTTCACTGAGCCCCGTCGGTGTTTGCAGAACACACAATGTTTACATCAGTGATTCCCTGATTCGAGAGAGTTGGAACGGACTGGGACTCGATGTCCCTTCTTGCTGGACTTGACTTATCGACCGTGTATTAGTCTCGACCATCCGACCCCCCAAAGATGGGAAGACGACGGGGCACACGGACGGTACCGGAACCAGGAGGGACCCCGGATCCAGAGGAGCGGATTCTCTCTTCGAGGTGTGTCCGGGGACCGTCGCTACGACACGACAGGGAAACGACCGTGGATGACGGGAGGAGGTCCACACCGTGTCATAACTCCGTCGTGATTCGGGACGACGAGACCCTCATACGGTCAAGGTACACCGAAACGGATAGGAGCCGAGGTTAGGTCATCCATGGCAAGAATGACTTAAAAGTCTAGTACGATAATGTTCCAGAGGTCCCTCCCTCCTCCCACAATTGTGTCGACCGTCGAACTAAAGAAACTCTGTCATTTAGTCTCCGAACCCATGTGACTTCAGTCTTAGAGGTTACTCAATTCTGAGAAGGTCAGAGGTACCGACTCGACAGTAAAGTATGGGTTGTGTAACTAGAAATTTTTCTTTTTCCTAAAAAAGTTTGAAATGGAAGTGGTCTCCCTTTAGGACAAAGGACGTCGCTTGCTAGTAGGCCCCGAGGTCGTTGACCATGTTTGGGATAATTTCGTGTTTGTCTACGTTAGTCGTTTTTGATATTTTATTTCGTCGTCGTTTGTCTTACAGAAATGTTAAGAGAGTCACAACCCCCCTTTCAGGATTCAAGGGGATTTCTCCCGGATGTGTCGTGTTATTGTACCTTTCTGAGACCACAGTGTTTGGTCTATTTATATGTGTCACGAGATCCCTACCCTTGTTTTATGTTCATCCATCTCCTGTTTATGACAATAAATTTATCGACTCGTCCTTTGTGTCAAATATGTCGGACACCAGATTTGGAGTTATGGATTTTGTTCGTAAAGTCACCACTTTATTTTAATCCTTCCCAATATCAACTCCCAATGTCTCTTGGTCATTTTTCCGTAGTCAGAGTAAGGTGGACGCTCTATCGTGGTAGGAGGGTTCGTAGAGAAGGAGCTGTTCCGTTCCTCGGTTCTACTCCCGTACGTCCTCGACACACAAGCGTTCTGCTGTGTCCTCCGCGCGTCGACCGAAGAGTGACAATCAAGACGCCCACACACCGGCAGACACCGTGTAGACTGGACGTCTGAATGGACCTCCTGATCAGGTAGGTCGTCGTGAACCATGGACCAACACAGAAAATGGTGAAACGACTCAGAGACAAAACGAAGTAAATCATCCAGGATGTTTCCCACCTTTTGTTTTTCAACAGGTTCGTGGACCCATAGGTCGAGTCTTGGGTGGACCCATAGGTCGAGTCTTGGGTGGACCCCGACCGGGGTCGAACACAGGTTAGCCCAGAGTGAAACACCGACCCAAAAGGGAGGTGTTTGTAAGAGACTCCATATGTCGTTTCGTCTACGACACGATTCCTGTCTGTGTGTCTTCGTCGTGATCGAGCCGAGAGTCCATCTGTTATGAGATCTTCTCGGGATGACAGACTGTGTCTTCTACTCTGTGTCTGACCTTTTCGTTCAAGGTCGTATTCTGTCAGTACATTCTCCCAAGATAAAAAATAAATCTTTTTTTCTCAGAGACTTGTCTCTTGTTTCACAGTAGTTACAAATGGAAATTCCTCCGACCTGATAGTTAAAGTTAAAACACAATTCAAACATAAAAGATTAGTAGACATTGCTTGTGAAATTGTCTTTGTCTTTAGAGTGCGCCAACGTTTCCCGTGTGACCTTTCGTGGGACATCCACTATTCGCACGGGGCCGCATGACTGACTTTCACCTGGGTCCGTCTCCGTTGTGGGGAGTCAAGGTGACGCGAGGGGGGTTGTGACAGTCTTGTAAGGTAGGGTCTTTCAAAAGGTGCGTAGATGAGATGACTTGTGTTAGAGATCTTACTAACACCCCCTAAATTTCTCCTCTCCCTTCCATGTACGAGTGGATCTCTGGTTAGTCTTAAACCCTTCACTCCCATCTCTCTTCACCAAGACACTCACTCAGTGGAAACTGGGGTGGTGAAAGGTCCTTGGTGACGGTTCGTAAAATTCGGAAGTATTAGATCCTTCGAATACCGTGTTTCTAAATGTCGTAAACACAATATGTTGTAGACCGACTTTCTTTGAAGTCGGGGAGGAATGGTTCTCTAGGGAGTTCGTGCAAAGAAGTACGATCTTAACTGGTAGGTGTGACCATTTCGTCCATTCCCACCTTTCCCCTCAAACCTCTGTCGGAATGTAATACTCTGAGTTCAGTTGGAGATTTCTCGTCACGTCCGCAAATACTATTGGGTGATACTTTTTAGACCTTTACCCATTTACTCAGAATTGTGGTGGGTGTTGATGTTCGTTCCCGTATCCTTCAACCTCTTTTGACTTGAGGTCTGTTCTTTCGATTTGGGATTGACTTTGACATAACACGGGATAGATCTCGTAAGGACGGGTGACTTGTCTCCACGGGAGGTCCACCCCTGCCATTCAGTACTCGTCGTTGCAATGATCGGTAGGTGTGAGGTCACTATGACTAAGATTTGAGTGGAAGACCGACGTCGAACTGCGGAGCACCTCTCTCTACATTCAATGACAGAAATGGAGAGTCGGACGTCTAGTCATAAAAAAAAAAAACTCTGAACAGGTGGACTTGGACGGAGATCCAAGGACTTTTAAATCCTGATACGAGGATCTTTAGTTCTTTGATTTTGGACTAATACTACTGCTGCTGTCTTGGTACAAAGGAACCAGGAAGGTCCACACTTGTCAGTCGACCGGAAGTTAGTGTCGTGGCCTTTAGAGATGAAGTCCCTGGTTGTTTAGTCTTAAAAATCTCCAATGAACACAAGAAATAGAGGGTTGTTGTCATTGTCGTGGAATGTGCCACACTCTAAGTCCCTCACTGTCCTCGTTTGACAGGCAACGGACGAGACGTGCTCCGTGATATGTCCGTGAGGAGGATGTACTTGGGAGTCCGCGCACGAGAGGGGTAAGATAATCCCTACCTTCCAAGTCTCTTCGACTTTTTGCGTGGGTGGTTTGTCGTCTGTCACCACTTCGTCTTTGAGTGTGGAGTGTCTCTGGGGTTTTTACCCGAGATTGTGACCCTTTGTAGTCCCGTCCGTCCCCCTGTTCCAGTGGTCACCTCTTCTTATTGGTTTCCTGCTTCGCGACACCCGTCGTCTCGCGCGGACAAACGGTGGTGCAGGAAGGCAAACAACAGGGGTAGGAAAGGATCAGTTGACGAACTGTTTAGGGGACGGAAGCTATCAAACTAAGATACGCGTTCGACCTTTTTATTTCCAAAATTTTCTCGTTTTACGTGACTTTGTACCTGTACAACGGGACGAGGGGTAGTAGAGTATCAACCCCAAGCAATGACCCCAAACGATTTGGCTTTTCATGGGTTACCGTGTTACAATCCGACGTTTCCGGATTCCTTTGTTCACGAAATCTTGTTGATTTAGACTCGTTGTAAATAAAAGTGTTTTAAGAGTAGTCGTTTTGTTTTAGAGTGTGACATAAGAGTTTGCGACGTACAATGTCTTATTGACGTAAACGGTAGATAGTTTTACGATTGTCAAGTTGTTTTATTCTTTTTTATTTCTCAAGACAGGGACCGACGACGAAGAAGAGGGTGCACTGACGAAAGGGGTACGTAGGAATCGTTGCAGAACAAAAGGACCGACAATTCGAGCTCCGAAGAGTCCAACAACGGACTGTCACCTTAAGATGTGGGTGTTACCACTACTCGAGTATGTGTGTGTGTCTGACCCGAACTCTCGGCAGATATACGGTCGGGGTTGGAGAGAGGATTTGAGTGGACCAGAAGACTTCGGTAAGTTTACGGTTCTAAGTAGTGTAAGAGGTGGACGACAAGGAGGACATAAAGGATAGTGGATAGGTCCACGGAATGGACCATTCTTTATTCAGAAAAAGCTGAGGAGTGTTGGACGTCAGTGGTTGAGGATGTCTGAGGTTAGAAATTCACCTGCTCCGGGACCGGAAGAGAATTACTGGTGACGACGGTAAACCAGATCCGAAGAGACGAAAAACTGGAAGTCTAGGTTCAATACGGTATTGGAGTAAAAGAGAGGGATGTAGTGGTCGAGAGAAAGAGATTGTGTTTGGATTAGGGTGTCGTCATGAAGAGTCGTGCGAGGAAGTCTGCGGGACGTTGTTCTAATGAGACCCGACAAATACGGGCTACTCTTGTGGTTTTAGAGACCTTTTACCCCGGACCTCAAACGTAAAATGTTTCGGGAGGTACTCTAGAGGTACGGATAATTCTCAAGTCTCTTTTCCAGTTTCCTATGCAAGGTGTGAGGACTCATCCGTAGTTCAGATTGGTTTGGGAGAGAGGTCGGAGTCGAGGATATAAGGGACGAGAAGGCCTGTTAAGGTAGAGGACGAGCACAACAGTTAAGGACCGAAACCAAGGACGACGAGAGAGGTTAAGGCAGAGGTTCGATACTGACTGAGTTAAGAAGTACCAGTGGGAGTTTTCCGACATCATGTCTGTGTCAGAAAACAGAGTTGAGGATGTCCTGACTCGGTGTCTTTTGGGACGTCGGGTGTGTCGACGGGGGGAGTTCACTTGGATCGATTGATCCTTTACTTTTGTCCGCTCACTTTTGATTTTCTAGTTCAACCGTGACTTTCGTCTTTCTGTAGACCCACATTCTCAAATTCTTCGTCTGGTTGAGACCGATCAGGCACGACGACACGAACACGACACGAGTCAGTACGGGCTGAGAACCGCTGAGGTACCCGACATCGGGCGGTCCGAGGACACAGGTACCCCTTAAGAGCCCCGTTCTTATGACCTCACCCAACGGTACGGGAGGAGGTCCCCTAGAAGGGTTAGGTCCCTAACTTGGGTCCAGAGGGTGTAACGTCCGCCTAAGAAAATGTCAGACTCGGTGGTCCCTTCGGGGATCGATAAGACCCCAGGTATTATCCACAATTCCCTCAATGAAAAAAAGAGATGAGCTCATATGAACACAAGTGTTACAACACAATCAAAGACGATATACAATCTCCTAAGACGATCAAAGACGACAATACAGTATCACCCAGGAACGTGAACTCTGTGGGACCGTCTGTAAAGGTAGACCTTCGAAGGACCAGGGAGATTTATCCAGGTTTCACTAGACTGACAACAAGAATTCTCAGACGAGAGGACTGAAGGATAAAGTAATTACCTTGGTGGTGAGAAGATCCGTCGGTCCGGACTTTAAGTCCTAAAACATAGTCAGAATCTCCTCCGCCGCCTTCTAGTTGGGTGTCGGTTGCAGGTCTCACAGGAGGGTGTTTTGTGTAGTTGTGACTGCTGGGTGAGTCAGGAACGACGGTAGTGTGATCAGTACCCTGTTCTGGTTGTGGAATGTCTAAACACAAAGGTCAAAATATAAAGGTCAAAATGTCGAAAAGGTGTAACCCGGATAAGCAAATGTAAATAAGGATTAATCAATGACGACCGTACACCTTTTGATAGTCAAAGACATAGAAGAGAAACATCGGTCAGTGGTAAACTTGATTAATGATCAAGAATCCCAAAAAGTCCACAACATAAAAAAATCATATATTAGTATCGTAGTGTTGTCATTCAAAGAAGGAAGGGTTATAAATGGATAGAGAGGTAAACAATTCTTTGGATCCCGGAGGCACTGTTATTATACTCACTACCGTATGTCTCCGGAGGCACTGACCAAAGACTTAAAGGGAAAAAGCCAGTACGGTACGCCAAACGTCCAAGAGTCGAGGGGTTGTCCTCTGACTTGAGCACGGAGGACGTCACCTTCAGGTCTCTGGATTGGTGACCTGGTTGTCCCTTCAGGGACCAAAGACTTAATTAAGTTTAAGGAAGTCCGACGGACTGGATTCACATACAAAGACGGGACAGGAAACCTACTGTTGAGAGAGGTCTACCAAGACGTAGATTGGAGAAGGGACAATTTAAATCAGATATATGAATACTTGAATATAGTACTTAGGATATATACTATAAGAAGTATTTTATTTTACTTTTGAAGTTGTGGGAAGATGACTTTCGTGAGTTTTCAAGGAGTGCACGTGAGTCCCGGGGATACAATGAGGTAAGTCCGAAAGGGCGGAGTTCAGGGGTAGTGGGAGTCTGTGAGGTGCCAGGAGGTAGTACTCAGTACACTGGGTCTTCTCAGACATACAACAGTCTCGTCACTCAGGAACTTTTACCCTGGGCATAGAATAGGTAAAGAAATAATGTTATAGATCACATCACTAAACGATTGGTTTCCAAAAGAGAGATTTTTAGTAATTAGTTCAGGAATTAGGTTATACTTGGTCACTTAAGAGCTATTATCTGTTTGTAAAATATTATGATATTGATTTCCCTGTTTAATGAGTGACACTATTCCAGTAGAGAGCGAGACTCCTGAAACTCGGAGCGAACTAAGTAGTTTAACCTGTAGACTGACGTTTTCCGTACCTTTTCATAGTAGTGATCTTGACGTCTCTTTTTTTTACATGTGGGAAGAGGTCTATGTGTTTGTGGAAAGAGACATACCTGGGTTTGTCTTGAGGAACTTTATGTACGTCACGAAATATGGGTGGATAAGAGTTTATGATGCTTTATAAATAACTCGCGAATGGTTCACCGTTCTGATAGTCAATAAAGTCGACATAGAAAATCATTAGGTCACTCCGAAGGTACAAGGGTTCACTCCTTTCCCTTCAATTCGTTACACTGGCTCCAATCTATTCGTCACTCACCAGGTCTATTTTGGTCTTGGGCATAGACGACTGGGGTCACGTGGACGACCTGGGAGAGTCGGGTCACTAAAAGTTTCGAGTGTAAAAGAAGACGACGAGTTAGACGAAAAGAAAGAAGAGTATTATAAGGTATTAGAAGTCAGAAACCCAAACGTGTTCTGCTGGAAAGAGTTACAACTTGAGAAGAAGACGGATGGTTCTTTAATTAATAATAATAAAGTAATATGTCTAAACTGCTAAAATAAAATTCGATGACCACTGGTCCCATAAACGAATTCAAGTGAAATAAGACATAGATTTTACTTTTTCACAATACTGAGTAGAAGTTTCTAATGAGGAGTAAGGAAAACAAGTTTTCCTTTCTAGTCACCAAAACTAGTATTTACTTCGGTTTCTCATTTGTAAATTAGTTCCTATTATCATGGGTGTTTGTTTAAATGTTTCATATGTTAGTCTTCTAAGACATATACTTTTTCTATGTCTTAAACCTCAGTCTTCTAGACTCAATGACAGATTTTATAAACCAGTTCATTAGATTCAGATTCACAGAAGGGAATATTTTATTTTTTTATTTATCATAAGAAAGGAACAGCAAGTTTTAGATTATCGGGAAAATTTTAATATTTGATATATTTAAATAATCAAAAAAATCACAATTAATAACTCATCAGTGAAAGAAAAAAATTAGACTTCATTTAAAAAATAAAAAAAAAAACTCATTGAAAAATGTTTCCGATAGAGTCACACAGTTGACAGATACTAAAAGTCTGTCATTCTTTCATACTGAAACCTTCAATCGATTTCAATGAATAAGTGTATAAATTACAANAAGTGAAATAAGACATAGATTTTACTTTTTCACAATACTGAGTAGAAGTTTCTAATGAGGAGTAAGGAAAACAAGTTTTCCTTTCTAGTCACCAAAACTAGTATTTACTTCGGTTTCTCATTTGTAAATTAGTTCCTATTATCATGGGTGTTTGTTTAAATGTTTCATATGTTAGTCTTCTAAGACATATACTTTTTCTATGTCTTAAACCTCAGTCTTCTAGACTTGATGACAGATTTTATAAACCAGTTCATTAGATTCAGATTCACAGAAGGGAATATTTTATTTTTTTATTTATCATAAGAAAGGAACAAGTTTTAGATTATCGGGAAAATTTTACTATTTGATATATTTAAATAATCAAAAAAATCACAATTAATAACTCATCAGTGAAAGAAAAAAATTAGACTTCATTTAAAAAAAAAAAAAACTCATTGAAAAATGTTTCCGATAGAGTCACACAGTTGACAGATACTAAAAGTCTGTCATTCTTTCATACTGAAACCTTCAATCGATTTCAATGAGTAAGTGTATAAATTACAAAACGTGTCGATGGCCTTGGAAGTACAAGATTTTATTTACGGATTGTCGAATAATGATGTGGATAGTGTACTTTATTCATGTCTACTACCGCAGTATCCTCTATTCTGATGAAATTTTATTTTTACGTTAACCGCCGACTTTGTATTCGCGATTATAAACAGGGTCTCTCTTTATTCCGTTGATCAATATGTTCTTTGACGTGGTGAGTCTACCAGTAGTTTTGTTATAATTTGTACGTCGTTCCTATATCACACGTCGTGTCCCTTTATATCCGAAATAAACATGATGATCTCTTATTTAATTTTCTTGGTACTTTTAATTCATAAGTTACCATATAAGACCGGATAAAACTAATATGGATCTCTTCTATTGTTAAAATGTATTACGTATCTGTGTGATACGTTGAGTTTTAACGAGACAATTCGTTACAATAAGTCATGATTAATCCTTTCGTTCTGGTATGTTTTGAGACCATTGAAGAAATTGGATCCGTCATCTTAGAGTGGAAACGTAGTTAAAGAAGACGAAAGAGTAACCGAAGAACAAGTTATTTTCGGTAGTACACGAATTAGATCTTCTTCCTTTTCCAATAAAGTAAAAACTTACTGTTCTTTTATATAGAAAAGACTAAGTAAGTTATTAGTAAATGACTTCACGTAAAGGGAAGAATCCATTACAACGTTACAACATTGTTTAGGTTATATCTGAAACTTTTACCAGGTTTAGGTTTTTTGGGGTGTTTGAGAAATTATCCTTTATTTATGTCAAATATTTGCGATTTTCTGTGACCGAAGGTCTCCATTTGGGACTAAGTTTGGACGTAATAGACGGAAATAGTGAGGACGACCTGGGAGACGATGATCTAGACTGATCTAGTCGTGTCGGATCTCGTTTTGTGAGTAAAATTGGAGGTACTCTCTTCGGGCAAATGTCAGTTGTCCTTGTGGGGCACGGAGACCCTCAAGGCTGTCCTATTTCAGTGGACGAAGTCCTGTAAATTGAGGCGGGGTTCTGTCTTTTTAGACGGAATTTAATGTGAAAAGAAGAAGGACGATTTAGATGAGCCAAAATGGGAAAACGTCAGTCTAAGGAAATCTCTAAACGACTTTATTTACTGGTATGAGGAGTGTGTCCTTTTCGTTGTACCTGTTTATGAACTTATGTCCCCTCATTCCTTAGACCTGTGGGTCCTAAAGATTCGCAGACCAGACGCGAACCACGAGTCGGGCCAGTGACAACTCTTAATGCCCCTCGCGTCCGCAGCGGGACTACCTCTGGGGCTCCTCGCACATCCCCATGTCCGGTATGTAAAGAAGTGAGAATGGCAAAATCTCTTTGTTTTCTACGGAAACCAAAAGTGGTGCCAAAATGGAAATATTCCATAAGAAGGACCCCTTGGGAATCAATAGCGAGATAGGATTAGTCCCCCCTCTCCCGGCCCCGCACTGGTGATGATCCGTCACACCTCCCGTTGCGCAGGAAAGGGTGTCGCTGCGAGTCTGCGGCGTGCCCGACTACGAGTGCGGGCGTACCGTGGACCATATCTGCGGAATTGGAAGGGGTGTCTGCGACAAGAACGGCGGCAGATACTAGTCGGCTTCTGCGTGAATTTCCTCTGTGAGGCGGGAAGACTCGCGACTAATCTATTGCTTATTTTCGTTTCTGCAAAGGCTCCTTTACCTTTAAAGGTTCCTTCTTTGTGGCTTAAGGAGCGCATTGTTCTGAGTGTTCTACCACTCATTCGCAATCAGTCCCAAAAGGATGTTTGAAGTCTTTCTTCCCCGGCTGAAGGGATTTTTGGCACCGGACTCCTAGGAAGGGACTTCCAACCCGGACCTGCGAGTTGCGGTCGGGTGGGGCGCTTTCTGCTCCGCGGCTCGGTCGCGGCGCTGGGGTCCCGGTCGGGGCTGGGCGTGTCGGGGCGCCGTGCGGGTGGCGGCTGCGGGCCGTCGACTCCGGCCCGGGGTCCTTGGCCCCTCCGGACCGGCTGCTCCGGCGGCGCCCCTGGGAGGTCCGGCCCCTACGCGGGCGGACGGAGGACCTCGGCTCGAGCCGCGAGTGGACGAAGACGTGCAGCCGTAGCGACTCCCGGTACCGCCGTTCGCTGCACGCCGCCGCCTGCTGGCCGGCCTCGAGTCCGGATTGTGGCCTGTGGCCGCTTGCCGTCTGCTTTCGGCCGCCTCGAGGGGCGGAGGAGCTAAAACACTCGAGCTGAAGGCCAAGGACGTGTCCTGCGGTCCGTCGAGTCGGTCACCGCTCTCTCGTCGGGCCTTCAGGACGGGGCGGGGGCAGCGGCTGAGCACTGGGGAGTGCCCGAAAAGGGATCATCGGTCGAACCCCCAGCCCATCTCCCAAGATGAAATCCGAAGACTGACAAATGACTCGTAACAGCTGACACACGAAATTTTTGCAAATAAAGACGGTCGGTCTCAAATAAAATGACAGGATCGGGATTACCTTCGTTTTCGCAGACATAAAATGAATAATTCTCCAAAAATCTCCTCGAAAAACCTCTTCCCTTACCGTTGGGTGGGGACACATACGAACGGACCTCTTAAGGTACCTGTCTCTTCAGGAACCCTAGCGTCTCAGCCTGTGCTGACTCGCTGATTATTTGTGTGTGTGGGTGTCTCCTCGAAATCTAAATGTCTTTTAACTCGCGGGTATTTTTGACCAAGGGTATTATCATCGGAAAACGGAAGGACCCCATGTAATACATTAAGTACTCGGTTGCGACTACACACCTGTTTTCGGAAGCCGAATTAGTTAAAGGAATCGAAGGGGCACAACGTCTATGAGTCGGAGAAGTGACCACGGTCTGATTTAGAGTCTCTATCACACCCCAAATAAAAAAAAAACGTACCTCATTTTTTGATAAAAATAACGAAACGGTCCCTTCCTCCCCCGGTGTCGTCCGATTACGGAAGTTTTGGCAGAACGGGACCTTACCCATCACTCATCAGAATGTCACAAGTTCGTCTTCGCACACTAATCGGGTACCTGTGACAAGCCTAACCCACTTCCGACCTTCAGTCGTAAGAGTTAGAAGACCAAAGTTGACCAGACCCCAGTCAATCTTAACCTGTACTTTGTTGTCTGACCAAGGTCTAACCCTTTCCTCATACAGTTCCGACGTATAACAGTGGAACGAATAATAAATTGAATGTACGTCTCATGTAACCTCTCGGATTCGATGAGGTAGAACACTTTCTTGAGGTAAAACATTTAAGGTCCGTTTTTCTGAATCTGAAACATATAATGGGTTGGAACGGGGTGACGGGTGCTCGGTTGGGTGGGAGTCCAATTTGGAGGACTGAAATGCAAGTCCTTGAACACTAAATGGAACTTTCATTTTCGGTCAGTCCTTAGTTGTGTGTTGGGATATCTTCTTCCATTGGTTAGTCTACCGGAAGTCGGACTTTTAGGGGGAAATGGACTTATAAGGGATATATTCGTTACATTGGGTTCTGAGCCCCGAGGAGGGATATCGGCGACACAGCCATAGCCACCCTCGGGGTCGAGCTCGAAGTATTATTTTTGAGAGAACGAAAACGTAGCCTATAGTCGAGGGGCCACCAGTAACCCTCTAAAACACTGAACCCGTATTGTTATAGTGCACTTTACGGTCCGACTTACTTCATATTCGACCTTAGTTCTAACGGTCCTCTTTATAGTTATTGGAGTCTATACGTCTACTGTGGTGTGAATACCGTCTTTCACTTCTTCTTGATTTCTCGGAGAAAAAAAAAAAAAAATTTCTCGGAGAACTGCTTTCACTTTCTCTCACTCTCGCTTTACTCTTACTTACTCTTACTTTTTCAACTGAATTTTGTTGTAAGTTTTTTCCTTCTAGTACCGTAGGCCAGGGTAGTGAGGTACCGTTTATCTACCTCTTTGTCACCTTTGTCACTCTCTGAAATTAAAAGAACCCGAGGTTTTAGTGACGTCTATCACTGACGTCGGTACTTTAATTTTGTACGAACGAGGAACCTTCTTTTCGATACTGGTTGGATCTGTCGTGTAATTTTTCGTCTCTGTAATGACACGGCTGTTTCCAGACAGATCAGTTTCGACACCAAAAAGATCATCAGTACATACCTACACTCGTAACCTGATATATCTGTCGACTCACGGTTTCTTAACTACAAAAATTTGACACCACAACCTCTTGTAAGAACTCTCAGGGAACCTGACGTTCCTCTAGTTTGTTTCAGGATTTATAAGTTACCTTCCTGACTACGACTTCGAAGTTATGAAACCGGTGGACTACGTTTCTTGACTGAGTAACCTTTTCTGGGACTACGACCTTCCTAACTTCCGTCCTCCTCTTCCCCTGCTGTCTCCCACTCTACCAACCTACCGTAGTGATTGAGTTACCTCTACTCAAACTCATTCGAGACCCTCAACCACTACCTGTCCCTTCGGACCACACGACGTCAGGTACCCGAGCGTCTCAGCATGAACTGACTCACTAACTTGACTTGAACCCAGTTACACGAACACCCGGAGTATTACAATTGAAGAAGGTGGACCACTCCCAGAGTGATAGACGTTTTGTCAAGTTTCCTGTCGAGTCTTATAATAGATATCGAGAATTTCTTGATTTCCAGGAACTGAAACAAATTACCGACTTCATAACAATAAAATAGAACGGATAAAAGGAAAGAAAGACGTAACAGAGTAATTTTAAAAATTTAAATAAAAACCCACATGACCTGGAAACGACGATGTACGTGTCGAAGGGTCCACCATGATCACCGTTTCTGACACACGGTTACGTCCTCTACGTTCTGATCCAGTCCTCCTCTACCAGAAGTGAGTAAACCTAAAGTTAGGGAGAAGGGCAAAAAATAAAAACCGGTGTGGTACGTCGTACGTCTCGGAGGGACTGGTCCTACCTTGGGTACGAGGGACATCACCTTCGTACCTCAGGATTGGTGACCTGGAGGTCCCTTCAGGAGGACAAATAAAAATGTTACAACACGTTTATACACCACGACTCCTCACTCTTATCGTTTGATTATATACAGAACCCTGAAGGTACCACCAAGTCACTGATTCTGAGACGTGAGGATTACTTCCCCCGGACCCAAGCTGGGGACTATTCCCTTGATCTAGGGTGTACGACGTTAATCTTCTTTTTTAGGGCTCACGGTGTTGGTTCTGGTTAGTTTATTTATAATTTTTTGTTGTTGTTGTTGTTTTTTTTTTGGGGACGATGACGACGACGATTCAGCGAAGTCAGTACAGACTGGGACACGTTGGGGTACCTCCCGTCGGGTGGTCCGAGGGGACTGGGACCCTAAGAGGTCCCTTGTGACCTCACCCAACGGTAAAGGATTCATGTACAGATTAGTGCATACTTTAATTACAGACCCTGTCTACACCGTGATAGGTCTATTCACACGAAAACTAAAAACCTTTTGTCACACGACTAAAAATACTAAATAATAATAAGATTCTGTAATTTTTTATGTCTTTTCATGTTTCTTATTAAGTTTACATGTACATGGTGGTAGGTCAACTCTTAGTCGTAAACAGTGTAAACGGAATCCCGAAGAGAAAAATTTATTTTCTATGTCTATGTGAATTGTAAGGCAGAACACGTGGAGGGGGGGAGGGGTATTCTTGGTCCAATTCAAGTGTCTCACTTCTTCACTTTCAATGATCCTCATTGTGTGGTTTTAATTGATCAACCACCAAAAGGTTTAGGTCAAAGGAGGATATAATCGAATCCAGAATACTTCTTCAAAATAATTTTGTCGAAAAGTCTGTTTAAGGTTTTTAGGGTAAGGGTCTATTCGGATAAATAAATACACGACAGAACAGACTAAGAAACACCAGGATACCTGACATCGGACGGTCCGAGGAGACGGGTACCGTAAAAGGTCCGTTCTTATGACCTCACCCAACAGTAAAGGAGGAGGTCCCCTAGAAGGACTGGGTCCCCAACTTGGGTGCAGAGAAAACAGAGGACGTGACTGTCCACCCAAGAAATGGAATACCGAAGTGGGTTTAACGACTGGATTTAAGGAAAGTCCAATCAGTGAATCTCTACCAACTATACGAGGAACAGATTGGACGAGGGTTCGATTCCGGAGTCAGACACCAAATAGACATTTAACTCAGTGGTCTTATCTGTCTAAAGTCAAACAGACGACCCCTCCTGTGTGTGTGTGTCTTTGATTCCAGTAGACAGAAATTTATAACTCCTTAATTGAAATTTTTCTTTTTTTTACTACCGTCTTTCATCACTTTCAGATTGAATCCACGAATGTAAAAACACGGGGAAGGTTGGTCAGTAGGCGTACCGTGTTTCATTACTGGACATTGGTGAGGGGTTAAATATTGCAGGACACCGAGGGTACACGAGAACCCCTCGACGGACTTGGCCGGGACGGAGAAGTGACTAGAATAGTGAGGAGAAGGGAAGAGTAGTCAAGTCTCGAAATGACCAAACAAGAGTTCGAAAAGTGGACTCTTTTAGAAAAGGACGTGAACGGGGAACCGAACAAATAGTCAGAAGTCCAGAGTTTTGTAGGGGAAGAATCTCTCTCGAAAGGTAGTTGTGGGAGAGGGGTGTGAAAAGATGAGGACAGGGAACAAATGAAGTCCTACGTGGTGTTAATATTCGAGGGTGGGGGGAAAATAAAGATACAAAAATAGACCAAAAAGTTGCTTTCACAGTCGAAGTGTTGTCTCTGCTACCATACCAAAAAGAGCCGTAGGTCGTGTGCCGGACTATTATCATCCGTAAGTTATTTGACTACTTCCTCTTACTTATTTCACTTACATTAATCTGAAATATTAGTGTAGTCCGATGTCAGATCCTGAGACACAGTGAATTCTAGACAACCCTTTTTTGGGGTTTTGGAGACTTTTAGTACTTGACGAACACTAATTAAAGACATTTTCTTACTGTAGTAAAATGGTGAAAAACGACTTTTCTGATAGGGAAGGGGGTGACCAGAGACAACGTTTCGTTACTTTCTGGTAAGACTGGAAAGTTAAGGTAACCGGATACACGATAGGAACATATGTAAGTTTTTGAAAAATCTTTTCCCCACTTTTGTTTGGGATCTCGACTTTTGTCAGGTTTTAAATGGAATGGTATATAGTTTAACCGTTGGATGATGTGTCTTAATAAAATGTACTGAAAAATTTTAAATGTATCTTACTTGACGTATACTAAAGCCTGTGTCCTCGTCATTCGTCGTCGCTCGTCTTTGTTTCCAGGATTGGTGACCTTTTGTCCCTGATTGATTGATCAATTCTTACTTAAGTCGGCTCCTTCCATTTTTCAAATAACTTTTCTTTTCATGTGTCCCTTTCCGTGTGTCCCCTTGAGTGTCTCTCTTACTGTACAGAAACCAATTCAAATTTAGGAAATATTCCACCGTCAAAAGACCCAGAAACAGAAGGGAGTCCGACTAGTAGAGCAAACAGGGGAGTCCAACTAAACAGAGACCTGGGAGGGGACCCCAAGCGTGCGTGTGGAACCCGTTCTGACTAGAGTTTCACTTCCGAAGACCCTCTTCGTTCTGAGTAATACCGGATCTTAATAGGGAACTGAAAACTGGGGTTCCTCGGAAAGACCACATAGTGAACAGGGGTTTTATGTCCTCCCCGTCTCTAGAGAATTAGAAAATGAGTTTGTCCCAAAACTGGAAGAAACAAGAACGGTATAATAATGGGACTAATAACGGTACTGACAACAATGAAGGTAAAACCTCCCGTTTGTTCCTCCGACTAACATTTAAGGAGTTGACCTCGGGTGGATAGAGAACAGAGTCCCTTCTGTTTGTCCTCTGATCAAAATTCATACATTAGACTTCGGGTGAAGACGGACGGAGTACTTTACGTTTATCCTCCGGGCAACATTTGCAGTTTGGGCCTCGGGTAGATAGAGGATGGAGTGTATCTGAATACTTCATGTTAATCTACGCAGGACTGTGGACACACTGGTGGTATGATATTTCTGAAAAGTAGTGGGATCACTTTCGAGAAAAGATCAGTTAGGGTGTGAGACTCCGTTGTCACTACTAAAGAAAAATTAGTTAATTGGTAACCAATTAAGACGGACAAGGACTTTAAGTAGATTTACCTTAGTGTTTCATACATATGTAAAAATCCAGAACGAAGAAGCTGAGTCCCGTTTGGATAGGCTAAAGTGACGGTTCCGTGGTGGGCTCAGGAGTTAGTGCGGCCGGGTTTCGGAGGATCCTGTGATTGAGGTTGGGAGAAAGCCTAAGGCGCTGAGTGGGAGGGTAGTTAAGTCCAAAAGTAGTGAAGAAAAAAGTGTTGAAATGACTCTATATATGAAGTGTATGTGAAGTAGAAGAACTTCAGATGTTGACTTATGTTAATTTACCGAAGTTCTCGTAGGTCTCGACGAGTTGGTGGTCGTGTTAGTTGGCTTTCTGTAGAAGTAGCGGGATCTTTCTTGGGCGACTGGGGTGATCGTCCCTGTGACGGGTTTCCGGAAGATAGGAAGCCGGGGAGGAGGCCCGGCAGTCCGTACGTCTGTGGCACCGAGGGAATCTAAGGGAGCGCCCCGACCACGATTTCGCGCGGAAGGAACTCCGCGACTCGGCGAGGGTGACGGGGCGTAGGCGAGGCGTGGGAGCTTTGGGTCTAGGGGTCACGACGACCGGCCACAAGGGTCCTGGGCTGCGAGGCAGTCGGCCGAGCGGATGTGTGTGCGACGCGGACGTCGACAAGGGCGTCCGAAACGGGCGGAGACAGCACCCGGGTAGGGTCAGGCAGAGGAAGAGTCGTCGGGCGCCGGCGGCGGCCGTCGCCATGGTATCTCGACGAGAGGTTCACCTCTCATCCGGTCCTCTCCCACCAGGAAGGCCCAGTGCAGACGCTCCTTCGCCCACCCGCCCCCCCCCTGGAGGTAGTGGTTTGGAGACACCGGGTCTGAAGGCGAGGCCTCCCGCCTAGGCGGGGGAACGCCGCGCGGGCGCGGGGCGGGGTTGCGGCCGCCACTGCCTTCGTGCGGCCCCACTGGAGTGGGCGGTTGTACCGCCGCCGCCATCTAATCCCGTCGCCCAGCCTCGGCGGCGGCGGCGGCGTTGGCGCCCAAGCACACACGTCGTGGACGGCGGCGGAGAAAGTGAAGAAGCCCAACGTCCCCGGACTCGGTCCACTCCCCTCATCCCAGCGCCCGTCCGGCGCGGCCCGGGAGAAGGTCGCGGCGGCCTCCACAGGCTTCCGGCTGCGCCCTCTGCCTCACTCTTCGACTCCCGCGCTCCGGTTGGGCGACGGGGCGTCTGAACGAACCCGCTCCCACCCGGAGCCCGCTCCCCACGCACGCGCCCGAGCTCAGGACCGAGGGCGGGCGACCGGCCCAGCGCCGAAGAGGGACTCCAAGGGCCAGGGAGAGGGCCGCCGAGGCTGGGGCGACAGTAAACGACAATAATAATAAAGTGTACAAGTCAAAAGGGTGGGCACCTCTGTGTGCCAAGCGAGATCCACCAGAGAGGGAAACCAGAAAGAGGGTGGTAGGGTCCCGCAGGGACTCACAAAAAGGAAGCACTAGCTTGAAAGGTCCGGATCCGAACGGGCGTCCAGGACCCGGGACCGGCGGCGGGACGCCTCAAACGGGCGACGGTCGTGTTCGCGGCAAGGAGCGCCCCGGTCGAGCGACAGAGACGTTCAAAATTCGCTTTGTCTGCCAGGGGAGGGACGAAGGAGAAAAAAAAAAAGGAAATGATGAACCTCGTTTTGTTTGTTCAGGACGCTTTGACAGTCACGCTAAAGGGGCCCTCCAAACCAGGTTTGGTCTTACGACCAGATACGGGACTGAACAACACACTGGAACCTACTCAACGGTGTGGGAAGATCATGGAAGAAAAAAAAAAAAGGAAGTCAGTGGGTCTTTTGATTCGTTCACAAACACAACTATCACTTGACAACTATGGAGTGTATACGTCGACCTATTTGAATTTTGTGGCATTTAACGTTTATAAATTTGGAAACACCTTAAACGAAGCGAACTATTATCTGGCAATCTCTGAAACTTTAGGAAAACGAGGTTAACCAATCCATGGTAAGAGTCCAAACCAAAAAAAAAAAAAAAGAAAGGGTTTACTACTTAAATGAATACGGCAGGACATAGGGACATCGACTCAAGACAACTTTCTATGTACACCAACTCAGGTTGGACAAAACATCTCTTTTCCACGACCAATGGTATAGTCAATGAGTTATAAATGAGACATAGAATAAGCCGATTCGAAAATCCTGTCCACTAAACGTTATTATTACTAACAAAATCCTTATACAAAGAAAAGACTTTGTAAAATCTGTACGTTTTGTTCAAAATTGACACCAGGACGGCAGGACGAAAAAATAGCACCAAAAAGTTTGAACTAAAACTGCGTATAGAAGGTGTACTCACAAGTGGTCCTCAATAATTAATTATGCATAATTGTCCCAAGTTTCCTCCCCCAATTAGAAGTCGCATCGACTAAAAAAAGAAATTTGTCGAAATAACTCCATGGTAGTTCGGCACGTGCACATATCAGTACCTGACATCTTGACAGTAACGTCAAAAGTTGTCGGCGCTTTCTTTGAGACACGGGCCATCGTCAGTAAGAAATAGGGGTGTGAGAGGACGGGTCCGTCTAGACAAAATGCAAGACAGAGACATCTAGACGGTTAAGACCTATAAAGTATCCTTGTCTTCATATGTTATACACCCCAAAACACTGATCGAAAAAAGTAAAGGACAGCATCGTCCATAACCGTCAAGTAAGGAAAAATACCGGTGTATTACAACGTCGCATACTTATCTGGTGTAAAATGTCTAAGTGGTCAATTACCCGTCAATAAAGGTGACAAAACTGACAATGTATGACGACGACACTGGTAAGTACACTTGAAAAAAAAACGGTCCTCTCACATACAAAAGAAAAGAGACAGTATATGAATCCTCCCCTTGTCTCTTCGACTGTCAATGTAGAGGGAAAATACGTATAATAGACGTATGTACCCTTCGGACTAATGAATGACACCTTCAGTTTGATGTACAAACACCCCTCTCGCTCTCACTCCGCAATGAGACATTCGTGCAATAGAAGCACACGGTCGACGACTCACCTCTGCAAACACCTACCGAGAATTGTGTCCTAACTTGACTGGAGAAGTTAATCCACACAAAGTCAACCTTTCACTACTACATGTGATTTTATTAAATCACAGACGACTTAAAATTTTACTTTACGAATCAACTCAAAGAGTCAACCTGGGTCACTTTAAAGACGCCAAAGTGTTATAAATAATCCTAATACATTGAAAAGAAACCCTCTTTGAAGATCTTAAGACGTTCTTGATTATTTCATACCTAATTTTTCTACTTCAATTTTTCTTTTTTTTAATTCAATAACCTCAAGTACAATTAAAGACCTCGAAATATTTTGTCAGAAATGAGTTTGGTGGTTACCCTGACCTCAGACCCTTAGTTTTTGACAATTAAAACAAATATTGACTTAATAGACACCAGAGAGTGTAAAGAGAAATATTTGACCCTAATATCTAGATGAGTTGAGGTATACCCTCATAAATTGTTATATTATTCCAATGGTAAAATAAAGCCACCCTCCTTTACCAGAATTTTTGTTTCGAAGGATTTTATTATATTTATGTAGTACAATGTAACATTAACACGAACATAATTGTCAAGACACCCCAATTCTTTATGTCATATCCACACTATAAGATTCAGTCATAAAGACTCCAACCACAATTTTCAAACAGACATTATCGTCGGTTCCACCACTACTACTCGGTTCCAACCCTTTGTCGACGTTCTGTGGGCTCAACGACGTATAAACGAAGAGTATTTCAAAATTTCTTCTTAGATTACCAACGACATCCGCAAGACCGATGGGACGTATGTTTTATGGGTTAAGGAAGTGACGACAGGACCGCAAACGTGACCAGAAGTATCATCTTTAGGTCAAAATCCCTTTCGTTTGACAAATAACACTCTAACACCCACACTGTAACAATTACTTCCTAACGGATACATATTTGTGCCTAATTCAATGGGACCCGGAGGAGCCCGGTAGGCAGACCGACTGTCGATGGACATGGAACTCTCTCCTTGTTTGCTTTCCACATTCCGTCTCTCTCTTTGCCGACCCGTCGTGTCGACATCAGTCATCGAACAATCTTAACACGTTTTTCGTCGTCAAACAGACATAACTTCTCGTAAGAACACACGTTAGTAAAGAACTGTGGTCCTTACGAGTGTGGATGAAACTTAATCCACAAGATCTACCTTACATTTCTCATTGTCACCGACACAGAAAGAGTAGTAACCTTTCTTCGAACACGACAGAGTCTGTCCTCGCAGGAGACCACCTACTCCACCATCACCCTGACCTGGACTCGCACCAGGGGACGAAGGTCCTTCTGATCGACGACCCGAGTCTCGTGCACAGGAAGAGGAAATTGGACAGGGGGAGGGAGGGGCGGTGGTGGGGTAAGAGTTTTAACTGTTTTAACGAAGAAAGCGATGATACCCGCAGACTATAAACCCTGTAACGGAACAAAAAGATGGCAAAGAAGGGCAACAGTAAGTACCCTCATAAAAGTGAAGACACAGGAGAGTTGCGACGTGCGACGGTCCGAACGTCCTCCACACACAACCTTCCCACGTCCGGACGCTCCAGTCTTGACTCCTCTCACGAGAGGCGGTCCACCAACACGACAAGTGGTAGAGAAGATTAAAAGCCGTCTATTTAACAGATGAAGACAGAGAGGTAATTATTTCAACTCTGACGATGAAAAAGGAAGGCCACACCTCCTAAAGACACTGTAAAAGACACTGTCATGAAGTCGTCACCTCCAGAGCACGTTCCCCTTAAACACCATACACAATCTTTGCGTCCTCGGGAACCAAGTCGTACGACTGAAATCAGACGTATCTCACACGGTCTCCGTCACCCACGGGACAAGGGTCTCGTGGGTCGTCGCCCCGACTCCCATGTGAGCCGTATAACAGCCACGGAAACTCTTTAACATTGACTTATGTTCACGTGACCTGTATTTTATCGTACAGAAAAATTAACTTCAACTACACATTATAATATACAATATGTCACATCACTAAGGTTCCAAAATTTCCAGTGTGAGGTAAATGTCGATAATATTTTTAACCGTTATAAGGGGCACAACGTCTGTGTATCATCACAAAGACTCCAGACGGACGGGGTAGTCAACTTCCTCGACGGGGTCACGAGACTTTGACCGTCGAATCCGTCTCAATCTCCTCGACCTGCCTACAAAATTGGAGACCCACACGACACAAATACTGATCCTACAGTCTCTGTGTACACTTCGAATTTCTGACATACGATTTGACTTTACTGAATTTACACACACCGGCAGAAGAAGGAACCACACTTAGTCATTCACATTGTCTTCGTAAGTAGTTGGTACACCTACATACCGACGGCTGTACATATGATGCCGACTCCTGAAGGAACACTTATCCTACCCCTCAAACCTTCCACCTCTTAATACTTCAGTACTGATTCTACCGGAAACAATAAGTCAGCGGTTCAGTACGGGTTGAGACCAGCCGAAATACCGTAAATACCAATCCGTCAACCCTAAAGATTCCTCTAAACTTCTCGTGATCTAATTTTTAGGATCTACGAAACAGACATCGTAGACCCAACCACACATTAATTTTCACAGAAGTCTCTACCCTTAAAGACTATTTATGTTCCTCAAAAAAATTTCTTAAGTAAAATAACATCATATCAACTAAATGTTACAACACAATTAAAGAAAGAGAAAAAAGGGTGTGGTACACCGAACACCCTAGATCAAGGGGTTGGTCCCTAACTTGGACCCGGTCCCCTCACTTTCGTGGTTTAGGATTGGTGACCTGGTGGTCCCTTAAGGGTTATAACACCTTAAAGACAACAACAAGTCATCGATGCAGTCAGGTCGAGAAAAACTGGAGTACCTGACGTCGTGTGGTCCGAGGACAGGAAGTGATAGAGGACCTCAATCGAGTTTAAGTACAGGTAACTTATCCACTACGACAGATTGATAGAGTAGGAGGAAGCGGGGGAAGAGGAAAACGGAAGTTAGAAAGGGTCGTAGCCCCAGAAAAGGTCACTTAGTCGAGAAACGCAGTTCACCGGTTTCATAACCTCGAAGTCGTAGTCAGGAAGGTCACTTATAAGTCCCAACTAAAGGAACTCTTAACTGACGAAACAAGAGGAACGACAGGTTCCCTAAGAGTTCTCAGAAGAGGTCGTGGTGTCAAACTTTCGTAGTTAAGAAGCCGCGAGTCGGAACAAATACCAGGTTGAAAGTGTAGGTATGTACTCATGACCTTTTTGGTATCGAAACTGATTTACCTGGAAACAACCGTTTCACTACAGAGACGAAAAATTATACGACAGATCTAAATAGTATCGAAAGGAAGGTTCCTCGTTCACAGAAAATTAAAGTACCGACGTCAGCGACAGGCTTCATTAAAACCTCGGGGTCTTTTATTTTACCCAGCGACAAAGGTGAAAAAGGGGAAGGTAAACGGTACTTCACTACTCTGGTTTATGATACTAGAATCCAAAAACTTACAACTCAAAATTCGGTCGAAAAAGTGAGAGGAAAAAGAGTCGGGGCAGTTCTCCGAAATCAAGGAGAAGTGAAAGAAGATAAACTCACCATAGACGTATAGACTCCAACAACTATCAAGAGAGCCGTTAGAACTAAAGTCGAACACTAAGTAGGTCGTACCGCAAAGTGTACTACATGAGACGTATCTTCAATTTATTCGTCCCACTGTCATATGTCGGAACAACATGAGAAAAGGGTTGACTTGGTCAGTCCACAAGACACACCAGTAAAGACGACGTGTAGTGTCACTGACAATACGTACGCATGTGTAAGAAAAGGTGGCACTAAATAGTGTCCCTTATATGAAGAGCACGACAGGTCATCCTGGAACAACAAATAGGTAGTATCACATCAAACGTAGACGTTTGGGGCTTCAGGGCTAGGTCGGGTCGGGAGGGAGACGGGGGAGCCGTCGACGTGCGGACGAGAGGCACAGACGGTCAGACGAAGACGAAACATCGACTCAAGTGAGCACAGTACTAAATCTAAGGTGTATATCACTACCGTATATCATAATCAGAAAGAGAAGACTTAATAAAGGGAATCACACTAGTAGAGATCCACGTAGACTCGCCGACGTTTACCGTACTAAAGTAAGAAAAAATACCGACTCATTATAAGGTCAGGTACGTACGTGCACACACACACACTCATTTGTGTTGTAGTAAAAATAGGTAAGGAGACAGTCACCTGTAAATCCAACGAAGGTGCCGAACCGACAACATTTATCACGACGTGACCCCACGGACCTATTTATGTTCTTTAAACTAATATTGTTTAAGATCTTGTAAGTAGAAAAAAAAATTTAAATTTCGTAATAAGTCTTCTACTCATGAAGAAACAAGGAGAATTGTTTTTGTTGTCTGAAACGTTTCCAATTTAAAACAACAACTAAAGGAGACAAGAGGAGAGAAAGCCTTGAAATGAATCATTAAATAAGGAACGAGAGAAAAATAAAGAGTAGCCGAAAGTGACTTACATTCGTACGAATTCAGAGAAAGTAACACTGTTTTAATTTCTTAACAGTCTGGGAAACAGAGACAAGAGTCTGAGGAAAGAGGGGAACTTTGGTCTGAAAATACAAGTAAGAAAAATTAGAGAAATATATCAGTGGGAAAATAAAACACATAAAGTTTAAGAGGTATGAAAAAGTAACAAATAAGTACATAGAATCAAACAAATCATGTCTAGAATTTAAAACAATTGTAAGGGACAGAGAAAAAGGATAATAACCAATAGACTTACAAAAAGAAAATAGTCTATAAAGAATTCGAGAATTTTGTCAGATATAGTAACGAAATTCATCTTTTGTTAACAAACCTTTGGAATTATTTTGTGAAACCAAACGTTACTGACAATTCTATGTATCATCCTCAATTTTCTATGTTTGACTAATACTATATTTATTTAGGACTCAAACATTGAACGTCGGACCACTCGTATCATATATATTAAGACACACTATATAAACTTTCGACGGTTTTCTTATCCAGAAATTTTGTCCCCATGTACCATCCATTTTGTCAACCCATGTCCACCTCTTCACCTCAACCTGAGCGTAACTAATCCCATATTCAATTTCATGGAGGACTTCTCTAAGCCTCATTTCAACTGAACTCCTTCTCAAGTCTCCGCCCGCCATTCCCGCCCGTCTCGCCGAGACGAGGCGTCGCGGTAAGTCCCCGGGTCCAGAGAGGACAGAACACGACGGGGGACCTCTCCACAGACGGTAGCAGCATAAAGTTCAGGTCTCTCCTTCACTCTCCTTCAGACGTTCCTCTCCTGTGGGGGAGGAGGGGTGGGAGGCGGTGGTGGGGTAACGTGTGTGTCGAAGAGAGTGACGAGTCCGAGTCTGATCAGCACACCGTGTGCTTCGACGCCTCCTTTGCCGTCCACAGTGGACGTCGACGTGTGGTACCTGGGACGTCCTTACACTTCCGAAATTATCATCTTCTTACTCTTGTATAACCGACCCCCGACCACGTCGCATTTCTCTCCCGTCTCGATGACAAGAACGGTGTGTCCACTTTCATCCCATTGACCTCCTCTCTCTTTCCCTTCACACGAAAACCGGACTTTAGACTCATGTACGTAAGGGTGAGATTCATTTGACTTCAATACAAAAAATTTCTAATGGTTCCTATTCAGACTCTTTATAAATAAAACCATAAACCAACTTACCAACCTCAATTACCCTCTTACATAACCGTACATTGTTTGAAATTTTTTTTGTGAAATAAATAAACTGCCGTAGTTGAGAATCAACACCGTGAGCCCTATAAGGACTCAATATCGAGTCCTGAGAGCTCAACCTGAGATCAACACAACACTCTCGAGTCAACGGGGACCCCGTACACCGCACAATCAAGGGCTGGTCCCTACCTTGGTCCAGGGGACGTAACGTTCCACCTAAGGGTTGGTGACCGGTGGGCCCTGTAGAGCCACACATTACTTGACATGTGATTTTTTTATGAGAAGACCAAAATCCAAAACATGTAGACATTCATCTGAAAAAGCCTCGAGACGGCCGGTGGGGGTACCGCAGGAGTTGATGGCACGGAGATCCTAAAGTGATACTTTGCTTCATGCACCAAGACTCGATGAACCCTGAGGAGAGAGTCCTCTTCGACGTCCTCGTCGTACGAAGGAGTGAGGTTCCATAGCAGAAACCGAACACCAACTTAATTCATCATTATTAATTACACACGGTTTTACACACAGACTCGTGACATATCGGTACCGACACTCAGACTTATTACGATAGTCGAGAATTTCTGACTGTGAAGTGAGACAGGGAAGGGTTGGGGACTAGGTAAGGGTCTTCGTACTGAAAATTAAAAAAAATTATCGAACTAAAAAAAAAAAACCAACGTGGTGAACCAAATTCTCCTGAATCAAGTGATTGGTCCCTAACTTGGACACGGGGAACGTCATCTTCGTACCTAAGAATTGGGGACCTGGTGGTCCCCTCCGGGTGGTCCAGTTATAAAACTTACTAACGGCAACCATCTCCATTTTTTGTATGATTTATGTACATTTATTTATCTTGATGTAGACGGAAACCTCTAAAGGATGAATTGTCCTATATCTAATCTTAATTTATTAATAAAAACTTCAAATATTGTTCAAGAATCTTAATACAAAAAAAGTTCCTATAATTCAAAGAAATTAACTTCATATCGAACAAATGTTACGACATAATCAAAGTCCACACGTCGTCACTAAGTCAATATCCATTTACAGTCAAGAAAAAGTCTAAGAAAGTAGAAGATCCAACAATCTTTATGACTCATATCAAGAGACGCGACATGTCATCCAGGAATAAATAGACAAGAAATATATCATCATTCCTATAATCTAAATTTGTCACCTAATTAGAGAGTCTGAATCTCTCAAACATCGTGTCAAGAAACATGACATAAAATTAAACGGTCTGCTTCGAACCATCTCAGACTCAGTCAGAAGGAGCAATTCTACATCGTAGTAAAAGAACTCATAAGAATAGTGCCTAAAGTGATACCGGTACCTCCAGCAAGAGTAGACGACGACAAAATCGAGTCCTTCACAGGACGACTCTAAGTCTTTTCTACCCGGGGGCCTCGGTAGGGTCGATGTCCCTACCGGTCGCTGCAGAATTGTCTCGAGCCTTTACGGTTGTGTATTGAGCTCCCACACAACGCAAAATTTGTAGCTTAGTATAAAACTTAAGTGACTCGAGTCATCGACGAATGTGTTTTAATGTAGTTTTATCGAAGTTTCTGTGTTATTTTCTTTTAAAAAAAGGATGATTTTAAATAATAAATTTATTATATGGTTTATAAATTAAATAATAGAGGGATTTGAGTCTGTCGTCGACAAAATGAAAGACAACAGAAGGCTATAATGAGTCATAAGCGTATCAAAAGTTCTCGAAGGGTCCTCCGTGATCACCACTTCTTAGGTGGACGGTCACGTCCTCTAAGCTCTCTGGGCCCAAACTAGGGACCCAGCCCTTCTAGGGGGCCTCTTCCTTTACCGTGGGCTGAGGTCACAAGAACGGACCTCTTAGGGTACCCGTCTCTCTCCTCGGACCGCCCGACGGCAGGTGCCCCGGTGTTTGTCACCTGCACTGGCTCGCGACGACGTCCTAAAAACTTGTCAACATTGTCAACTAGTGTCACTAACACCACTAAAAAAGGGGGGGTGGTAAAATAGTACAAATGTACAAAAACATAACATAGAGGTAATAACGTACAGATTTGCAAAGGTAGAAAAATTTGTAACTATCTGACGCTATGTCAAAAACCAAATGGTATCCTGGGGAAAATAGATCCAGTGATTGTGACCATTATCCCGAAAATGACTTCTTCAGTTCCGTTCTTCCTTAAGAATTGTTTCACCAACAATGTTCTTTAAAATCAATTTTACAATTATTTGCATGTAAATGAATCATTAAAACCACATACCAGTTCCGTAAAAAGAAAGACTTATACTTAGACAACTAACCTTAAGGTACAGGAGAAAGATGGTATTTGATTTGAAGGTATAGATAATACACGTTGAATTTTAAATACGAATCGCACCTCATTCGTGTATCTTCGTAAACATCAAAGTAACTTCTCCGCAAGATCTAAAAGTACTAAAAAAGAGGAGATAATGTCAACAAAGAGAGTGTCGATTGAATTCCACCATAAAAATTTTCGTCGAAGTGTTTTGCATTAAAGCGAAAGTCGTTCGGAGTGATGTATAGTATGAAGTCACTATAGACATTAAAATTCAGTCAACGTGGTAAAGTCACTGGTCATATTGAAATTACCAGTATGACATATGACCAAATGACCAATATGACATACGACCAAATGACCAGTATGACATATGACCAAATGACCAGTATGACATATGACCAAATGACCAGTATGACATATGACCAAATGACCAGTATGACATATGACCAAATGACCAATATGACCTAGATGGATGGGGGTAGGGGCTGGGGTTTAACTTTCGAGTCTCAGGATTCGTGACCTGACGGTCCTTCAGGGTCATAAGGGTTATATTGTCTATCCGACCCTCTTGCTATTGACTGAGAACCGTCCGCGTGCGGGACTTGTGTACACGACCGACCGCAGATGGCAGACAGACGTACACGAGTTGGACGTCACCCAGACCATTGAGTCGTGTAATAAACATCTCTCCCATCACTTCTCGTCAAGAAATACAACGAAGGGGGATGATGATTACCAATAAATGGAAACATTTAACAGGTCTCAGTTTGACGTCTTGGTTTTTCCTCGCTCGTCAGTACACCAGCGACGTGGACGGATCAATAAAGTAGCGGTCGGCACCTCTCCCGAGCTAGGCTCCTTGAATCGGAAGTCAAACAGTACGAACCGTGTGTGTCCCTACGACCCCGAGGACGTCCGGTGGGGAGGGTCGGTGGGTGGGGAGGTCAAATGTACGTCACTTTCGGTAGGTAATAAAGTACATTGTGGACTAATTCCATTAACAGTCATCTGAGAGTTAATCGTATTGTCCCTATCATTAAAACGTCACAACTGGAGTCGTGGGGTCTAAGTCAGTTCACTCATTCAGGGTCTGTCTGATTAACCAGAAAAAAGTCTATTAGTGAAGGAAAGAAATCCGGTACGATACGCCGTCCACCCTAGAGTCAAGGGTCTGGTCCTTAACTTGGGTGTGCGGGACGTAACCTTTACGTCTCAGAGTTGGTGGACGAGAGGTCCGAACTTTGTAATGTCAGTAGGAAATGGCGAGTAGAGACGAAGGCAGGAGAAAGAAACAGTTGATAATAATTGACAATCTCAAGACACTGTCAAGAGGGTAAAAGGAAATTTAGGACGGAGTCCTAAACTTTTTTTTACAGAGGACTAAAAAGAGGAAGTAAAGGACACAAGAGGTAGTACATTAAACTTCCGGTGTTCGTTCGACGTGAACGAATGTAATGGAGAGTGTAGTCCTTGGGTGTCCACGAGAAAAAGGGAGTCAGATGGGATGTCTTCTGGGGTAATGGACAACGCAGAGGACCGATGACAACGAAATCTGACAGTTACTCGGTACGTATAAGGATAATTAAACAAGTGAACTCGACTCAACGGGGACACTGTCAACAACAACAAGTCAACGATTCAGCACAGATTGAGAGACGTTCGGGTACCTGAAGTCGTGTGATCCGAAAGAACAGGAAGTGATGGAGGGCCTCAACGAGTTTGAGTACAACCAACTCAGTCACTACGGTAGATTGGTAGAGTAGAAGACAATTGTGTAGAAGAGGAGAAAGGGAGTCAGAAAGGGTCGGAGTACCAGAAAAGGTCACTCAGTCGAGAAACGTAGTCCACCGGTTTCATAACCTCGGTATCGTAGTCAGGAAGGTTACTTATAAGTCCCAACTAAAGGAAATCCTAACTGACCAAACTAGGTTCCCTGAGAGTTCTCAGAAGAGGTCGTGGTGTCAAGTTTTCGTAGGTAAGAATCCGTGAGTCGGAAGAAATACCAGGTTGGAAGTGTAGGTATGTACTGATAACCTTTTTGTTATCGAAACTGAGATGTTTTGAAACAACCATTTTACTACAGAGACGAAAAATTATGCGACAGATCCAAACAGTATCGAAAGGAAGGTTCCTCGTTCGTAGAAATTAAAGTACCGACGTCGTGGTAGGCTTCACTAAAACCTCGGGTTCTTTTATTTTAGACAGTGGCAAAGGTGAAAAGGGATAGACAAACGGTACTTCACCACCCTGGTCTTCGGTACTAGAACCAAAAAACTTACAACTCAAAATTCGGTCGAAAAAGTGAGAGGAGAAAGTAGGAGTAGTTCTCTGAAATCAATGATATGAAAAACGGAAATCCCCACCATAATAGACGTATAGACTCCAACAACTACAAAGAGCGTCGTTAGAACTAAGGTCGAACACTAAATAGGTCGGGTCCTAAAGCGAACTACATGAGACGTATAAAATTTATTCGTCCACTGTCATAAGTCGGAACAACATGAGGAAAGGGTCAAAACTTGGGTAGACAACAAAGTATAGGTCAACATTGACAACGAAGAACTGGACGTATGTCTAAAGAGTCCTCCGTCCATTCCACTAGACCATAAGGTTAGGGAAATTCTTAAAAGGTCAAATAACACTAGGTGTGTCAGTGTCCGAAAACGTATCAGTCACTTTGTCTTCACCTACAAAAAGACCTAAAGGACACTGTCACCAAGGACTACTAAGGGGTCTGGACAAAGAGAAAGACAGACTCCGTACTTCCTTTCACGTAGATTCGTCCCGGTACTCTGACCAGGATCGGTCACCTTGAGTCCACGACCCCAAACACAGTGAAGGTCCGACACCGTAAATTCCCGGTCACACGGAAGAGGGGTAACACAAAGGGAACGGACACCACACACATCCGACTAACTTCCCCCTCTCCACAAGGGACTCAAACGTCAGTGCCCTCGTGTGGCGGTGGGCGTCCGTCCCGACGACTCAGTGACATCCTGTGTCAGAAGAACGGAGGTCAGGGGTCTAATCTATACCGCGTGTGCGTGCGTCCTCCCTACGTGGAAACCCAATTCAACGACTTCAGTGGCGGAAATAAATAATAACGTCGGATCCAAGGACAGGAGTAATCACACAGAGGGGACATACGTGTAATCCCACTGGTCGACAGGTCAAACGGGTCCGAACTCATTTTGACCCTTTCAGGACCCGTTTGATCTACTCAACCAATGAGTTTATGCATGTATACAAGGGTAGATGGGTCTAAGGTGAATGAATACTATAAAAATTTGACATTGTTTGAAGTGCCAGGTGTTTTTGGTCCGGAAAAGTTCGGGACACTAAATAATTCAAACATTTCTGGATGCGTAAATACACTCGGACACAATTAGTCCAAAAAAGGAAGACGCACTCGTATCTTGAAAAAAGATGGGTTCAGAACATCTAGACTCTCCAAATGGACGAAACTACAGAGACAAAACGAAAACTTTAAACCAACAGTGGGAACATAACGAAGGAATTCGGGTTCATGTGTCGTGGCATACATTTACGTCTACACACACGACCGGAGAGCCCCTTCGAACCCGAGATCGACGACAGAGACGACGAAACGAGAGGACAAACAATAGACTTCGGACTCCCTCAGAGGGAAGACACGACACGACAATATTTATCTCGGAGACGCCGCACGTAACCACGTCACACCAATCCCAAACCAAAGTTCAAGTACTTCGTTATCCACACTCTTTTTCTCCGATTTCTTCCACCGGGATAGTAATGAGTCATAAAGACAGTGTACTTTACAGAAAGTAAAAAAGGAGTCACTCAGTACACGACCCACGTATTGAAGAGGAATCTATCAATTGAGACACGAAAAGGTTTGCAACAGTCGAGATGACCTGAGGTAATCAAACACAACTTACACAAGTTGCAATATATAAGACTGATCGTCTTCAGGACGACTAAACACATACACTAGGGTTTATTGTTGAACAATGCAGGTTGAAACGAACATAATTATGTCTCGTGGGACGACAACATCAGTAATTATCCCTAAGTGATTCTGTACAGAATCCAATCCTTCCTCTCATCCGAGCACAGACAACTAATCATTACACTGACAACTTACGCACAGCACCACGACCGACCGATAAGTAGGTCGCCATTTGTGACTAGGGGGTACAATGAGAGGGGAGGGGGAGATTCGTCTGTGACAAGAAGACAGAGAGACTCAGAGTGACCTCACTTTAGCGTGTCACAGACCGGAGAACACAGGTCGAACAAAACGAATCGCAGCACAGACAGTCCCAGTGGACACAACGTCGCAAAAAGTCTGAAAATGAGGAAAAATTCCGACTGAGATACAACGGAACACACATCTTTCGAACAAAACAAATGGGTAAGTAGACCGACCATCTGTAACCCAATAGAGACGGAAAACTGCCACCACTTATTGCGTCACTATCTTTAACCACATGCTTACCAGACTCACAGTCGAACGGTAAGAAACCCCGCATGTGGGTCCACACTTTACCGACCCAGTAGGATGCAAATCCACACAACTCGTGTACGGTGGGAAAGAAGGGGTCAACGACGTAATAAAATGTCAGGTCAGTCGCCACGGGTCCCCAAGACTAAAGAGGTGCGGGAGTGGCCGTAACGACAAAAGACGGGAAAACAGCGTCAAGAGGATTACTCATTCTTCACCATAGAGGACCACTATCGAGTAAAGAAAAATAACGACTCATTGTAAAGTAACACACCTACATGGTGTCAAACAAATAGGTAAGTGGATAACTTCTTGTAGAACCAATGAAGGTCCAAAACCGTCAATGTATATTTTGAGACTACTTGTAAGACACGTCGAAAACATATCTACACTCAAAGATTGAGTGAACCTATTATGTCTCCTCGTACTAACGGTCTCGAATACCACTCTCATACAAATCGAAACAATCTTCGATGACTCCACACAAGATTTCCCCGACATGATAAGGGTGGTCGTCATATTCTCCCAAGGGTAAAGAGACGAAGAAATGGTTTAAACGACAAGAACAAAATTTTATAAGAAGTGAATAGACCGTCGTGTCCCGGGATCAACCGACGCACGTCCTCGACTCCGTACACCGGAGAATCAACTACGTACACCGTAGATCAAGGGACTGGACCCTAACTTGGGTACGGGGGAAGTAACCCTCGTGTCTCGGGATCGGTGACCCGACGACCTCGTCAGGGACAACAAGCATAAAAAAACGAATATCGATAGGACCACCACACGTTACCATCGAGGGACACCAAAATTAAACGTCATGAGAACGGACCTCTTAGGGTACCTACCTCCTCTGACCACCCGATATCAGGTGCCCCAGCGTTCCTCAGCCTGTGCTGACTCGTTGAAGTGAAAGAAAGTGAATTGCAGATTTCTACGACTTGTAGAAAAGTACACGAATGACCGGTAAACATATTAACCTCTTTACAAGTATATGAAACAGGTAAAATTTTAACCCAATAAACACAAAGATAACAATTTGACATTCTTAAGAAATATCGTCTGGGAATATTCTCCACATATATATATATATATCAAGGTCTATCACAGAAGGTAAAACACGAAACAGAGAAGAGCCTGTACATCTTCAAAATTTAAAAATATCTTAGAACAAACAAATACAAAAGAAACTAAAGATCAAAAAACCACAATATAGATTCTTTGTCAACGGATTAGGCCCAGTGTGTATAAAAGTGGACAATATGAAGGTTCTCGAAATGTGAAAAATCGAGAAGTCAAATCTAGAAACTAGGTAAAACTTAATTAAAAAAATAATGGTAAATCCTTAAAAATTTTTAAAATTTTTAACTTCAATCAACTAACTGTTACAACACGATTAAAGACGACATGTTGTTTCACTCAATCAATGTATATATATGTAATAAAAAAATATAAGAAAAGGTAATACTAAATAGGGTCCTCTAACCCATATCAAGGGACACGACATGTCATCCTGGAATAACAAACAACTTAATTAAAAGAATACACTTCACACCCCCAGGTCCAAGTAGGAAAGTACATCCTTATAGTTCAACAAGGTCGCGGCAAACAACATTTCGGATATCAAAAAAAGTAACTTATAGAAAAATGGGAATAGTTTTTAGTAAACTGGAATTTATATACCCAAATAAAGACCGAGAGTCTAAGGCGAACAAATATACAGTCAAGAATGTGGTAATGGTGTAATACAACTGACGAATGTCGAAACATCATTCAAAACTTTAACACTGCATACTCATTAGGAAGTGGGAACAAGAAAAAGTTTTAACGAAACTGGTACAAGACAGAAAACGTCAAGACAAACTTAAAGTCCTGACTCAACGGGTAAGGGTCTCCGTCAACCTTAAAACTACCCTAACGTGACTGAGGCATCCAGTCAAACCTCTCATAGTGGTAGAGTCCAGTCGAAAGTCCGGTCAGAATATTAGACTAGGGTCCAAGACCAAGTCAAGGGACAAGGACCCCTAAACGCGAAAAATTCAAAGAAGAGCCCAGACACTCCTCGTCCTCTACAAACTAGGACTGACGACACTTGGGCCTGAGACTCACCCACGAGTGACCTGAAAGAACAGATCAGACTTGTAGACGTAAGGACAGTTTTGTTTCTAGCACCTTGTGACGGGGTGTGGACGACTTGGTCCACGAGGTACCCCGGACCCTTAGACATAGAAGTGAATAACGAAGTAATAACGAATTATAAGAGAACCACGAAGATTACACGGGGGCAAATCCCTTGGTATCTAAATCTTTTGTAAGAACGAGAGTCTCCAGATCCGGTATGTATTTTGACAAGATTCGAACAACTAGACTATGAGTAAACTCACGGAAAACCCCGACCTTATACTACCAACGACTCAGTGGACTGGGAAAGAAACTGTAACTTCACCCACCCTAAATTCACACTATTTCAAACAAATAGAAACTTTATAAAAAGACCTAAATATCACGTCCTAAATACGATGTAACCAGGACACACATCGAGACACGAAAACTTTCAGTCCCACCTCACCCCCAACTAATTTTCTTTTAGTCACTTAGACAGATACAGTAACCAATCGACTTCTTTATCGGAAAACATTGGACTGTCGTCATTTGAAAGATGACCAAATCCAAAAGGTGTACCGAATAATAGTTCATACTGTTGAACAGCACACACTAATCGCAGTGTAATCAGAGTACTCTTATCCATGCGGAAATTAGTCGACGAAAAGAAATTAGACTGTCCTACTCCGTATACCATTGGTTCTGTAATAACAGTAAAAGAAACACCGCACCACCACCATGACCCTCACCACACTACCCACACCCCTACACATATACAAAATCCGTCTCAAAGGATTCTCCGTCTACCGTTTATTTCGTAAGTATATAAGGAATAAAAATTAAGTAATATGAAGTCTTTAACATTAGTATACAAAAACTTAAATCATTATTACAAAGAATAGTCTTATGAAAGATTAGACTAAAAACATATTAAATAAACACGGACCCGATCGGTAGATTTAAATGATTCAGGGTATAAGAAGCATACTCTACCCACCTGATTGGACTGGAAAAGCCTAGATTTTAAGACACTAAGTCTGCAACCACTTCCGGAAGCACTTGTACTCTACTACCGACTCCAGAATGAGAACGGTAGGGAGGAGGCGTCAAAGGAGACAGTGTCCGACCGTGGTATTTACAAGAGCAATGACAGGACACATACACCAACCGGACATAAGGATGAGAGAAGGTAATTTACTAATGAGAAAAAGAAATAAAGAAAATTGGAAAATTTTATAAACTCCAGCGGAGTTTTATACGACTATTGAAAATGTTTAGGGAGACTTAGACAATTATTCAAAGTAAGACAACGGAGGAAAGAACACAGGGAAGAAGGGTCGTTCGAACAGCCCAATATGCAACATTAGGAAACTCAGAAGTAGTGTCTCTCTGTCACTGTCGACAACTACAGTTCATAAACACATAAGAAAATCAGAAATGAACTGTATTCAGATCATGGTTCCCTGATCGAGTTTATCAAACATTAGTCCAGTCTGACTACTATTATTTGATATTTTAGCAACCATGTTCTGTCATGTATAAATTCATAATCTGACGCACCGTGTCTAATTTACTACATGTGCAAGTCACAGTTACTATGCATTCATCAGTCACTTCTATGACACCTTTTCATCTCTCTGAATTTAAGCAGGAACGTCCCTCAAGGGAACACCAAGTCACCACTCCTGAACCGTGAAAGTAAGGACTCCCGGATCAAGTTAGGGACCAGTCCCTTGACTCTAGGACGTTCGGTACACCGTAGAGGTTTTTTTCTCTTTAACCAGGAACGTCCCACCTGTCTTAATTTATTGGTCCTTTTCCTTCTCAGGTCCAATCCATTTTTACGGAAAAAAACAATCACTCATTTAACCGTCACTCACAGATGGCCCACCCTTCTCCTTAATTAAAAAAATTTAAAATGTGGTACACAGTAAATTACACCGAATATTAATCTTGTATTACCATCATTCATTCAACATTACTTTAGTCTTATCCTTCTGACATGCAAAGGTATCACCCTCGTCGTCTAGTGTCCCCACAACAGACGTCCCAGGACATGTCAGCAGAATCGTGACTCGTCACTTGAACCAAGACTCCGTTCCGGTTTCGTTTCACCTCCACCCGTCATCGAGGAGGACAGGGACCCTCACACGAGGCCCTAAGAGTCCACCACGGTCTGCGACGCACAAGGCATCATTACCCACCCATCAAATGTACCAGACCTGTGCTGCTGATACTGAGTCCAGAGTCCTAGGGTGGTCTAAAGTAGTGTGATAAGTCTTACCACACGTCAGATTTTAATTATTTAAAACAAAGATTTTAAAAAACACGTCATAGACCCTGACACCGACTACGCCAATCGAATTGGGTGTTTCCCTTGATGACATAAATCAAGGGTCTTCGTCGATAACGATAAAATTCCCCTTACAATAAGAAATTCTCTTAACAAAAGGTGCATCTCGAAATAATGCATCCTGTGTTTCTTTACGTCATCTTTGGCAGTTGTAGTTTGTGTCGCAATGTAAAGTTTTGAGAACAGAGACCTTAAGACCTATTTTCGATTCCTATACCGTGATTTCACGTGAGTCAACTTTGTCTATCAACTATGACAGACCCCTAAAAAGACTACTAGGTCGAATTAAACTCCTATTTAAGATCTTACGCACCTTACCTCCATGACGGAGAATACACTCCTTTGGAATATTATTCAAATGGACCGTCCGACATAACTGACCGTTCTCAGATAAAGACTCATTCCTGCCCAGTCCTCGTTCGATCGTCTACAACTCAAACTCTACTAAAACATATTGAATTTCCGGACTAAGTTCGAAAAGTCGGACCACAAATAGGACGAAGACAACACCTTAATACAAACTTCTTAAAAAGAATTTTCGTGACACAAGCGACATCGAGTACCGTCACTGACTGGTTTTAAGAATGTAAGAACTCGTACCGTCTCTAATAAACTCGGACCTCCTTCAAACTTCAGTTCAGGGAATCTCTATCCAGTGTAACCCTTTCCATCTTGTGGTCCTTGGAAGACCATAAATCCTGACATCGAAGGACCACTTTACAGAGTCTGCTTAAATAACACTTTACATGGGAATATCAATTTTTCAATTGAAAAGAAGACGTAAAAACCTATGTTTAATTAATTTAAGACAACCTGTACACAAGTCCTTTTCTATGTAAAATCAAAATCTAGTCAACTATAATTTGGGATTCGACAAGAGACAACGTCGTCAACCTCTTGTTCTCATTGACGACCACAACTTCGTCTACGAAGCCGTACTGCATTTGAGTTCAAATAAGGACGACCAGGTCTGAACCTCACATGACTTTCGTCCAAGACGTACTTGTAGCAATCAATCCCCAAGTACCCCTCGACTAAGACACGTGTGACACGTCACAATCGTTGCAAATCGCTAAGTCTTCCCCACCTCTCACCCCAGTGACAGCCACCTCGCAAGAAATTAAAACCGACGGATCCGGAGACGACGGAACGCCCCGAAAAGAGACCAGCGTCGCGAGCCCCGACGAGAGCTCGACGACGCCACGAGTCCGACGAGAACCGGGGTCTCGCGTCCGAGTCGTGAGCGGCACGCGCCTGAGCCAGCGGGGCGTCGTACACCGGAGGAGGACCTGGTCCCCAAATTGAGCCCAGGGGCGTAACCGTCCGCCTGAGAATTGGGGGCCTGGTGCTCCCTCCGGGGGACAACTCGTAAAAACTACACCACCTTGAATAGAGAAGCGGGAACTGTCGAAGGGAAACACTGTCAAAACAAAAGGACAAAGTCATTGTCGTGTCCAAGTTCTTCCGACAAAAGGAACGGACTCCAGGACACATTACTTGACCTCACGAACCGACCTTTCGAAAGGAGGGGAGAGAACTCTACGGAAGGTCTTTCGGTCTTCCTTCTCTCTCTTAAAGAAACTTTCTTTATTCTAACTGGGTGTCATTTAAAGACTAAACACAAACGGAATAAAATTATTACAACGTATATAAAACCCTCAGTGAAATGACCGATCATATTAATATAATCACGGTAACATCTCGGCAGACTTGATGTTTAATGAAAATTTTCCTTTCGGACAAAATTAATATTGGTTGAAATCAAATAATATTCAGACAGACAGGGACTGTATGTTTGCGACAAACTAACGTCAGTCCATTTCATGAAGTCCATCAGTCTGAATGTATCGTTTTCGTGTCACCACCAACGGTTCCCGACTTCTCTCCTCCATAACCTCTCAATAACAAAGTACCCAGACTTAAAAGCCAAAATGTCTTACTTCTCAAGACCTTCACATACCGTCACTACCGACGTGTTGTAATACTGACATAAATTATGGTGACTTGACATCTGAATTTTTATTATGTCTACCATTTTGAACAATCCACATAAAATGGTCTTATTTTGTTTTTCGGGTATACGGTTCTATCTAAAAATACGAACTGTTCTTAAATATTTCCAATGGGAGGAGTATCCTATGTAACAGAAGTTTAAAACGTATTCTAACAAACACAAAATACGTGAAAATTTTGAATCGTCGAAATAATCCTTAGTAATTGTTTTTAACGTATACAAATTCCATATATCACACTACCAAAGTATATTTGTAAGTAACACTTCACTAGCGGTGTTCGTCCGATTAATCGTAAGAAAAAAAAAAAAAAAAATTAGTAGGGGTGAGGAGAGGGAAGACCATCGATGGACGAACAAGGGACACTCAGACAAAGACAAAACAACATAAACAAGTAAACAAAACAAAAAAATCTAAGGCATATATTCACTTTAGTATGCCATAAACAGACTGAAGAAAGTGAATCGCATTATAGGCGATCCGGGTAGGTACGACAGTGTCTACCGTCCTAAAGTAAGAAAAATCACCGACTTATCAAGTCGATCCAAGCCAAGTTTCTCAGGCTTTCTCAGCGTTTCCCAGCCTGTGCTGACTCGCTGACTCGACTGTGGGGGGGCGGGGGGGCACGAGTGACGTCGTGACGACTTCCAGTAATCCGGACCTTTGTGGGAGTCACAGGTGGTCGTCGGCTTAGTCACCCACTTCTTCCACACCACGTGTCTGTGCTGCCTTACGAGAAGTCGGAAAGCAGGACAAGTACCCGAAGAGTTCCGTTCTTATGACTTCACCCACTCTGCCGACCCACCGTAGTGGCTGAGTTATCTGTGCTCAAACTCACTTGAGACCCTCAGTCACTACCTGTCCCTCCGGACCGCACGACGTCAGGTACCCCAGCGTTTCTCAGCCTGTGCTGACTCGTTGACGTGACAAGTCGGTGACTTTTTCTTATTTTAGGACGGTAGACACTGTTGTACCTACCCGGATCTCCCATAATACGATTCACTTTCTGCAGTCTGTTTCTGTTTATGGCATACTAAAGTGAATATATACCTTAGATTTTTTGTTTTGTTTACTTGTTTATCTTGTTTTGTCTTTGTCTGAGTAGGTTGGTAGAGTAGGTAAAGTCATAAATACCAGGTTGAGAGTGTAGGTATGTACTGATGACCTTTTTGGTATCGAAACTGATCTGTCTGGAAGCAATCGTTTCATTACAGAGACGAAAAATTATACGACAGATCCAACCAGTATCGAAAAGAAGGTTCCTCGTTCACAGAAAATTAAAGTACCCACGTCAGTGGTAGACGTCACTAAAACCTCGGGTTTTTTATTTCAGACAGTGACAAAAGTAACAAAGAGAATAGATAAACTGTACTTCACTACCCTGGCCTACGGTACTAGAATCAAAAGACTTACAGCAAAAGTCGGTTGAAAAAGTGAGAGGAGAAAGTGAAAGTAGTTCTCCGAGAAATCAAGAAGGGAAAAACGGATTTCCACCACAATAGAATATAGAGTCCAATAACTATAAAGAGGGTCGTTAGAACTAAGGTCGAACACGAAGAAGGTCGGGTCGTGAAGAGTACTACACGAGACGTACATTCAATTTATTCGTCCCACTGTTATATGTCGGAACTACATGAGGAAAGGGCTAGACCTTGGTCAGACAACAAGGTTCAGGTCAAGATTGACAACGAAGGACTGGACGTATGTCCAAAGAGTTCTCCGTCCAGTCCACCAGACCATAAGCGTAGAGAAAGTCTTAAAAGGTGTCAAATAACACTAGGTGTGTCAGTTTCCGAAACCGTATCAGTTATTTCGTCTTTATCTACAAAAAGACCTTGAGATAACGAAAAGACTACTAGGTCACCTATAACTGTCAAACTAGAGACCAAGGAGACGGTAAAGATTTAGGTCGAACTTGTAGACCTTCAAGTGTCAAGTGCATGACAACTTCGGACCCAACCTCTTGAAACTCATAATGAAATGATCGCACACTCTACTCACGTTAAGACACCATCAAACTCGTAAAAAACCGTAATGGAAAGAAACCCTAACCTTACTTTTGACTGGAAAAGGTCAGGACACCGGTGACGACTCAAAAGGTTTAAACGACCGTATAACTCACGTCGTGAAAGTGTCTTAGTAGAAAGTCCTAAACTTTATCGAGTCGACCTTAAGGCAGTGGAGGTGATCGAAACAAGTATCACTACAAAGGATTCCGGGTGAACTGAAGTGTAAGGTCCTACAGTCCGAGATCCACTCACTAGAGTAATAGCACCAGTAGACCCAGTTCTTCTAGATAAAACATATCAAGAAGATATGAACACATAAGAACGGTGGAGAAGAATTATATAAAACGAAGACAATCCAGGTATGGTAAAGACAGGAAATAACACGGGTAGAAACGTACTTTACAAGAGAACTATACAGATTAAAAGAACTTATCTAGAGATCAGAAAGGGTAAGATAACAAAAGTAGATAAAGAAACGTAACTAGGGACTCCTTCCGAAAGAATAGAGAGGAACGACAAGAAACCTTGAGACGTAAGTTTACCCACATAGAAAGGAAAAGAGGAAACGTAAAACGAAGAGAAGAAGAGAGTCGATAAACATAGAGGAGTCCGTTAGTAAAACGGAAAAAAGTAAAGAAAAAGAAACCCCCACACACACATACTTTCAACGAGTCAGCACAGACTGAGACGTTGGGGTACCTGATATATCAGGTACCTTAAGAGGTCCGGTCTTATAACCTCACCCATCGGAAAGGGAAGAGGTCCCCTAGAAGGGTTGGGTCCCTAGCTTGGGTCCAGAGGGTGTAACGTCCGGTTAAGAAGTGGTCGACTCGGTATTCCCTTCGGGGTATATGTGTGTGTGTGTGTGTGTGTGTGTGTGTGTGTAGAAAAACTTAATAAAAGAAGTCGTATTATAGATCTTCACCTTAACGACCTATGATACCACCAGACAAAAATTGAAAGACTCCTTGGAGGCATAACCAAAGTATAACTGACATAGTCAGTGTCGGTGCACATAGTAGAGGCAAAAGTAGCTGTCAGACGGTGGAACGGTCAGAAACAATAAATGACGGAGAAATCATTATCGGTAAAACTGTCCACGTTCCACTATTAGAGTCACACCGAGACTAAACGTAAAAGGCCCATTAATCACTACAATTTGTAATTACACACGGACCACCGTAGAAACACAGAAGAAACATTTATGGATAACTCCAGGAGACGGGTTAAATTTAACTCCGAAAAGACAAAGCCCCAAAAAAATTACAGGTCGACATACACAAGAAATATATACGGTCTATAATAACAAGCGTTGATAGAAGACAAGTAATCCGACTGAAATACGAAACGTGTACCAAAAGAAGTGATACGTTTCCGAAAAATCAAACTACATCGGGGCAAACAAGTAAAAACGAAAACAAGGGAACGGACTCCTCTGTATCGGTTTTTTTATTACGACTCTAGGTACAGTTTCACGTATGACGGACAAAAGAAGATCTTAAATTACCAAAGTCCAGAATGTTTAGAAATTAGGTACCTAAACCCCACCAACACAAAGGTAAACAGAGGTTCATAAAAACTAAAGGTAAAACTAAAGAAGTCACCAGGTAACCAACGAATCATCGTATAACAACATCCATTACAAAATTTTAAAAATAAATACATCAAAGTTGATTCTATAAATGTATCCGTCTTTACAATTTAGTTTACAGTAAATTAGTCTATTTATAATTGGCACTGGTACTCCCCTAGGAAAGACAACGTAAAGACCATCTTTATGGATTCCTTAAAATATAAAAGGTGCTGTTTTTGGGAAAACTCCCAGGCTCAAAATAAAACCAAGCGACAGGAAAACAAGAGGAAAGGTACGATGTCTCGTCCGGGAAGGACAGGAAGATGACGTCCTCCCATCGAAAACGGAGGGTGACCCAATACGAGGACCAAAGGGATTCAACCTTCTATGTGTACGAAACAACTAGTATCCGGAAGAGAACCTTACGTCAAACGTACTTCTATCCTTCCATTCCCTTGTACTATCGGAAAGTCCAAAAGAAGAGACAATACAGTCGTCACAAAGACTCGTCTGAAGAAGGATCGTCGGGTTGGCCTTCGGCTCCTGTGTCCGACTTAACTTAACCACCAAGACAGGTGCGACCGGACTCCGGACTCGAGGTCAGTGCCGAGGAGGTCCCCACCCGATCGCCACGTTGGACGGACCGGAGTCGGAGGAGTAAAAATTCTAAGAGGATCGGGAACCCGTACTATTACTCAAAACTAAAACATGAAAGACTGAATAACGAATTTGTAGGATAGGTACAAGATTACAAAAGACAGAAAGCTATCATTGGAAAGAACAACAAAAGTCCCCAAGTCGTTCTATGTCAAAGTGTTAGAGACCTAGTTCTTCAAAATAATTTTCAATTTTGACTTTAACTTCTTCTCGAGTTTAGGGACCTGTTTCTTTAAAGACTTCCAGAGAAATAAGAATAAAGGATCAATTAATCACCGAGACAAACCACAGCGAAGTAAACAAAAAAATATCAGTTCACAAGTGTCGTAATGTATTGAAGAACCCAGATCCTAATATCACCACTTTGATCTTCCATGGAAAAGGAAAGGACCCCCTAGACAAATATAATTATTCAAAGGTGTTATATGGGTCGTCTACTCTACCTGGGAAAAGACCACAATTCATAACCTGATTAGTCAGTACCATTCCATGAAAGGCAAGTCACACTAAACAATAGAAATATAATTATTGTAATTTCTCTCTCGACAGTTACACGACGGAAGGAAGAGTACGTATATAACATCTACCACCAGCGTCGTCACACGGACACTACAATACCGATGTCTGAAACACGAATTGTAATTTAGCATTTGAAATTTTTAGGTATATAGTTTGCTTCTAAATGAGTCAGAAAGGGAATAAATACCTCCCCTCGTAAACCCAATAAAGAAAAATTTTTTAATAAAAATAAAATGAAAACCGAGACGACACAGAAGCACCGACGTGTGTCCGACAGAGATCAATACCACTCTCCCGCACGAGAAGTGACCCCACACAAGAATAATGGCTCGTGTTCGGGGTCCCGCACGTCCGAGTGTCGACACCTCGTCCCCGGGTCAACGAGACACCGACGTCTTAAAAGGGTCTGGTCACTAACTTGGGTACAGGGGACACAACGTCCGCCTAAGAATTATTGGTGACATGGTGGTCTCGTCGGGACCCAATATAGAACGAAACGAAAGGTATTTATTAAAAACGTCGAAATAACTCTATATATGTTTTTTAAATAGGTAAATTTCCATGTGTCAAATCACCAACCATATAAGTGTCTTAACATGTCGGTAGTAGTGTCAGATTTCAATCTCGTAACAAGTGTAGGGGTCTTCTTTGTGACATATTGTCAATTGTCACTGGAGGGTAGACGAGGGAGAGGGGTCGGTAGGAGTGGGGGTCGATTAGACGAAGGACAGAGGGACGTAGAAGGACCCTCCCAGACGTACATTCACCTCAGTGCGGGACTTGTCACCGAACACCGACCGAAGACAGTGAATCGTGTCGTAAAAGTTCCCAGTAGGTGTGTGCACAAAATAAACTAAATTATTCTAAAATAAAGGAATAAACTAAACTAAATAAAACTAACTAAACTACCTTACCCTAGCCTAACTAAACTAAACTGACTTATTATCCCTGACAACATTTAGTCACAAATCACTCCACCACCACCCGACACCCCTCCCCCCTTCGAGAGACCCTGGGACACCAATCTAGAGTCAAAAGTCACTCGAAGACGGAGACCCGACACTTGAAGCGCGGTCAAAGACTCAAAAAAGGGGAGGCGGAGTCCACTCTATCCTCCCGATCTCATCCAACCTTAACCTTTGTCCGTATGGAGTCTCTGTGACACCCAAACGAAAGTCCGGTGACGTCATCTCGTCTACAAAATTATTTTTCAGTGTACTTAAAAAACCGAAAGTCACGTATACTTTCAATATAACCGTTGTATGACACAATGTGATTAACACGTCATCGTAACGGACCTAAATGAACTAAATAACTACCCTAATTAAGTCTAGCTAATCTAACCTAATACTTACCTAGCATAACTACCCTAAACTAACTAAACTAAACGAAGGGGAATGACGAACATCCTAGTATCAAGAGGTTGATCCCTAGTTTAGATTTAGATCCGGTGACGGCGACCGTCACTTTCATAACCAGGTTTGATCACCTGGTTCCTTCTCTTCCTTGACCGTCGGGTGAGGTCATAAGAACGACCTCTTAGGACACCTGTCTCCTCGGACCACTCGACGACAGGCACCCCAGCGTGTCTCAGACTGTGCTGACTTCGTTGAATCGTACGTACGTACGTAACCTCTTCCTTGACCGTCGGGTGAGGTCACAAGAACGGACCTCTCAGTGTCCCTGTCTCCTCGGACTACCCGACGGTAGACACCCCAGCATGTCTCAGCCTATGCTGACTTCGTTGAATCGTACGTACGTACGTAACCTCTTCCTTGACCGTCGGGTGAGGTCACAAGAACGGACCTCTCAGTGTCCCTGTCTCCTCGGACTACCCGACGGTAGACACCCCAGCATGTCTCAGCCTATGCTGACTTCGTTGAATCGTCGTCACCTGGTTCCTCAAGGGACGGGTCATTAAAAATTGTTCTTTTTGTATCTTTAGTACAGATATTTAGTCGAGGGACAATCATTCCTTTCTTATATGTATATTTAAATATCTTTAGGTCTTTGGATTACAATTAGAAAATAAAAGGAAAGGATTGCAAATTGACTAACTACGATGTTTATCCTACGTCCCGTCTAAGGGCCCTGTCGTGCGGTGAACAGGGGTGAGGGTCCCCAATACGCAGGACAGACGAGGGACCTGGTCGCACCTAATAATGACGTCAGTCTCGTCCCGCCACAGACACATTGTCCCTCACTCCTTACCTCCTCCCCGACCGACGTACCGACCCGTCACACGCATGGACATTTTGCACAGGCACACGTACTGACACCCAAACTTTCAAACGAGACTTTCCCTTACTTCCAGTGCTCCAGGAGACTCCACCTTTTGGACTACTCTTAGACCAAATTCCTCTCGGGACAAAGATCTCCGCTTTTGTTTACCAGTCTGGGGGAACCCACTACCCGACCCTCTCCGAGAGGAAGTGGTAGAACCAACCTTGCCTAGACGTCAGTAAGTGTTTCGACCAGACACGCAAAACTGTACAGTCCAATCGGAAAAAGAAGAGAACTTTGACTCTAAAAGGTATTTTTAGAAAGAAATTCTTTTAGAAATTTAGATCCCGGAGAACTTTCTTTCTAATTACGGGCCATTGCTAGCAGACTGCAAAAGTCACCGAATGTGATACGACACCAAGGGTCATCAGGCGTAGGATTGGGGGACCCAAATGTCGTGCTGAAGAGTGGACGAGTAAGTGTTCCCACGCGGAAAACGAAGAAGTCGGAAACGGTCGTGTCCGAAGCTGGCGGTGTGGAGCGGGCACAAGTCGGGGCGCTTGGGCCTGTCGAGGCACCTCCTGACGGACCGGGTGGAGCCCCTCTTCCGCCGCGTCCTCGACGCCCGCGGAGACGAGCCCCGGAACGTCTGCGACGAGTCGGCCACTCACGAGGAACCCGTTCAGGGGCGGCAGGAGCGAGACTTCCGGAGCAAATCCACTTGCCACAGCGAAAAGAGTGAACGAAAATACAAAAGGAGAGGGATTAGGAGAGGAAAGAGTAAAACTCGTCACTACATTGACAAGGTCGTACTTAAACTGACATAAATAAACAACCTGACAGACCAAAGTCGTCTACGAAAGAGACCAACATTGGTGTCGGACAAAGTGACCGGGATTGGTGAACAGTGGTAGTGGGAGTACCGGTCGCACTGACCTTACCGACCCAGAGTGTGTGACATGGGACCCCAACCGCAACACAGTCGAACCCCGCGGGCCTACACCGAGTCGAAACCAAACGTGTGGACGGACACCACGAAGACGGTGTGCGGACGCCACCCTTGAAGAGAAGGTCGACAGTCGGTCTTCTTCGAGTAGCACTTTCAGATAATCGTATTTCGGTTCAGTAAATAACTTTTAGAATTTTTAAGGAAAGGGAATTAAGAAACGAATCTCAGTAATTCTTTAACCATACTTAATCTTTTTTTTCAGACAAAATTATTTCTAACTGGCGACGATTGTGTTCCACTTCTGCCAAGGAAATGATTTTCCCGGTCATAAGTCCACGGTTCGGTGACAACGTCATCCACTGGGACATGGAACTGTTTCGTTTCACACATACAACGGTAAACGATCTTACTTCGTCAAACCCAAATTCCTCTTAAGTCAAACAAAGAAGTATAAGACCACCGTACTCGTTTACATTTTTAGGTTCGATACGTATCCTTTGTCACTTCACTTTTAGTATAGATCTAAAAGAATTGCAATATGTATCTTTCAAAATTTTTATTTGCACCTCTGTTCTAGGACCCACACCCTTAATGTTGAAGGTGTCCTTTAAACCTCCACGTCGGGTCGTCGGCGAATACCTCACAAACCCCCCACCCCCCCGTCCCCGCGGATCCGTCAAAGGTTCGAAGACTGCGATCTCCTCGGTATGAAAGTAAATCAAACATACAACTCTAATGTAGAATCCAAACTTCTTTGGACGAAAAACCGGTGTTATTTATACCTTTTGAATATTTTCACCAATCCTGACCCTCGTTTCATTGACTCTTCGCACTCCGTTTTTTAACGAGGGTTGGAACTACGTCTGATAAACATAGTCAGTAAAGGAAGAATCAAAGACACAGTCAAAACTGAAGTGACCTATAGTAATGAAGCAACTCTTTGTCATGTCAAAATAGATACACGCCAATACAGTCCTGTCCTAAGACAAAAGCCTCAGGAAAAGCACTAGATGTCCTTTTCTGCCGTGGAAAAGTGACGTTTCATTTACTATAAAAAATTTTTATATCAGAATCTACTTATAAACAAAACAAAAGGGGTCATCGAATTGTTGAGATTTTTCAATGATTATGGAACCTTATTCATTACTACTTGATGGTCATAATATGTCCAACCACCGTCATAGAAAATTCCATCTTTTATGGTGAATAAGGAGGTCAAAACAACTTCATCTTTTAATTAACACTTGAGAAGTGTATCGGTTCGTGGTCGTCAAACTTCCCAAAAAAAGGGTTTAACCGGACCGACAGGTCACCAATCTGAAACGTCAAAGTGATGGTTCCCATGTCGAAGTTGGGGATTCTAGGACGTCCAGAGTGTCGTACCGCTTTTTTTCTTTCTATAAATTTAGATTTTTTCAAGAAGGGGAGTCAAAAGAGGAAACGTCTCAGGTTCAGCGAGTAATCTAGCCCGGCCAAAAAGTCCGACGAACAAAAAGACACCAATTTAAAAGGAAACTTGCAAAATTAGACGACTTAGAAATTACACGTATTTACACACGTGTATATTGCGAAGTTTAGTACAAAGTAAGACCGCCTACGATTGCAGTAAATCGGACTATTTGAGGGCAGTCCTGGGGACACGGTGGGTCGTCGTCGTCTGTCAAGTCAAGTCCTTTCCTTCCCTTCCCTGACCTACTGGTTCATCTCGACGCCCCTCGTGCACCCGTCCGTCTACCGTCGGACAAACGACCTCAGGTCACAGTACCGGGGGACCACGGTCGGGTTTAGAAGGTCGACAAGAGGCCGACGAAGTCACCTTTACACTGTCGTCCTTCCAGCGTGCATCACAGAGTGACCTTCTCGGTGGGTACCAGAACCATGAAGTCACAGGGCCACCATGCGACAGAGTGTCTGAATGTCTTTTCCCGGTGTGCACACAGTCTCGACGAGAGACGTTGCAGGTCTGGACACGCGACAGGTCGTCCCTCTACTTCAGTGTGCATACATTGAACTGTAAAAGATCGTCGGCACATTTTTTTAATTTACATCTAAAATTTTATATAACATAAATTGAGTCACACAATTTTATAAGATCAAAATTGAACATAGGTAATGTCTTTAGGAACCACTCGACAGCATCCCAGAAAAAAGAATCGCTCAGAGACGACAGACCACACAAGGAGAGGGTAGCGTCAGGCCTACGACCGGTCGATGGTCCCCGTAGTGACGGTAGTACTGGTACAGTTTTGGGACTAAGTTTGGTCCTTGGAACACCGGAAACCTCGGTCTCGAGTGACCCACACTTAAGGACAAGACACAACGAGAAACGGTAGAGACACCTAAACCCTATCAGAGAATCGAAAAGACTCGAAGTCAAAGGATCACACATGATCCTATATATTTCGTGTTTCCATAATTTTACATTTTGTATTGTCATTTGATGGTCCTTCACATGGACAATATTGACAAGTTTTCTGACTTCACTAGTCCAACAAGTTTCGTCTTTTACGGAAACCTCACTTAAAATGTTAGGAAATTTTCGTTCTAAGGATAGGAAAAAAAATTGAACACACAATTAAGAAACGGGTGGTTTCCACCCACCTCCATTTAAAAATAATTTAGACAACACGTTCGTGAACCACGGAAGTGGAACGACGGTTCATAGACAACACCAACAATTAAACGTGTCTTTGGGTCCGAATCTTGTGTCGTGAGTGCTGGGGAGTCATCTGGTCACAGACACACAGACCTTACCCGTCCTCTCGGAACGGGACCTCGGCCACAGTCACTGAGGTCTAAATTTCATCGTACAAATAAACGGAGGTTAAACTCGTCAGAAGGTCACTGTTATAGAGACATTCAAAATTTATGAAATGTAAGAAACAGAAATCTTCGAATTTAACAAAGAAATATAATTACTCTAGTAAAAATAACAAACGAGAATTGAACTAAGATAATTATTGGGTTGACATATTTAAATAGACGTTGTATCTTTAGAACAACCTATTTTAAGTTAATGTTTTTTTAACAATAAAAAGAATACAACACTTGACGAAAGGGTTCGACTATCGTATTTAGAGTGGACATCTCTTACGAATTTCTTTTTACGTATCGTTTACCACTTTCGGTCAGAGTATCTTTTAATAGACAACTTAGTAGACACAATGAAATCGCGTTCAAGACATCGTCTCATCACTGACATATAAATAAGTAGACCTTTAAATCTTAAAAGGAAGAAACACTGTGTCTAAAAATTTTTTTTAGAGATGTCCGGTCACTGTATAGTCCGTATAGCCCTTACATGTGACCTCCGGTGTCAAGTACGGTCGCCGACCTTATTCCATAGCTGGCAATAGAAAAGACAATGTTCTAAAATCACACAATTACTATTTCAGGTCCTCCCCTAACAATCGTAGCACACTCTCGAGCAACAAGGTACCTGGGTCGACACAGTGCACCCACACAGACTACTTCCGACCGGGTCTAGGTTCCCACGACAGTACACGGTAGAAGGAAGGTAGACAGGACTTAGGGGCAAGAGAGAAGTAAAGAGAGGTCTGCCAACAAACGTGTGTCCACTCATACAAAACCCCCTTTGCGTGTCCGAAGCAAACCCTGCCGAAGACCCCAAGAATGTCCTCCTTGGGACCGATACGACTACAAAGGTTCCACAGAGTGCGGTACGGAGTAGACTCACAACGTCGACAGGGGAGTCTCCCGCGTCTTCCCTGAAATAGTCGAACAGAGAACAACCCAGTCCACTTCTTAGTCAAAATTTTTTCTCTCAAGAACGAATGCTGGGGACCTGGTCATGTGCAACCTTGACCGTGACCTCGACTCCAGACTAAGGGTGAAGCCACAACGGACAGAAAGACGACAGGGAACGACGAGTGGGTGACAAACTCCGGTACGCCAGGTGAACAGTGGAACGACTCCGTCTCAGAGCTCTCTCCACCAGATCCGAGTAGGACAAGTGATCCTCCTCCCGACCGGGAACCACTACACGAACCCTACTCTTTCACGTTACGTTAATAAAAATATTCATCGAGGAGATGACTCTTAATATGACGACATTCGGTCTGACACACTGAAGTATGTAGATTAACTACATATAATAAAAATGAGTGGAATTATGTCCGAAACTTCCGTAATCTCGTATTAGTAATCGTAGTACCCGGACATTAGCCTGAACAAAGGCATAGTCGAAACGGTGACTGATCCACGTGTAGAATCCCGTCCAATCAATTCGTCCACTCCAGAACTACAAGTGTAAACACTGTACCTCTGGTATGGTGATTGGAGTCTTCACAATTATCTCGACTTGCTGTGACACACACCAGTCACGAACAAAGGCCCGTAACAGACCATGGTGTCACTCGCGAGGCGTTTGTCACCGATAACACAATCTAAACTGTGTACCTCGGAACAAGGGTTTGTCAGTGACAGTGCCTCAAAATAGTACAATGATGACACTTTCTCAACAATCTTATACAAAGTGAATGAAATACCTTATTTCGTTTGGAGAGAATGCTTGTGAACTTTATCTAAAATATTTACTTTCACTCGAAGCAATACTCCATAAAGAAACATATAGGTTGTCGTTCACTCTAGGGATTATGGTGATCGGAACAGGGGATAGAATGCAAAAAGAGGACAACGCGAACAGATTCTAACAATGTCAGTTGAGGACATACAGAGGGAAAGGGGCAGGACACCAATAGGTTTTTTACTTTCATTGGGGTCAGAAGTGCAAAGGAGAAGTGGGTAGGAAAAAAGGGTGGTGGGGTAAGGGATGACGTAAAGTCAGGGAGTGGACTTGGTGTCCGGTCTGAGGTGCTCCGAACTCGGAAGTACCTTCACTTCGGGTGACCTTATCCTGGACGAGGCGGCTCAGGTCGTGACGAGAGACTCAGGGAATCCCGTCTTTTCTTGGGTCGAACAGTACTATTCGTCGATTTTACGGAGGAAGGTGGGGTCAGTTTTAGTCTAACCGATTAAATTCGTAAATCGGGTATAAAACATAAAATATAAAACGTGTTCATAAACGTTTTAAAACTTTATTGTAGTGATATACTTCACCGACAGACCATCCATTCCACGTTTACTTTTTCATAGGTGTTTCGTACGGGTCAAAGGTTCGACTTACAGTCAAGTAGACTCATTTCTAACATTTTCGTAGAACCGTTTTCATTGACCTCCTTTTTTCGACCAGCGTTTGGGTATAATTATCTTACTAAAAAAGTTTTCATATACACATTTACATCCGACATATCTTACATATATGACTCTTTTTATTAGTCTTACACACGGTCTTATAATTTATTAGGTATCATCAATAGAGTCTTAATATCCAATAAGAAATTAAGAAAAAATAATAGAGAGTACCGCTAACCAACAAAAGATACTTGAATAGACGAATATCCTTTTCTTCTTTTACTGGTAGTTCTCTTTTCGATCTCACAAATCACGGAGCACGAGTGTGCCATTGTTCATCTGACACTTTCACGTCATCGTTCCTTCTCAAGTAGACGGAACCAACTAAAAATCACCGTATAATGCAGTGAGTGGAAAATTTTAGAAAATGATTTTGCAGTCCACATGTGTCTTACCTCGTGTGTCACACTGTCCGAACGCGGGCAGGGGGTCGGAGTCGTCCACAGTCGGACCCAGACCAGAATAGGCAGACAAGGGGTGAGAGGGGACCTAATGGAACTGCGTGTGGGATATCTATGTAATCACACATAAAGGTCGTGGAGTCAATAATCGTCATTAAAATTATAGTAGTCGGACAAATCATAAGTGTAGAAGGGTCAAAGTACTTCTATAAAAGGATTCGAGTAAACTCTTAACTCTAGGTTTGCTTCGAGTGCTTATCATAAACGGTCCGGAGGGACACGGATTGGTAGAGGGTCTCAAGTGAGTTCAAGTACAGGTAACTCAATCACTACGGCAGGTTGGTAGAGTAGGAAAGACGGGAGAAGAGAACGGGAGTTAGAAAGGGTCGTAGTCCCAGAAAAGGTCACTCAGTCGAGAAACGTAGTGCACCGGTTTCATAACCCCGAAGTTGAAGTCGCAGTCAGGAAGGTCACTCAAAAGTCCCAACTAAAGGGAATCTTAACTGACCAAACTAGAGGAACGACAGGTAATCCACACGTCTACTATGTCTTGAGAACACTCATCACTTTACACCCTGACTACCTTTGTCAACATCTTTATGGGTACTTCGAAACACTGGTGTCGTCAACCTCCCGTCACCCACACTGACATGTTTCTACTAGGTTCAATGTTTGACACTCTCACAGTAGTTGGTTCATCTTCTACGATCAGAATATTTTCCTTCGGAAACGTGAGTGGTGTAAAGTTCCTCATACATTAACGTCACTTCTTCTAAGTCCTTTCTCATTGAATTTACTACTTTTACCACCTCGTCAACGATATACTTCTTACCTGATCTTCCAATCTAAAGTCACATTTTTCATTATCACTTAGTCTCCCTTATGCCAATTCCTGATTTCAATTCTGACTCTCCTAATGTCCGAATAGAGATCTAATAACATAGTATTTTGATCCCGTCGATGTGAACTATGCATTTTCTCCACTTAAAACTTGTTAATCTCATAATGAGATATACCGTTCAGACTTTGTAAACGTCGAGTAAAGACTCTCCGTCATCTCGAATTTACATTTATTTAAATTCTGTAACGTACATCATGTAGTGACACCCTTTACTCTTACAAAACTCCGTACGTCCCTGGGTCAGGGATCCCCAACCACACTACACAGACGACTCGACCCAGTGTCGAGGGGAGGGACGGGGTTGACTCTGACTCGTACCTCGACCTACTCGTCGACACAAGGAGAAAAGTCTTCACGACGTCCGTAGACGAACACGTCTTTCGGAGCGTCTCAGGACAGACGTTGGGACACGGGGAGACGACCACGACCCTTCGTTAAAACTGTCACGAACCCCGATCTCAAGAAAATCTTATGGTGTTTCCTTTCTACACACGAACGGTGTAAAAAGAAAGTCTGAAAAATTATCTCTAAGGGAACCTCGACGAAAATGAATTTTGGTGGTTTCTTATAATCATTCCTATATTTAAGTAGCAGAAAAGACAAAAAGGAGAAGACGTCTTTATATAACATTAGGGAGTCGATACTGGAACCGTCCAGTCACTGTCCTTTGACCAAAGTAAAGGAAACCGCCAGGAAAAACTACAACATCAGTCTTCCCAAAGTCCGTCTACCAATTGACTTTCATGAATCAAGAGAAGTCATACGTCCCCCAAACCCCTTCCTTTCCGCGAGATCAATCAGAGACAGTATTTAAAATTACTGAAAAATAAATAAATAAAAAAAAGAACGCTAAGTTAAGAATGTACTATCATATGTACAAAGTTACGGTAAGAGGGTTTACCCCCTCTGAAAAATTACTGACAAATTATAACTCGGTATTCCAATAATCCTCACTATGACTGTTGAGACCCAAAACCACTGAACACATTCCACCAAGTACTGAAACTTTCACAACACAAGTCAATCCATTATTTTCCTGTTCCTGTCGCACGTGGTGCATGTTTTCTGCACGCGCACTTTCACGCAAGGGCGGTACAGTGGTGACGAGAGAAGGACCCGACGGTGACAGCCGTCAGAGAATCCATAAAAGGTCTTTATGGCACCCCAAGATGTCACAAGTGTGTCTGCCGCGGTGGTAACGTGTATGGGACGAAATAGAAAAAAGTGACTTTTACTTAGAGCCGTCGACCCGTCACGTGGCAGATTAAGTAAAATTGTCGAAGAACTATAAAAAGACCTACTGGTCTTAAACCGTCCCGGACAACCCAGTAAAGGTCAGAAATCGACAATATTACGGAGTCACCTAAAGGACATGTATACACTAATGTGTATGTGTACGCACACGCGTGTGTGCCTCCGGACCAACAACAGTATATTATTGTAAAGATGGTGGGACACCATATTTTGTATGTACGCCAAAAGAGGTTTTAAGTTCAACTCCAGTGACAATTCATATTATTTTTCCCTTAAGGTGTCACTACGTGGTTTTACACAAAAGATCATTAACTTGTACATCTTACTGGACGTTCTTAAAGTCAAACAAAATGAGGGAGTAGAAACACAACTTCTAAAACCACGGAGACTAAAACGACGCTGTTTACGAAGACCTCGACTGCTTTGCGCCGGTCCTCGGCGACCCGCGCGACGACGTCAAGCCGCACTGGAAGGACCTCCTGGTGCGCCGGCTCATGTAGTAGGTCGTCCCACCGACCCATGCACGGACGGTCAACGACAACGCCAACAAGATTTACAAAAGAAATTCTTTTTTTTTAATTCAAGAAAGTACCAACTAAAATTGTCGGATCCAATTTAAGTAATCATAATAGTAAGTCATAAGTATAACACTAACTTACCGCTAGTCACCTTTCCGATAAGTACGTCAAATTAAATTAGATGATTCTAAAACGTTATGAAGACTCACGTATACACCATAAAAATTCACAAATACCTTGTGAACTATGATCGTGTCTCGTGTCTTTATTGATTCCTCACTCCTTATCACTTACTCGTGGCCCCGCAAATGGCAGGGTCACCTTCCCTGTCGGCCGCGAGCCCCAGAGGAGCAACGGGGACCTAAACGTGTGCGTCCCCGTCGGGGACAAGGCTTGACATCGAAGTTACGCGCACATAGGGGTATCTAACATAATAAAACAAACCTGAAATACATTTATCACAGTATACATAAGGAGACATTGAACGAAAAAAGTAAGTGACAATATAAGAACTCTAGGTGGATCCAGTAACAAAGAGTTGAAAAAGAAGTAATAGTGGGAGGGCTCCTAGGACAAATCTGTAAAAATAGGAATGATAGAGGGAGGGGTACTCTTTAAAAGTTCCACGTCTAGGTTCAGACAGACACGGCACCATTCTGGAAACAGTGCCGATACTAAGAGGGTAGAGGTCTGGCCAAAAGTGGGAGCTAAGGGAAACGCTTACACACTAGACTCAGGTGCTCAACCACCGCAAACCAAAAAATTTATACAGTGTCACATAGCCATCAAATAAGGAAAAACGACAACCTGCGTAACGACAAACCTTGCGACAGTCCGTGCACACGTCCTCACGGAGACCGGAAAGCGGACCCCTCCTTAAAAATCGAGGTCCTCACATCAGTACAAGACTCAACGTTCTGTTACGGGCTGACAAAGGTGTCATAAAGGGTTGAAAACGAGACAGTCGTCGAACACTCTTAAAAAAATTACACTCTTAAAAACAACAAGACACAGAAGGTATTGTGAATGATAACAGTCCGAATGATTAAAATTTTTAATAAATAATTTTATTCTAATAAATAATTTTATTTTATTTTATTCAATATTTAAATGTTCAATGTTTCCATTTCGTTAGGGTGTAGGGGAAGGGGGGTAAAGGGTGTACAATCGTAGAATGCATTGATGTCGAGGAAACAGTTTGACTAAAAAGGTATAACTAAAAGACAGATCGTGTACACGAGTCCATAGAATATCTAAGACTGATAGAGACCCAAGGAAACCCAAAAGATGTATCTTTTAGTGTCGTACACACTTATTACAGTCCAAAAAAAAAAGGAAACTCACAGAAAAAATTTTTATTCCACGACACGATTAGTCCTGGAGGTCGCGTCATAATTGTCGTAACCACAATTAGGTCGGAACAGGAAAAGGACTATAATTACACTCACGGAAATCGTACAGTGGTAAATCAACATACTCAGAGGTACTCACTCCAGACAGACATTGAAAGGAACAACACAAAGTCAAAATTCCGAAGTATTTTCTTAACGTCAACCCTTCTTCCAGAGGAAAAAGGGGACACGAGACCTTGTCAAACACACCCTAAGCCCAATAGACACGGAACGAAGGGTACTACAGGAAGTGTCGGTGGACCGTAAGAGAGACCCCTTCCAGAGACAAGAAGAACAGTCAGAGGCCAGCGAGGGAGCCCAGAGACTCAGTCCAGACTCAACGGCCCAGAACAAGGTCCGCACACACCAGTGAGTGCGTCCGTGTGTCTGAGATCAAGGGTGCGAGCCCGAGTGAACGAGGCACCGTTACACCCTAGAATCAAGGGGTTGGTCCCAAGTCTGGGTGTAGGGGACGTCACGTTCCACCTGAGTTGGCGACCTGGTGGTCCCTGCAGGGAATGTGATGAATGAAAATATTTCTCAAAAGAAAACGTCTTAAGACTCACATATACTTTTGTCTCTTCACGTACATGACTCGGGGGTGGTGAATCAGGACTATCGGTAATTGAGTAACGGTCAGTGCGAGTCAGTAGCGGATTAGTGGAGGGCAGAATTATAATAAAACTTCGTTTCAGGTCTGTAGGACATTAAAAGAGACGTTTCTAAAGTGACACATAGAGATTTCTATTTCCAAGAAAGATTTAAAACAATGTTATGGTAATAACGTAGTGTGTTTTTTTATTAAGGAAGCATAGTAGTCTATTGGAAAATCGTAAGTTTCACAGATTGTCCGGCTGTTCCCTTACTCCAATCATTTTACGAAGAGCCTCAAACTTACATTGTGACCTAAACTGGAATGACCTTGAACCTGGCAGTTTCATCTACCACCCAGTCCAGCCAGTCCAGTACGACTGTCACCAGAACCCAAATTTCTCTGAAAACACTGTTCTGGGAGGAGAGAAATGGTCCTCGAAAGGACAGGGACCCACCCACGAAATCCTTGTAGGGGTCACATCTACGGGTCGGGGTTTCGTCTGTGGTCATCCCTTCTCCCCTCTGTGGAACTCTCTAAGACGTCTCCACCACGGGGGAAAAAGGTGCCGAGGGAGAGGGAGGAAACATTTCTACACTCACAAGTCCGCGGAACCTACCTCGAGGAACCCATCCCCACCCACTACAACCTAGTCTATGACAGCCGTGCACAGAAGTCTCGGAGCGGAAGGGAGGGAGGAACATGCCGGAGGGGAACACCCTCACGCCCGAGACGTCCACACCATAAGTGCCGTCTGTGTCAGCGACGACAGAGGAACCCCCGTCCCGACAGTGTCACCGTCGGCGGAGAGGACGGTGACGGAGGTCCTCTCGGGAGGGGCGCAGGGACGGGAGGGGCACTGACAGCACCTGCCTCCGTCCTACCGGACGAGGTCGGAGCCGAAGGGTCACGGGAGGACAACAGCAACGACGACGGGCACCCACCGAAGGGGTCCCTGGAAGGATCGGACCTACCACGAGACACTACCTCCTCCTCCTCGCATCTCCCCCGTAACAAATAAGGGAATTGTCACAAGACAAAGACATACTACCTCACGGAGTTTGAAACCACCATTAATATTAAACAATATTTCATAAAATAAGTTGATTTTAGACATGTGAATTTTATCTCGTCATACATACTCATTGATCAAACAATTATAAATTTCACAAAAGGAAAGATTTACACTCACGGGTTAGACATGAAGTGTGACAATGTAAACTCGTGGGACACAAAAACATAAATTTTGGTTCTCGTACGAAAAGACCGATTAACCACTTTTACGTAGGAGACTGTCTTTCACAGTCGTGCGTAGAGGAAGGTCCGTGAAACACACCTTGTGCGTAACTGTCCAGAATTGTTGTGACCGGGCCTCTCCCGAGCGACCGGTGCACCACCACGTACAGACAATGCATTCCGGACAGTATACTGAAGGGGACGACACAGACAGAAGTCGGCATACTCGCACTCGAGGACTTCACCTCGACCGAACAGCTTGGACGTCCTCTCCGCCACTCCCTCCGTCACTGAACCCCACTCACCCCACCGGGACACACCACTCGACACCAGCCACCCCACCGGGACACACCACTCGACATCAGCCACCCCACCGGGACACACCACTCGACATCAACCACCCCAGCGGGACACATCACTCAACATTCCGTCCACAACCGGAATCTCTAAACGTCTTTCTTTTCCCTCAGAAGCAACAGACTTAATATCTTTCTTTACCGACCCTATTTACAGAAACCTCCAGACGTCCCTCACAAGGAACAGGACGAAGACGACGACACTTCAGCGGAGTCAGCACAGGCTGAGACACGTTGGGGTATCTGCCGTCGGGTGGTCCGAGGCGGCGGGGACCCCGAGAGGTCCGTTCTTGTGACCTCACCCAACGGTAAAGGAAAAGGTTGCGTACTTTCACTTTTCCCTTTCACTTCAGCGAGTCAGCACAGACTGAGAACGCTGGGGTCCCTGACGTCGGATGGTCCGAGGAGGCAGGCACCCTAAAAGGTCCGTTCTCATGACCTTACCCCACGGTAACGGAAGAGGAAACGAACAGGATCCAGAACAAAACACTTATAAAACAGAAGTTCACAAAAAAAAGGGGTAACATAACACAAACTCTACTAAAAGGTAACATGACTTAACTCTCCAAAAGTCTTGTCTCAGCCTATGCTGACTTCGTTGAATCGTCGTCGTCGTCTTGTCCAAATCCCAATCCCTTTACAAATGGTCTTCCGCGTCTCTAAAGTGTAATTGAGGGACGGAGGTGTGTACGCTCGGGGGGCAACCGTCGGGCCCGGTCTACCTCGGAGGTAATGTGCACAGCTCTCCGTGTGGTCGTAGGGGGTCTCGGGTGTCAAATGTAGTCTCAGGTCTGGAGAACCACTACGACCGACACGTAATATACCCAGCCCTACTTAAATATCACTGCACAGGCTGGTCATGACCAAAGTAACGAGATCTTTAGGAGACCCGGAGGGGCCAAACAGGGAGGGAGAGAGACTTGAGACCGTTGGTGACTGGAAAATTAACAGAGGTTTTAAAACGAAAAAAAGATCTTCTAGTATCTCAACCCTCTGTATTTCATGCATCGGAAAAGTCTGACCGAAGAAAGTGAATCATTATACGTAGACTCGAAGGAGGAAAGGAGCAATCGTGGCTCATGAACGGTTCACGTACACCCTGGAAACAAGAGACTGGTCCCTAACTTTGGTGCAGGGGACGTGACCTTCGTATCAGAATTTGTGACCTGGTGGACCCTCCAGGGTCCGAGTAAAAACTTTGACCAACAACCAAAATAATTACAACTTAAAATTCTCAAGAAACACAATAAACCCCATTGTCGGGGCATGACCTACACAGAAAACGTTCATAAAAGAGGATCGGACACGGAAAAGAAGAGAAAGAGAGTCTTAAGAGAGAAGTTATCAGATCGAAAGGTAAGTGAAGAGAGTAACTAACACGGAAGATAGATTTTTCAGTAGTGGTCCGGGTGCTCGAAAAGCGAAAAGAGGACACCGTAGAAGATTCTCAAAACGTAGAATGTAAATCTAGATCCTAGGCGTGGACGAGGGCGCGCGTGGTGTACCGAACACCCTAGAATCAAGACTGCGGTCCTAGCTTGGGTCCGTGAGTCGGCACTTTCACGTCTCAGGATTGGTGACCTGTTGGTCCCTTAAGGGACACTAGATAAAACTCATTTCGAAAAATTTCCACTCGGATACACGGGTCTAAGTAAAAAAATTTTGTCTACAAAATGAAAAAAAAAAAAAAAAAATTTCAAAACTGACACGGTACTCCGTCCACCCAGAATCAAAGGACTGACCCCTAGTTTGGGAACGGGGAGTGAAACCTTCGTCTCCCAGAATCGGTGACCTGGTGCTCCCTTCGGGGGTCTTCGTCGGACTCCTATTGACGACGGACTCCTATTGGGACGGTACAGACCAGGACCGCACACACACACGAGAAAAACGACACGGAACAGTGAAAAAGACCTATCGGTCCGAACGACAGGGCCTATCTTCCTTGACGCAGGCCTCCAGACCCACTACACCACTCCGTAGTCCTCCTCTACACAAACGTCCGGACACTTATCCAGAAACGTCCACTCGCTCGGACACCCGAGGGGGCGGGGACTTGAACTGTCCTCAAAGAGAAAGAGGGAGGAGGGCTCTGCCGTCCCACCCAGTCACGACCCGTAGAGGGAGGAGACCCCAGTCCGCCACCAATTGACCAAAGGGGACGGTCGTCTCGAACAGTCCCCCTCGCTCCACGAGCCGACGAAGTCTCCCCGAGGACACGGGAGCGGGCGGGTCTCGTCCCCAGGTCCCGCTGAGGGTCTTGGCACCCCGGAAGGAGACCGTCGGGGACAGGGGGGTACGTCGGGCGGACCGGAGGAGGTCGGGGTCCCGCCGGCAACCGGGACACGGTAGAGGAGAGAAGAGAGTGTCAGGAACTCTAAAGACCACCAACTCGAAAAGAAAATGGCACAGACTGGCTCACATCTCCTCGTCCGCAGACAAAATGGAAGACCCACTATTCCCAACCCCACTGTCCACTCGACTCAGGGACTCACTCGAGGGACCCTCCCACCAGAACGCTCAGACGGGTCGCAGGAGTCACCTAGTCGAGTAGCCGTCGACACTGGGACGCACACTTTGCGACGAGCTCCACCGTGTTACCAAACATCCAACACACTGGGTTTCATCCTGCCTGCGTTTGCGCCAGCTCACGACTGCGTCGGGGCTCCACGAAGAGACCTACCAAGGTCAGGCGAAAGTGAACATGGGTGGATAAGGCGTCATCAGGGAATTCTATAAGGTCAAAGAAGAGATGGAGGGAAGAATGACCTTCTTAAAGGACTTGTATGGAAGACACAAACGAACTGCCTTTGTGGTTCTTATCGCAAAAGGCCAATGAAGAACGGCATTTGAGTCCTTTTCGTGGCCACACCCTTCGTCCCCGAACCTGGGGTGTCCGCTCGGCGGACCGGTCTCGGTCAGGGCCGGCACCTGAAGTCCGGCCCACACGTGGGAGGAGCCCACGAAGTCGAAGGAATAAAACTGTCGTTTTACTTAATTCAGGTCAAAAGTCTTCCTGTGGCTACGGGTTAAGAGTGTCGTCGACTCCCTGGAACCCGTTCAAGGATGAAGAACCCGCGGCAGACAAATTTGTCTTGTATCAAGAGACCATTTGAGAGCAACCAGGGTTAATTAATATATAAAAACTCGGGAACTTAAACAAGGAGACACAAAAACACAGTCACCCTGACTTCTATGTCGACGAGGGTCACTATGTTCGCGAAACACGGCTGTCACGGACTTCGACCACCACGCGACGGGAGACCACGGAAGAAAGACTCTGTCGGACGACAGGCAATCACTGTCACTGACAGCGCCCCGACCTCAGCCACCACGCGACGCACACCCACTGCCGAGGGGGACGACGGGAGACCACGGAAGACTCTGTCGGACGAGAGGCAATCACTGTCACTGACAGCGCCCTCTCCGGAGGCCAACTCTAAGAACGAAATCGACTGGTCTTCGTTTTCAAAGTCACTAGTAGATAAGAAAGAAATTTTGAAGAATGTATTTCGTATTTTAAAAACCACTTAGTAGTAATTTTACAGTGCTGGGTGTACGTCTTTATTTAACATCCCATCTCAGGCACTGTCGTCCCTTTCGCGCCGACTCGGACTGACCACACCTCGGGGAGCGAGAGCGGCTCGACAACGGAACCGTCGGGACGACTATCACGACACACCACTTCTTCAGAAGGTCTATGTCCTGTCTTCCAAGAATTGAGAGTCGAAACTCAACAATTTTTACTTCTCTTTTCATTGAAACATAATTTACGACAGAACCAAATTGAAGAGGGAGTAAAGTAGTATTACCTTGAAGACTCTAAAGGTAAAGCGAACAAACCCGAAGCTACCCGAAGCTCGGAATTTATTTTGTCATGGTTTCCCACCGAAAGGACCACCAGGTCACCAATCCCGCGGTGCGCAGGTGACGTCCCCCACGTCCGAGTCGGGGACCAGCCCCTCGACTCTAGGGTGCACGGGTCACCGGTCTTTGTTTTTAATCGTTTTCAGAGGAAAGACTCCTAATTTTAAAAATGGAAAAAACAATACCAAGGAAACAAAACGAAAACGAAAAATTTGGTTGAGAACCCGAAGGGATCATCGAGTCAACCATTTCTTAGACGGACGTTACGTTCTCTGGGCCCAAGCTAGGGGACCTCTTCCTTTATCGTCGGGTGAGGTCATAAGAACGGACCTCTTAGGGTACCTGTCTCTTCGGACCGCCCGACATCAGGTATCCCAGCGTTTCACAACCTGTGCTGACACACTGAAAGTGAAAAAAGTGAAAAAAACGACACTCTCCAAGAGAAAAGTCGGGAACGACCCTCACGGGAAGACCCTCGTGCGACTGAGAGTCCCGGAGACCTCAGTCGAACTTGCCGAAAGCACTCCACGAGGGTCGCGTCACCTCGGTACGGAGGACACTGACGTCTTGGTCCCCACGTGTCTCGTAGTCGTCTACACTGAGATTCCTGTTCCTGCACCCCTCAACTGGTATAGACTGGCCTTTCACGACCAGAACCGACCTCTTGTCTACTAAGAGGAACTTTCTCACCCTCGGTCACACGAGTGTATGGGAGACGTCGGAGAGCAGTGGTAGGCACCACAGTAGGTGTCGCTCTGGAGGGCAGGTAGAGGTTGTGCTCGCGGACCAGGGGTGCACAAGGGACGGAGTCCCGACGGCCACAGTACACTTTACGCACTGAGCAGAAGTACAGATCTACCAGTCAAACAATTCTTGGTTTTAACTCAGAAGAAGGGACACTGGCCTCGAGCACCGGTGCCGGTGCGACGGAGAGACACCGAGGAAGGTCACTTTCCCGCCCTCCGGACACGACGGGTACCCCACCGAGGTAGGCACTGGTTCGCGAGGGAACGTCGCCTCAAGTCCGGCACCGAGACTCGGGAGACAGGTGACGGTCGGGGAGGGACCAGTGAGGTCCGAACAATCAGGGGACCAGGCACAAAGACCCGGAGACGACCCGGTCCGAGGGTGAGTGGGAACGGAGGGGTCGACGACGGTTCTGTGTAAGAGGACCAGATGGCTCGGTCACCACTCGGACGTCGTGCTCGACGGACGGAACGACGAAGGGAGACGACCCGGCACAATAAACGAGACAATTTATGCACACTTCAGCTTATCCTATACGTAGTCGAAAGACGACTACGTCGAAACTCCCGTACGAAGCTCTTGGCAGAACAACCTTTGAGGAGGAGACACAACCAGACGTCCGCTCGGACAAGTCAGGTCTTTGCGGTAGTAAAATTTACCGCACACACAAGGAGTCCGAGTCGAACCCTCCCTCAAAAGGACCAACCACAAGTGCCTCCAACGAAATCACGGGAACACGACTGGCGGACGAAGAGAAGATCCCGTGGCAGAAATTGGACCTCAGTCTCCTCCTCACGGGGCGTCCGCGGCGGCTCCTGTCGTTGCTGTAGATGTAAGACGGGTCGCTGCCGAGGTGCGTGCAGTCGGGGGGCCTCAGCGGGTGGTGCCGGTGCCGGAGGACCGTCCGACTCTCGAACGGGCACAGCGACAGACGGTCGGTCTCGACCGTGTGCCTCTCGGACGGCCACAGGGACCCGGGACTCAGGACCGTCGTCCAGTGTCACCTGGGGCTCCTCCAGTTCTCGAACCTATCGTTGCCCCGGCGTCTCTTCTCGCTCTTGTTGAGGAGGTTGAGACTGTAGCACGTGCACCTCGCCCTCCTCTAGGGGCTCCCGCACCCCCTCCGCCGGCGCGGCCGGGGACGGGACTACCGCCGGCAGGGGTCCCGGTCAGGGTGCTGTAGGGACAAGCACCTCGAGCCACTTCTCCTCCGTCTTCGTCGGGGTCGTCTTCGAAGACTTAGCCTCGCCCTCCCCCAGGACGGTGGGTTCAGCGGTCGCCTCGGGGGGCGTCGGGGCGACTCAGCCCTCCTCCGGCGACCCCCCGTCCCCCGCGAGTCCCATCCCGGGGCGGGTCCGCTGGAGCTCTTCCGGCCGGGCGACGGACTCCCGTTCAGGGAGGACGAGAACCCTCCCCGCCGGCGGTACCGGTAGGATCGTCACCGCCAGCCCAACCGTGACCGAGACGCCTTCTTTATCCAAAAGGAGGAGTCCCAGGTGGCACTGGACGACGGTCCTGAGCCCCGGGTCCTCTTTCTTCTGCTCCTCCTTCCAAAATCACCAGAGCTGACTTAGGCTTACCCGTCGTCGACCAACCTGTAGGTGTCCTGCGAGACCCACTCCCCGACCCAGTCGTCCCGTCCCCGCCGGGCGGACAGCCCCGAACTCCATCTCCGACGCGTGTGTCAGACGACCCGCCAGGGACCGGACCCAAGGACACTCTAAGTCCAGGTCCCACATTTCACGAAGGTTTCGAACAGACACCGTAGACCCGTTGGGCCCGACACTCGCGGACACGGGGGCTCCCACGCATCGGAGGGGACACCGGGGGCATCGTGGAAGGGGAAACCACTGTCGTGGGGGGCTACAACGGTTTGTAGGGATCCCATTGCGCAGGGTACTCTCGGAGTCTCCGTCTCCCAAGAGCACCGGTGAACCCCCCGGTCCGTCCTCCCGAACCGACACCCGGGGAGCCGACACCTGCGTGAGACCGGACCTCGGAGGGGAGACGGTCCTCGCACACGAAACGCTGGGGAGGAGGCCCGAGGAGACAAGAAGGGCAGCCAGGGCGTCGGGTTCACGAGACGCCAGAGGCGGCGGAGAGTCCATGACGGGACGGAAGGGGCGGGCCCAGGGACGACCGGGCACCTCTCCGAACGGGTTACGAAGGGAGCCGAGGGGAGTATTTCTACGACGGACATCAGAAAATTTTTCATTTATATTCTGCTCTGGGTCCGGGACGGGCACTGACCCGTTCAACAGAGAACGTCTTCGTCCTCCCATCGGACCGGCTGGAGGGCTCCACCGAAGGTCGGGGAGACACCCACCGGCGGACCGCCCCACACAGAGGTCGTCAGTGACAGACACCGGACCCAATCGGACCCAAGACCGGTGTCTGAGGAGTGACCAGTGTGCCGGGGAGAAACAGACGATGAACATCATTCTCGAGGGTACGACCCGAGGTCGGGTCCCCTGTCTGAGAAGAAGTCGTGTCAGAGGATTCATGGTAACTTCAATTTTTCGTCCTCTCTCCGGTGGGGACTCCGAGGACGAACAGGAAGTCTCAGGTCGTCCTCCGAGTGCGTCTCAAGCAGCGCCGGGTCTACGGTCTCGCTACCGGTGCCGTCGACACCAGCCGCACACGGCCCCTGTGTCGTATCGGGGTACGTGGCGGACGCGGGGCACACCGCCCACCACCCCCCTGACGCAGAGAGGAGGGCTCCAGCTCAGTGATTGTCCTGGCACGGACTCTGCCCAGTAGAGTCTCAATGGAATCAGCTACATTGTCCAATGAAAAATCTAGGACTTTAAACATTATTTTAATGTAATGGATAGAAGTAGTGGTTTTGAACTACAAAATTTACGCGAAATAACAAAAATAAAAAACTTCACTTTAGAAGGATTTCATCATGACAAATGTCCAACCGGTCTTTCCGGCCCTCGTACACACACACGTTCACGGACACACGCACGTGACGGGGTCCGCACGCGGACACCGAGGACCCCTCCCTCCACGACTCGAGACGTGGACCTGGCGCCTCGGCCCCTCGCCCGCCCCGAGCACAACACCTCGAGCAGAAGGAGGAGGGCTCACCAGACGGCGTAGACGGAGCACGAAAGGGAAAATGCTGGAAAAGGAAGGTCGCAAATGTAAAAATTTGAGACCTAGGAGTTTGGGTGACCGACTTCCACGACTTCGAGGCTACCCTCGGTCCGACGAAGACTCGGCACCCGCCCCACCCCAGACACGACACCTCCGACCCCAGACCCCAGGTGGAGGAGGTGCCGTCCTCACTCCGCCCCGGTCCGTAACGAGTCACCACTGGGTCCGCCGAGGCGGAAGCTCGCCCCGAAAGAGACACGGTTCGGGAACGACCAAGACCAACAACCCAGACGCCGTGAGAATGACACGATAACCTCCAGTACTGAAGACTAGTGAACCGCTTTCGGTGAGTTCCAAAGAACTCCTTTTGTGGTCTTAATTTCTTACGACCAAATACAAGAGACACCATTTACCATTGTCAGACCCGGGCGTTTTCGGGCCAACCAGGGTCCCACGCAGGCCTGCAGTCGTGGCGGCGGACAGACCACAGTCTACGCCGTGACCACACAGGACGCCCCGGGAGGGTCACGTGCCCCGTGCGCGAGCGCCCTCTGACGCGCCAGTCGCGCGCACGACTGTGGAGGAGCGGGTGACTCGGACCTCCCCGACCCAGGAACCGGTCGTGGTCTCCCTGTCTGTCGAGTGAACAAAAGGACCCGGAGGACACAAAGAGGACCACAGAATCAACAGGTAAAGGAAGTCTGATTTTCCCGAAGAAACACGGAGGAACTGCCTCCAGCCGCACACCTAAGGCGGGGAGTGGGGAGGTGTCACGACTCCACTCTCCGCCGGGGAAAGGACGGACTCGGGGAGACGAGAGGGGAGTGGACGCAGACACGGACCGCAGCCCCCTCCGCGTCTCGAGCCGAGACCCTTCTCGTACGAGACGACCTTCGTCACAGCCCTCTTGCGTACCCTCCGCTTCAAGTCCTGCCTTCTGAGGCAGGTGTGCCTTTGAGGACGGGACGCGAATCCTCCCGAGGGAGGTCTGGTGCTCGGAACGACAGACTGTCGTCGGGCTCTGGGTCGTCCGCGTCGACCAGTTGAACGGTTCCTCTTTCACCGAGGTCCCGACACTGGGGTCTCCGTCGAGTCGGGACACGCGACCCAGGGGTCGTCGGGGGCACGTATCGTTCGGACGGAGGTCTGAAGTCACTGACTTGCAGCAAAAGACATTGGTAGCGACTTAATTTCAGTGGTACGTGCAGGGGGAGACACGTGTTCCTAGGACTGGATTCTCCACGGTCGACGATCCTGAGCCCCAGCCCTCAGGTGTCCTCTCTGACGGCGCCCCTGTTCTCGGTACGTGGAACGAAGCACTGGTTGTCATAGAGTGAACCAGACCTTTTAGACTGTGGTCTTGGACGCACTTGAAATAGTTTTCTCTCCTAATGACTCAATTGTATTCGTCTTGTCACCATCCATTCCACTTCACAAGATTCTCTATCACCCCAATAAACCACGAAATCTTTCGAAAATGTTGTGGAAATTGACGAGGACCTTCTCTTAGTAGGGGGATGACTCTCTCGCGAGGGACGACTCGATATGACTGACACACTCACTGAGCGACACGAGGGTGGCTCCACTTGGGAAATTTGGACCCACTAGACAAAGGCCTACGACCTGGTGTGATGGACGTAAATCTGAAACGTGACGGGACGTCGACAGCCGGACTCCGGGTCGGGAGACCACGACGTGTAAACTGCGACTTGGTGCATCGACAAAAAGAAAAGACCGTTCAAACTTGAGTTCCTTATCTCTTCACCAAAACCGTTGTTCTTGCACAATCATGAAATTGACAATGAGTACAAGCGGAAGAAGGGGTCCTGCTGTACAAGTCAATTGTACCCACAAAGACAGTGGTCACTGGACGCTGGCCCTCGGTGTGGGTCGCACTTGATGTGCACCTCGTGTCTGGGTCAGGATCTGCGGCGAGCAGCGACCCTCGCCTGCTCCGACACGACAGAAGATTGACATTCACGAGGGCCCAAGTAAGCCACCCTCGACTGACGAAAACAGTCACAGAGGAAGTAACCGACGTGCCCCGGAATCGACGTTGTACACCCTATAAGACAACGGTACACCCGAGTCATCAACGTCTCCGAATCGAGGGGGGTGGTGGGGCGTTGGGGCACACCCCAGAGTCAAGGGACTGGGCACAGGGGACGCAATGTTCCGTCCATAATTGGTGACGTGGCGGTCCTTTCAGGGCTAACGAGACCCACGCAGAACAGAACAGAGATCCTTTCCTTTGATGGTGTCTCAGACTTACACATTCAGACAAGAACGTAGAAAGTACGGATCTTTGGACAAGACGGACTTCGTCGTCGAATCCGTGTCTACTCGACCCGCGCCCCGACCTTCCACGCGTCCATTCTAGTGAGTGTCTATCCGTCATCGACGAAGTCGTCGAATTTTAAAATAGTTTTAGAACTGAAGATAGTTTCTTTTTCCACGTAAATCAATGGGACCTCTGACCAATGGCACCCGGAAATTTAGTGGACATATGGAAAATTAACGGACAACAAGGACTGACCTCATGAACTCCGGACCCAAAGGGTAATAAACTCAGGTCTTGGAGAACACCACAAACCAGGAATTTGTCTTTCGGACGTGAACGAACCATACTTCCGACAAATGTCCCCTTAAAGGATGAGATTCCTCATGTCCCTGAGGGGAGGTCGGGAGGGACCAGGAGGAACCTGTACCGTCCGTCACCGGGAAGCAAAACCGACGTGGTACTCCGCCCACCCTAGAATCAAGGATTAGTCCCTAGTCTGGCTCCGGAGTCGTCACCTTCGTGTCGGAATTGATGACCTGGTGACCATTCAGGGTGTGCTGACATTTTTCATTTCAACAAAATTTTTGTTAACACAAGAACAAAAGATAGACTTGTCAATCGAAAATAAAAGAAAAAACCGACGTGGTGTTCCGAACACCCTGGACAAGGGGTTGGTCCCTAGTTTGGGTCCGGGGTCGTCACCTTCACGTCTCAGGATTGATAACCTGGTGGTCCTTCAGGGTTAGACGAAAACCCACTAAAAGTCCACCCCTGGAAGGGCCGATTGTCGTCTGTTTCCGTGTCACACCCCTACCTACGTCTTCTTTATAGGTGTCCACGTACACTTGTAGAAGCAGGTTCATGCAATTACGTCGTTCAGTTTGTCGGGGCCCGAAATTTCACCACTCCACTGTGAGTCACTAGCAGAGTTCGGCAGAAGAGACTCGGACCTAGTCACCGGCTTCGAGGCACAGGCACCTCCGTCGTCGGTGTTGCGACTGTGGTGGACCGCAGAAGTGTCAGTACGAAAACGGCTCACCAGGTGAGTCAGGTAGAGGACCTCGCTCTCTCCTCCTCGACCCCACCCGGTCCCAGCGACTCGGCCCTGAGGTGTGAAAGTCCGGGTGTCAGTCGTGGGTTCGCCGAGATGATTCCAAGACAACGTCGGGACGTCCCAGACCTTCGACAATTTTTTCCGAAGAGAGGAAGGTGGTCAAGTCGGACCAAAGTGCGGCTGAACCGCAGTGGGAGGCCAATATTTACCGATACATTGAAGTGTCGGTACGTGTCTCTTACGAACCGAGTAGTCCTGTATCATTTTCCCAGTCTGTGGACTCGTCACGACGACTGTGTGTTTTGAGGTGAGTGGTCATAGAAGCTCAAATGTCTATTCCGTACAATGAAGGGAAGGTCGACCAGACACTTTGGTCTGAAGATTATGAGACCAACCTCCTGTTTGCACACCAAAAATGGGGGAAAGATGGAGAGTGGGTTCCATTTCGTACAAAATTAAATTTGATATGGTCAGGTAGGATTTTCTTTAGTCGGGACTCATAAGTAGCCTTCCTGACTACGACTTTGAGGTCATGAAACCGGTGAACTACGCTTCTCGACTGATTAAACTTTTCTGGGACTACGACCCTTTCTAACTTCCACCCTCCTCTTCCCTCGCTGGTTCCCACTCTACCGACCTACCGTAGTGGCTGAGTTACCTACACTCAGACTCATTTGAGACCCTCAACCACTACCTGTCCCTCCGGACCGTACGACGCCAGGTACCCCGACGTCTCAGCCTGTGCTGACTCGCTGACCTGACTGTGCGCAAACACTTGTCCACCGCGACTCGCGTCTGGTCCCTTCGGGTCGAGCCCGCGTAGCGAACACGAACGGGGAGGGGGTATGAGGGTGGAGGACGGGGTCGGCGTGAGTTCTCGGATACCGTCGTCGGCAGAGTCTTTGATCCGACTCCTCCGAGTTTTCCGTAAGTACCGGTGTGGTAGAAGGACGTACTGAGGGCGTCACTCCTGGGGTCGTGAGTCCCTCCCCCGCCCACCCCCTCCCTCTGGTTCCGTCGCGAGCAGGTGGTGACCCGGAATGTGAAGCCTGATTCAAGGAGTGTCTCCGCTCCTCCAAGACCAACTACTTCCAGTGGCAACACGCCTTCTGCAGAGCCTCGTTCCGACCGCTCACCAGCCGATAGAAAAACCGGTTTTCGTATCACTCGTCCTCGACCCAGAAGAGTACCAGGTGCAGGCGTCCCGTCCAAGCGTACTCGACAAGGTCGCGTAGGCGGTCCGTGACGGAGGACAGGACACGCACACCTTCGCCCCACACCAGTGGGTAGTGGAGGGCGACCCCGTCCACACGGGTGGGGGTTGTGGTGTCGCCCAGGAGGACGAGCTTCCGTAGACTCTGGTGTCAGGGGTGGGTCCCGACTCCGGTCGTGTGCCCACGTCCCTTTCCGGAGGCACCTGGGGGCCTGGGGTCTCCTGGAAGACTTGGTTGTCACTCCGTCCCGCGGTCACCGGACCCTCGGTGCTACTGGCCCTCCGAGGAATTCACCTGCCGGAAGACCCCCGTCCTTCGACTGGGCGGCCCGGGCCGTGCTCACAAAGTCCGGGGCAAAACCCTCCTCAGCATGAGCACTGTGATTCCCACAACAGGGGGTTGAGGGCTCGGACTAAACTCCAAGTGCAAAAGTCTCCGGACCACTGTCAAGAAGGCCCTCTGTCAAGAGATTCGACTAGGAGGGAGGTCGAAGACACCCTCCAGTGCGACCAGACAGACGGTCCTCCGCCTCCTGTCTGGAGTCACCGGGGTGCCAAAGGGGTGAGTGGAGGAGGCTGTCCGAGGACTGTGACTTCGCACTCCGGTCCGACCGGTGGTAGGGACCCGCCTACGACGGGAGGTCGGACAGGGGTTAGACCCGCTCGACGGCCCGCTGAAGCGCCTGACGGAGGAGGACTGCGAGTCTTAGATTGTAGGTCTCCTCCGTCTAAGTCCACTGCGGGCGAGTGTGGGAGGGGGCCCCGTGGGTGTTGACGAATCCCGCTGATCTCGTCACCTCGCGAGATCAGCGGGATTCCCCCGCTCGTCGGCAGGTCCTTCGACGCCACTAGATAGCGGGGTCGCCGACGGAGACCCAGACGAGAGGATTCCGTGTCGTTGGGGTGAGGCGTGAAGGGAGGATTACGAGACTCGAGGGGAGGGGGCGGGCTTCTCTTCCAAGGTCCGAGCCCTGTGTCGCGTCTCGAGTCACGTGCCACCCGTGTCCTGTCCATGCGCGTGTGAGTCTCCCCGCCCGCGACGCAGGAAGGAGGACGGGGTGCGCCCCGGTCACTCTACGGACCTGGACCTCTAAGCGTACATCAGGGGAGGAGGGGGGTCTTGGGGGGTGCACGGGCGAGAGACGAGTCCCTATGCGGTGCTGGAGACTGGACCTGACGAACCAACTGTCCTGGTAAGTCGGGGTTCCACGGCGACGTCGGACCGGGGGGAGTCCACAAACGTGGTCGACGGTGGTGGCGGGGGGTCGTCGGGGGAACCGGAGGGGTAGGTCGGCTCACTTGTGCCGGTCCGGACAGGCGAAATGACGGTTTGTAGTAGTCCGAGGACTGGGTGTCCGGTCAAAGGATGGACTCCCGGGACGGGACACGGAGGTCACTCCGCGACTTCAGATTCCCACCTCACCATTCTCCTCCCTGGGGTCCCTGTCGTCAAAACTGTCGTTTCGGGGAGGACGGGAGTATGGAAGGATGAGACAGGGGTTCCCCCGGGACCGACCACCCCTGGAGGATTCTCCACCGAGGTCCGGTCCGGAGGGTCCTTGTCCGACTGAGTGTTGAACTTTTCCGAGGGACCCCTCAAGGGTTCCCCGAGGGCCACCGGAGGCACCTCCGTCGTGGTACCATTTTCGACTTCGACCCTCGTGTCGGGCCGGGGTCCTTACTCGGGCCCCAGGGGTGACGGACCACTGGCACCTCCAGCCGTACCGTCATCGTGTGTCTGCACTTAGGTACCCCCTGTGACTACGGATCTCAGGAGGCCTTCGACTCACCCAAAGGTGGCTAGTCTGAGGCTCTCCGGACGACGTGGTCTGTACCCCCCCGGTTCGGGATTCCGGGGTCCCGGCTCCTCCGACCGGGCACGGATGGACAGAGGCGACGGTGCCTCTTCATCGACGACGCCAACGGCAGGCAGACGTCGAGCAGCAGTACCTTGTCCACGGGTCTTTTGAGCACCGGGTCGCGGAGGTCGAGGGAGACCTTCGTCCTCAACCCCGTCGAGACGTCCTTCGGTTCGTCGTCGTCCGAACACCACGCGAGCAGGGGCTCCGGTCCCGGTAACGATTGGACGTTCCTCTCCCGACACCCTTGCACCAGGACCGGACCGGAGTGACCAGGTTCCGGACGTGTGGGAGGCCCGTCCGTCCCCGGTCACGCGTCTCGGAGGGAAGACGTCTGCAGCTCTTGCCGAGGTTGGCACGTTCTCCGCTAGGCCGACGACGGAGACCCCCTCCGTCCGACCCGTCCGCGTCCCCAGTCCCGGTCGGGACGACCGGAGGCGAGGGTAACAGAGGACCCGGGTCCTACCGTGACACGGTTTCGTCTAAAAGTCGTGTGATCCCGTAACCACTGGTGTTTGTCGTGGACGGAGACCCGTCCGGACCGGTGGGAGTCCACCCATTCGGGGACGGCCGGGTGTTCGTCGTGTCCCCTGTCCGCCCTGTGATGTTGGTCTTCTCGTACACGCCCGTCCCGACCCCACTCTCCCGCAGACCCCTCTGGTCCTTGCGGACCGAGTGTCGGACCCGACTTCCCGGTTCTCCTCTTTCACTAGGACCCTTTTGCATGGGGACCATTTACATGAGGAAATTATAAAAAGTGATCTTTTCTAATCTTTTTATAAGACTAATTAGTCTCCCTGAAGGGACCACCGGGTCATCGATTCTGACATGCGAAGGTCCCGTCCCCCAGGTCGAACCCAAGTTAGACCCGTTCCTTGATCTAGGATGTACGGAGTTGATTTTGGAGCACACGATGCCTCTGCCCTCTAGGACATGGTGTTGATTGAACCACGTCGGTTCGCACTTTTCCCTCCTTTTTTTTTAGTCTCTTGCGAATCTCCTGTCAATAATCTCCCGTTTCACGAAATTTATTTTACGTATTTTACTCACGAATACATAACCATGAGTCGGAGATGAGGTCTTAAGCAGGATTTTCCCCTGTACGTGTATTGCCGAGATGATGATTTAGGAGTGTCCCTCCGGTCACCGTGTTCCGTCGACTCTCCGACGCCTTCCACGAGGGAGACGGAGCCCTCCACAGGACCAGGCCTCTCCTCCCTCGACACCACCGACCTGGCGCAGGGGGCTCTCGTCCTGGATTGACCCTTTACCCCCAGAAACGTCTACAGTGCGACTCCGGTCCAGTAGGACTAGGCCCCGAGAGAAGAACCTGTCCCGACTCCCTCTCGACCACCCCTATACCGGTGTACTCACTTGAACTACGACGACTCGACTCGTGAATTGTTTCCACTTTTTAGTCTTTTTAGAGATTCTCCTACTTTTAAGACTGTCATCCCTCTTTCTCCTTCGACTCCCCACAAAGGGGTCCTTAGGTTGACACCCCGTGAGGGCACAGTTTCCCCTTTCGTTTGGGGTCCTCGCTTAGAGACGTAGGGGGGTTGGGATTCCGGTGACCCTATTCGGTGTGTCCCCGTCGAGGGCCTTTGGGAGGACGGGCTCACCGAGGACTAGGTGGTCCGACCCTTCGTATTCCGGGGTACGGACCGTGTTACGACGAGGTCTTTGCTGTGGTTCGTGTGGAGGGGTTGCGACAGGAGAGTCTAAGTCTTTCGACCGGGTTCGAGTGTTCAGTGGTCCTCCCGGGGTTTGGACGTCGGCGCGGGCTTCCCGACCTCCCCCACACCTCCCTCTCGGGCCCCCCTCCCCCGCGGGGTTCTGTGGTGGGTTCGATCACACCCTTCCTCTACCTACTCTCCAGGACTAACCGGGTCGGTGTCGAAGGGAAGACTTGGGATTTGGGTGAGTTCCTGGGATGTAGGAACTTGGGCAGAACGAAAGGTCCTAGTTGGTCCGTGTCCGTCACTCGTCTGTTCCCGACACACGAGGTCAATGGGGTTCGGGCGGGGTGGGGGCGGTACTGGTGGCGTAGTAGACTGGAAGTTTAGGTACCGGATTCGTCGAAGCGCCCGAGGCCGAGTGTCCCAAGGCCCGCCCACCGGACCTTCTCCTGTACGTCCCACCCGCACCCCGGGGCGTCCCTTATTGTCCCTCCGTGGACCCGAGACCGAGGGGAGTAGACGTGGAGCCCGGTGTCTGGGCTCAAAGGAACATTTACTCTGGTTCTGGTGGGGGGTGGAGTCCAGGTCGGAGGGTGGGACTCGAGTGACCAGTCCGTCTCTCCCGGTAGACCGAGGGTCCGTCAAAGATTCACTTGTGAGTCTCGCGACCCGAAGGAGGTACTCGTTAAGGATCTGCGAAGGTGCCTAGACAGGGTGACGTCTGGGATGGACCGACGTCCGGGGTTCCGTGGCTCCGACGTGCCCTTCCACACATTATCCTCCTATTTCTTACAGATGGACTGTTAGTGCCCTGATTCCGAAGCCCTGCCGCAGTTAAGGTATGATTTGTTGACGCATCCACTTTCGAGTAGTCTGGTTTAGAATCTTCTAATACGCGGGCTACACCTTTTATGTAATCTGACTCTCGAGACGCACGTACCGTCTCTGTGGGTTTATCTCATTGTGCACAGACGTCAGCCAGAGTTGTCTCGTTGGGTAAAATTTTACATACGGGTCGTATGAGACGAATATGTGTCATAATCCGATTTGGGTTACTTAACGACGAAACATCTCGTTTTTCAGTTTGGACCGTTAAGGTATACCAAGGATGTATGTTTCCTCCAATTTTTGTCTTGTCTTTTGGTCAAGTGGAGGTCCTTTGTCCTCGTCTTCTACATTCTCCACCGTTCTTATGTGTCTTCTTGATATGTTTTTTCTAGAAGTACTGGGTCTATTGGTGCTAACACACCAGTGAGTGGATCTCGGTCTGTAGGACCTCACACTTCAGTTCCCCTGGAATCCTTTGTAGTGATACTTGTTTCGATCACCTTCACTGTCTTAAGGTCGACTCGACAAAGTTTAGGATTTTCTACGACGACAATTTTACGACGTAAGTTATACGATCGTTTAGACCTTTTGAGTCGTCACCGGTGTCCTGATCTTTTCCAGTCAAAAGTAAGGTTAGGGTTTCTTTGCGTTACGGTTTCTTACGAGTTTGATGGCGTGTTAACGTGTGTAGAGTGTACGATCGTTTCATTACGAGTTTTAAGAGGTTCGATCCGAAGTTGTCATGGACTTGACTTTTGAAGGTCTACAAGTTCGACCTAAATCTTTTCCGTCTCCTTGGTCTCTAGTTTAACGGTTGTAGGTGACCTAGTAACTTTTTCGTTCTCTTAAGGTCTTTTTGTAGACGAAGTAACTGGTACGATTTCGGCAACTGACACACCTAGTGTTTTTTGACACCTTTTAAGACTTTCTCCACCCTTATTGTCTGGAAGAGTGGACGGAGGACTCTTCGGACATACGTCCCGTTCTTCGTTGTCAATCTTGACCTGTACCTTGTTACCCGACCAAGGTTTAACCCTTTCCTTATGCAGTCCCGACATATAACAGTGGGACGAATAAATTGAAGATACGTCTCATGTAGTACGTTTTACGGTCCGACTTACTTCGTGATCGACCTTAGTTATGACGTCCCTCTTTATAGTTAGTGGAGTCTATACGTCTACTGTGGTGGGAATACCGTCTTTCGCTTCTTCTTGATTTCTCGGAGAACTACTTTCACTTTCTCTTACTTTTTCGACCGACTTTTAAGTTGTGAGTTTTTTGTTTCTAGTACCGTAGGTCAGGGTAGTGGAGTACCCTCTATCTACCCCTTTGTTACCTTTGTCACTCTCTGATAAAAGAACCCGAGGTTTTAGTGACGTCTACCACTGACGTCGGTACTTTAATTTTCTGTGAACAAGGAACCTTCTTTTCGATACTAGTTGGACGACGACGACGACGACGATTCAGCGAAGTCAACACAGGCTGAGCACGCTGGGGTATCTGCCGTCGGGTAGTCCGAGGGGGCAGGGACCCTAGGAGGTCCGTTCTTGTGACCTCACCCGACGGTAACGGAAGACGTTACTGGTTGGATCTGTCGTATGATTTTTCGTCTCTGTATTAAAACGACTGTTTCCAGGTAAATCACTTTCGCTACCAAAAAGGTTAGTAGTACATACCTACATTCTCGACCTGGTATTTCTTTCGACTCGCGGCTTCTTACCTACGAAAACTTGACACCACAACCTCTTTCTGAGAACTCTCAGGGAACTTGACGTTCCTCTAGGTTGGTCAGTTAGGATTTCCTTTAGTCAGGACTTATAAGTAACCTTCTTGTCTACGATTTCGACTTCGAGGTTATGAAACCGGTGGACTACACTTGTCGGTTCAGGTATCAATTCTGGGACCACGACCCTTTCTAACTTCCGTCCCCCTCTTCCCCTGCTGTCTCCTACTCTACCAACCTGTCATAGTGACAGTGTTCCCTGTACTTAAACTCGTTCGAGGTCCTCGACCACTTCCTGTCCCTTCGGACCGCACGACGTCAGGTACCCCAGCGTTTCTCAGCCTGTGTTGACTCGCTGACTTGTCGTTGTTTTCCAGTGTTCTAGTGGAAGACAGACCTTTAAAAGTGGTCCTTGGAACCAGCCTGAGACGGTGGGACTCCCGTCGTCTGTCCACTTCGTTACGACATCCCGGGTGGTGGACGTCGAGGAGATTTGCACACCCTGAACAGACCTCTTTTCCTTCGGACCAGTCCCCTGATCCCTATGACTAGTCTGTGAGTACGCACCGTCTGTTTGCACCCCCCGTCAAGACACCCCGTCTCTCTCTCTCCCCTCTCTCGACCCCCGGACGACCGGTCCCGGTGGACACACTACCGGTCGGACCGGCGTGCAGTGTCCGTCCTTGCTTTTAGCCTCGACGGTCGCTAGCGCAGACCTGACGGGGTCTCTCGTCAGACTGAACTGGGGGAGACCCGACGAGTGAGAGACACTCACCCACTGACCAGTGACACCCACTCCTGGCCCGTCCGACGAGACTTTGGTAGGTGAACATGTAAGACAGGACCCGTGAGACCAGTAGAGTCCGAGGGACCGGACGTCCTCCGTTGGAAGGAAAGGTGGTGCCGTCCGCCCCTGGGAACCGGGTCTGACCGAAAGGACTCCCCGAGACGTCCGAAGCGAGGGATTTTCCGTCGAGTCAAGACTCTGTTCACCGTATAGCGTCACCGAGCGTGTTCGTGGTAAGTCTCTATCCTGTAAGGGTCCTTCCGAGAACTAAACAGTTTGCTATGATGTAGAGCCGTTTTTCTTGTTTCCCGTCATCACGTTTACAGGTGCTGCCCACTCGCCTGCTTGTGACGCGGGTAGTGCCACTCGGAACGAGTCGGAGTCTTTCTCCCTTCAGGACCGTGGACGGCGTGCGCCCTGGGCCTCCTGTGACACGGTTCACTGTCCTCAGTCTGGGGTCCCCGTCTCGTACCGGTCGCCGGGCCCACTCTGCCGTCCCAAGACCTGTCCTGTCACCCCCACCCCCGGAGTCACGTCCAGCTGTATGTAAAGGGGGTGTAGGTTTTTCTTTCCTTTGTCCGCGGACACCGTTGCACCTCCCTACGACTCCTGTAGTGTGGTTTGCTTGTTCGGTCTGTGTCCTTCTGTGTACGACGGGCCGAGGTGAATGTGCTCTTTAGTACAGGCAAAGCTCTCTTAATGATCAAGGAATAAGTACGATGACTCGACGCGTGTATTTTACTAATATATCTATTAAAACGTAGATAAGGTGGTGTTACTTTTTTCAAACTTTTTTTTTCAGGAAAACTTGGATACGTTCACTGCCAAAGAACAACAATAAATCAAGGATTCAGTACAGGCTGACGAACTTTGGGGCACCTGTCATCGGGCGGTCCGAGGAGACAGACATTCCTAAATGGTCCGTTCTTATGACCTGACCCAACGGTAAAGGAGGGGGTCCTTCAGAAGGGCTGAGTGCTTAGTTTGGGTCCAGAGGACATAACGTCCACCCAAGAAGCGACAACTCGGTGGTGTATTTTACTCCTTTGAATTAAGATAGTCCCCCTTGATCTACAGACAAGGTAGATTGTCTACACATACCCGATGTCTCTCAAAGTCTTTCTCTTTCCAAGGAGCACATAGATCCCTTCTTTGTGGTAGAGTCGCGACGACGTTCGTTCAGTCGTCCAGGGGCGGCGTCGGAGTGGGGTGACGGACGGAGGTCTTCTCGGGCCTCTGGGAGTGGTCTCGAGGTCCGCGTCGAGCCTCAACGACTTCGGACAAAAGCGTCATCGTGATCAAGTTTCACGGGCCATATTGGTGGACGTACTCGGAGGCTCAGACAGGAGATGGCCCCCATGTGTGACGTTTTCCGGGCTCAGCGGAGGTCTCCCGTCCCGGACGGTCGCCGCTGAGTGCCCGAAGAGGTTGTTCTCGGCTGCCCTCTCCCGGGCTCAGAGAGCACTAGACACAGGGGACTCTTATTTGTCTAGTACCCGTCGCTGCCGCAGGGGTGCCTCGTGTCCCAAAGACGTTGTGAGTGTTCGCAATGTAAAAGGACATTTGATTTGGTTCCTTCGGACTTGGTCGTGGAGAAGTCTGTCGACGAGAAGGGTGTCAATTGTGCAGTTTGTTTCGACTAATTGATGTATGAAAGAGAAAAATCTTCTACTTACCGGACACCCTAAGAGACCCCCGTGAGACCCTTCAGAGTTACTATCAACATCCACATTTTCTATAGGACTTTTGCAGAAAAGAGATTTAAATCCCAGGTTGGAAGTCTTCGTGGTAGTCTCAGGTGAACCAGTAAATTCTACCCCAGTACCCACGGACTCCTTACCCTGTGCCAACAGTCACTTGACTCTTGGGGAATCGAGGAGTATTGACTACTTTGAAACAAGAACCACCCTGACAAAAGGGGAAATCTTGTATTTCGTAGTTTTTAATAGCAAAATCCCGAAGGGTCCGCCGTGTCACCAATCCTGAGGTAGGAAGGTTGCGTCCCCGGGTCCAAGTTCGGGACCAGACCCTTGATTCAAGGGCGTTCGATACACCACTCCGGTTTTGAGGTTTTTGTTTGTTTGGTTCGTTTAAAAGTATCGAAGAAAAGTCTGAGTCTGTAAATTCTCTAAACGTTGTAGTACTTTGGTATAAGAGTGATTTTTGAAACAAAACATTGTGTGACATAATTTTTTACAATTGTTCGTTACCCGTAACTATACAGGTTTGTATAGTTGTTATAAAATTTTAAAAGAGGTCAAAATGAAAGATTGTGTCTTTTGTCTATTTTGGACGAATTAGTTTTTCGAAAAGTCCCAGGAGTCAGTAAAAACACACATTTTCTCAGAATCTCTGGTTTTCCAACTCCCCCTCCTTGATCTGGAAAGGGAACTTTTGTCTTCGTATAGATAATTGTGTTGTCAAAAGAGACGGTAGGCAAAATTAATTCTATGAATTGGTTTCACTGACTGAGAAAGTGTCTCTTAGTCCACGGACCCAGAGTGTGCCTAGTCTACAGTGAAGGGTCGGTGTGTGTAAGACTCGAACGGGGTCCGTGTGTGTGTGAGTCCCCACGGTCGGTTTCTGTTTCGGGGCGACTCTTGTGATCTTGTGAGGTTTATGTGGACCTCGGGTCACGAAAACCCAGGGCAGAATAAATCTGTAGCGGGCCCATATATATGTCACTAACGGTAGTGATTAAGTCAGAAGTGCGACATGAAACCTTCTGACAATATTTGTGACAGTCTTAAGATAAGTCAAATCAACTTTGTTTAAATGTAAAGAGGATTGAAATTTGTGATTCTTATCATAGTCAACTAAACTCTTCATTTGGATATCTGCGAACGTCCCGTCCCCCCACCCCGCGCCTCCCGTCTCTCCTTGGTTAATCGTATATTATATGTTAAGTGATCAATCACTTATAACTAATAATGTACATTAGTTATAATTCATAACTAAATAGTCATTATAACTATTTAGTCTCTTTTGTGTCGAAAAAATTTAGGTTTTAATAATTAAATAAAAGTAAACGGTTTCTAAATGGAATTGATACACTTGAACATGAAGAAAAATATAACTCTATATCAACTACATGTTATAATATACAATGTCCATATGTTGTATCATAGGTCAAAAATTTCCAATGTGATGCAAATATTAATAATATTTTATGATACAAGGGACGCCACACGTCGTGACGGGAGACTCGAGTCATAAAATGTTAGATAAAATACGAGTCATCGACAATGGAGAATTGGAGGATTGGGGTAGCACGAGGGGGGAAGGGGAGAGGGGACCACCACCAGATCAACGATTCAGAACAGGCTGAGAAACAATGGGGCACCTGACATCGGATGGTTCGAGGAAACAGGTACCCTAAGAGATCCGCTTTCATGACCTCACCCGACGGTAAAGGAAGAGGTCCCCTAGAAGGACTGGGTCCTTAGTGTGGGTCCAGAGGGCGTGACGTCCGTCTAGGGAAGGGTGGACTCGGTGGTCCCTTCGGGTGAGGGGCACCCATTCGTGACCAGACAAAAGACGTAGACACAAACACTTGTATGTAAGAATTTCGTAAAGACTCAAACGTAGACACATAAAAATTAAAAAACTGTCAGATTACATAAATTTGGTAATCTTTACTATAAAGGACTAAAGTACCTTTAAAATCTATTTAAACTAAATGTACTCGAATAAATAAATCCAAGTTTTCGGTTACTCCTGTGTCAAGAAGGTTAAATTCTATGAAGTGTTGGTTTGAGGAAGGTTGTGTGTCTCTCGTGGGTCGAAGTCAGGATGTTCAAGTCGCGGTTCAGTTCTCGTTTGCGTCTTTGTGGTTCCGAGTGCGCAGGTCTACGTTCCTGACCAAGGGACACCACCGTGTTTTAATACTTGACTCGAGTTCTGTGGTTCCTGTGTTTGGCGGTAGACTGGTGGGCCTAAGAGACAGGAGAGGACGAGCTGTGTCTGTCTGGAGGGTGTGGAGGGTGTTCCTGTGTCAGTCGTTCTGGTGGTCACCTCTTTGAACAGGTGCGCACGTTTGGACTTTGGGTCGGTTTGTAACAGATCTGTCTCGACAAGGCGACCGGACTCTGTACCGGAGACCCCGGTTCAGGCGGTCCGTGCGTTGACGGTTGTGTCTCTTTCCCGTTTTGGTACTAAAAGGATGTTTATATCTTATTCTTTTACTTTATACAGAATAAATCGAGTACTTACTTACTTCCTTGGTCATTCTACTAAGTCGGTCAAAGACTTTTGTACCCAAACATACCGCCGACGGTCGAGGTGAGTCGGTCGACGCGCTCAGGGAGGGGACTTCGCTCACCTCACCCTCGGGCCGGGTCGCGGGTGCGCCCGAGGGACTGCTGAGGGACCCTGTGTGACACCGGAGTGAAGGTGGCGCGTGGCGGACCTGAGCGTCCCCGTCTTCGACCTCACACCCTGCGGTTAGAGACGGAGGAGACCCGACCCGAAGGGCGGAAGCCCGAAGGGGTGTCTGGGGTGGCGAGCGAGTGGACGACGGGATGAACCAGGAACGAGGTAGAATTCCGGACCCCTGGTGACCAAAAGTTGGGACCGACGTGTGTGACCGTAGTCGTCTCTCCGACATTCTGTGGGACTAATCTGTTCTCGAGTGTACACCTTTGCGGGTTACTTAGGTGATTTTGTGGGGTCGTTCATTGTTCACTCAAGTGGTTGTGACGTCCTGTGTTTGACACATTCTGGTGACATGAACATACACGGTCACTAATTGTGGGTTTTTCTTTGTCTTGATCTTAGCGTCGCTCTTATTGTTTTATGAAACCTTATGTACAACTTGTATGCTTCACGTTCTCGACATGCGACTTTTGACGAGTTCAAAAAGCGTCGTCTTTTTGTGTCTAGATCTCTTTGCCCGAGTAAGGCCCGGTGTCCGACCTTCTTGTGGGTGCCTGAGTCCTAAGGGGTGTTCGAGGGTGGTCCGAAAAAGTGTCTTTCTCTATTTACCAAGGAGAAAGTATTCCTTTACATTCCTCGTGTCTTATCGGTTACTCTTTTTCTTGTTTCAACCATGTGAGTGAGGGGCTGAAGTTCTGTATGCTGACTCGCTGTCACTGACTCACTGTCATTAGCTCCGTCACCAGGACCGTTGCCTCGTCTCGCTGTCAGGTCTCTGTTGGGGATTACGGCTGCCACGTCGGTAGAGACTGCCCCCTCAGTTCTCGCCGTAGTAGTTATCCGAGAAGTTGTTTACCATGGCTCTCTTGACCCATAGTACCCTCGTTTTCGGTGTGAAAACCGGGGAGAGAGTGTAATATATGTTTTAGATTGAGTCTTATCTAGTGTCTTCTCTTGTTTCTCTATGTTGAAATACCGGAACCTACTCCGTCACCAAAGAATCTGTCCTGTGGTATATTCTCTTCTTGCTCGGTATGTTTCTCTTTTTGTCTATTTGACTTGAAGAACTATTAATTTGGAAACGTGAAGGTTCCTGTCTTCGTTACTTCTGTTAGGTGTCTTACCCTTTATTCACGAACGTTCATTAGATAGTCTGTTCCCTGATCATGAGTTTTGTATATTTCTTAAGAACATTGTTATTTTTGTATAAAGTTAACTTTTGACCCACTTTCTAAAATTGTCCTAGGTTTCTGTATGTTTACCAGTTGTCCGTATCCATTTCTCCGAGTTGTAGTAATTGGTGACGACGATTTTACGATTCAGTGAAGGCAGCACAGGTTGAGACACACTGGGGTGATGTCTTTACGATTAGTTTGGCGTTACTTCCCCTTAAAGGACCACCAATCCCGAGGGACCAATCCCTTGACTTTAGAAATAATTTTCGGTTCGTATTTCACGTTTCCTTCCCTCCCTCCTTCATTCTTTTCTTTCTTTCTTTCTTTTCACTTACACTTCTAAGTGAAAGTGTAGGTGATCCTACCGACCTTAGTTTTCCATTGTCGTTCTCCGTCGTTTCTGCACCTAGTCAGCCCTGGGGTGGGGTATACGTGTCTAGAGGGCCCCCGGTCCCGTCCACACCTTTTATCACGTCTGCGAAACCTTCAAAACGTTGAGAAGTTCACAATCCGAAGGGACCACCGAGTCTGTCATCTGTCAGACGGACGTTACGTCCTCTGGGTCCAAGCTGGGGACCCAGTCCTTCTAAGAAGTGAGAAAGGTTTTACAATGCTCAATAGTGTACTGGGTCTTTAAGGTGAGGGTCCATACATATGTATGTTGTCTTTCCTTCTGTGTGCGGGTGAGTAGTGCTGTAATAGGTTTCATTAGTTTTCAGCTTACAGATAGTTGACAACTTCCCCATTCTTTTTACATCATCTAGGTATTTTACCTTATAATAAACTGGTATTTTCCCTCTCTTAAAGAGTATGTCCGACGTTGTACCTACTTAAGGCTTTGTACTCCGACTCACTTTTTTTTAGATCCGTGGCTTTTGGTCTCAAGTGAGTACCTTACTAAGTCCCATACTGAGGTAACTACACTTGAAGGGTCTTGACCACTTAGGTGTCTTTTTTCACAACGGACCCCGACACCCCTGCTTCCCTGACGCCCACTGGTTGTTACACGCACCAAAGAAGACCCCGACAACTCTGTGAGATTTCAATCTGACACCACTGCCGACGTGTGGAAACGCTTATGTGACCTTTGGTGAAGTTCAGACGTTTAAAATATCGTATCCTTTAGAGAGTTTTTTCACCAAAATCTTTTTGCGTCGGACTTCCTCCCCTGTCACTCTACGCACCCCCCCGGTGGGGTGTGTGTCCGGGACCCTCACGTTGAGGGGGGTGCTCCGCGAGGGTCAGGTCGCAGGCACAGAGGGCGGTGGGACGGGAGGGGCCTGGGCTCTCTACGCACGTGTGCCCGACCCCGTTCTCCCGGGCACCCCCGGTCCACAGGACTTCGGGGGGCCCCGCAGTTCCAGCTGGAGACAGGTATTGAGGAGAGGGGAATCTCGGTGTCTTTTCGTTTCCCTACAGAGGTACCGGAAGACCACTGGTCCTCGGGACCTGGGGCTTCTCCGGAGAGGAGTGCGCACCGCCGAACGAGGACCGGCGGTGGAGGGAGACGTTCCTGTCTTCCAGAAGCACGCGGACTTCCAGTGGTCGGGGAGAATCGGGACGACGCACTGAGTCTCCCGTGACCACGGGAGGGGACGGGTTCGACTGTCCTGTGATCGTCCGTCTCCCACTGACGTGTGCTCGGCGAAGGAACGGTAGATTCACCCACCGAAGGTCCTGCGACCTGTGACGTGGGTTCTCGGTTGCTCTTGAGTCAAAGGTGTCTTGGAGGTATTCCCCGACGAGACGCCAGGTAGGCCCACGAGTGCAAACGATAAGTGCCCGTTGAAAGGGTAAGTCTGGTCGTGTCGTCCCTCTTTTCTCCTTCCTTTGTGTAGTCCTTTTCCTCTTTTTCTTCCTCCCTTCCCGACCCAGGACCCGTCCCCACCCCCTGGTCCTCGGGGTCCTGTCAAGAACCCCTTGTCGGGGTTGTTCCCCGGTCCCAGGCCCGTGGTCGGGTCACGAAAGGGGTTGGGGTGTCGACGGTCGTCCCTCCCCACACGTCTTTCCGTCCCGGGATGGGTGTAGGGTGGGGGGTGGGGGGGGTGGGGGTCGAGATTGTCCAGGTCTCCATGGTCCGTTCCATCGCAGTCCTTGGGTCCGTCGGGTGAAGTTGGTCCTCTCGGCCTGAGAACTCCGGTGTCCGAACCTAGTCACACACACACCGTGACACTTGAGACCGTGTCGACGGTAGAGGTCCGAACAGGAGTCCACTAGTGAGTGTACTGGAGACCGCGGGTCAGTCCACTCGGGACCTCCAGGTCACCCCGTCCGTGAGGTCCGGGTGTGAGGGAGGTGGACGGCGGGTGGTGGTCTCTACGTCGGTGTCCTCGTGACCGGTGTCGAGACCTCGTTCCGAAGACTCCCAGGTGACGGGTCTCCGTCACAGGGTCGTGGGGTCGTGTCGTGAGCCAGGTCCTAGTCCTGGGTCCGGGAGAGGGACGTTGTCCGCTTTTTGTCGTCGTTATAGCGAGTGGTGGAGGTCGTGACGGTCCTGGCACCGGGACCCTCCGACCAGTGGGAGTAGCAAGGAGGAGTTACGACCCCGAAGGACCGTCCGGTAAGAGGAGACGTTACTCACCCTGGAGGTCAGGACCCAGACCCTTTCGGACCCTCGTCTCGGGGGAGGGGTCGTGGAGTCTCAGGTAGAGTCTACCTGACTGAGTTCTGTTATCATTGTCCTGGGTCAGGGACAAGCCCGTCGAGAAACGAGGTTTCGGACGTATAGGGGCTCAGGGTGCCAGCGGTAAGGGTGGTGTGTTGTGCCCCAGGCGCGTCAGGGGGCTCGGGGCGGGTCTCTGTTGGCTGGGAAGGTCCGGCGGGGAGACCGGTGGGGTAGACGAAGGGGGCCCCGGAAGGATCTCGGTGGAGCTGGAGTCGTCGGCCGCCCGAGGAGGGTGGGAGGGGGCCGAGCTGGTGTCTGAGAGAAGGTCCTGATCCCCCGGGCCCGAGTCCGAAACGGGTCTCTACCGTCCCTGCGTCCAGGTCCTCGCGGGGGAAGGGCTGGGTGGGCCCGGGGCTGCCGCCCTGGCCCGAACCTTTGCGCACGAGGACGTCTCCGGCGGCTCCTTCGGACCCGTCGTCTGTCTGGGCGACCATCCCGTGTCGGCACCCCCCTCCCCCCTCAGCGGGCTTTGCAGAGGCACCACTCCGGGGGAGTCACTTCTGGTGGGGAGGCCCACTGCTCGTGGGAGGGGCACTCCCAAGAGGATGGGGGCGGCGCTTCCCGAAGGGCGCGGGCCGTTCGGCCGACTCCAGAGCGGGAGGGCCCCAAAGGCCAGTGATGAAGTAAGGTGTTTGGATGGAGGTGGCGGGCATCGTGCAGGTCACGCCGCGCTCGGCCCCTCCGCGGACCTGGGCGCCGGCGGGGTGCGCCTTCTTCGTGGCCCTGCCTCGCGCCCCCGGCCCACTCCCCTCGGTCCCCCGGTCTTCTCCCTTCGCGCCCCCGGCCCCCGCGTCTGCCGTCCGCAGTGCTCTGTGAGTGGAGGGGGCGTCACGCTCCGCCGACCTGCCGTCGCGCTGCATCGCGGGCCCCGCGCGCGCCCTTTTCTGGTGCAGGGCCCCCGCCCCGCGCGTCGGCGGCACTCGGGTGAAGGACATCAAGGGCGGGGCGGGTGTAGCCGGTGCCGGGGTATCTCGAGGCGCCGGGGCGGGGCGGCGGTCCGGGGCGGGGCGGGGCGGGGGGCCACGGCCCTCCGAATCGCGGCTCTTCGTCCTTGTCTCCGGATCTCCTTGGTCCCGTCAGCGATCTGCCTTTAAGTCCTTATCTTTGGTTTGAACTGTTTGTTTTTCTGGCCTTCCTTTATATTGGTCTTTGGTAGCTGACGAATGCCAATTCAATGTTTCAGTGACCTAAAAGAAAAAACATGAAAGGTGACAAAGAATTTACCGACACCGGGGTTAAAACGTTACTTACTTTCGATACATTATTTCCAGTGTATTATCTCGTCCAAAATTTACATCCGTCACAATAGGTTCAATACTGGTTGGATCTATCGTATAACTTTTCGTCTCTTTTATTTTTCGGTTCAGGGTCGAACCTAAGAAATAGTCTCGAATCATAGGTTCACCAATTTTATATGTGTCGTCAGTCAAGTCAACGAGTCAGCGTAAACTGAGAAACGCTGGGGCACTTAGCGTCGTGTGGTCCGGAGGGACAGGTAGTGGTTGAGGGTGTCAAGTGAGTCTGAGTACAGGTAGCGCAGTCACTACGGTAGGTTGGTAGAGTAGGAGACAGCAGGGGAGGAGGACGACGGGCGTTAGGGAGGGTCGCAGTCTCAGAAAAGGTTACTCAGTTGAGAAGCGTACTCCACCGGTTTCATGACCTCAAAGTCGAAATCGTAGTCAGGAAAGTTTCTTGTGGGTCCCAACTAGAGGAAGTCTTACCTGACCTACCTAGAGGAACGTCAGGTTCCCTGAGAGTTCTTAGAAGAGGTTGTGGTGTCAAGTTTTCGTAGTTAAGAAGCCACGAGTCGAAAGAAGTGTCAGGTTGAGAGTGTAGGTATGTACTGGTGACCTTTTTGGTATCGGAACTTGTGTGCCTGGAAACAACCGTTTCATTACAGAGACGAAAACTTATATGATAGATCCAACCAGTATTGAAAAGAAGGTTCCTCATTCGTAGAAAATTAAAGTACCGACGTCAGTGGTAGACGTCACTAAAACCTCGGGCTTTTTTATTTCAGACTGTGACAAAGGTGACAAAGGCGTAGATAAACCCTGGTCTACGGTACTAGAAGCAAAAGACTTACAACTCGAAATTCGGTTGAAAGAGTGAGAGGTGAAAGTGAGAGTAATTCTCCGAAAAATCAAGGAGAAGTGAAAGTCGGTATTCCCACCACAGTAGACGGATAGACTCCAATAACTATAAAGAGGGTCGTTAGAACTAAGGTCGAACACGAAGAAGGTCGGGTCGCAAAGAGGACCACATGAGACGTATATTCAATTTATTCGTCCCACTGTTATATGTCGGAACTGCATGAGGAAAAGGATAAACCTTGGTCAGACAACAAGGGACAGGTCAAGATTGACAACGAAGGACTGGACGTATGTCCAAAGAGTTCTCCGTCCAGTCCACCAGACCATAAGGATAGAGAAAGTCTTAAAAGGTGTCAAATAACACTAGATGTGTCAGTTTCCGAAACCGTATCAGTTATTTCTTCTTTATCTACAAAAAGACCTTGAGAGTACGAAAAAGCTACTAGGTCGTCTACAACCGTTGAACTAAGAGACCAAGGAGACGGAAAAGATTTTGGTCGAACTTGTCACGTTAACACGCCATCAAACTCGTAAGAAACCGTAACGGAAAGAAACCTTAACCTTACTTTTGACTGGAAAAGGTCAGGACACCGGTGACGACTCAAAAGGTTTAAACGACCGTATAACTCACGTCGTGAAAGTGTCGTAGTAGAAAGTCCTAAACTTTATCGAGTCGACCTTATGGTAGTGGAGATGATCGAAACAAGTATCACTACGAAAGATTCCGGGTGAACTGAAGTGTAAGGTCCTACAGACCGAGATCCACTCACTAGTGTGATAGCACTAATAGACCCAGTACTTCTAGAAAAAACATGTCAAAAAGACATATAAGAACGGTGGAGAAGAATTATAGAAGACGAAGACAATCCAGGTATGGTAAAGACAGGAAATAGTTCGGGTAGAAACGTACTTTACAAGGGAACCATAGAGATTAAAAGAACTTCTCTAGAGATCAGAAAGGGTAAGACAACAAAAGGAGATAAAGAAACGTAACTAGTGACTCCTTCCGAAAGAATAGAGAGGAACGATAAGAAACCTTGAGACGTAAGTCTACGAATATAGAAAGGAAAAGAGGAAACGAAAAGTGGAGAGAAGAAAAGTGTCGATAAACATTCCGGAGGAGTCTGTCGGTAAAACGAAAAAACGTAAAGAAAGGTACCCTTACCAGAACTAGGGACAGAGGACATGTTACAGTGTTTGGAGGCAGGCGTCAAGAACTCCGTGAGACAGATAGTCTAGATCAGGGAATTTAGATAAAGAGTGAAGATGGTATATTAGTATTCCCTAAACTAAATCCAGTATGGACTTACCAGATCACCAAAAGGGATGAAAAAAGTTATAGTCAGACTTAAACCGTTATTCCTCGAGTACTAGACTCGGTGTCAGTCGAGGACCAGAACAAAAACGACTGAAATATCTCGAAGAGGTAGAAACCGAGGTTTCTTATATTAGTTAGACTAAAGCCACAACTGGTAGACCACTACAGGTACACATCTCAGAAGAAAACACAACGACCTTCTCCCACAAACGATACTGATCACGTAAAAGAACCGTTTTGAGAAACGGGACGAAGTAAGACATAAGGTTCCGGTTTAAACGGACAATGAGGTCCACAAAGAACTGAAGGATGAAAACGTAAGGTCAACGGATATTACTTTTCCTGTAGAAAAAACCCACAATCAAGATTTTCCAGAACATCCAGAAGTGTCTTGGCAAGTTGAAGAAGTCGTAATGACCAACCGCGTATCTGAACCTAATGACACTATAACTTACCAAACGGAACCTTTGCTTGTCTCTAGTAAGACAGCAAAAACTCTGACGTAGATTCATGACGTAAAGCCTAAGAAAACAACTGGTACTACCGATGAGGTAAAGAAGACTCCCTAAGGACGGGCGTCATCATTTATATTACCAGTAGACTCAATTTAAGTGGGTAAGACCAGGTAAAATCAAGCGACTAAGGATCTTACAGCTACAAGTGAGAACGGTAGAGGACAAACTGGTGAAGGTTAAACGGAACTAAGTACCTGGACTGTAAGGTCCAAGGATACGTTATAACGAGAAATGTCGTAGCCTAGAACGAAGATACTGGTCAGTGTAGGTGTTGACCCATAACATAAACGAAACCGAGGTAGGGAAGTAAGAAAGACCTCAATAAAGAGGTGACTAGAGGTCATCGCACAACCCGTGGATGACTGGACCCCTCAAGGAGAAAGTCATAGGATAGTAAAACGGAAAAGTATGACAAGTACCCCAAGAGTTCCGTTCTTATGACTTCACCAAACGGTAAGGGAAGAGGTCACCTGGTGTAAGACAGTCTGGAAAGGAGGTACTGGGCGGGTAGAACCCACCGGGGTGTCCGTACCGAATCAAAGTAACTCAATCTGCTCCGACACCAGAATGACACTAATCTAACTGATCAAAAAACACTAGTACCAAAGTCACACAGACGGGAGACTACGGGAGAACGTTGTGGATGGCAGAATGAACCCAAAGAGAATGGAACCTGTACCCATAGAGAAGTTCCGACGAGGTCGTTTCGTGTCGACGACGAGGAATGGAACCTACTCCCCATAGAGGATATGTGTCGTTCATTAAGAAAATTTACCTCGAGGACCGTCGGTTGTGTTCTCTCTGTCTCCCTGTCTAAAGTGTAGGATGTTTCCTGTTTCGACGGTTAAAGGTCACGTGCCCTCAGACCGAAATAGAGTGTGGATTGAAATCTCCTTGATGGACCGAAAGCATACGTGGACACTTCCTTCACACTTGTCCCTGTCAGATCCTTTAGACTTGTTCCCGTACAAGTACTGTTAGTTGTGTCCTGACACACTTCCCTGTTGTCCTGTTCGGTGGGTCGTCCCAAGGTCGAGTCGTGAGAGAGGGGTGCCACCGACCTTTGTCTGGAGCCATGGACTGGTGACTCCGGTGGACGTATTCGGTAATCGGTGGGGGTTGGGGGTGGAGGTGATGTAAGATCCTATTGTTTTCGTAACGGTCATACGGTACCCCGGGTGGTCCGGGTTAGTGCAAGGGATTTACGACGAGGGCCCGACAGTGACGTCACAACAGTCCGCCTCTTATTGAAGATTGGGTCCCGTGTGTTGGTCAGCAGGAAGGTCGGAGTCGTGGTCGAACGTGAGAGTGGGCAAGACTCACTGCCTGCCTGCCTGCCTGCCTGCCTGTTGTACGGAGAACCAGGGGAATGGGTCCGGAGACTGACACTGAAGTGAAAGTTTTGTCACATGATTGGGAACACACGACTACGTCCCTTATATTTAACCACGTCTGTGATACCTTTAAGGAGCTTTTTAATTCTTGTCTTGATGGTATACTAGATCGTTAAGACGGAGACCCATAAGTAGGTTTTGTTACTTTAGTGATAAAACTTCTCGACAGACATGGGGACGTAAGGGACATCGTCATAAATGTTATCGGTTCCATGTCCCGGTTGGAGTTACAGGTTCCCGACTCTTTGGTCTTTACTTCCCCACACACACACACACACACACATGTATATATATATTCACCTTATGACAAGGCGGTATTTACCCCCAAGGACGAGAAACGTTCTTACACCCACCTGACACTCCCGTAATACGAATCACTCTATTCAGTCTCTTTTTGTTTAGGACACACTAGAGTGAATGTACACCTTAGATTTTTGTGGACGTGAGTCTGTGTCTTTTGTCTGACCACCAAAGGTCTCCGTCCCACCCACACTCACCATACCACTTCCCCCAGCTTTCTGTGTTTGAAGGTCAATATTTTGTTTATGCCGGGCCCTTACTTGATAAGACGCGGCCCCTGACCAATTGTGACGACACAACACATATACTTTCGACGACTCTGTCATCTGGAATGTCCAAAAGTAGGTCTCTTTTTTTTAAAGTCATACACTCCACTACCTACAATAGATCTGGTTGACCTCTAACTAAACATTACACATGCTTATAATTCGGCAATACACCCACCGGTCCTCAGTCTTCGTTCCGCAACCTTCCACTAGGTCCGTCTCCGCGACCCAAGACTTCCCCGTCCTTCTCCTCTCCCTGTGTCCCTGCAGGGGATGGAAGGAGGACTCGACGAAGGTGGTACCTCGGACCCGACCCGTCTGTTCGGTTCCCAGGACCCTCGGACGTCCGGACTCCAGTCCTGAGACTCCCCGGCACGTGTGTCAACGACGACAAAGCTACCCGAGCACAGGGAATTTTGGATCCTTCACTCTGGACTGAAGGGGTTTTGTTTGGGGAAACCCCACCCCCGAGGTCCACCGTCGACCCGAGTACGGGGTGGGGACCCACGGGGAGGGTTCTACGGGGACAGGACGGAGATCCCTAGGGTCTGTGATGAAGGAGTGTGGACCGTGGGTCGATTGAGGATTAGACACCCCAGTTCCGAAAGAGGTAGGGCCGGTGTGGTCGCGAAGCGAAATCCCTAGTCCTGACTGTCAAGGACGTCCAACCCGGCAGAGTCGAGATCTGGTAGTCGGTCTGGTCGTCTCAAACCCTCTCGTGAAAGGTCTTGGTCCCAGGAGGAGACACGAGGGACGGGGTGAGACTTCCCGGTGACACCCTCCGGTCCCTCACCTCCGACTCCCGTTCACCGACTAACCTTCCCCGGTGGTGGGCCAGGTACCTCTTTCCAGACCCGGAGCCAACCCCACCTGGTCGAGGGTTGGAGGTCCCACGGAAGGGTGGTTCTGTCTCAGATCCGAGACCTGGAACTTTCTGTCCGGCGTCTCAGTCCTCTCTCCTGACATCACGTTTAGGACGACCACCTCTGCCCCTCCTCTCGACGACCGGGACCTCGTCCGTTTCGAGGTCGGTTGTTGGTAATTGGTCCCTCCGGAGGTGGGACCCTTGGTCTCGTCTCAGTGAAGGTGTCCTGACGGACCCCGGACCCTTTTGAGGTGTCACTGGGAGGCCCGGGGCGCCGGACCGGAGCCAGTCTTGCCTGAGGTCCCTTCTCGGGTCCACTGTGGTCACCCGAGGATCAACAGGGCTGTGTAGAAAAGTGGCGAGTGGGAGGGTAGGTCGAAGAGGTCGTTGTCTCCACTCGGAGGAGGGTGGTGGGGTGGGGTCCTTGGGACCCGCTACGACCTCCTCGCCGACAGGAGTCGACCTGTTTCTCGAGCCCCGTCTTCCGGGACAAGGAGACGGGTGAGGAAGGTCTGGACGCCGTCTCCTCCCCCACCTCCAGCAACTCCCGCCCCTGAGACCCCCGACAACTCTGTACCGTCGGACCGGGGTAACCTACGGGTGATGACCCCCCCACCGGGCGTCCCCGAAATTACCCCCTCAGGACGGGGCTCCCACACGTAAACGAATAACTCACCCTTTCTCTAGGAGAAGGTGTGTCTTCCTCTTTATCGTGGACGGAAATAGGGACGGTGAAGGAGGGACGAGGGGGAGGAAGGGCGGTTCCTGTGCCAGTGGTGGTTGTCCGGAGTAGGAACAAATGGAGACGTTGGGAGGGATCCTCTCGCTCCTGTGGACCGAGAAGACCTCCGAAGAAAGCCTGTAGAGGGGTGACCTCTTGGACGAGAGGTCTCGAAGGTCCTTACCCCTACCTCCGGAAGACCCCCCAGGGGAGGTCGACTGACACCTTCCGGGTCGTAGTAGGTCGGAGTGTGAGAGGACCACCACCGGGGAGCCTTGCAAGACCCAACGACAGACACGTCTCGTCATTTGATTCAAGGTCCCTACTTTGTCTCTAAGCCCGGTCGTAAATTTTAGTAGTGCTCATTTGACGTTGAGACGCCCGAACCGTCTGGCACACTCCATCGGGACCCGACCTCCCTGGTCGAGGAGACAGGAGGACCCAGAGGCTGGAAGGTTCCTCTTGTTCAGTGTGGTCCACTCCGTAGACGTTCTGCGTCCTCGGAGTCGGGAAACCCCGGAAACCCCCGATCAGAGGTCCTTGGTCCGGCACGTGACGACCCTATTCCAGGAACCGAACCTAGGGCAGGTCGGACCAGGGTGGGGTCTTGGTCTTGGACCGAGACTCTCCGGTGCACCCCTACCCCACCACACACGAGTCCGGCGACAGAGGCACAGAAGGACACTTGTCCACGGAGGAGTCCGGGCGTCGTAGACCCCGAGGTGACGGTCCACTTCAGGGTCGACGGTCCGGTGGAGCCCCTCCCCTGTACCCTCCACTCCGACGGTGGTTTGCGGTGGACGGTTCGGGCCTCGGTGTCCGGCGTACCCCCGGTACGACCTCCGGGTACACAGGACGGGCCCGGGTCGATTGTCCTACCTACCGAAGGAGGGGGGAGTGACTCGCAGGGTGCCCAATCAGAAAACCAGTCTCTCTGTCGGGTACACACGTCGAGGATACTGTCCCGGTACCCGTGGTCCGAGATCTATCTGAGCCTTGGTGTCTACTCCACCCAGGAGCGTCCCTTTGTCATCGTCGAGGTCCGTCGAACGGGAGACGACAGTCGGACTTCGGTCGTGGCGGAGGACGGTGCACCCGTGGATACTTGGCGTCGATTTGGACGAGTAGAGGTCGAGATTGGTTCCCGGGACTCCTTGGTTTCACCCAGTCGTGTCGGGGAGGGGACGTCCGTGACCGGGCTGAGTCTGGAGGACGGGCTGGGTCTGGAGGATGGGTCTTGGAGCCCGGTGCGAGAGAAAAGACGGGTTGCGGGTGTGTCTCGGTCTCCGAGGTCCTTCGTCGACGGAACAAATCACGACTGGGTGGGTGACGGTGACGACTCCCGTCGGACACGGGACCCCTAAGTGGTCCTCCTTCCTCCGCGGTGTGGGGACACCAGTCGTGTGGTTCCTCACGTGTCCCCGGTCCTACAACCCGGAGAGGGTCGGGGACGTGACGTTTACGTGAACCCCTCCAGTTGTGTAGAGTCACTGAATCCGGACCTCCGACGTCTGGGAGGACCGTGGCCCGGTACCCGGAGCCCCAGTGGGACTGTTCCTCCTGTGAAACGACCGGGGTGAGACTTCCCGTCGGAGCATGGGGGGACCAGAGAGGTGTGTGGACGAGTTCCCCAAAGTCACCCACTGGTTCTGTCCCATTATACCTGTTTTTATTTCGACCGACTTTTTCGTGTTTCCCACGTGAGAAGTTTGGGTGTCCGTGTGACACCTGTGGTGAGGACTTTCCGCCACGGGTCCCAGGATAGTTGAAGTCCTCTCGCTGAATTCTTTATGTGAGACGTAAAGGAAATCTTTGAAAATAACGCGTATTTTACCGGGTAAGGGGAAACATCCAGTCAACAAGGGTGGAGATTTTCAACAAAAGACATTTGAGGTGAAAGACGGGATGACTTTTTTTAGGACGAGAAACTTTTCTAACCCTTATCGGAGAGTAGCGACCAGTCCCGTCGACCTCTTACCGAGGACCCCTCTTCCGGTCTTCTGTGGCACACTCGTCCGACCCGGGAACCGGAACCGGACCCGAGCGAGTGTAGGTCGCGACGTCGCCCTCTGAAGGACGTCGGGACGGGCGTACCCCCACGCTGTCCTCGGCACGCAAGGGTCTCGACCTTCGGCGTCGTCGGACAGTCGTCCGTGATGTTGTTGGACGAGTGATCACCAATACTTTGCCTCGTAAGCCTTTTTCACGAGATGACCTCGGACTTTCACGTCGCGGCGCCTTCCCTCGACCCCTCACAAAGACTCGAAGAGACGTCGAGACCCGGAAGGGGTACAACCGTCCGTGCCACGCGAAGGCGCCCCGCCACGGTGCAGGGAAGACCGATGAAGTATTTGTGCAGGAACAGGACCCACCCGTCCCCGACCGCCCTGCCCGGACCGTCAGTACCACGTGGCCCACCGCCCACCCTTCCCGACCGTTTCCGGTGTGTCCGCTACTTAGGACGGGGTTCGGGTCGAAATAGCCTTCCGACCCCAAATTTCCACCTTAGATTCTCTTATGGGAGACGAGGGCAATTCTTTCCTCTTGTCTTTATCTCCGAGACGAAGTTGTTCGTCCTTCGCTCCCAGACTCGGTACTCGGGGGACCTAAGGTCCCCCACTGTCTACTGTCGAAACCCTGTCTGAGTTCTTCTGTCAAGAGACGAGGAAACGTCACTCTTACTTACACAAGTTCAACTCCGTGCTACACCAAGGGGTTCCTGCAAGGCTCCGACCACACCTACGGGGAGTAGGACGGGAACGTCGGAGGGAAAGGTCGTACAGGACGAGGTGGTCCACCCGACCTCCCGGAGTCCTGTCCGGGCCGTGGCTGGCTCGAGGAGACGTCTTCCTGTGCCGGCGGCGTCTAAGACTGGCGAGACCCTCGAACTGTGCCAGTCGGAGACCGGCTTGGCGCCGGGCTCGACCGAGGTACCACGAAGAGTAAGGCACGGAGGGGTGCTTCTCCGCAACTCGTCCCCCGACCCGTCTCCGACGGCACACACAAACACACACACAGACACACACACACACAGACAGACCACTGAGGGGCTGGTCGCAGGGTAGACACACAACAGTGGCGTCGAGGTCGACGACCCAGGCCCGGAGTGGTTCGTCCCAGGGAGTGCGACCACGGCACCGGATTTGGCAGAAGTCAGTCACACCCTCTACTCTGGAACCGAGGTTTTGCCCCTTTTTGTGCCCAGGATGCCTGGGCCCTAAAGTTGTCCCTCCTAAGACTCGCCATGGACCGGTCGTCGGACCGGAGGTCGTCGAGTTCATGTAGGAACTACTCACTCGCCACGTCTGTGTCTGGGGACCCCGGTCCTTGTCCCCTGCCCTCGTCGCGTGACCCCGGGTGTGCCCCAGAGAGACTGTCCTTCCGAGGCCAGTCGGGGTCCTTCTTCCCCCACTACTTACCTCCCGTCGCGCTAGTCGACCCTGAGTCGAGGTACGGGGCTGGGCCCACGACCTCGTAGTCCCAGGGTCATTTCTATGTTTTCACTTCGACGAAGTTCATATTTTTTTATTCAATTAACTGTTTCTCCCAGGGGTCTCCGACGTAGAGGGTCCGACAGTCGGAGCAAACCACGTTCGTGTCCTTGGTCCACATCTCCTGCCGGAGGATGGACGACACTCCGCAGGTACTGTTCCGGTCGGACGACCGCCCCGGTCTTGAGCCCCGGGGCGGGTTGGGGTTTCAGTCATAAAAGGTCACAACACTTAATTTTCGTTTACGTCGTCGGCGTCCCGTGCCGGTCCTCCGGACCCCACACCCGACCCGAAGAGCAGGTGAAGACGTACCACGGTCCCCTCGCACCAGTAACGTAGGAGGGTCGTGGAAGGGACCCGTGCGGGGGTGTCAGAGCGCGAGACCTCACCCGCCCGTCCCCCGAAGGAGGTTCCTCCGACTCGGCGACCTGTTGGTCGAGGTGGGTCCCGAGGGGTGTCGAGCCTACGGACTTGGGAAGAGTCTCGGTACACCTGGCCTCACGTTTGAGGGGCCTCCGCGGTCCGGGAGAGTCTGGACCCCAGGTCCTCCCCCAAGACCCGTCACGCGTCTGACCGGTCCCGACCCGCCCGCGAGTGCTGGTCACGTCCGACTTCGGGAACCTGTCGTACCGCCGGAGGTCCAGGAACAGGAGGAGGAAGAGGGCGTCGGCGACGAGGAGGTCGTCCCGGTGGTCCCGCAGAGAGACGAGGTGGTGGAGGTCGTAGAGCAAGTCCTAGGAGAAGAGGAGGCGGTCGAGGAGGAGGCAGAAGTCCACCAGACCCGTCTTGGTGTGGCCACTCAGGAGGCGTCCCACCTCCGTCCCCCGGACGGGGTTGACGGGGGTTCGGGCGGGGTGTGACGGATGGAAGGTGGCGGTAGGCGAGCGCCTCGAGGACGACGTCGGCCGAGACGGCCAGGAGGTCGAGGTCGAGGGCTCGTGACCCCCAAACCCCCCCTTCCCTTTGGTCCTCGACTGACCACCCCCACCGTGTCGGGAGTAGGGGGTGTGATCCTCCCCGACACGGGGATGTCGTCCGGGACCCGGGTGCGGGGGGAGGTGGGGACGGGCCCTTGAGTGTTCTAGTAGTCGAGGCTGAGCATCGCGTGGTATCGCAAGAAGAGGACGTGGTCGAACTTGGTGAGGACGTAGTCGAACCCCAGCAGGAAGAACGGGTACGGACGGCTCTCTCCCGCACAGCCCGGGCACGACGACAGAGGGCGGTTCCTGACAGTATGCCCCTGTTTCCGCCTCCCGACGGACGGCGCGGGTCCAGTCCGGGTCCCACGGACCCCGGTGTTCCCGTGGTGCGAGGGGGTTCCCATCGGACGCGGAAGGAGACAGGGGGAGCCGGCCGGGAGTGGGGGGTCGCCGAGCGGACCTGGGAGGACGACCTGGCGAACGAAAGAGACTCCCTCCAAGAGTCACGAAACGGGAGGAAAAGAGAGAAGAGGTAAGTAAAGTGCACATAAACCCTGAACGACCCAGGATCCAGAGGGTCCAGGACCCAGGATCCTCTGGTCAGATTACTTCTCCGTCTACCGTCTGCCCTTCGTGTGAGTCGGAACGAAAGACCCTGTCTCACTCCCCGGTCGTAAAGCGACACCGGTGACTGGGCTCCGGCGGAGTAAAGACTGTAGGACTGGCCCCTCCTCGGAGAGAGTTGGAACACCGGGGACTCCGAGGACTGTTCACGAGGGGTGTGGGGGACGTACCGTCGTGTCGGGGTCCTCCGCACCCCCACCCCCAGAGAGGGTCCCGTCCCTCTGATGTCCAAGGGTCGAGACTAGGTTCCGGTCGGAGTCGAAGACCCCGGCGCCGGCGAGTGTGAGTCGACAGACGTGGGGGAGTCAGTTGTGGACAGAGGTGGTCGTCACCGGACTGGGGGAGACCCGAGTCGACGCCGTCCCCCTCCCTTCCTTCTCGGAAGGCTCCTCGGTGTGGTGCCTCCCCTGTGGTCCTTCGGGTGTCGGTACCACCCAGGGCGGGGTCACGTCTTTGGTCTGACACCACCGAGAACCGACAAAAGTCTAATGTTCGGTGGGCGTCAGAGTCCCTTCGACCCCCGACAGAAGGATCCCTTGATGTACTCGTGTCGGCCATGGAGACGGTGCCTGTGGTACACGAGTGCCCGGGACTTCAGACGAGTGTCGACTCGATTCTCCAGAGAGACTCGAAACCCCCGTACCCAGTCTTCAGGAGAGGGTCCTTCTAGTTTGGGTCCCTGGGCCGGAGGGTGGGGTACGCTCCCGTCCCGTGCAGACGTAACGTGACAGGACCCGGGACCGGCGACACGTCGTGCTCGATTCACGACCCAGTCGAGAGGGACGGGCGGGTCGTTGAGCTGAGAAACCGAAACTTTCGTCGGGGCAGGTCGACACGGCAAGGAAGGACTCGTCGAGACGTACCCCGTGGGTGCCCCGCACCTCCCCCCAGAACCCCGCGGTCCTGCGGAGGGAGTGACGAGCTCGGTCGAGGTCTTCCTACCGACTCTACCTGCACCGACCACCGCCAGTCGCCCCTCGCTCGTGGTCCCTCCCTTCTCCTTCCAATCGCCCAATCGTCCTCGGTGTGAGGGGCCGGGGCGGGTGTACGCCAGTTGCTGTTAGTGGTGGTGTTGCCTGACGTTTGGTCTGTCAATTGTGTGTGTGAGTCGTTCTGTGTCCCTTTCTTCAGACGGAAGTCACGAACAGACCTTTCTTGCCCCGTAGACACATCTGGTCAGAATATTCCTGTCATAAGGAGCTGAGGTGGTCGTGTTTAGTGACGGGTTCCCCGCCCCCGAGGAACGGGCGTAGGGTCCTACACTCCGCCTTCCAGGACTGGTGCTCACCACCGGACCTTGACGTCAGTGACGTCGGACTCGCCGGGCTCCCGACCTGGACGAGGGACCGAAGTGGGGTGAGGGGTCAGGGGGGCTCTGTCAGCTTCCCTATGACATGGAACACTCCTTGACGGTGTATGAGTCCCCAAACATTGCCCCGATGGTCCACAGTCTCCTTCTTCTCTTTCTCGACCCGAAGCCCAGGGACGAACTGATCACAGCGATGCGGGGACTCTCCGGCGCCCCTCCTCCACCCCCAATGCAATGGAAGGACCTGTGTCGTTCCCGTCTTCCTCTCTCCAGATGCGGCACCTCAGGGCGGTGACCCGAGTTGAAGTTTTTCCCGGTTTGTTCCTCCTCCTCCTCTGCTCTGCCTGTCTCTCCTCCTCCGTAAGGCTTCACCCCTCCCTGTCCCTCTTCCACTTCACCTGTTTTTCGTATTTTCACTCTTTCCTTGTTGTCCTCCTTTCCTTTTTTTTATGTTCTTTACCTTTTCGTCTTCGTTCCCTTTGTGTTAGATGTTTACTCAGGTCAGGAAGGAAGTAGGTCATGTCTTTGACCAGTCCTCGTCGGGACCCGGGCCCGTCCGCCCGTGAGACAGGAGGAGTCCAGGAACGAACCCCCCCACCCTTCGATCCTTACTGGTGTCCCACGGAAACTCCGAACCCCTGGGAGGAACTTTTGTGGGTTACACGGTCGTCCGGACGGACTCACTCTCAAGAGTTCTAGTGGTACACCCTTTTAGATTCACGACCCCAAGAGGACCACAACTTGGGTGCCTCCGTCGCGGGTCTGAGACTACCCGGGGATCCCGGCTGTGGGCGAGACGAGACTGGGACTCGTTCCTGAACAGCCGGGTTACTCAAGGGGTCTCCGCCGGGGGCAGACATACTTAGTGGTGGGGCGGAGACCGGCGCCTCTCGCGACTGGTGGGGAGAAGACGGGGAAGAGGAGGAGGTTCCCAGTTGTGGTGTCGCCCGTGTGACGATGTGACACCTGTTCAGGTTTTGAGTGTCTCTGTTTCGACCCCGTAGCACCTGCCCCACTGACTCTCGTCTGCCGCACGTCCCCTGCACCGATCTGAGCCCCGGACCCCGAGAGTTCCCTCCCCCTGACGAGTCGTTCCCTGGTAGTGTCTTGGTGTCCGTGTGCGTCCTCGGTGTCGGGGTCCCCACCCCTCGTCCCCGACCGGCAATCTCTGTCGGGACAAATCCACTCGTGCTCCCGGTTCGTCTACACACGACTGACTCTCCGGGAAGTGGAACGTCGCCCCACACACGTCCACGGCACACTGGAGATGTCCGAAAACACGTATTTGGACCATAGTCCGCTTTGAAGTCCTGATTTCGTCTGTCTCCGGCACACTCACACACACACCACCCACACATCTCCGACATACACCGACACCACCCACACCTGTCTCCGGCGCACACATACACACCACCCACACCTGTCTCCGGTACACACACACACACCACCCACACGTCCCCGGTACACACCCACACGTCTCCGACACACACATACACACCACCCATACCTGTCTCCGGTACACACACACCCCTCACCCACACGTCTCCGGCACACATCACACTACCCACACCTGTCTCCGGTACACACCCACACTACCCACACATCTCCGGCACACACACACACACACCACACACACCTGTCTCCGACACACACCCACACCACCCACACGTCTCCGGTACACACACACCACCCACACCTGTCTCCGACACACACTCATACCACCCACACCTGTCTCTGGCACACACCCACACCACCCACACGTCTCCGACGCACACACACACCACCCACATCTGTCTCCGGTACACACACACGCCTGTCTCCGGCACACATCCATACCACCCACACGTCTCCAACACACACATACCACCCACACCTGTCTCCGGCACACACACACATACCACCCACACCTGTCTCCGGCACACACACACACACCACCCACACGTCTCCGACACACACATATACCACCTACACACGTCTCCGACACACACGCACACAGACACACACGTCCACGTCTCCGGTACACACACCACCCATACAGTCTCCGACACACACACACGTCACCGAGACACACACACAACACACACATACACACGTCTCCGGTACACACACCACCCACACAAACACGTCTCCGACAAACACACCACCCATGCACGTCTCCGAGACACACACACATTTCCGACACACACACACCACCCACACACGTCTCCGATATACACACACCACCCACACATTTCCGACACACACACCCACACACGTCTCCGACATACACACACCACCCATACAGTTTCCGACACACACACACCACCCACACACCACCCACATACGTCTCCGATATACACACACCACCCACACATTTCCGACACACACACCACCCACACAGTTTCCGACACACACACACATCCCATACACGTCTCCGATATACACACACCACCCACACCTTTCCGGCACACACACATCCCATACACGTCTCCGACACACACCACCCACACATTTCCGACACACACACACATTTCCGGCACACACATCCCATACACGTCTCCGATATACACACACCACCCACACACGTCTCCGATATACACACACCACCCACACATTTCCGACACACACACACATTTCCGGCACACACATCCCATACACGTCTCCGATATACACACACCACCCACACACGTCTCCGACACACACACCACCCACACATTTCCGACACACACACACATCNCACACACACAGACACACACGTCCACGTCTCCGGTACACACACCACCCATACAGTCTCCGACACACACACACGTCACCGACACACACACAACACACACATACACACGTCTCCGGTACACACACCACCCACACACACACGTCTCCGACAAACACACCACCCATGCACGTCTCCGAGACACACACACATTTCCGACACACACACACCACCCACACACGTCTCCGATATACACACACCACCCACACATTTCCGACACACACACCCACACACGTCTCCGACATACACACACCACCCACACAGTTTCCGACACACACACACCACCCACACACCACCCACATACGTCTCCGATATACACACACCACCCACACATTTCCGGTACACACACATCCCATACACGTCTCCGACACACACACCACCCACACATTTCCGGCACACACACATCCCATACACGTCTCCGACACACACCACCCATACATTTCCGACACACACACACAATTCCGGCACACACATCCCATACACGTCTCCGATATACACACACCACCCACACACGTCTCCGACACACACACACCACCCACACATTTCCGACACACACACACATCCCATACACGTCTCCGATATACACACACCACCCACACATTTCCGGCACACACACATCCCATACACGTCTCCGACACACACACACCACCCACACATTTCCGACACACACACACCACCCACACGCGTCTCCGATATACACACACCACCCACACATTTCCGACACACACACACCACCCACACGCGTCTCCGACACACACACACCACCCACACACGTCTCCGACATGCACACCACGCACACGTTGTCAGTGTCACTGGGTCACAAGACCTGTCTACACCGGTACTGGTCGACCAGTGACTCAGTTCGTTCTTCGAGGAAAGAATGTTTGTGGGAGCCGAATGTGAGCAGATGGAGGTCGGAAGAGACAGAGTTCTAACCACGAGTCTGTGGAGGTGTGTGGGAGTTTGCTATCCCAGGGGTGGAGACGACGGGGGACCCTGTCTACAATGTGTGTTTGTCCGACACCTCTGTCACCTTGTCGTAGACACGAGTAGTCGTTCCAGTCCCTGGGTTGTGTCAGTGTGCGTAGGTTTGTTCCTTCGGACACGGACGTCCACGTCGCTCTGGCGCGAAGGGGAAGGTCTGTAGTGCCTTGTGTCGAAATCTGGGAAAATACGTCTCGTACAGAGTCTGCGGGAAGACATGTGTTCTTCTGTCCCATTCTCGTGTCTTGTCCTGGGTCCTGTCTTTAGACCTCCCCGAGGGGCCACTGTTGCCCGTCACGTCTGTGCTTTCCCGGTCTCGGGGCTTCTCACCCGACACTGCGAGAAGGAATGGGAAGGACTCACGCGACGACAAACGTGTCACATATGAAATATTAGTCTTTTGGTTGGTTATTTATGACAAAATTCTTCTTCTGTTTGGTTGGTTTGTTCCACTCAAAGGTGGGGTCTGGACTTGGACTACACTCACACGTTCCCTCCGTGTCTCCACGTCAAACCTCGATTGGAGCGGAGCAGACCTCTACACTCTCTGTGTCTGCACCAAGTGGGCGTCCTCCGTGTCTCACTAGCTGGGAGAGTGTCGTTTGTCTTCAGCGAATGCAATCAGAGCAGCCCCTGCACGAGGACAAACGCGTAGTGAGCGTCTGGGGTCAGTGATGGGGCTCGCGGGTGTCGGGCGCCGGGATTCCCACACTGTCAGCGGTCGTGGGAGGGAGGGGCTGTTGCCCCGTCCGGTGGTCAGTTCTCAACTTTTCGACGTTGAATAGTGGTACGTCGGTCCGTGTAGGGTACCTAAGGTCTCCCGACACACGTGACTCGTACTCTCACACAGTCTTTAGTTTTGTGTCCGTGTACCCACCGGAGTAGCTCGGGGTCGTGACCGGGGTCGTCGACGGACCTGTCATAGCCGTCGAGACGGTAGGTTCCTCCCGGAGCTCCGAGCCCCAGTTGGCACGTGTGGGACCGGTCCTAGAGGGAGCGAGGGGATGGGTCACGTCTCCCGGAAGGAAGCCCTTCGTTTGGGCTGTTTCCCTCCGTCGGGTTCTTGTCCCGTCCGCGGTCCGGACCTTCCCAGTGGTGCGACGGGGACGGGCGGCTTACCTCTCCGGGTCTCTCCCACTCACCGTCCCGACCCCTGTGTTTCGCCGGACTTCGGTCAGAGTAGAGGGGCGAGTCCCAGCGAGACTGTGGTGGAACGGAGAAAGTACTGGACCCCGGCCGTCCTGGGGCGCCCGACGCCTGTCGCCCGTCAGTGCCGGTCAGACCGCCGTTAAGGAGCGGAGGCGAGCAAGAAAGATACGAAGGTAGAGAGGGTAAAGGAGTATGTCCGTAACAGGCTTCGTGACGTGGGAGGGAGGGTTGGGCGTCGGAGTGAGGTCCCTAGGAGTCCCATCGATCTTGCGACACCGACCAAACGTTCGGCGTACCGCCGCACGACGTAGACTGCCCTATCTTCCAAGAGGGACTGTCCGGACGGATGTTCGTGTCTCGACCCCTCTACGGAATAACCCTTTAAGTCATATTCCGTTTGGAGATCTGACCCCCTTTACTTCTCCCTTTTCGGGTACTTTTGACTCGAGATTGTTTGTGTGTGTCCGACCCTGTACGGGTGTGTCTGTACACGTGTATGTGTGTGTCTGACTCTGTGGGTGTACATGTGCGTGTGTGTGTCCGACCCTGTGCGTGTGTGTGCCCGACCCTGTGTGTGTGTGTGTGTGTGTGTGTGTGTGTGTGTGTGTGTGTGTGTGTGTGTGTGTGTCCTTACGACCCGTTAGAGCTCCTGACTTTAAAGGATTTTCGTCTTGGTTCGGTCCGAGTACGAGTCTGCCTTGTCTAGTCGGTTGTTAGACGGTCGTAGTTGAGTCCCCCCGTCTGGTGTGTCCTTCCGAGTCTCGTCCCACCCGTCCACTCCCCGAAAGGGTGGAGGGTAGTGTTCGGTACCGTTTTTTACTTCTGGGGGAGGGGTCAGGGAACACGGTAAAGATTTGGCAAGTACGAGAAAGGTAAAGGGGACCTCTACATGTTTAGTTCTCCACTTCAGACCTTTGGCCTTTGGCCCACATTTATAAAGATTAAGCTTCAAGAGGCGTTCTCTACGTCAGAAGAGGTTCTGCAGGTTCGAAGGTGGGATCAGATCTCGTTGCTCTGACCCCCGACCCGTCGCCCTGGGACAGAGACAGGAAATTACCCAGGAGACGTTAGTGTTCCACGTCGAGACACTTCTCCTCAGAACCATGAGAGACCGAGTTTTCCTCTGAAAGTTGTCCAGACCTCGGAAATTTTCAGCCGACTCTCGGTGAGATTCTGGGGTCCCCCCGTACTGTCACGCTGGCCGTCCCCGACCCGTCCCTGAAGTCGGACCTGAAGAGGGAGAGTGGAGCGTCCTTCGTGTTAACCACGACCCAAGGACACCGGGAAACCCCTACGTTGGACCACCCGATATCAGGTGCCCCGGTGTTTCTCAACCGATGTCGACTCGTTGACGTCATCTGTTCACTAGTCCGAGATGTAGAGTCCGAGGTCTAAAGTTCTCCCATTTTAAGGTGGTTTATTACTCTAACGGTTCACGAGGCGCCTCCTCTGTAGTCGTCCTTGACTTTACCCTCGACGAAGACTGTAGATGGAAGAGGAGGGTCTGAACACCCACCGTCGTCGGCGGTGCACTCCTACCTCGGGGATCTCGGTGTCGCCCGACTACCCACTCCTGGGGTCAGTCCGTCGTCCCCAAATATTAAGTCTCTATGTGACTCGAGGAGAAAGATGTATAAAGTGAGAGGGGACCTTGAACAACCTTAAGATTTAGGTCTTCCGACCTTCGACCTTAGGTCCCTGTGTCTTTACCTTTATCGGTCGTAGAATAGTGAGTTCGTAGTCCTCACCTCCCTTGTCTTGACCGGTGTGCTCCAGTAGTCACACCGTCGGCAAGAGTTCGACCTTCCCCTCCGACTTACGTTAAAGTTTCTTTGTCGAAACTGTCAGGAAGGGTCCTCTGAAACTTAATTTGTTTTGTTAACTCTAAGTAAACCTTAACTGTGTCTGCAAGGGTCTCCACAGTCCTCCTCCGTCTTTCACTCGGGTCCTGTAATCAGTCCCACCCTAGACAATCAACCCCACATTCGTACTCGGGAAAATGTCGTGGTTACCGATACCCCACCGTCGTGGACCTGTGACCTTCGAGTTCGGGACCTCCCGGCACATCTCCCACCTGGGCCTGTGGGCCCCGGTCTCCCTTCCGGTCCTGTGGGTGGGGTTCCTCCGGCCTTCGGAGGAAGGACCACATCGGAGAGATTCTGGTCCCGAGATAGAACTCAACGTTAATGTTAGTACGAACCAAAAATTTACTTACCCGCTCCTTCCCTGAGAGAATCCTCTTACCTTAATGCCATTTTTTTTTACTCTCTCTTTCTAGAACGGGCGGGAAGGCAAGACTCTGGTGAAAGTCCGTGCCTCGGACGGACCCGCTGTGTCCAGACTGGCGGACTGGTCCTACTTCCTGAGGTTCTTTCGCGACCCGGACCCTCGGGGCCCCCATCGGTGACCGCGTCGAGGACTGCGTCCCGTCGGCAGGTCCTCTCAGTGGTGGGTCCAGATCTCCGCTGTGAGGACGGACCCACGAAGAGGCCAGGTTGCGCTTACCACTCGGAACATGCCGTTCTGTGGGTGTCTGACCTGAGGAGACTCCGTCACCAAGATGACATCTTCACCGGACCCTGCGAACGATTTCGTCCACTGGTCCGGAGTGGAGGTCCCAGGGACTGAGTCTTCCAGTCCCTACTGCCACCCTCCTCCCCACTCGGAGACGTCAAGATTGTCCGGGTCCGACCTCCGAGCCTCCGACGTCCCTGGTGTGTGTTCCCTGGTCGGAGCTGAAGAGGACTCAAACCACTTTTCTCCTGTGTCATTAGGGTCCTGTCTCACCGTCACCCCCCGTAAGAGTCTGCGGAGGGGTCCCATGGACCTGGAAAGTCCAGTCGTACTTGTACGTGACTGCCTCCGATACCCGTAGGGCGCCCTCCACACTCCCTCCCCCGAACCTCTCCATCACCACTTCGTATACACACGAACGGACTCACACATACACGTGCGTGTGCACAACGATGGTAGTGTGCTGGGTTGCCACAGACCCCGACCCTACGTCTAGCCTAGTCTCCCACTACGACGCCGACCATTTGGAGATTTAAATGTCTCTTAATTTTATGGGTTGTCGTTCCCAACAGAGTCCAGAGAGGGTCGTGCGTGTATACCCGCTCCGACTCAGTCGTGTGACGAGGCAAACTCGACCTTTTCCCGGACACGAAATGGTAGGCCAATACCAATAGTCCGACTGAAGAACGACAAACACTCGCCCCCGCCCCCCACCCCCTCAGTCGTCCCAATCAAGACACTGTCCAGACGTATGTATGGTGGGTCTACGTTCAGCTACTCCAGTCACATTATTCTGAGAGGGGTTATCAGATGTTGTTCCTTAGCCCCTTCGCAATAACCTAGTCCATTGGGAGACCGGGGGGTCAGGGACCGTCAGTTCCCGCACTTCGTATTCTTTGTGGGTCCCTCCGTCGTCATTCGTACGCAAAGGGGGTCCGTGGGGGTGTTTGTACGAAGTCGGTGTCCGGAGGACCACGGTCCCCACCAGGGTTTGTGGTTCCGCCCTCCACCCGCCTACCTCCGCCCGTCACACATCGGTTGGTCGTCGACCCTGTCCCGGAACCGAGACGACCTCTAGGACGACCCTAAGTTGGAGTAGATTAAGTCTGAAACTTTTACACTCCCCGTCCAGTTTCCGATACCTGAAGGGATCAAAGCGTCAACTAGTCTTCGGGGTCTTATTCTCCGACTTCCGGTCTGCATTTCTCCGACACAATCGGGAGTCGAGCGGAGAGGTGTGACTGGGGTTCGCCTCGTCTTGGTGTAGACGATTTACCCAGACTCACTTCCTCCGGGACACCAGGAGTTCCAGTGGTCCGGGGGTCTCTCGTCTTTTGTCACCGTGGAGCGAGGAGTCGACGGGCGATCGTGAGGACAAGCAGTGTCGCGCCGCTCCCACTGGGGTCCTGGTACTGTTACGTTCACTTCAGTCGACGTCGAGTGGCGGGAAAGGAGGAGTAGAGTGTTGGGTTGTCGACCAGGGTCGTCGGAGGTCAAGGTGTGTCCCGAGGGGGACCCCCTGTGTCTGTGGTCTTACGACTTGCTCCGACAGGGCCATCCAAGGTTTTTGTTTCTCCCGAAGGGTCGACGAGGTCTGGTGTGTGGAGTCCTTAGAGGCAGAAGAGACTCCGAGACTGGGGTCTGGACGACGGACCTACGTGCACTCGGGAGAGACCTCCCGTCGAGCCGGTGGTGACTGTGGAGTCTCTTGAGTACCTGACTCTGGCTTACCGGCCAAGTCCTTTCCTCGACTGGCCACGACGAGTCGGGTGTTCCGGAGGAGTTCCCGAGCCGGTGGTCGTTCGTGTGGTCGTTCTCCTTTCCCTGTACTTCGGGTTCTCTTCTACTACAGCGGTCCACCCTTGTGTTGGGTCCTTCACTCCACGAACTTTACTTCTTTCGTTTCGAGGCCCAAGGACACAGGTCGATGAGGTAGGACAAAGGCTTTACGTAACAACCTTAAAGGGTTGTCTCCATGGTGACGGACACATACTTAGCCTCTGCGTGTAAACCTGTCTTCACGACCTTTCAGAATGAGTCACCTGAGACCTAGTCTTGAGACCAAAAGTGGGACGAGAGACCTTACGGGGCCGAGACGTCCACCACAAGACCCAAGAGGGTTATGGACTGAGTGTTGATGAAGATTAAGTCGTTATTTAAAGTTATCCTGTGTGGTGCAAGGTTAGACGCTAGGTGGTCGAACACTGGGTACCTTCGGGTAGTGGTGTAACCGGGTACGACAGTCCAGTTGAATGAAGACACCCCGGGGTCCTGGTGGTCCGAAGGAGCCGGGACACACACACTCGCAGGCAGGTCGGACAGTCTTGTGAAGTAAGTAGCTGGATTCAGGATCGGACACTCGTCAGAGTGCGTCCCTTGAGTGGAGAGTTTCGTAGGATGGTCGACTGGTAGGACCGCGTCCCACTGGGAGGACCGCGTCCCACTGGGAGGTCCGCGTCCGACTGGGAGGTCCACATCCGACTGGGAGGACCGTGTCTCACTTGGAGGTCCGCGTCCCACTGGGAGGTCCGCGTTCGACTGGGAGGTCCGCATCCGACTGGGAGGTCCTCGTTCCACTGGGAGGTCCGTGTCCGACTGGGAGGTCCACATCCGACTGGGAGGACCGTGTCTCACTTGGAGGTCCGTGTCCCACTGGGAGGTCCGCATCCGACTGGGAGGTCCTCGTCCCACTGGGAGGTCCGTGTCCGACTGGGAGGTCCACATCCGACTGGGAGGACCGTGTCTCACTTGGAGGTCCGTGTCCCACTGGGAGGTCCGCATCCGACTGGGAGGTCCTCGTCCCACTGGGAGGTTCGTGTCCGACTGGGAGGTCCACATCCGACTAGGAGGACCGTGTCTCACTTGGAGGTCCACGTCAGACTGTGAGGTCCGCGTCCGACTGGGAGGTCCGCGTCCGACCGGGAGGCCCACTGTGCTGTGTGTCATGTCGACCGAGAACCAAGTGACGTGCAAACCCTCGTATATAGACTCCAGACAAGAAGTGGTCCTTGGATTTGACGTCAACCTAGACATCGCTAAGACGACGGTGTCGTCGAGGCTGAAATTCGAAGTCTGAGGATCTGGCAAGAGTGACACGTGTGCGACTTAAGGGCACCGACATGTACTGGACGAAGGTAAATATTAGTGGTGGAGACGTGTGGTCCCACGGGTGGGACGTTGGTCCCGACCTGACCTGTGACCCCAAGAATCGGAACGTCAAGAGATGGTGTTGGACGTAAAAGGTTAGACACAAGTAAGTGTAAATTCTCATTGAAAAAAAGAAAAAGTGAAATTTGAACTTTGGTATTAAATAGAACATTTTTTCCCCAAGACGACGACTATTTTGTCGAACTTTTGGTGACGACTGTGTCTACTTTAAGACCAACATATACAAACGTTTCTCCATTAATAGATTTGTTGATCTTTCTCCTTACAGTCGTTTTAGGGTCTGGTCAGAGGTCCCCCGGGAAAGGAGACCGGGGAACCGTCCGTCGTCGGACTATTCGTTTACGGCTCCCCGGCAGTTCCTGTGTGGTACCCACCGGTCGTCCCGGTACTCACGGCACCCCTTGTAGGCGATCCTGCTCCAGGGAAACTCCCTGGTGAAAGGCGGTACCGTCCTTCCTAGGCTCCCGGGTCCCGGGAGGACCGTGGGAGTCGGTCGTCTCTGTCGTCGTTCCCGTCCCGTCACCCAGGGGTAAGTGTGGTCCGTGTCCTGTCGAGGGAGGTCCACCAGTTCCGAACTGACTCCTCCGGCCCAGTCCCGTACGTCGCACCCCCAGTGACGGGCTCGGGGTTGAGCCCACGTGAGGACCTGTGTCCCAGGTCAAAAGTGAGACCACCGTGTCTCAGGTCCTAGTCCGTTCTGGTTCTTCAATGTCGAGTAGAAAGACGGAGTAGGGGAGAAGTGGACTTCCAGTGGGACACAGCTGACGACCGACATAAGGCACGTCCTTCCGGGACTTGTCCTGTGAAGGAAACACGGACGGACCGAGGTATGGCTCGCGGCCCGGAGGTCTTGGGGTCTCTGCGCAGGACTACGGTCTACGAGCGAGCCTCCGGTCGGCGGCCAGTCAGAAGGTCGTTCTAGTCTCCGTCGTTACCGACATGACCATCGGTGGAGAAGGACGACGAAGAAACCAGATAGGAGTCGGGTGAGCGGGCCTCTGAGTGAGGTGGGTTGGGACCTCGTGTTGGGTGCTGTCGTGGACAGAAGTGACGTCCGACGTACTCGGGCAAGACTGGGACCAACGTCACGAGAGGTGTTTTCCCACCTCCGAGGTCGGAGCCCCTACGACCCCTTACGTCCCCTCTCAGGGAACTCACCCCCACCCCAACGTCACCCCGGCCAGGTTCCCAAGTTCCAGGACTTGGTTCTCCGGTGGGACCCGTGACCCACGGAGGAACGAAAGAGACGTCTGAGACTCCTCTCACCAAACTGGCGTGTCCGGGGTACCAGACGGGGTCGTGTGCCGGGAGTGTCGGAGGAGGGTCCGAGACGAGACGAGTCGAGACAGGGTTCATTGTCTGTCTCGGACCAGGTGGGACCCCACAGACACTACGGTGGGAGTCGTCCCGGACACCCCCAACCCCCCGACGTGCACGTCAAGACACTACCGGGGAACACGTGTCGGACGGGACGAGGGTCGGTGACAAAAGAACCCCTCTACTACCCCTCCTCTCTCTTCCCCTTCGGGTCCCGTAGTGGTCGTCTGTACCCCCTGCTCCCGTCCCGCTCGGGACTCTGCTCCCCACCCCCGGTCCGAGTCCCTCGGGTCTACGTATCCGGAAAGAGGAGGAAACGAAGTGTCCTTCGGGGTCCAGGGTCACTGCTCCCCTGGTCTCTTAGGACGACCTCTGGGTGACTGAGGCGCGCTCCCACCCTCGATCGGAGGGCACCCCCCACCCTGCCCCGAAAGGACTCCTGGGACAGGAGATTCGGGTCGCCATGGACGAAGGGGCGCGTCGCGGAAGAGGTGCCGCTGGGGGGAGAGGAGGTCGACGGCGACGAAAAGGAGGTGGACGAGGTCGACGGCGACCTACTAGACACCCGTTGTGTGTCACTCACACTCCCCCTCCCTCCTGTGTGTGGTGACACCCCTCCTGTCACACCGCCCCCTCCCGACCTGTGACACTCCCCCTCCCTCTCCCCTCCTGTGTGCAGCAACCCACCCCCTCCTGTGACACTCCCCCTTCCCCTCCTGTCACACCCCCC